>OY720676.1:146126744-147399081 GCA_963170755.1 Amphimallon solstitiale | reverse complement strand
ATATTTAATATTTAATACAAATCATAGACTTACGTTAGGATCTACGAGGAAAGAATAGAACAGGAGAGAGTCTCCTTAATAATAATATTTGTCCAAACTGGTAACTCAATATGGCCGCCGCCATACATAAGCGTGCATAAATATTTTGTATAGGGTATATGTACATACGCTTCGTATGTTCTCGATAATCATTCAAAATAGGTTCTTAGTCCAATAATAATTAAAGAAATATCGTGAGTGCATTATTTTTTTAATCCATTTATTCTTTTTAATATAGTAACATTTATTCTAACTGTATTAAAGAAATCATAAAAAGAAAACATGCCTAGAATATATATGTAACGCCACTGAACACATAATCAAACATACCGGATATATGACCTGCCAGAAAGTGGTAACTTCCGTCTAAATAATACCCATTCCCCCACTAGTTTATTATCTCTCCTATTCTATTTTTCCACGTAGGTTAGGACAAGATTTTTTGTTCAACACTCGATACAATAATATTAAACTTAGAGTGATTCACTCTGGATGACGTTTCTATGCACATTCATTTATAACGTAAGGTTTATTTTAATTTGTTTCACCTATTTATCACCTTTTAACATTATTACTAGCTCCAACCTTGATTACAATTGAATTATGTAGAACACTTCAATAGTTTCATAGAACAGTTAAAATAATAATACGGTACTGTTGTTAGACGAATAATTTTCAATATTTAAAATTATTAGAGGCATGCATAATTCATTTTGAACGTTCTTACCTCGTCAAAGAATAGTCATATATAAATATTCATCAGGTCTTAACAACCAAATGATCCGTGAAAAAGTTAAAATAATTCTGTGTATAAATTACGAATAATTATATTTGAAAAGCTACTGTAACTTGACACCATACACATGCGCATACCTACGGGCAAGTAAACAAGCTCGTGTGGGTAGAAATTAAAATTTCTCATGTAAAGTACACATATAATATACATACGTGTATGTATGTTTTACCGTGTTGTGAAAATTGACAAATTACATACATTTTTCGAACTGTCAATTAAAGTTAAGTTTCTGCTATTACATGTATGTATGGATGAATGTGTGATGCAAAGTAATATGTACGAGTATTCGAGTTTGAAAAAAGGGTAATGCTCACTTTCAAATGTGACACATATACAATTAAGAAATTACAGGTAATTTTTGTCTCTGTATACAATTAACATATATGCGTAAGCATATTATTATGAACATCTAAAATGTATTATTTTTGTCGTACAAATGACAATGCAAGTATGTAGTTTATTCATATCATAACTGCAACCAATACAATATCAAAATAAAAAAAATAGTTAGATGATGGTTATAGTATTGTTATTGTACACTATTTCTAGATACTTTTAATTACTATTTTCAGAATGTAGCATGCTATCTTGCTTCAAATTCTAATAATTCGACTTCAGTATATGTATCTGATGTTTCCTTTTTATTAGTTGAACAATTGAAGGTATAATTTTCTAATAGTATGAGTGTTATTATGGTAAATATATTTTATAATAGAATAATGATATTATTGTTTTACAAATTTAATTCTTTTCAAGTCACACTGATTACAATTTAATACTTACTTACCTACATATAATTTGCGTGCATATATGTGTAAATAAATCTTTTTGCTTTATTTTTTTTACTAACATACATATGAGGTCTGCTTTTTATGTAACTTTTGATATAAAGAAACACACGTGCTTTTTTTGCAACAAGTTTGTAATTTAATATACATTTCATAATAATTACCACCCATATTAAGGCACTTATCATATCGTACAACCAACTTCTGGATTCCATCCTCATAGAAATCTACCTCCCGATTACCAACCAGTGGAGTACGGCCATTTTCACGTCATCTTCATTGTCGTGATGCTGCCCTCGTAGACGCTTTTTTTTTAAGTGAAAGAGCAAGTGGTAATCACTGGCCGCTAAACAGAGGGCGATCAAGTTGTTTCCAGCTATATTATGAGATGAGATTTAGGATTCAACGAGCCACGTATGGACGGGCCTTATGGAGTAAAGCAATTCCGTAACTAATCTTGCAATTCCTCTTTATTTGAACTGTAAAACGCAGTTCAGTTCAGGTGTCACAATATGTCTCGGATTTTTTTTTTACCACCCCGAGAAAAAATCTACAAGTAACACCACTCTGGTTATCCAAAAACAGAGACCACATAGTTTTGCGTGCTGGAATTATTTGTGTGACCTTTTCCTTTTTGGGCGATGTTGAATGCCTCCATTCCATGGATTGCTGTTTTGTTTCAAATGTCATATAAGCCACTCATGTTTCATATCCGGTGACAGTTTGGCTTAATAGTTCACTAGTTTTATCAGGGTGCTGCTCAAGGGAGATCAAAGTATTGGCTACACGATTAGTTTTGCGTACCTCAGTTAGCATTTTCGGTAACCAGCGACAGCCCAATTTATCATAATTAAGCGTTCTGCCTGAGTTTTATAAAGGAAACTCCTTGAAAGTAAGTAATTATTTAACTGTGTTTTAGAATTAGATATAATATATTAATTTAAACTTAAATGATACGTAATATTATACAAGATGCAAATTGTATATTATATTTTGAATCCAGTAATGTGATCACAGCAATAAGAACATTAAGAATCAAGCACAAGAAAATTTCTTACAGTGAAAGTTGGCAATGAATTATGGAGGTAACCATGGATGTAGTTGTTTAGAGTAGAGTCAAATTGAAAGATTTTAATTAGTCCATTGGACATGCTATTACAAAATTAAATTAAAAGTAAGAGTATTTAGCGAAAAAGTTCAAAATAAGAACATATTTATGTTTTAAATTCAAATACAAACAAATATTTATTTAAAGCGGAAAATGCTGAAGTATTATAGAGAAACAGACGTAGACAAGACTTTTATGCACATATATTTTCTATAGACTATTAGTATGTAAATTTAAAAATTGTAACGAACTAATTTCACTTGTACTTATTTTATATTAAATGTATAATTCAAATATGTCAAATATTATATTATATTAGGTACCTGTAATTGTTTTACTAACTTGCAAAGAAGGTTCCTGAAATACCTATCATTCAAACTAGATAGTTTCTATCCGATTCAGAATACCGACTACGGCGCATTGCTCTGGGGACATAATTTTAGAGCACTATCCGAAAGAAGAACTGACACCAGCGCCTCCTTCATGAATAACTTACTGTTCAGTGTATTGGATGCTCCGGAGTAGTGGTGTTGCAAATGTAACTATCCGTTACTTGATAAGATCCGAAGTAACGAATACTGGTTTCAAATATTCGTTACATTGTCAAACAGTTACTCTCATTATATAACTTTAGAACACATTCTTCTTCTCTATAATTTAGAGTAAATAACTTTGTACAAAATATTTTAATTTAACCAATTATTAGTATTAGTTGTATTTGCGTAGATCTAATTCATTATAAAAGCTTTGTTTGAACTTATTGTATTGATGCAATGTAAAATAAATTTTGTGCCATGTACTACATTCTACATTTATTTGTGTGGTTTAACACATTCACGGACGTGTCTGTCATTGCAGACATACCTTGCGGGACGTGTCTGCAATTGCAGACGCAGTTGAGGGACCACCATACGATGCGTCTGCTACAACAGACGCTTGGCAATGTATTCTTAATGCTGTATACGTTTTACTGTCCCTGTGTACCCGTTTATTTACGAGATACTGTCCTGAGGAGACCCCCAATGTCTCTGCGCAAGTCCCATGTTCCCCCGCCATTAAAAACCATCTGTCTGCAGTTGCAGTTACAAAGTGCCAGTGCTTGCATTGTTAGCGGCGTTTACTGTCCACTAGCAGCAAAATAATTTGAATGATTGTGCACTGCGACATTTTTATTCTCTCCCAGTAATTTTATAGCATGTGACGTAAGTAATAACAACGTACCATTACATTATTGAAAATAAAAAAGATTTTTCCGGTTCTACAGTCACAAAATGGACAAGAAAGAAGAGGAACGTCTGTTACGACTTTTTGACGAAGTTTCAACTCCAAGTGGCTTATCAGGCGAATCCGATGATGGTTGGGACAATGACGATGAATTGCCAATCGCCAGTTCCAGTAATGAATTATCATTATGTGTTCAAGACGATCTCGACAGTGAGTCTGACAATGACAACCAACAAACAAGTGATTCTGACGACAATCGCGAAAGCGAAAACCAACGTGATGTGGCCAATTCTCCACAAAGCGGTGAGCAGACGAGCGACTCTGAAAGTCAGACTAATAGTGACAATGAGGAATGGAGAGAAACAATGAAACATGTTCCCGACTATGGATTTGACACTTCTTCTTCTGGAGTAAAATTGCACTTTGATCATTTACCCACACCCTACGAAGTATTGAATTGTTTGTGGACTGATCAAATAATAGATAAGATTGTCAACCAAACAAATGAATATGGTCCAAATCTATCAAATACCGAACGACCAAAACCCAAGCACTCAAGGTCATCCTCCTTCAAACCTACAAATGCTGAAGAACTGAAGAAATTCATGGGATTATGCCTTTTGCTAGGACAAATAAAATTTCCCATTTTGAGAAAACTTTTTTCTTACGATCCGTTGTATTATCACCCTGTTTTTTCGAGTACTATGAGTGGTCGTAGGTTCGAACAACTACTTCGTTCTTTCAATTGTCATAACAGAGCTCAAGGTGTAGATCGACTGGACAAGATTAGTAATCTTTTGAAGGAACTGATTCGAAACTATCAAAATGCATACTCCCCTGAAGAAGCGCTTTCTTTAGATGAGTCATTGCTGTTACATCGGGGTAGACTCAGTTTCAGGCAATACATACCTAAAGGGAAAGAAAGCAAAGTACGGAATAAAATTCTTTGAACTCTGTTCTCCTAACGGATATAATCACAATATCGAAATATACAAAGGAAAACAAAACCCCACAGGCCAAAACACGAAAAAATTGGAGTCTCTTGTTTTGCGACTTATGGAACCATTTTTAGGTAAGGGCCACCACCTAGTAATGGACAACTATTACAATAGCGTTCCTTTGTCAAACAAGCTTCTTCGACATAAAACACATGTTACTGGTACTTTACGTAGTAACAGACGAGAAAACCCAAAGGTGGTCACCGCCACCAAGTTGAAAAAGGGGCAACATATCTGGAGAAGACGCGGAAATGTTTATGTTTCAAAATGGCGGGACAAGCGGGAAGTGCTATGCATAACTACTAAATTCCAACCACAAATGATCGAGGTAACAAATTCTTATGGCAAGACGCAGCACAAACCAATAGAAATTGCCCGTTATAACGACTTTATGTCAGGAGTAGACAGAGCTGATCAGTTGACTTCTTATTATAGCTGTCCGAGAAAATCAGTCCGCTGGTATAAGAAAGTATTGTTTCACCTTCTTGACGTCACAGTTATAAACAGTTATTTGCTTCATCGAGAAATACATGTAAAGGCAAATAAAAAAGGAATAACCTTGCTTCAGTTTAGAGATATTCTTATAAAAGAACTGTTGGGAATTCCCTTTGACTTATCTGATGGTCGGAAACATGTACGAAAAGGCTTGCTACATGATAATCGACGCCGCTCGGCAAATGTTGTAGAAAATAATAATTTGAGTCACCTTCTGGAAAAAATACCTGTGCCAGACAACTATGGCCGGAAAAGTTACTTCCTAAGATGTCGACAATGTTCAAAAAACAAGCGGCGTGGTCAAACTTCGTGGCGTTGTAAAGGTTGTGATGGAATACCACTCTGCCAGGGCAAATGTTTTGAAGATTTTCATAAGGAGTCCACATAACAACAGAGTTTATATGTATGTTATTATGAAATGTATTTTTTTTTGAATAAAAGTTAATTTTTTATTGAAACATCCATGTCTGCAATTGCAGACACGTGCAAAAGGGTTGCAAAAGTCTATTTACAGGGACGTGCCTGCAAATGCAGTCAGGGTAATTTTTTGCTAAAAAATGTTTTTTTTTTCAAAATTAAACACATATAATTGGTCCAGCATCTTCCTCAGCACATTGCAAAATTTAATTGTACTGTCCCACAGGACGATCAAAATTTTAACCTACTGCCCGCGAAAGTGTTAATATCGGAGGCGGAGATTTTTATGGTTTTGTGATAGAATATCTCGCCTATCGTAAATAAAATGGGGACTCCTTAAAAAATACTTTATTTTAAACAATGGTATAGCCGTTGTTCAAACATCTCTCTGAATTAAACAGTAGGTTACGTTAATACTCTGACGAAGTTTTTCTAAATTTTGAGGGTAAATCCCATCTCTGTCCAGTTGCTTTTTGAGAGCATCAATAATTAGCGGATTGATAGTATTTTCCAACATATCAAAATATGCTTCGCCGTTTAGATTTCCATGGAAAAGAAGCCGACCAGTCACTTGGTCCCAAGAGATGTCTGCCCATACATTAATTTTTTCAGGATCCTGGGTGTGTCCTTCTGCAGACAGATGAGGGTTGTTACATATTTTCAATTTATAAGGATGAAATTTTGTAATTTTATGAACCGAACCCAAGGAAGTTCTAGTTGTCGCAGAAATCTGACGTAATGATGTATTAGGATTTATGCCGAAATGATCCAACATTTCCAATTGAGCGCATTCATTTAATACTACTTACTATGTTTTACACTTACAGCAGATCCAGTCTGAGTAAATTTATCATTAAGATTTAGGGCATATCTATGAGATGTGAGGCCTTTCGTTAAATGTTGCGGCAGTTCGTCAAGCACATTGATTTTCGCCTCCATAAATTAATACAATTTCAACCCTTTCTTGCAAATTGTAAACCATTATTGTTATTTCATTTAAATAACTTTGGGTTAAACATTATTTTACTGTTCTGTTATAAAAATTGAATGAATGAACGCAAAATTGGTATAAAAAGGTTACTAAAACATGCAATTACAAAAATAAAGATTCTGTATTAAACATAACTAAAAATATAAAGAACCATAAGATTATTTATTTTCCATATTTTTGAGAGATTTATAAAAGTTTTTAATATTGGCTTTTATTGATAATCAAGGTGTTTTTAAAGTAGTTCACAATTGTTCGGGCATTATCGAGTAGCATATTTTCCTGACAAAGAGTTACAAATTCTTGGACTACATTTGTTGTGGACACAAGTGCTAACGCTTGCAGTTTCATATTCCTATCATATATGATAACATATATCGTTCCTTTTCCTCATTTCTTACTTAAAGGATTTGCTAAATTCTGCTCTTATCATATCTTTTTCTTCAGCTGTTTTCTGTAACCACCTATATATACATAATACTATTTTATGTTTTTTTGGGGCTATCTTTAGAAATGTCTACATTATATTATTCATTTGTTTTTTTTTTCGTTTGCAGTCCTGAGATTTTCCTTTTATCAGCATCATGTTTATTTCTATTTCTCCTGCCTTTTAATCTCGCTGTATAATGTTCGCAGTGTTACATGTTAATAATAACAATACACATTATGTCGAATAATTATTCAATATTATTTCTTTGGAAGAGTTAGTTAAATGATTAATAAATTTTTTTAATATGTTAATGACCTATATAAAATTTTTCGTTCTAGTTCAGAAAATTGCAATTATTACCTTAGATTTAATTTCTTTATGAATAAAAAATCTTAAACAGGAACATTATTTCCAAGTTAATTAAAATTAAATTATCTAGTGATTATCATTGCAAATAAATATATAATACCGCAAAAGAACATACAATTCTTGGCACATTAAGGCTGTTCACACGTACTATATATGTTAAATTATACAAGGTAATAAATAATCGTACATTCGCAAGTATTTATATATAATATACACTGCAAAAATTAGAAATGAATTATACATATTTCATCATGTAATAGATACTGCATACTGCGCATCTAAAATTAATTTTATCACTAATTAAAATTATGTTAAGTTTAAGTTGAATAAATTATAACAATAAAAAAGAAGAAAACCAGTAAATTGCGCTGTATACAATACATTGTATATAAATAAGATGGTTAATATTTTTCCTCCAATTTACCTTACTTTTTATTTACGTGTTAATATTATTTCAGAATCTGAGGATTCAACTGAATTTATTAGCATCAGGAGTACATAATGTTGAAACGTTCCGAAACGAGGATATGGTGGGTGTCTGTAATTGATTTTTTGATCGGCCATTTGCATTTTAGTGAATTTTACGTTTTACAATTCGTGCCCCTGCTTGAATTCAACATAATTGTCAAATTTAACATCCCATAAGCGTAGATTAAAGACTTTTAACAAATGATTTTGAAATTTATCGATACAAATTAATAATCTTGACATAATATGAATTTGAAATTATTGATTATTAATTATATTTCATTATATAGGTATTACTATAATTACGTCTAAGCAAGATCAAGTGGATATAAGGTAATGTTTATTTTGTTAATTAAATATTTGTGCAGGACGCTCGTGGGGAGAAGAAATGTCCCTCTTGCTACGCCCTCCATGGCTCTTCTTTTTTCCTGTTTCTTTTTGTCTTAACTTTTCTTTATAGTTTTCTTATCTTTTTTGCTGTCATATGTTTATAAAATTTTAGTTGGAGCTTCTGCATTGTCATTATTGTTATTTGAGTGTTCAAAACTTCATGTTATCTGTTATTTCTCATTTTATCTGTCCCTGTGGTGGCTTAACTATCTTTATGACCACGTCTGCTGTCACTAGAGAGTTCGTTTTTTATCAGACATTTTGTTCTTCAAGCATTATTTAGAGACTCTGTTTTTTTTAAATTTATATTTTAAGTTCCGCTTATCGTAATAAGTATTTACTTAAGTCTGTTAGCAGCCGTATTTAAAATGTCAAAGTAGGGTAATGTATTTAGTAAAGTCGGCAATTTTATCATGGAAAAATATACGTTTTAGAAGTATTTGAAAATTGTTCATTTTTTGATAGAAATAACCTCAACTTGCAATTTCCGGTCGTCATAATCGATCTGGTGTGGTTGCCATTCGTCAAACTTAAGTTTTCTTTGCTAATGCTCGCTGTCCAGTAAGACGAAGGAATGCTCGAAATGCTGAGAATATTACTGCAAATCAAGCCAGTGTTAAAAAGAAACCTAATTTATCCATTTCGCGACCTTCACAACAACTACATCGTCTTGGCTTATTTTGCATAAGTTTATAGGTTTACATCTTTAGAAAATTGTTTTGACGTCAAACCTAAAACTTTTAGACCGTCGCAAACGTCGTGCATTTGCTGATTTAGTCTTGAAGCAATTTGAAAATGAAGGCTGATTTTTCATCACTATGGAAAGATGAGCAAGAAAACTTGTTGTTACTATAATGGAAATAATATACAAGTTATCAACGAGAGACATTCACATTCGACAAAAGTGACTGTTTGGTGTAGTTTATACCGCGATGATGTTATAGGTCAATATTTCTTCAAAAACAAGAGTGGAGGTCCATTACGGTCAATGGTGAGTCGGGCAGATTCATGTAATTTCCTTTTTATGCTCTGAACTAAATGATATTGCTTAACCTAACAAGATAGCGCTAGGTGGTAGTTTGCATCGCGAACCGTATGGTTTATTGCGTCAAAAGTTTGATTAGTTGATTATTTTCAAAAATAAGCCGAATGGTCTTAAAGAAGTTGTGATATAACACCTTTAGATTGTTCTTGTGGGGTTAGTTAGAGTTTTGTTTATACAAATATACAAATAGACCAGAGATAATTGATTCATTAAAAGTAAATTTAAACCATTTGTAATATAAGACTTAATTTATTAAATCGAGTTCTTGAAAATTGGGTTCCTGGAATCCGGTCTTGTAAGAAAAACAATTGTAAATTAAATAAAAATGTTGAGTCTATTTCTATTTATTGTTGTTTCCTTTCAATTAAAAAAGGTATTGCTTAGGTATATTGAAAAATACTGATATTCTTTGCTTATTCTCATACTCGCTTGTAATTATTTGTTTAAAGTAATCACACTCGTTGCAAATCAGCTTATCTCTTTCCAAATATGACTATATTATCCTTCTAGCACATATTATGTATGTCACTTAATATGCAGAAAACATCAATTGTACTTTTCAGCCATATTAAATAAACAATAGAAATAACCTATAACAACACTATATTTACTGGGATGGAAAAAGCAACTTTCTTAGGGTTGGAAGTGGACTCACATCTTAATTGGAAATCACACGTCTCCTGTTTGTCATCTGAGGTATCATCTTTCAACTATGCTCTACGAGTTGTGTCTCAATACGTTGATGTACACGCCAGCCTATCGGCATATTATGCATACGTTCATTCGAAGCTCCGATACGGCATCATCTTCTGGGGGAACTCGGTGGATGCATCACGAATTTTTGTCCTTCAAAAATCTTGCATACGGAGTATTTTCCGCCTGAAAAGGAACGCTTCATATAGAGATACATTTAGGAACTTTTCTATACTTACCCTGCCGGGTATATATATACAGGGTGTAACAAAATAAGTGTAAAATATTTCAGGGGGTGATTCCTTAGCGAAAAAGAGATAGGGTCTTTCATATAAAAAAACTTCAATGGAGCATCCCTTGTTAAGATACAGCCCCATAAAGGGGGTACATAAAATTTGTTTTACAATTTTTCTCACAAACACTAAAAATGTAATTTATTTCCAATGTAACTTTTTGTCTGATTATTTGTTTACCATTTAAAAATCTATTTCCAATACCTTGTTTCATTCGAAACAAAAAATGTCTCTTGAATTTTTTGCCCAAAAGTAATCAGTTCGCAGCAAAAAATTATTTTACGAACAACTACAGAGATACATCGTCATAAATGCGAACTGTATTAGTATTGTTATTTTGTAGTTACTACCTGCATCAAAAACATATGATTAAAGATGAATAAACAAAACTAATTTATTAATAACAAAACATAAAACATGTAGAAATCATAGTAAATGTTCAATATGTCCACGTTCAGTCATTACACATGCGTCTAGACGTCGGCGCATTGAGCCACGTATTCGCTCAAATATTCCTGGATTCTCTCTAATTACCCTGCACGCATCGATGATGCGGTTTCTTAAGTCATCTATATCGCGAACAAGAGTAGGATAAACCAAAGTCTGTAAATGGCCCCAAGTAGAGAAATCGAGAGGATTGAGATCCGGAGATCGAACGGGCCAATTCTGTGGTCCTCCTCGACCTATCCAATGATTTGGATATGTTTGGGTTAAATGCTGACGTGCTGCTTGACTAAAATGGGCGGGAGCCCCATCATGCATAAAAAACATATCCCTTCTGACGCCCAAAGGAACTTCCTCCAGCAGTACTGGATGCACTTCTCTTAAAAATTGAGTGTATGCCTCACCATTTAATCGAGGAGGTAGAAAATGAGGGCCAATTAAATAATTCTCAATAACTCCGAGCCACACGTTAAGAGAAAAGTGTTTTTGATGGTTAGCTTGTACAATAGCGTGAGGGTTTTCATCAGCCCATATGTGGTTATTATGAAAATTAATTATCTTGTCCCGAGAAAAAGTACATTCGTCTGTGAATTCGATCGTCTTCAGAAAGTCAGGATTTCTTCTAATCATTTCCAGCATCCAATTGGAAAATTCAAGACGGTTCGGAAAATCTCGCTGTAACAGTGCCTGTACTCGTTGCAAATGGTAAGGGTATAAGAGTTGTTCCTTTAAAATTCGAAATACCGTCATATGATCAACATTTAACTCGAAAGCAATCTTTGTAGTACTGCTAGTAGGTTGTTCTTCAACCAAATTAAGTACTGCTTCTTCAAGATGTGTTGTTCTAACTTCTCGATGGCGACCACAATCCTGCGTTCTTTTGTCGAATGAACCATATTCTTGTAATCTGCTGTATCTTAACAAGGGATGCTCCATTGAAGTTTTTTTATATCAAAGACCCTATCTCTTTTTCGCTAAGGAATCAGCCCCTGAAATGTTTTACACTTATTTTGTTACACCATGTATATATATATGAGTGCGCCTGTTTCGCTAAGGAGAACTATGAACTTCTAAAGAATCACAAAATCGAGCATAGTTACAACACGCGCGGTCGCAAAAACTGTCAGCTAGTGTTGCCACAGGCTACTAGGACTTCGGTGTTAAAAGGTGCCACTTCACAAATGATTAAAGTGTTCCATCGTTTATTATCAGAAAATGTTATTTATACAATCAATGACTTTTATAATTTGAAATTTTAATGTGTTCTAAATTGTATAATTCTGTCAAAATATGTTTTAAGATACTTTTATTGTACTGTCTATATACTCTTTTTTTTGACGTATTCTACACTGTACTGAATTAAAAATAAATTTATTATTATTATTATTTCTTTTCCATATTTTGTCGAATGCTTTTTTTCTAAAGTTAGGAAGGATAAGTCTATATCTCCTCGTCGTTCTAATGCTGCTTGCTCATTTCTAAGTAAATATATTTTGGTGTAAATCTGTATTTTTTGCAAAAGCTGAATTATATTATTAAGATGCTAATAAATTATTTTTCTTTTGCTTAACGTAGTTTTGCTGTTTAACATTTTATTAAAATATTTTTTTGCAACGCTTTATAATTTTCTCATGATTTTACGTAATTTCATTACCTAGTGACAAGAGTAGATAAATATCCTTAATAGACCTTTGAATCTCCAGTCGGGCAGAGATTAAATAATTACTCCCTCTGACGGCATGGATTTGATGTAAGAAATCCGTAGAACGTACTACACGCACAAATTCATAGTTTAAGAGGCAAATTATTTCGCTTATCATAAAACAAATTCTTATAGAAAAATATATGGGAACTATATAGGGTAATACAAATTAAAAAGCTATTATCGCAAGAAATCATTCATTAAATCTAAATAAGTAGCTCATTTCATTTAGACTTGCCTAATGTATTGTCCACAAACTTATTAACTGTATCTGTATTGAAATGCGTAGTATATGATTAGAACTTGAATAAAGTTAATATTTCATGACAGTCAATCATGTTAATAGTGTGGGCAATATTGTACAAATGACCTCCCCCCATATAATACAGGACTATTAATTCCTCTCAGGTATGCATTTCCTACAAATCAAGGTAAAGACATAAATATATCAACAAGTATAATTTTGAGTCGATTAATGAATATGTATGTTTACGCAAAGTTTATAATTATGACTATAAATAGATAAATAGATAGTAACTTACATTATTAACATTTATCGATTAAGAAACCACAAGTATTTTCGTACTTCAGCATTGCTAAATAGTTTTTTGAAATAAATAATTTGGTAATTTTATGTAAATATGAAAAGGTTCAAATTTTGAATGAGATCTATAATTAGCAGTTTCTCACTTGGAATTTAAATATAAACATATTTTAAATGAAATATATGTGAAAAATAAAATTACAGTTATAACTAAAAATATGTATACGGATCCGGTCTTATTAAGAATTGGCAGGTTTTAGGAATCTTTTGGGAAAAATTAACACAATTAAACAATGGACGATAATTTTATTTATGTAGTTGATATTATAATATCAAAAAAAGAAAGAAAAAATACACGTAAAAATTTTTCCCTCCTATTTCATTTAGACAGAAGCGACGGCAAAATTAAATATGAAGCTAAGAATGACAGATATAAAACTAGCATTTCAGATTAATATTGTTTTCTTTTTATCATGTATATGCATAGTACTGTGTTATGATTTTTTTAATCACTAATATATATCTATACTAATACTAGGTAGATTTCGTATTATATTATTTTTGTGAATGTAGTCTTAAGTAAATAAACTCACATGTATTTAGAATTTGTTAATATATTTTTTTGTAGATATAGTCTAACAATTTAAAACATATTAATGCTATTTCTTAATATTTAAAAATGTCAACTTAATCCTAACCCCTGATTATTTTCAAACTACAGCTTGCTCAAAGCAAAGTATTTTGTTTACAGTGTTATGATATCACAGTAACGTTGAAATGACATAACTCGTCTGTTTCGTTAATTGAACTATATTAGACTTGCCTATTACATTAAAATATCAACATTTTGTTTTTATACCTAAATATTTAACTTAATATATTTATTTCTTTTACATATGTAATTTAGCATGGAGGAAATTTGAGTATTTAGGTTTATAATAAAATTATAGTTTTGTATAAAATCTTCAGTGGAAGATCATTCCATTTGTTTTAGAAAGTCTGTAATTTTAAAAAGGACTACTTACTTGGATCTTGTATGGCTTTTTGAGTTTAAAGTAGTAGCATATATCCAAACTTCATGAACTAAAGATCAATATTTTTAAAATGAAAATTTTTGAATATTAGTCATATACAGTATGTCCACGGATCGAGTTCCAAAGAGGAAAAACTTTTTTATTTTGCATTTTACAAGAAAAATGTATTCTAGATAAAAGTTTTTGCATGTCTCGAAACGGCCAAGTCAGTTTTAACCTTTTCAAAATTTCTTTTAGTTTAAGATAAAAATCGAAAAATTGGTCGTTTTATTAGAAAATTTTTTAATGTCCCAGAAATTAAGTTGCGTTGTCATGGTAATTATCCATATTTAAATATCTAATTAACTGTCAGTTAGAAAAATCAACCATAATAGTTGAAAATGTTGTCAAAAGACCAACGAATTTACCTAATTCAATGCTATGGCAAAGGTAATAAAGCGATCCGTCTAGTTGTCGAAGAATTTAATCAAAAGTTTCCGGATATTTACATCTCAAATAGAGGTGCACGAGCATTGGTCAAAAAATGCCTATCCACTGGTTCCATACTGGATGTAAAGAAAAAAAATATAGCACGCGATGATGACGACGCCGCCACTCTTCTTGTAATGGATTCAGTACGGAACTGTCCCAAACTTTCTTTGCGGCGCAGATCAGTCCATCTGGGAATTAGTAAATCGCTCATTCAAAAGATTTTGAAACAAAGGAAGTTCCATCCCTACAAGCCCATTTTTGATCATGCATTAGAACCCGGAGATCCTGCGAAACGTTTGTATTTTTGTCTGTAGATGGGCGCTCAAATTATGGATAATCAATACTTTTACCGAAATATTATTTTTTCTGATGAGGCCACGTTTTCTACTAATGGTACTGTTGCATCTCAACATGTGAGATATTGGAGCGATTACAATCCGAATTTTCGCATGCCTCACAATCGACAATATTCGGCAAAAGTTAATGTGTGGTGTGCAATTTCTTACCATGGTATCATTGGACCATATTTTTTTGATAATACTGTCAATCAGCATACGTACTTGGATATGCTGCAAAATTTTGTTGATGAACGTTTGGACGATCTACCGATTAATTACCTCGGAAGGAGTTATTTCCAACAAGATGGTTGTCCGGCTCATTATGCTAGGATTGTTGTTGAATGGTTAAATCAGCAATTTGGACAGAATTCGATAAGTCGAAATGGTCCCGTGATATGGCCACCAAGGAGCCCTGATTTAACAATGGCTGATTTTTATCTTTGGGTTCGTTTGAAGCAAATAGTTTATGCAAATAATCTTCCTCCGAACGTAGAAGATTTAAAGGAGAGGATTAGAGACGCTGTGACGTCTTTAACTCTCGAAGAAATTCGAAGAAGCTATAGAGAATTGCGCCGACGGCTAGAATTGTGCGTTGAAAAGGGCGGTGAATGGATTGAGTAAAATAGTTATTAGTTATATCATTTTTGTTTTTGAGTTTATGAAAAAATATTCAAATAAAACGACCAATTTTTCGATTTTTATCTTAAACTAAAAGAAATTTTGAAAAGGTTAAAACTGACTTGGCCGTTTCGAGACATGCAAAAACTTTTATCAAGAATACATTTTTCTTGTAAAATGCAAAATAAAAAAGTTTTTCCTCTTTGGAACTCGATCCGTGGACATACTGTATATAAACTAACTATGATTTATTATGTAGATGGAAAAAAATTAAATTTTATCGAATGTAGAAGATCAATAATTTTTTGTAAGTACAGTTAGGCACTCTGTTTACAAATGTTTTAGAAAATAAACTAAAATAGCATATTGTTGGATACAAAATTAAATTTTTGATTTCAAAAGACATTTTGTTGGGTTTTATCCGGTTTTTGCGGGAAATTTGCAATTGCTAGGTGGTTAAAAGGCAATTTTTAGTTTTAAGAGTTTATTTGCAATGGCAGATGCTGTGGTTAGATTCATGCTGGTTGTATGTCGCTTTTAAAATAGAAATGTATAATGTTCCTGTTATCCACATTTATTTAACGTTGCTCTAAAAAGACAAGCTATCAAAAATATCAAAGTGTTCAAAATTTCTAAATTCAAATTTTTCTAGCGCTTTTGTGGAGCGCTACCTTTTAAAAATCATTGAAATAAATCCTCAATAAAATACAACTTAAGATAAATCTTACGAGACTCTCCCTTTAATAATACCATAAAGGGTAGTAGATACTTATTAGTCGTTGCTTAGTACTGATTAGATGCAGTTTCTGTTTTAGATGTGACATAATTTACATTAGTAGTGCTCGCTAATGTTTCACGAACTTTTCCATATTCTACGATATCTAAAGCTTTAGAAAGATCTTTAAAAATTCCATTTGAGCTTCTTCCAAAATAAGCAGTTGTTTTGGTGACAACTTCTTGACAAACTCGTATAATACCTTACAGAATATATTTTTAACCATTAGTATACCATAGTATTGGTGTCGGTCTACAGTTTTCAATGACTGTTTTGTCAGCTTTTTTATATATTAGGTGTATTATAAATCTACTCAAATAGTCAAATTCCTGAGTTTCATCAAAGATACATTTATTATATGCTTTATCATTGATTGACCATCTGTGGGACCAATCATAAGTATGAAGGGAAAAACTGAAATGGTGGTCATTGTACATGCTAGAGGCAAAATATTTAGAAAAACATATGCAATTTTGAGTTAGTGGTAAAAATATCAACCGTACGAGAGTTGGAAGTATTTATTTTAACATTTAGAAGAACCTTAGTTAGCTATTGTATGTAAATTATTGAATAATCAAGATAATCAATAAGACTGACGAAATAACTCTATTAGGCATCTTAAAGAAATTAAAGGCTTCTATACAGCTTGTGGAATGAAATACTTGATATTACCAGGTAAATATTGCAACGTCGTATTCTTTGGCCGTAATGGGAGTGCGACGAAAGACAGGAGAGAGTAGAGATAATTGCTATATTGCCAGTCGATACTTCATCGTTAAATGTAGCGAGAGTGGGGATACAGTACGCCACGTTACAATTCTGATGTGTTTTGGACTTGCTATATCAAGTGTTGCATTACACAATCGGTATAACTAATTGGTGAAAATATATACCGACTTGTATTTATGCAAGAAGATAAAGTTCATTGGATATCAAGTTATCCTATAATTTATATGGTCAGTGTTGTTTTTAAAAAATAAGTAGATGAAATTTACATAAAGTTTAAAAGATCTGTATATGAATGAAGGTAACATATTCAAGACAATACAATTTTTAAATTCCTATGTTTAATTTTTTTTAAATATTAACTGACCTTTATGTGTCTTAGTACTATGTGTATTCTTAGTATTAAATCCTTTAGTTTAATCTTCCATTTAATTCGGTATCCTTTGATTCTTGATTAATCTAGACTCCTAATCTGTTCTAATCTTCTTGCTTTCTTTATATTCTACTTTTACATTTCTCTTCTTATATCATATTATAGCTTTATAATACGAATTGAGTTACATCACGTTTGTCAATTTTTATAGGAAATTAGTCACCGATTTTACAGATTTCTGTGGTACACAGAAAAAAATAATTACAGTACGGATTAGGTGAAATCCGTTTACTCTCAATCCGTACCGGAATTTTACGTTAGATGGTAATTTCTCCCGATCATTATAAAATTACACCCGAAATTCACTCCGTAAATATATTGAAACGGAATTTTTGTAGGTAAAATTGACAAATATTTTTACTTCTTATATGTAATTTTACTGACTTTTTCTATACGGGTGTGTATTTTTAAACAGAAATTTTACAAATTATTTTTACTTCTTTTATGCAGAGTTACATATATAGGGTCAGTATGCCGAATATGAGACCCCTTTTGGTTTTCATCGTTATATAACTAGGTAAGTAAGAAATTACAATGTCAACGTGATATTCTTTTAATGCATATATTTTACTACACATAGCAATGACAAAAATCGAAAAAACGCTAAGCAGGTTACCTTGTATTAATTATAAAAATAAGTGTTACATTTTTGGCGTCTGAAAAAAAGTGGTCGTATTATGAGACCCCTATTTCACAACTATAAATAATAATTACCTACTAAATAAAAACTAGGTCAAAAATAAAATTGAACACAAGAATTAGAAAACAGTTAGCTAGGTACACTAGTAGGTAAAAAAGAAAAGTTACATTTTAAACAAATTAGTTGGTTTACACTACAAGTTTAGTTTACTTTTTGTTTTTAGTTTCAAACTTTTCACATTGTTTACATACAAAAAGTTCGTCAGCCCCACAGTCTTCATGGGCCCATCTTAGACACCTTCTACACTGACGCCACTGCTCGCCCCGTTTGTCTTCTGAAAATAAACAACCACAAAAAAGGCATTCAGCGTCGTTGTCGCCAATGCTGTCATCACTGCTATCATGGAGAGAAAGTCTTTCATCATCTTCACTTGAGCCAAGGTCATCATCGCTATAATTAGGGTTATTTTTTCTCCGGTTTTTAACTAGTGGTGTATTTTCATCCATCTTTCCTTTTCCTGTAGGGGCCCCTTTACCTACTCCTTTGTTTCTTGTAGGAAATAGAGTTTTTTTCAAAGGTGCTGGAGCTTTTTTATTAATGCTCATAGCTAATTCATTTTTATAGGGCGTTGATGTGATAATAGCAGCTTTACGGGCTCTTGTTGGCTTTGACGGGTCGTTCTTAGCTAACGTAGGCAAGGGATTTATTTCTTCAGGAGTCACTAACAACTTGTTTGAATTTGTCGTTTGTTTAATACGTTCCACATTGTCACTACTGCTACAAGGTTGTGGACTTCCTGTGGGCGTTATTGCATCTACAGCTTCAGAGGAAACAAAGTTGTGAGAGTGGATACGAAAGTCTTCATCACCAAATGCATTTTTATTTAAGGGAAATAATCCTGTTTTTTTGAAGCCATTAATGGAATTATTCATAGTAGCAGCTCTGTTATAAGCAACACCAAATAGACGACCAACATTAAAATTGGTTACAACTTTACCGGGGTTAGAATGGAGCCAATCCTCAATTGCTTGAGCGTAGAATGTTTTCAGTGGAAACATAAAGCTGACATCGAGCGGTTGCATCTTATGGCTTGAATGTGGGGGAAGGCAAACGATTGATACATGATGTTCCCTAGCTTTGTCTATGACGTCCATGTTTCGGGTGTGTGAGTTATGCCCATCAAGCAATAAAAGCACCGGATCATCTTCAGAAGGTTTCACGTGCTTTAGAAAATGGTTGAACCACATTGTAAAAATGTCTGTTTGTATCCAACCTGATGGATGGCATGCAGCGATTGATCCTGAGGGAGTCCCTTCCATCAAGGCATCTTGCATGTTTTTTCGTGGCCAAACTATCAATGGAGGGACGAAGGAGCCTGATGCATTCATGCACGTTACCACCGTGATAAGATGCCCCCGTTCTGCCGATGTCAAAGTTCCTACATTCTTTTTCCCTTTTAGTGTGATGACCTTAGCTACCTTGTGTTGCACAATAGTGACCCCTGTTTCGTCAACGTTGTACAACCTATGTGGTTGGCTGTTAATTTTCAACAATTCAGGTTCATAGATTTCAAAAAAGCGTTTGACGTTTTCTGGACTAAATCCCTTGACTCTTGCGAACGATGTTCCTTGAGGCTTTTTTAGAGAGAGTTGCGTGTGTCTTCGTAAAAATCCCCTTAACCATTTATCACCAGCATATTGTTGTCTATAAGAAAACGGATGGTTTAAACCATTTTTTATAGCAAGCCGAAACGCCATTTTTTTAATATCTCTCCTTCTTAAACCATAAAACCTTGAATCCATCTCAACGCAGTATTTTACCAGCAAATCTTCAAGGTGTTGTGGTAAAGTGGGCTTTCTTCCCATACGAACGTTTACCAGTGATTCAGCTGTTTTTTCGGAATCCTTAACGTAACGTTCCAATGTCCCTTTTGGAACTTCAAAGTATTTTGCAGCTTTTTTATAGCCCATTTCACGATTCCTTATGGCTTTTACAGCTCGCATCATCATTACAGCATCCCACTTTTTGCGTTTCGTTTCGAGAGGCATCTAAGATGACAAAAAACATGCTTTTTATACGATAAAAACTAGTATGCCTAATATGAGACCCTATCTCATATTAGGCTTAGGTCAGGGTCTCATATTGGGCACGACCACGTTGTTATATACTCCAGCGAATTTTTTAGGTTAGGATTTAAGTTAACTTAAAAACAAAGTAGTATATTTACACTTCACATTTATAGCTGTCTATCTAATACTTACGTTTTAAACAAAGTCTTACCTTGAAAGTGAAAACAGCCGGTAAAGTTGTTGATGTAAAAAAGTAGGCAAGCACAAAATTCGAAGAAAAATCACTGTACCTTTGTTTGCACTTAAAAACACTCGACTGTTTGACTGATTACCAATGATGCTATAAACGATTGTTTTACGGTCTAGTCACCAGGCGGCGGCACTTTCTACGTCATGTAGGTTGGGGTCTCATATTAGGCAGGGGTCTCATATTCGGCATACTGACCCTATGTATTTTTTAAAAAGGTATTTTACAAAACATTTTAAAATTACTTAAAATATCTAAGTAAAAAATACAGGGGGTCATAAATGATTGAAATAGGGCCACTATTGATTTTAATTGATATAAGGATAATCTAATGCCCAAATAACCATAAATATTGCTCTACACATCCGTGAAGGTTCTCATAACGAATTTGTATTGAACGTCTTAAAACTGAAATTACCTTAATAAAAGTATTAGGGCTATATATAATTCTTTCTCATAAAAAATACATTGAACATTTGAATGAAAAATATCTTGGCTCTCAAATAAACCCTTTATACTTATTTACTTCACTCCAAGTTGTCCATTGTTTAATGTTATCTTAGCACTTCAAAAAATTGAAAACTTAAATAACATTGATTCCCACAAAACTTGAAAAATTGTTAACGTAAGTATAAAAATAATTTAGGAACCTGCAGTCATTAATAGGAATAAAATTGGGAAATATTTTCTGAATGTAATATTAAAATTGCTTGTTCTTTATATCTATAAATAAATGAACACATAAAAATAGGAGCGGGTACATTGCAAAAATTATTAAATTAACGTGTATTTCTCACAAACGAATAAACTTATAAACACATAAACATAATAAATAAGCTTATGATAGACTCGTTACAGAAGTGAGTAATTCAAACATAATAAATAAAGAGCTAAACCAAAGCAGAGGTGTTCTGCAACAGGGCACACAGACATCTTGTTGGTAGGTATTATATCTCCTAAAAGGTGTTCCAAGTTAAAGACACCATGTTCAAAAATTACATTAACTTACCAGTTCAAAATCTGCAAGAGCTTTTAACATATGACAAATAACTGACGTTTTATCCCAACATCTGGATGACATTTCATAAGGTAGCGTTGAAGAAATTCCATTGTACAAGAAAATTTCTTTGGATAAGGTAAAAGCTCCTAATATGAGACATGTTCCTAAAAAGAGACCCTATGTTATTTCGATTGGTATGTGATGAAATCTGACGGAAGATATCGGAACTAAAAGACCACGTTGTTAAAGTGTAACAGAATAACCGCCCTTGCTATTGCTACTCTACTAGCGGTTGTTTGCAGGATTAAATATATTTCAAAGTTTAAAGTTTTTGTACGAATATTGGAAAATATCATTGGAGTTCCTTTCAAGGTAGGTTACCAATAATAATTTTATATCCTTCAATCTGCATTATAATTACCTACTACTTTATGGTATTATAATCAATATCAATTCACCGATTCTTTGTTAACCTCACTTTCTTTTTGAATGTAATTGTGTTCCTAAAATGAGACCTGTCAAGGTGCCTAATATGAGATATATCTCATATTAGGAACACTTTCGAAGAAGGATGAGGAACACATATTATTAAATACTTTTCTGTGCATTATTTTTGTTTCACTAGCATAGAATATCATAAATATCGCAAATATTTATTGCTTTTATATTATTTTTGTTAGTGATCCCAACGCCTCCTAATCGGAAAAGTTGGAATAAGGAGCAAATGATTCTAGTCCTGAATGCTGTGAGGAAGGTGAAATGGGATATAAGAAGGCTTCAAAACGGTACCACGTACCCAAAGGAACATTGGAAAGATACGTAAAAAATAAGGATTACAATCCAATGATGATGTGGATGCTGAATGCCTGTTTTGTTCCTGTCTTTATTCTGCTTATCAGAATGGAGAGCAATGGGTTCAATGTACCAAGTACTATAGATGGGCCCATGAGTACTGTGGTGCAACTGATGGTAACTTTGTGTGACCTTCATGCACAAAAACATTAAAAAAATTAAGACATTTGCAGTAGAATTCTAATGTAAAATATATTATAAAAACTATTTATAATAAAATTTTGATGTCAATCTGTTGTTTTCTGGTGTTAGTTAAGTGACGTATTTGTCAAAATTTAGATGGGAAAATGCGTTAATGCATTTAAATAGGTTGAGTATTATTTTGAATTAAAATATTAGGCATAAGAAAATAAAATAATAAGGGTCTCATAATAGGATCATATTCTGCATGTACAATTTTTTGGCTCGTAACTTCAATTTTTTTTTTGCAATTTTACTTCTTCTTTTTTTTGCAAAATCTGATTGTTAAATATGAAAGGTAAATATATTCTATACAACTTCCCTTAATTAGAATTGAATTTTCTCTTACTGATTCAAAATTATGTTTCCCGAACAAAATGGTGTCTCGTATTATGGACAGTTACCTTACTGCATGTTAAACATGTAATATATTGCATAACATTCTTCAAGCGCTTCTACTAACGAAGTACAAACCTCATTAATGTTTTGCCTTTCTGCAAATACGAAATATTTTCTTGTTGGGTTCCCTAATACTGTTGACAATTTATTAATTATATTTGTATAATTGGCTTGCACCCAACCTGGCGTGAAAAATTATACGTGATATACCTATGCAAAAAATTCAACACCAACCTAGTGAAAATACAAATCAAATGTTTAGATTTTGCAACAAACACGTTTGTTACGATGAACAGTTACTTGATTTGTCAACTTTCGTTGGTATTTGATAGTATGGAATCAGTTATTTTCGCAAAATGATCGAGGAAAAAATTTAAAAGAATAACGAAGAGCATTAAAACTTTGATTGCTCTAAATTATAGTAATACGGTAATATTCCAGTTTAGTCTGTATCTACACTAACAATATGAATGTGTAAAGTCAGAATTATTTATTGAAAACGTTCTGCATCGAAAACTAAATTGACATAACCCCAATACTTCACTGGATAACGGCAAACAAAAAATAAATGGCAACATATTTATCTTGAATTACAAATCACTTGTATGAGCACTTGTGAATAGCCGATTTATATTTTATAATAAAAATAAACTCTGACACTGCATCAAATGGATCAAATGCGTTTATTCTGTAAACCATATGAACGTGAAAATTGTATGCGTCATCTTCTCTATATGCTAACTGCCCACATATCTTCACACAGTTTCACATTGTTGGTGCTGTATTTTCTCAATAACAACATAATTTTAGGTGGTAATGTTCTATCACCATGATATAATTAACCAATCATTTGTTTTTCAGGTGTAATTTTACTATAATATTATAAAATTCTATAGTTTCAGTGCAATTAATCCCTTAATGTAAAATTTCACAAAAAAATTCCATCATGAATGCAAAACCACTCTAAATTTTCAGTAAATTTGTATCATTGGTGTAATTCTACATGCAAAGTTTCCCCAATTTTTTTCAGTGTAGACATTAAAATTTATTTAGTGTTGTCTTCAGAATATCAAGTATTTATGACTCTCTTACTATAGCCAATTCTTTGAAGCTCTCTTTACTAAAAACTTCATTGTACATCTAATACACATCACATAATGTAAATTTACTGAACTGGTTTTTAATTTATTATATCCCATAAGTGTGTTTATATGTTTAAGTGTAAATTTTACAATAAGAAATTAACATTTTATAACTATGGATATATTACTAATTACACTCATTGACTAAAGCTATATACAACATATTTAATAACAAATAAGTATAATAGTAGTTGAAACATAACACTGTAACTAATTGCTTAAGCTTTAAATTAGCTGTTTATAATTTTTCAATTTCTATACATAGGTAGTTTGGTAGATAATTAAGAAAAAATATTGTTTCAAATGCAGTTTACTAATTGTCTTAAACATTCGAAATCTCAAAAAATTCTAAACAAAGGAATTAATTAATGAGTTTTAATTAGTGACAGATAAAGAAATTTAAAAAAGAATTTAATCATCTTAGGAATGGAAAACTGTGGCCTTATCTGTTATATATGTATATTCGGGATCCAGTTTTTAAATATAAATTATGAATAATTTTATAAAAATTATAATATCTATATTATCCACTATAATTACTTTTTTGTTTTGCATTTACTTTTGGAATTAAAATGAATTCAAAAGAAATACATATAATTCAATATTTTTTTAATTACTAGCAGTATATATATAAATATTAATTAGGTACTTATACGATTATTTATGCCTTCCACGTTTTTTCTATTTCACCATTATAATGCCACCATAATCGAAATGCAAGAAGTTATGAGAGTTGGTACCACTTGTCACATATTTATCGAACATCTGTGTCTGGTATATTTAAAAATAAAATATTCAAACTCAATAAATTAAATATGTTGAGAAGTTTGTTTTCTTGGCATGTATTACATTACATTTAATATCTGTAAACACTGCTGGTAGAATAAAGGAGAGGATTATTAACCAACACACGTATGTCCTAGCGTGTTCCCGGTCTGATCATACATATTTATAAACCAATCCTAACCTATAATAACCCTCGTCTGAGTCTGCCTGATAATCTTTGCCTTTATACTATATCCCCATTGGCCGACGAGAACATTGTAGGTGTGGCATTCACAATTTTTGTGCATAACATTAATTTTTATTATCGTGAACCCCTTTGAATATTTTAATCGTGATCGGTATAATGAAGAAACAAAAGAAACACACATTAGCAATGTTAATTACGTTATTTTTCTGTTATAAAGCGTGCACGATAACAGATTAGGTATTCAGTGCTGAGCTTGCTTGTATGTTATTCTAAGAATAATTTTAATTAAGATAGAGAATAAAAATGTTAAATGATAAGTTTAAAATAGAGGGCACATGTATGTAAGGTATTATTCATATACATATATATCTTGATATAATAGTTACTTACTATGTACATTTTTATAAACATAATCATAATATTGATAGAATATATTAATTATATACAGGGTGAGTTTTTTTGAATGTTTAGCATTGGGATCTCAGAAACTACTGGAGATAGAAAAACGCCTAAATGAGGAAAGATGCGCAGTTTTACGAGTTTGTTTTAAAACTGCTTATGTTTCTCCGATAACTTTCAGGTCTTATTAGATATTCAAAGAAAACTAAATTTTACGATTTTCTTTAAACATGCTTAGCATCGTTAATAGTAATTTTAGAGAAAAAGTGTTCAGACAAAAGTTTTAGGTAATTTTACGCCAAAATAAAACTATGTAGCTAATATTTTTCTTTCGTTCACCATTATCGAGTTATGACACAAACTTGTGTTGTTTTAAATGGAAGCCATAGTTGGTTTTGACATCATTAAAATGCTTATTTTTTGCTGATTACAATGATATAATGTTTGATATGGTTATTTTAAAAAATAAAGAGGATATAGACATTTCTATGATTGTTCACTTTATAAGATATAAACTTTAAAAAAAAATTTTTTGGTGTTCTGTAATTCAAAAAATGAAAAATCTGAGTTACAATAGTGTTCGTTGGAGCAGTCGAGATAGATATACTAACATTGCTTTCACGTTGAGTCACAGAAGTGAGAGCTGTTAATTTTTATTTTTAAGTCAAGTTAATTGTCAAACATTGACAATTAACTATTAATTGATTTAATTGTAACGGCCGTTAATCATAAGTTTGCATTGGCTATGGAATTTTCTAACGTAGAAAAGCGTGATATGGTTGAATGTTACATTCAGTGCCAGAAAAATTCTGCTAGAGGTGCTGAAGTTTATTTTGAAAATTATTTTGATCGACGTCAGCCGTCGCTACCTACTTCTAAGAGATTATGGGATAATTTAGCAGATTATGGTTCGTTCGTTAAACCAAAATCAAAAATAGGGATGGATGAAGATAGAGAAATAAACATATTAGCATGTGTCGCTCAGAATCGATCTACATCGATCCGACAAATTTCAACAGAAATGGGCTCGTCTCAACGCACTATTGTCAGAGTGTTGAAGAAGCGTAAATTTCGTCCCTACAAATATCAGTATCACAAACTTTACATGAAGGTGATAACATCAGAAGAATAGCTTTTTGTAGATGGTTTAAAGATCAGTGTCAAAACGATCCACACTTTTCAATGAAAATATTATGGACTGATGAATCTCGTTTCACAAATTGTGGAATGTTTAATAGGCACAATGAGCTCATATGCTCTCAAACAAATCCACTTCACGTTGAACATAGGAGACCACAAATTAAATTTGGGTTTAATGTTTGGTGTGGTGTTACAGGATCAACTGTTCTTCCTACTTTTATTTTTGATGGATCACTAACTGGCAATCGTCTTGTGGGGTGTACTAAAGGACACAGTATACAAAAGAACATATGAAACAATCGACGATTTAAGAGAAGCTGTCTTAGTTACTTTTAATAACATCGATAGACGTAAAGTATGCAATGCTACAAATTCTGTTGTGAAGAGATGCAATTTGTGTATTAATAATAATGGAGGTATCTTTGAACATTAATAATGTTGTGTGCTCTTAATAAAAGTTCTTACAGTTTTCATTTTATTACTACATAAGATTTCAAAATAAGTTTTCGTTTGGTTTGTATTTTACCAGTTCGAAATCCAATTGTTTTCCATAAAAACCATAAAAATGTCTATATCCTCTTTACTTTTTAAAATAATCATATCAAACCTTATATCATTGTAATCAGCAAAAAATAAGCTTTTTAATTATGTCAAAACCAACTATGGTTTCCATTTAAAAAAACAAAAGTTTGTGTCATAACTCGATAATGGTGAACAAAAAAGAAATATTAGCACAGTTTTATTTGGCATAAAATTATCTAAAACTTTTGTTTGAACACTTTTTCCCTAAAATTACTATTAACGATGCTAAGCATGTTTAAAGGAAATCGTAAAATTTAGTTTTATTTGAATATGTAATAAGCCATGAAAGTTATCGGAGAAACAAAAGCAGTTTTAAATCAAACTCGTAAAACTGCGCATCTTTCCCCATTTAAGCGTTTTTCTATCTCCAGTAGTTTCTCTGATCCCAATGCTAAACATTCAAAAAAACTCACCCTGTATATAAGTACCAAGAGCTCATTTAAATGAAAAGTAATGTGTATTATGAGGGTGATATATTGACTCTTTAAAATTATCATGTTATATTGGTAATGGCACTACATGCCCAAGATGTTCATGGCTCGTACTTCTTCTACTAGAGCTTTAATTTTTTTCAATTTGTGGCTCTTTCCAATTCTGCAGTTTTAGAATTTTCTTTCGCTGCATAAAATCGTCTTTTTCTTCTCCGCCCCTTCCTTGTTCTCTCAATATTACACCTTACTAGAAGCTCTTTTTGCACATTTGTTGTTTCCATATGTGTACCAACCATACGTGGAGGGCCGTACACTTAAACTTCTACAAGCAGATAACTAAATATTCGTTTCTCCCTGACTGCCAAATGTTTATCTTTCCTCTTTGTTTATTAGCCAAGTATTACAACATGTAAAGATACATATTCGCATGCTCCATAATACATCATCAGTATATAGGTACAGTACACAGACAGAGTCCTGGCCGGTGGGAGAACTCTTGACTGCGAGATTTATAGGTCAGTGTGAGACAGAGAAAGTATTCGGAAAAAAGAATGATAACATTTGTTCATCATCGCATACATTAGCCGGATGAAGGAGTAAATGCAGATAAGAAATTCTAATATACTGAAAAGAGATACATATATAGGAAATATACTGTACTTCCATGTGTAACGCTTGACAATTTTTCCAGACTGCTCGTGCTTATCGTAATATTATAAGAATCCATGGCGCATCTTGTGGGAGAGGCATGTCACCGGCCAGCTCTCGATCTGTGAGCTGTACGTATAGAACTCTACTAAGAAACAAAGTTGGAAGGATTTTTAGACAGGCAACATTTTTTTAGATAAGTACCTACAGGCTGACTAACAAAGTGATGGTAGCTGTTGACAATATGTAGATGAATATTGGCAACATATTTCTTAGACAGAGACATTTTTACCAGGATGCATATTTTCAACAGTGTTGCGCTTCCAATGGAAACTCTGTTTTGAAGAAAGCTGTTTCTGATCCTAATGCTGTTATTACCATAATGACTACTCATGTCCAAAAACGAAACCGAAGATGGTGGCAGCGACAATTTAAAAAAAAATTATACAAACTTAAAATCTAATTAATTTTTGAATAATGGCAGTTTGTACCACAATTTCCTTAAACTAACATTAGCTAAAAAGCTTATAGCATTTTGACTAGCTTCGCTACAAATTAATTTTACTGCTAATTATTATTAAATTTTAAAAATAGTAAACATATGCACAAATAATAAAGCATCAAACAATTTCCATAACCTTACATTCATTCAGGTTGCGATTTTATATTTATAAGGTTACTAATACGTTACGAAGTTTTATAGGGGATATATAAAATCACTAAAAGGCCCAAGAGCTCTAGCTTTTATAAAGTGGCAACAGATATATTTACATTACTAACTTGTATACCGTCCCCATAGAAATAGCAGTTACCTTTATAAAATCTGGGGATCATTGTTACTCGAAAACACTGCAATAAAACTTCAAATTCATATATAATTTTTGAGTTGGTAACCACGGTTCCTTTTATAAATCCGTATGAAACCATTGGTATCGTAGAGAAACGTTTCGTTGCTAGTACACTGTAAGAAATTTTTGTGTAAAATTACACATACTATAATAGGAAACTATTTCAAATGGATTATCAAGTAAAATTACATCACTATGTAAAATTGCACACGAGTGTGTAGTAGTTTTACTTTATCATGTTTTGAAAATGGAGAATACTGTGCAGCTACCTTTTGTGATATTAGTAAAGCGTTCGATTGTGTCGATCACAATGTGTTAATGAATAAGCTTAAACTACTTAATTTAGATGATTTATCTTTGAGGTATCTCAGGTCGTACTTAAATAACAGACGTCAGATAGTTAGAGTGGGGGGTAGAGCTTTTGCAGAGCTAAAAATAAACTCAGGTGTGCCACAAGGTTCCATATTGGGGCCATTTTTATTTCTGATCTATATTAATGACTTTGCAAGCAATGTTAAGACTGACAAGACTATACTTTTCGCGGATGATGCTGCATTACTGGTTAAGTCCGCGGATAGTGCGGATGTTGTATCTAGGAACAAGGTGGCTCGTAAAGATGCGGAAGCTTGGTTTACGCAAAATAAGTTATTGCTTAATAGTAGTAAGACAGTTACGATGATGTTTATCGTGCGAAGTGGCGTCGAGATTGATGTTGTGGGCGAAGTCAGGTATTTGGGTTTTGTACTGGATCCTAAACTTAAGTGGGGACCACACTGCGAGCATGTGGCAAATAAACTGGTGAAAGTAATATTTGTTTTAAGAAATCTGTCTTGGTCAGTATCTCGGGACATTGTTAGGGTAGCGTACTACTCATTGTTTCATTCGGTAATGTCCTACGGCATTGTGTTGTGGGGCCACAGTTCGTCGCGGCATAGAATCTTTGGTCTGCAGCGTAGGGCGGTGAGGGTATTGAATGAGTTGCCATACTGTGCTGACAGTCGCCAGACATTTGTGAATTCAAGAATCTTGACATTTCCTAGTTTGTATATTCTTGAATGCTTATTGTAAGTAAAAGCTAATATTTCGTCTTTTAATACTTGTGCCACTTTTCACAAGTACGATACTAGAAACAAGAATGATCTTTGTGTTGAATATACTCGATTTAGTAGTACACAAAAGGCATATTGTCAGAGAGGTGTAAAATTATACAATGCTCTTCCTCAAAATATTAGAGAATTGGATTTTAGTAATTTTAAAAATGCCTTAAAGAAAGTTTTTGTTGAACAAGCATTTTTTGATGAAGATGAACATTTCAGGTATTTCAAGTTTTGTGAGGATAGGTGATGGGCGAATTGTATGTCATGGTATGTGTACTGTTTGTGATAATACTTGTTATAAAACTGGAAATTTGACAATTCATTGTTCCTTAGAAACCATGGAGAATTATAAATATAAGTATTGCAGTGTATCGTGTTATACCTTATTATATTTTTAATTGTATATGTGTATATTTGCATTGATTTGAAAATGTTTGTGATAATACTTGTTATAAAACTGGAAATTTGACTATTCATTGTTCCTTAGGAACCATGGAGAATTATAAATTATAAATACCTATAAGTATTGCAGTGTATCGTGTTATACCTTATTGTATTTTTAATTGTATATGTGTATATTTACATTGATTTGAAAATGACAATGTCCTATGTTGCTGTAACAACTCTCGACAATAAACTATGATTTGATTTGATTTGATTAGTATTTATTGAAAAAATACACACAAAAAAATTTATAAAAACACTCGGATTGCCCCCGCATTGCCGTCTGCAATGGTGATTAAGTTGAAAAAACAGTAAATTCTAGTATGTGATCAGATGGTAAGTTTTATAAAGCTTGTCTTTCATCATTTCCGCCTAATAATATTGACGGAAATGACGTTGAAGAAAATAGAAATGATTGGCTGGTTGAACTACTCGATGAAGATGTTCAAGAACCAGGATCGATGAAAACTTTGGAAAGTGAACGTAGGTACGAAAAATCAGGTAGTGAGAGAGTCTAAAAATTTGGGCGAACGAATTCAATATCCAGCAGTGTGCTTTGAAGTCACTGTTTAACATTTGGAAAACTCGTATAGGAAATATAGTACCTTAGGATCCGAGAATATTATTAGAGACACCAAGGCTTTGCACTATCTGTGAAGAAGTGTTTTTCGAAAATTGGAAACCTCTCAGTTGTTAGTGCTAATATTAACATTGATGAACTACCCTAGAGCTCAAAAGACGAATTTTGGGCAATTCTATTCAAATTCACGAAATAGAGTGCATTCAACCTATGGTTACGGGAATATACATTGGTAAAAAGAAACCCGACAATCTTTTAGAATTCATCACTGTGTGCTTTTTATCATTGGAATTACTTAAAGCTGAAAACATAAAAAAAGCAAGGTCAGAATTGAATCAAAAATAACCTAATGTCCAATAAGACCCAGTAGAGCCACCAATACCAAACAAAGAAATAAAATATTGAATAATATAGAAAATTAGAAAATCGTGGGAAATAATGAGGATGTAAACTAGCCTCCCAAATATGTGATTTGATAATAAAAGTTTTGAATCGACGAAAAGTACCGGAAATAGAAAAGAATAACATTCGAATATTTAAAGAAAAATGTCGTTCATAGAGTGTTAGACAGGATGCTAAGATATCAATAAAGGCCGTTTTCGAAAAGAGAGAGATCCATAACAAACTAGATTTTTGCTTAAAATGTACTTTAGAATGATTGACCAGAATTTACCCGTTAGGAGGATGATTTGACAGAAATAGAGATTTGCCTTTAAGTGTATATTTGGTATTATTTTCGAGAAAGCCATGCGTTTACGAGAGGATGTTTAAATTTTTAATATTTTCTCATATTTAGTGTGACATATACAGTTACTTATATGCTGCGGTCCAAAATTACGTTTATATGTTCTGAATTTCGAAATCAAAGTGAGTAGATTTTAGATCAAGTGAGAGTAATGCGAGCAATTACGTAATCTAAAAAATTGAAAGTAACAGGTCATGATTTTAATCAAAATCATACATAATAAAAGGAATTAGGAATAATCAAATTATTTTACCAAATTATGGCCCTTTAATTTGAGATTTTAGCATATGACAGTCTATATGCCAAAATCTCCAATGGCCATCATTTGTTAAAATAATTTCATTATTCCTTTTGATATGTATGATTTTGATTAGAGGCCAAATCATAACCGGAAACTATTAGAAAGTTTTAAAGAAAATTGTCATCTTAGTCAGATTTGTAATAGAGAATTCGTGTGAACTCTAACGAGTTGCAATCGCATACTTGAAATGTTGAAAACAAGAAGATCGAATCTTATTTGTTATACATTATTGCAGTTTGTGTCTTACACAATATATATGTGTTAAATACAGATTTTTTAATAGTTTATTGATGATGATGTTGAAGATGACGAGGGAAATAATAATGAAGTGCTGCCGCTATTGCTAAAAGAATTAATCTTGTAAATTACATGTATAACCTGAATAATGCTGTAGAAAAAATAAAATGTCAATATGAAAAATATATATTATTTGCCTATTACTTATTTTTTCGGCGCATTCCTCTTTGCCAACAAGTTAACAATTCGGTCCAAAGTTCCTTGTAATTTATCTAAACGAGATATTTTTTCGGAAGGACTTTTGCCTTATAATTGTTTTTAGATTTTTTAGGAAAGCATAACTCTGAAACTGAATTTTGTATCATTAAAACTTCCTGGAAAACGTTAATTTCTGGTTGTTGGTAACCTACGTCGTAGATAACGTTAAAATAACTCCAATATTTTTTGTTTTATTCTATGGTACTATTGTGCGTTAGAATGTCCTTGTACATTTTAGCAACCCTTTCCATTTGTTATCAACCTGAACCAATCGTTTTCGATTGGTTGATTGTCAGAGCAATATTTTGTCCATCACCATCAGTCCAAATGTAATAATTTGAAAGACGAAAAATAAAGTTTTTTTTTAAGTCTCACTTACTGTGAATTCATTCTATATATCGTGCTTCAAAACACACAGTGACGTAACTAGCAAGATTTGTAAAAATGAGTTATAGCAGCTATAAATAGATACCATATTTTGCAATGCCAGTTAAATTCTACGTTGTATCCAAGAAATTACTGCAATAAGATATCACGAAGTGACGTAAAGGCCAATACGTCACCTCGTGTGTAAGCAGCTTTAATAAATGATTGTTTTAAGTAAATCAATGGCGTATCTGTAGTCATGGCGCATGCGTAGAACGGTGCAAATGTTGAACTTGTCGATGTAGAGAACAACATATTCCGCTGGTATTTGAAAGAGAAACAATAATAAAGAAAATAGTAAAAATGCTGTTTCTTTGCAGTATGAAACTCATGGAAAAATAAACCTCGAAAATTTTGTAGTGGAGGGGACAAAATAAGCAGAAGATTGTAGAGAAGACAAGGGTCTGTGAAAAGAGTATTCTAGCCAAGCAACGAGAAATACAAATCCAGCTAAATGCACAAAAGACAAATGTAATTTTCAATTTTGTTGAGAATGAAGCAAAATATGTTACCGAATTTCTGAAGAAAAACTGAAGCTACTATAATTTAGAAAATTTCAAAAGACAACGAGAATTTTATATTTGCTATTTAAAAGTAAAATACCGCCAAAAGAAGAACAATTAATGTCCAGTCTCACAGAAATTGTTGCATTTGTTACCATTTTACTCTAAAACAAATGCCCATGACCGTACAACTCTCTGTTACATAAACGAAGTACGGGTATTAGAAAAGGAGAAAAGAAAACCTAGAAGTCAGCAGCTGTTACAAAGACAAAAGCAAATGTGAGTGCTGATAGAACAACACACCGACAGATTTCTTCGCATGACGGCTCACTATTGTCCTGAAAAAACTACCAGAATGTACCTTCACCCCAAAATTTACTTTGCAAATAATGTACTCTCTGTTCTTGGAAGATTTAAGAAAAGATGGATGTAAAGACAAACCGAGCTTATCGACATACTTTCAAAATAAAGAATGTGTCCATTCTAAGAAAGATCAGTACTATACGAAATTTTCAGTTGCTACTATAATGTTATGCGTTAAAATAGAATATACTAGTGATCACATTCTACAATATAATTTCGGTACCTCTAGTTTTGTCTAGAATTTTTACCCATAGGATTTACTTTTGTTTTTTAAGTTATACTTCTTTATAACAAGATAATCACAATAATTAAAAATATTATGTTACTTTCAAACACATGTGGCGTATACACCAAAATGTATGAAATATCTCGCAAGAGTTGTTAATTAGAGCGAAATGACGCATATGACTTTTTCATATTTTTTCTCTAAAATTTAAAACATAAATTCTTATTCTCAGTCTGGTATTTCAAAGTCACATTATTAACATTGTTAAAAAAAATATTATAAATTAGTATTTATCACGCGATATGAAATGTTGATCAATTTAGTTTTTTCGCGTTTTGAGGGAAGAGATTTTATTTATAAATTTTAAAGGTTCCAAATTAAATCATTAAACTCGAAAAAATGACGCCAAAAACAAAAACTGCAACTAATCAATTCTTGAGTTCAATAAGCTTTAGGCAATTAAGCTTGTTGTCTACTGTAGTCTTTAACATGATTCTTGAAAATATATTAAGAGAAAATGACAATCTTCATTTAAAGAACAATGTAGCGGTTGAAAAAATATTTGATATGTTTGACAGGAAAACTGAGAACATCTTGTTTGAAAATTAATAAAAAAATCAAATACCTAAAAATATAATATAAAACGAAGGAACAGACACAACACAAATAAAAAATATAACACCGAGAAGGTTATAATCTATAGATTTCAAATATTTAGGCTTTAGGAGAAAGGAGGCAAAATGTACTAAATTGTAAAGCCCTTATTCAAGTCCTAATAGCGCAATTGGTAGAACGTATGTGTTCAAGTCACAACTACAGGAAAAGGTCACAATATTTCGCAATGATATGAGCGTCAAAAACAAAAAAACATATACTTTTAACCTACGAGTAAAGAATAGAACAGGAGAGAGTGTCCTTAATAATAATATTTGTCCAAATGTGGTAACTCAATATGTCCGCCTCAATGCATAGAATATGTATGTTACATGTCAGATGTAGTGTCAGATATATGACAAGTTATTCAAAATACTCATTTTATAAATTATGATTGGTCAATATTGCCATAACTGACCTGCCTTAAAGTGGTAACTTCCGCTATTCTTTCCTCGTAGCTTTTAACTAATTATACTTATATCTACATTTAACTGACATTTCACTTTATTCGATTTAATATAAAGTGGTTTCATCGCTAATTAAAGCCTATTTCTAGAAAAAAATAATTTGAGTTATTTTTCTTTAGTAAAACTTTAACGTAGCTCTAAAGTATATACTTTGTATGAACTTTTATAATTCTATACCTGTATGTTTAAAGATGAAAGGTAATTATTTAACAAAATTCAGATATTATTTGGTAGTTCAACCTTAGCATACTCCTTATATGTAATTAACATGTTGTAAATTGTGAGAACCTATCACACTTTTTCTTATAAATTAAACAGCTTCTGGAGTTCTGAAGTTTGCTTAGCACCTTTTTATATCAAATTTAATGTTATATATAGAATATTATCGCACTTTCTATTACTATAATATATCTGAAACGATTTAACTTGCACAAAATTTCTCAAAAAATGTATAAATCCAAAGAAATATTATCTACTTAAATTTATCCATGATTTCCAAAGATAGTCAAATCGAAGAAAAACCTAAATAATGGAACGTTACCAAATAACTAATAACACACGTATATGTATACGATGCCACGATAAATATATAAAAGTACCATTGCAAAACATACATCAAGCCGAGGAGAGCCAATATGTTTGAAACGCGTCCTTATCTCTATGAACAGTGGCAATATATTTTTCACATTTTCGGAGAGTTTTGATATTTATCCCAACAATGCTTGTGAGTTAATTTTCTTCGAACTCATCAGAAAATTTGTTCATTCATATGTAATGTCAAGAAAGAGAAACAGCCTTTGAAGTACCTGAAATAATTCTTAGTGTAGATTTGAACTGTTCGTCAACTCTACTAGAATTCACTCTATTCTCTCAAATGTACAACAAGATTCAACAGCAGAGCATACGAATTTAAAGCCGTAGTGAGCAAAATGTCTGCACATATTGTTAGTGTATATAATATTTTAATTGTAATTGTTTAAGTAATTTGTTAATGTGTTTTAACATGTTAATTGGAAAGTTAGGGTGATAGTTTTGCACCTAAAATGGTCATTTAACACTTTCAAACAGTTGTCAAGAAGAAAATTTTCTCTGGACAAAATGAATTTGTTTTTTAAAGACTATACATAAATTATGATGAGAATGACTATAATGACTTGAAAATTACCAAGAAAAATCTTTCGTTTTAATAGCATTTTGAATACATATTACACAGACCCATTAACGGACAGAAAATTATGTGTTGAATGCAAGATAATTTCACAGCACATACAGGGCGATAAAAGTTTAATAAACAAATTATATGTACATGCAATTAAAGTGCGCGAAGGAAACGGAATGAAAATGAACTTTTTGCTACTACGCGACTCTATCCAGGGCTCGCGAGTAAAACAACCGCAATCGAACCTGAACGTTTCTCATCCTGAAACTTATTATTTTCTTTCTAGTTTTTGTATGCAAAGGAGTACTTGCATACATGTTCGTTTATACAATAACGAAAATTTATAATTCATATACCAGAAATTTCATGTACCACACAACGATCGCTTTTCAAGCGGTCAGCGAATGTTAGAGGGTGAGTCCTATATATATATATATGCTTCGGCTATCGAGAGAAACCATATAATTTCTAAAAGGAATTACTATTAATTATAAAACCTCAATTTATACACAAGTTATTTCTCGGAACCGATAATCTACATAGAAATTATTGGAAAGGAAAAAAATTACCTCACATACAACTCCCGTCCTGCATTATTGATGGGGCGCAGAGCAGAAAATGTCGGACGTTCCACTGCCGGTAGCCATCTTAAGACTGGAACAATTTATTATTTAACAGAAATTACGATTAATTCGACTTGAGCCGTCGATATGTATATTTCAGTTGAGTTCCATCAAAAATTGAAAATAAATTGGTCTAATTCATAGGAATTTCAGCGAGGAGCTAGCGGGGGTTATAATATGTAATGCATTATCTATAGAAGGCTATGAATTTTAAAAATACTGCCTGTATTTTGTCTGTCCTGCTTCCCACAGGTGACGAACTCCAAATCAGGACCGTATTGTTTTACTAATTTTTATTTTTTCCTTCTGTTTTCTCATAATGACAAAGAAATATCAACTGCTTTAATAAATTTAAGGAGATATCATTTCAATATGTGCTCGATTTAGCTACCGAGAGGAATAAATCTTAAATATTTATGGACAACCTTGAAGACATTATTAGTAAACTTTCATTATTTAAAAGTTGTATATACTGGGTGAGATATGTAGACGATATTTTGGTGTGTTTTAAAGGAACGGTTAGACAATTAAATTCACTTCATAATCATATTAACACTTTGCATCCTAATATTAAATTCACCATATAATTAGAAGAAAATAAAACCATTAATTTTCTAGACCTTCAAATATCACATATTACTGATACACACGAATTCGCTATTTACCATAAACCTACCCACACAGATATAACGATACACCTTTCCACCCGATTAGTCATAAACTTGCTGGTTTCCACTCAATGTTATATAAATTAATCCATGTTCCTATGCATAAGATTAATTTTGATAAAGAATTAGATGGAATTTACACCATAGCTCAGAATAATGGTTATTGAAAAGAATTAATAAATAATGTCCTTCATAAAAACAAAGAGCAAAAATCATATCCAAGATTTATCTTATAGTTCCTCAAACTTACTCATCAAAATTTGCCTCTGTGACTTATATAGGTACACCTTCCATAAAAATAAAAACATATTTACAAAAAACAACAAATATATTAATTTCATTTCGTACAAACAACAAACTGCAGAATTACATTAAAAATAATAAAGATAAAACTGACAAAAATTTAAAATCTGGGGTCTATAAGTTAAATTGCGAGTGTGGAAAAGCTTATATCGGACAAACTGGTAGATCCTTTTCCACACGCATAAAAGAACATGAAAGAAGCTATAAAACACAAAAAAACAGATTCCACATATGCCAACCACTGTATTGAACAAAAACATAAACTCAATAATAAGTTTGACATACTACATATACAAGACAAGATTAAAAAATTTAATTTATTAGAAAGCCTAGAAATAAATAAATTAAACAAATTAAACCTTATTTTAAACGACCAACTAGAAGTGAATAATTCACCGTTGTTAAATTTAAATATTTAAAATCAACTTAATAATTCTTATAGTTATATATATATTTATAAATTGTTCAATTTTATAATATCAGTAAACAATCAGGTTTGAAAAAAAAATTAAGATTCTTAATCATATTGTTATTACATTAAATATATAAGTTACTCCCGTTCTTAACGTAATGTCACAAACTGCCCCCTCTTCATTTAGGAAAAGACATAAATATGAACGTTTACAAATATTTTTTATTATAATATTCATCACCTGATGAAGCCCTAGTAGGGTGAAACAATTGTAGTGAAGTGAATAAATAAACTGTTTTGAACTCAATTTGAATTTATTTCAATTTTTTACTTGTGAATAAATCTTTTCTAGCTAAAAAGTCGTAAAATCGTATATTGAAAGATATATCGCCCAGTGACAAATAAATTACAACCTATAGAAAGCTATATCAGTAATAGTGTAAACCTAGAAAGTACAAAACGGTAAGACTCTTTCGGTGAAGGAAATTCCTCAAATCGGTTACTGAATGTATCACAGATGTTGAAGAACGAAATGTATTGATACAGTATTGATATTCATATTCATAAGAAGCATACATATAACATGGAAAATGCCAATTTATTTTCAAAAAAATCTTCACACATTTTCCTTCAAGTGTGGCTGCATGTGGACGCACTAACATGAAACACGCCTTCATCATCGTCAATGGTTTCAATGTCAGATGTCTAACAATGGAGATTTTCAGAAATTCTTCTCAAATATATCAAGAAACACATATTTAAGGTTTAGCGAAAGTTAGGATAAATCTATTGAAATTCTTCTGAATTCTTATTAAATGAATCTTTCTTTAACATGATAACGCACTAGTTTACGAGACAATAGCATAGTAGATTTTCCTGCGACATCTATAAATTTGACAATTACTTATCCACATCTAAGAAAATTGAATACATACGATTCATCTTAATGCAATAGAAAAAAACAATTTGAAATAAAGATTTAAGCAAATCCGTTATTAACTTGATGCAATATGTCGCATTCTGCATCGGAAATGATGAAGCTCATTTTGATCATTTATTCAACCTTATTTTTGCAACAAAATATACCTATGTAGTTGGTTGTCGACATGAAGTAACCTAATCAGCCAAATGACGTCACTTACTTCTTTAACAATACCTACATATTGCTTTGATCGTTGTCTACAAAGTGCAATTAGGTCGTCATGGATTCTTACCAAATATCTGGATTATATTACTAAATAAAATTACCTATAAATGAATTTGTTATCCAACTCTGGTTTTACGATAAAATCCGTACAACAGTCATGTTTATATTCAATTACTCTATCGAATTTTACGTAAATTAGTTTTATATTAAAAGTACAAGCAGACTTAATAAATCAATCAACTCCAGGCAGAAGTGCGCGTGTATAACCGAACTGCGCTCAGGTTTATGTAAGTTATGAAAATATACATAAAGATCAATAGCAAATTATTCAAATATGTACAAACAAAAGTATAATGAAAGCTCAAAAATATCGCCTTTTTAGTGTGTTGCAGTTTTATACGTACTTTCTAGATTTTGTCAGGATGAGATAAAAAGACGTGGGGCATCACTAACATTAACATTAACATTATTAATCCTGCAGAATGACATAAATTTGCATCAAATAAATTTATACTCAAATAAAAATTAAAATTAAAAATACTGTCAAATATGGAGCTTGAATAAAGATGCATAATGCAAAATGAAATATTTCAGATTATCTAAACAAATAGAAAGTTAATAATAGATTGTATTAGAATATTATTTGAATGTATAAATTAAGTCTAAAGTCAAATGAATATCTGGTCCACCCATAGAACTGCTTCCATCTCACTACGGTATATGCTGGTTGCTACACATCATGAGAAATTATCAGTTGTTGCTGTCTCTTCAGATACATTAGACACATCGACATATATATTAGAATATTAATGCATATAGGATATGCTTAATGTAATTTATTAAAATAAATAATGATTGCTATTTTGAATATTAAAAATATCTCTAATTTGCTCAGTAGGCGAGCAAGTTGAGTGGTATTTATTAAATATTGCAGATAGAGACACTATCTAATTGTTAGTATACTATATAAGCATGTATTTAACGCCTTTGTGTCAATAATACGCAACAAACGACCCCCGTCTGCTTCTATGGCTAGCGAGGCTCTTTTAAAAACTGATAATGGTTGTTATTTTTCGGAGCCTCGCTATGAAATTAGTTTCAAATCCAAGTTTTAACTAATTTGTATTGTTGTAGTGATCTCTTTCACAGTGAGAAGTTTGAATTCACATTTTTAAATTAATATATTTAAGAATATGTGGTTTGAATATTTTGTTTTATTAATCTCGTTCGCCTATTCCTTGTAAAACAAACGCACTTAAATCAGCGGATAGAAACTATGAAACAAATTATTGAAGCAATGTGTCCAAAATATTAATTTATTTCACCTAAAATATACGTCAGCAATAATTGGATGAGTTATACAATAGGTAATCGAATAGATAACAATCAGAGGGGAGAAATATAAAATGGCAGTATTTACAAAACGTGAAGATTATTGGAATGAATACAAATCAATTAGAAATTAAGTAGATTCAAGTTTCAAAACACTTGTTGAAAATAGAAACAACTCAACACAAGTGTTGAGGTATCTAAAAATATTAATATCAACATTGTCCAACATATAGGGAAACTAACAGTACATACATACATACATTGTCCTTGAAATTATAGGGTAATTGTATACTTGTAACAAACATAGATACATTAGTTGATGAAATACAAAGACAAAATATTGGAACTTTTGATGGTCTACTATTTGATTTACGAAAACACAAGTTATAAAGTTATAAATTTAGAAAGTATATAAGTAACTCATTTTCGTCATATAAATAATTATACAACATAACAAATATAAAACAAGTGTATCTAGAAGCAAATGTCAAAAATCAAATACATCGGAATATCTAGGTTTCTGCATATTTCAACTACCAAATTACAACTGCTAAGGCGAAATAAATTACTTACAGAAAAAAACATATTTCTCAATTCTGTAGAAGCACCTCAACAAAGGACCTGTTTTAGCTATTTCCTAAAGCAAAATAAATTATTTATTTGGAGGTTTACATCTCACATATTCCATATATTTTTGGAAAAGAGCGAAAGGGTGAATACTTAAAAATATGAGATCGCTTGGATTTGACAAAAAGAGTCATGAATATGATACCAAAAGCAAAAGTTGCCTTTATCACCTACTTCTGGTTTTGATATCATGTTCATGACCTCTTTTATAAAATCGAAGCACTCTCATATTTTTATTAAATAAACACAAAGTTTCGTAGATAAATTTCGAGGGCAGAGTCTTAAAATATAATTTACTTAAATAAATCTTGTTGTTTGCGTTGTTTGCAATTATTCTAATTATAAAGTGGTTATATACCAATAGTTTATTTGTATTTATTTATTATAGCGTTAATTCAAATAATATTAAACTGAAAGTAAAAAAGTACCGTTTATAGTAAATAATATATTATTTATAATTATAGATTAACATTTAGCTTTTAAAGAAAAACAATAAATAGACTAAATTAAATGTCTAACAAAGTAAGTCACTTAACTAAAATAGGTTAAAATATATCAACAGAGATAAAGCTGACGTTGTACAAAATATAACTATACATTTGGAGTACTGTTCGACTTCACTTTTACTTTCTTATACGTAGTATAAGGAAGTATTGTGATGATGAAAATTTTCGACCTCGAGATTTTTGCAGATGTCCACGTTTTGAGGTCCCCTGATACCAAAAAAGTGGTTTTTAAAAAATGTTTCTCTCTCTCTCTCTCTCTCTCTCTCTCTCTCTCTCTCTCTCTCTCTCTCTCTCTCTCCCTCTCTCTCTCTCTCTCTCTCTCTCTCTCTCTCTCTCTCTCTCTCTGTGTGTGTGTCTGTGTGTGTCTGTGTGTGTGTGACCACGATAGCGGTCAAACCGCTGTAGATATCAATTCAAAATTCTGTATTTACGAATATAATCTCCCTCTTGAGAACTGATTAGATTTTGGGCAAAATCGGCAGACCGGAAGTAGTAGTTTACTTCAGTGAAAAAATCGAATTTTGCAAATATTTCGTCAATTACTAAGTTTAAACAAATTTATAAAGAATTCAAATGTACTCAAAATTAAATTTGAGAAAAATTGTTTTAATAAAGTTTTTCGAAATTCCTACCGGAAGTGGGTCTTTTACTATTATCGAAAATCAGTTTTTTGCGAATATCTCGCAAGTCATGCTTTCTAGGCAGGTACATTACGAGTATAAAAGTATTTAGAACATACTTTTAAATATCTTTTGTATAAAAGAAATTTCAAAATTCAGACCGGAAGTACCACTTTTACTCTTATCGAATTGCGATTTTTTGCAAATATGTCGTAAATTATGCATTCTATACATATTTATGAAGAGTACAAAAGTATTTAGAGTTGGATTTGGAATATTTTTTGTATAAATGAAATTTCAAAATTCGGACCGGAAGTAACACTTTCATACGTATAAGAAAGTCGTGTGGTGGCCACACCTCATTTTTTTAATTAAACAACTGTGAAACTTCGAGGTGCAAAAAATATCAAATGCGGCGATGATAAATATCTTCAAGTGTAACAAAATAGTTAGTTACATTATTGCTGAACATTTTAAAATTAATGATGACGACAAAAAATATTATTCAAGACTATATTATTTATTTATAATTATAAAAAAGAGCAATTTGTAATACCGAGATATATTTGTGAGAAATTAACTTATAGATATAATACAAGAAATATTGAGTATTATTATTATAGGCGAAGTTAATAGATCAGCAGCTGTAAATAATGTTTATGTTAATGATAAGAATATATAGTAGTTTACCACATGAAATAAAGCATTGTAATAAATTAAATATGGTTATGAAAGACTGTACAGTAATATTATTAATAATACATCATATTTAAGATAATCTAAACTTAACAGTTCTCAAATTCAATTGTATGGTATTGCGTTAGAAATATTATTTATCATATAAAACGGAATAATATTTAAATATATTAGATATGTTAATTACTATAATAAGACATATTGCAATCTCAAATTTAATGAAAGAATAGGAAATTAACAAAATAGTATACATCTAAAGTCACAGTAATCATAAAATTAAAATATTATTAAGATAAGCAATTTTTCTTACTACATGAACAATTATGATACTAAAAATCAACAATGTTAAAATTTTAATGAGAGAGCATAGTTACGAGGAGAAAAAAAGAAAAGATTGATTTATAATTTTTGTAAAGTGAATGACAAATTTATGGGAAAAGAAAAGATTGATTATTAAAAGAAGAATTTAATAGTGAAAGAATTGGATCTTCATAAATTGGAAACCATATAAGTAAATACTTTATCCAGAAAGAAGAAATTACAAATGTGTTTATGGATATTTTCCAACCTTGATGGATGAAAAGAACGGGACATTACACTAATATTACAAGTGATATTACCTAAAATAAATTGAAATTGGACTGTAAGCTGAAAAAACAATCAGGAAAGACATTATCTAGAAGAGAAGATTCCAGTTCGAGACTACAAGATTTGACGTATCCTGTCGGATGAATTCTGTCATTGCTGTAACTAATTGAGGATTCCGGAAAGAGGACCGTACCTGTTTTGATTCAAATAAGAAAACGTAAAGTACAAAATATAACATTTTATGTGTAAGTTTCATTAGTAAGAAGTTTAAATCAGACATTTATTTTCAATTTAAGAGTTAGAAATTGTCACAATATAATTGACTTTGTTTTGTTAGATTATTCTGTTTTGTATGTATCAAATTTTGAAATCTAACATTTCTTAACGTAAAAGTATATTTCACAATTTAAGTATAATTTAAATTGAACTTTGATGTTTTAATAGAATGATTACGTCGATACAAATTCCTCATAATGTCAGTTTTGACAAATGATAGTTTTTTTGACATGAAAATTATTTAACTTTCATTGATTTTGAGAATTGAGTTTGGTGTATATTTTAAAGATTACCTATATGATACCACAATTTGAAATAATTTCGTATCTATCTATTTTTCCAATAGTAATTGGATAGTATTTTGATTATTATTGACGATTAAATAAAATACATATAAACCTGTATGACTTTATTTATTTTAATTTTACAGAATTTTTTGATGGATGACATATCACATTTTGTTATTTAAGTACTATTCACATTGGCTAATAAACATATCAAGTAAAAGAACATTTCACCGGTATTAATTTTTATTTAAAGAAAAATTAAAGTACCTTTCACATTTAAGAACTCTAAAATTCCTGAGATTAAAAGTCTTTATATTCATTCTTGCTCGTTTTAAAATATATTAAAACCGACTGAGAATAGTTCAATTGATTATTAAATTGAAAGCCGGAGATTTAAATGTTTGGTTGAGATTTAAAGAAGATACATTTTTTTAAAGCCTCAGTATCTTGTTGGATAGGTCTATTAAGTAATTATAGCAAGGTATAACAGCATAATACAGTCAAGTCGTTTTGGCAACCGACACGGCCAAAGTACGAAGTAAAGACGACAATTCAATACCACTACGAATTTCGATCGGCCGAAACAATTTCAAAACAATAAAATTAAACTAATTAATTAATATTACAGGATATATATGTTCCCATAGTAAAATACTATTACATGAAAGCCAGTTACAAATTAAATATTATAAGTAAAGCTATTAAATATTATTTTTTCTACACCTGTATTTTATATAACATTTGGCTATATTGTTCAGGAAGTAAGCATTGTTGACAAATTTGAAATTTTTAGATGACAATTATAACAAACGTCAAAAGATAATTATTACAAATATCAAAAGGTGTATGAATATTATTATGAGTATGAGTATTATTATGACTGTCCAGAAATGGCTTTTGTAGGTTATATTACTTGACAAGTAAAATTTTGCAACATCTCAAATTTGACGCCATTTTAATTTAGTGACGCATGTCGGTTGCGAGAGCGTCTCAACTATAGCTTGTTGCTAAATAAAGTTTGTTATTATAATAAGTAAACTACCTATGTAAGCTACATATCATAATTGCGATAATACTTGTTAATGAATGGAATTAGATTACCACTTTTTGGCATCATTATATAAAGAAACAACTCACAACGGGGGCAGTTTCCTAAACTATTTATTTAGCCAGGAAGAGATAAGAAATGCAAATAATATTATATTGACTTATTGAGTGAAATGATTTTGAATCATCATCTTTCCGTCGCAAAACTATAGTTGTATATTTATATTGAACTCGTTAAAAACTAGGACTAGAACATCGTCCTCGCTAACTCGAGTTAATTTCAGTATTTAATCCAGCTTATAACACGGAGTACTCAGTAATCTCTGCTTAATAATATACCAGGAGATGGAACAAACATCATAGAAATATACATAGATACATATCTATGATATACGCGATTTCTATGAGTTTTAAATATTTACTCCAAGCAGAGCTGTATCATCTACCGCCTCCGAAATCTTTTGTCATACGAATAAAGCTGATAGGGGATGTTAAATACATCAGATTATTATTATTAAAAATGGAATAATATTGCGATTCTAATATCAAGAGACATAGGTACTTTGTTTACCTATATTTATCGCGTGTGCTCAATGCCAATTCTTTTATTCATATTATCCTTTTCAGTTTCTAGTTATTCATGCCTTTCTATATCATGTCAAATAAACTGCATACATTACCTAGTTTACTTCAATTTTTTCTGCTTTTAATCTCATAAGAATTCCATATCTGTTATTTGTTATTAAAATATTATCAGCCAAGTGTAACTGATTGAAATACTTTCGACTCAAATTAGCATTCATGACTATTACTTTATAGGCGTTTATAATGAAATAGTACATCTTATTTACTTCTTTATTTGGATACATTCTAAAAAAGAAATCTTGATAATATACTGTAGAACTTAATAAATACATAATATTAGGAAAGGAAGATACTTAATTTGATTTCTATTCAAAGAGAACATTCTAGATATACTATCGCAAAAATAGTATTAACAACAATTCAAAACGATGATATTTTAAGGCCAAACAATCCAATTACTTTCAGTTTCAAGTTAAAAATGTAAAGAAACAAAAAGTAAAAAAGTAGCTGTCAGAAAAATATGTAAATCAGTACATTTTACAAGAATAATAATAACATAATAACTATAAATACATATAGTATCATAAATATAATAAATTAAAGTAACATTAGTAACACTAAAGTACCTATATGTGTTTGTTAATATGGACTTAAACATGTATCTTACTTATTATTATATTATTTATAATTAGTAGACGTTTTATATTTAGGTAATCTATATAAATAAGAATGAAATACTTTTTGTTGGTAAGCGCATCACTTGAGAACGGTTTGACTGATTTGGCTACTTTTTTAAAATTATTCGTAGTAGTTCGAATAAGGCTTTTAGGGAATAAAAAATTGGAAAAGTTGCCCGAAAAATTGGAAAATTCAGTACAAACTGAAAGTACTTTTTTCTATAGGATTTTTGTATGAACTCAAGATCATAACTCACCATTCGAAAGATGGATATGCGTAATTCTGTTTTGTTTTGTTCGTTAACGTTCTAGAAAAATTTTCAGAAAAAAAAATCAATTGTTATATATTTTTAAAGCGAGTACCTAGTGAGAGAGTTGATGTATGTTTCATATTCACAATCCCTAGAAATCCTGAAAATCATGGTTAACGATATAACTGCTTTCTATTATATACATTGGTCGCCATTTCGTGTATAAGGCTGCAAGGTAAAGCCATGATATCTAGCTTAGTAAAATAGATTTGACAGTCATAAGCTTTCATGCCAGCTATAGATCGTAAACTCTTCTTTTGACATATCAAAATATCAGCATACCCCAAAACCTAATACTGTACCTTAGCCAAAACTGCTATTAAAGATCTAAAGAAATAACACAACGAATTCAGTTTGACTGATAATGTCTCAAAATGGTATCTCCACTTCAACAATTTATCCATCCGAACTTAAAAAACATGTTTTTTTCAGTTTTCTGTTCCTCTTTTTGTTATAAGAGTAATAATAATAAATGTATTTTAATTATTCTATCAATCATAGTATCGGTTATATCACAGTGTATAAAAATAGATTACATTACAATTTGGCACATACTGTATAATTAATAAATAGTACTATGAGAAAAATCATTACAAAAATTGACTATATATACCAGTCTTTCTGAGTAACAAGTATGCCTCGCGACGAATTTCTCCACACTATCTGATTTTAACTCAGATGGGAGACGCGATGACAATAAGTACCTAACAGCTAACAGCTGTTGATAGTTTATAACATTTTTAAGTTTCAAGCACATGTTCAATGTACCTTCCTAGAATCTTTGTAGTCATCTCGACGTCCTTGACTATTTTCCGGCTATGGAAATGCATAACTGTTATTTGGTTCATATTCGACATCAGATTGTTGTGATCACACTATTTCTTCATTTCACTTATAGCTCTATCTACGATCAACAGCATATTATTCTCCGTCTCAGGAGACACCAAGATCGAAGTGTCTTTATTAAGTGATGTAGACCATTGATATAAAACAAAAATATTATAGGACCCAAGAATGACCCCTGTGACATTCCATTCCTTTTACATACTACACTCCATAAATGTGGAAATCAATCCATTTATGGTCCGACGAATGCCGAAAACAAAGTGGTTGTCGCTCACAAATTCCGCATTAACGGAAAAATCAAAGAATAACCCAGCAAAGTTTTTTTTTCTGATCCAGTTCCCTGTGACATGCTGTATAAACTTAAAAGCAGCGATTTCAGTGGAAAGGTTTTCCCTAAATTTATGTTGGTGTGGTTAAAGTATTTGTATATTGATGATTGCTGATAACGTTCTCAAAATTGAGGACGGTCTGTAATTTTTCACATTTTCTTCATTTCCATCTTTATACAATAACACATCACGTGGTAATTTAAGAACGTTTGAAAATTGTCCTTTCTCGATCAACAAATTAACCTGCTATGTGTGAGGTTTTACAATTTCTGGACAAACCTTTTTTTTATTTCTACTGTTACTGTTAACATTATCAAATCCACATTATTTTTGAACCACATAATGATATTTTATATGTCCTTTTCTGCTACTTATCTAAACAAACTGGGTATGCGACAGTAAATTAAACGGTGTATCAAAAAATTTAGCCCCAGACCTATTTGCTACAGTACTATTTTTATTTAGCTCATCCCAATGTTCTATTGTTTTCTAAAAACTCTTGCTTCCTTCATTTTTCGCGTTTGTTCGTTGATGTATTTCCAAATTTCCTTACTTTTATTGCCAGTAGAATTCAGTCCGTTATACAGGGTGCCCGACGAGGTACTTCCAGTGGTTGTGGAACTTATTTTTTAACAATATTCGTATTGCAATATTTCTTTTGTTAATTACTGGTTTCAATTTCAAAATAAAGGTTTTTGGAAACGCATTTTAATTTTAAATAACTTTAGAACCTAAGAATTTCGCAAATTTTTTGTAAGTGAGTAACCTGTACAAATATATTTATATAGCGCTACTTTGATCACGCATTGCTTTAGAACTGTTAAAAATTTGGCCCCTGTTTATACTTATCTTTGACCGAAAAGTCGGTATACAAAAACGTCGTACTACCTCGTCGGACAACCTGTATAAATAATCTTTCTTGACTGCCGCAGTTCTACGCCTATATACGATTAAGTTTTTCAATTACATATTGTTTTATAATAGACCTGATTACCTGTTGCTTGCATTATTTGGTAAATTTTAATATTCACATTTAAATAAAACTCCTTATCAACCCGGAATTAATAAGGATGGAATGCCATGGGGGTGCTTTTTGTATTGTTAAAAACAAGCTTGTTGTTCAAAAACCAGTCATAAACAGTGTTCAGTATACTACTGCAATTTTTTTTAGTAGTTTTGGGGAAGGCCACTTTTCAATTTATCCTTGAATTCTTCTTAGATCTGAAGCAGCAACAACGAGAGTTTCACACAAACTCCCCTTCCTTGTCTCCATATTGCAATTGATTGATAGAACAATATTAAATAAACTCATAAATAATAATTATGTTCTTATAAATAATACATTAAAACCAATTTGGTTTTATCTAAAGCAACAAATGCCTTAAACCCATCAATGATATAACATATTTTGTACTGATACATTACAGGATGAAAATAAACTAAAAGTCGATGAATATTAATGTTAAAATTTTAAATATGAATATCTCACGACTTTATGAGCTTCCATGATCATAGGATAATATTATTCGCAGCAAGATACATGAAAGAAAGTCAACTTTTTTAACTAGTTATATTTCGAAATTTTGCTGAAGTCGGTTCTGATCTGGTCGGACTTAATCATGTTTCATAATCGACCGAAAATGTTTGTTATTCATATTTTATTCATGGCGGCAGCATTGTAGAATTGGTCTCGTCTTTCATCGATTTAATGTGATTTATTCTTTAATATCAAATTTAATTGTCTAAAAATTTTATGGCACTAAAACTATTTGTAAATGGTTCAGTCTTTATTTTAAGTAAAGTTGTTTATTTTATGAAATAATTACACGTTTCATCATAAATAACATCTGATTATATAATTTTCTATAAGGTTTAGATACAAGTCATCAGTGGTATTTTATGATAATAATAATAATTTGTACTTTCAATGGTGGCCAGGCCTATTCAATAAATTATACTATTATTAATAGATTAATAAATGTACAGATTCTGACGTAATATAGATAATGTATTACAGTATATGCACATATACGTAAAAATTTAAAAAAGATGAAAATATTAATTGAAGTCGTAAAATATATAAAATATTAATACGATATCTGAATATCAACAATACGTACTGTGCACCAATAGTAAATCCTCTCACAGAAAAATTCTTGTAGAAAAAGCCCATATGCTATTTGACAGTGCTGAACGAAGAAAGTCCCGTTTAAGACTTTCGAGAAGAACAACGATTGAAAATAATTTACTACATCCAAAATGTTCTAAAATACGGAAGTCATCGTGGAGAAGACTACAAAAAGTAATTACAACTCTGACTCCTATACCTAGGAGGTTGGTGTAAAAACGACATCAGTTTCAGGATTCCAGGGACTCTGCATCAGCAGGGTGGATGGTAAAGGCAATATATGCATTTTAAACTGCCCTCCCCACTAAACAGTTGAATATTCCTCAGCTAGAATTGAAAGGAATAAAACGAGTTGCACATTTTGTCTGCCCCATACATGTTTGCTTTTGGAAGTCGGCAAATCTAAGTCGATGGGCTCCAAAGAATGATTTGAATATTCTACAGCGTCTGAGCACTTACCCAAATGCAGATATCAAAGCAAGTGCTCTCACAGTTGTTAATAGGCACCTCTGGTATCTGTCACAAACAAACGTAGGATTAGCTTTTTTGGACAAATGTATTATTCAGGCTATTAAGAAAAACAGACTAACAATTTAGAAACCAAACACGCAAAGGAAAAGGAAATGAAAGAATCAGAGGGAAAAACCAAGTTTTTGATGGAATAGACCTGAGCCATTTCGTTACTAATAAAACAAAGACGTTCTTAGAATTGATTTAGATTCACGACGATACAGAATACTGCGTTGATTCTCTAAAAAGCCATGTGAATGCTCCATGATACCGCAGAAAGAAGAATTGCTCAGATAAAATAGTTTAACGAATCGGTCAGCAACGAAGAACGAAATCAATTCTTGTTGAGAGTAGCCGAGTATCGCAGAAAAGTCGTCTCCTTAATGTACACATGAGCATCAGTTACTGGTCCAACCACGAGAGGAGTCGAGGCCCCAAATTGCAAGATGAAAGACTTCACCACCTCAATAAGGTTTTCGCGTTTAGATGGTGCTGTCAATAATGAACTGAAGCTCGAGTTTTCAGTAAAATGCATGAAAACCAGATTTTCTAAGAAAGAAACATTATAAATAATCATAACACGCTTCAAATAATTTGGTACACACGAAAATTACTTGCTTTGGAAAGCAGAAATAGGTCTTTTTTTGTGAAAACAAAAAAAGACCTTACAAAATTATAACTATTGCCAAGATTAACTAACTATTTGAAAATGAAAAGTGTGAACACATGGATGTTAAAACTAACATCAAGCAGTAAATAATTACTCAAGCACATACATATATACATATACGTTTTACGTATAAAGGTATATATGTAAGACACAGTAACTATTTGAAATAGCTTCTAGCTACATCTTATTATTTTTACTTAATGTGTGGTTGGATTTTTCGTAATAATTTTCAACAGATTAATTTTTGAGCTAATGATGATTATTTTAAAATGCTATCGACAACTTGAACTGGTAATATAGGTTAAAGATATTAAATAGGATTTTCTCTGAATGAAGTTCATATTAATTTATTAGAATCTGCAGTATTTAGTGTTTTCATGATCGTTTCGTAACAATTTCAGATTTTTGATTATCCATCTTTGTCGTTATAAGAGATTTAGTATATTTTCATTGATAGATAGATAGATAAAGAGATAGGTAGATCATCTTTATTACATTTAATTAGGTAATACAAAATAAAGGTAATTTTTTACATACAGGTATGTACAATATCTCTGTCAAAATACAGTACGTATATAAATAAAATGTAAAATGTGTATAAAAAAGTGTAAAACATGTATATATAAATTGTATATACACCAGACATAAACATGCACAATAAAAATAACAAATAAATAACAAACATTAACAGCCAGGCCACATGAAATGATCACCTAAATATTCCTTAAATGAGTAACATTCTTTTCGTATAAGTCCTCTTGCAAATTTATTTGTCTCTAAATTTTTATACTGTTGGGCATATGAGTATACAGTTCAAGGCCCTGTTATTTTGTGTTGTTGGAATTCGACTGGCCTACCTGGTGTAGCAATCGCATTGATAACCATTCGCAGTATAATCCCGGCTGTGCTCGTCTACATATTTTTGGGCATGATATACTTGTATATACAGAGACACCAAGGTAAGTATTTCCTTCCGCCGAAGGTGTCATTTACACGAGTTGCGACACTTTAGTGCACCTTTATTTCTCGCTTTTGGAGAACAAAGTCACGTTCTGCAGCTGTTGATATGCCCCATAAGGGAATACCATAGGAGGTGGTGGACGGTGGAATGGTAAGTACAGCAGCTTCTTGTGTAGTTACGGTTGCCTTTCTGCTAATGCAGTAAATCAGATATCCATATGATTGTTTCGCTTTCATTGTTCATCTACATTCAGTTCCAAAAATGTCACCATCAACTTCTCACCAGGTCTTGTCCCAGTATTAGGTGTATGGTTTTATCTTCGTTTAGCTTAAGGTCTTCTTCTTCTTCTTTCTATTAGGATTTCTCCTGTTGTATAACCAATCTCCATAAACTGTCTCTCCATCTTTTCCTCGGTCTGCCTGTCTTTCTTCTTCCAAGTGGTCTGCTGTCTCTTGCTATTTTTGGTAATCTCTCGTTGTTCATTCTAGACACGTGGTCCTCCCGGTTTTTCTTTCGCTCTCTTCTCCATATATTAATATCCGTTACCTGACATGTCTCCCATATATTTTCGTTTCTAACTCTGTCCCATCTGGTTTTTCTTGCTATTCTTCGCAGGACCTTCATCTCCGTCGTTTGTATTTGTCTTCTGGTTTTAGCCGTTTCTGACCTTACTTCGGCTCCATAGGTCAGTATGGGCCTCAATGCACTCTTGTATATCCTTGCTTTTGTGTCAATTCTCAAGTACTTGTTGTTCCAAATTACGTCGCTCATGCATCCAGCGAGTCTATTAGTTTTCGTAATTTGTTCTTTGTTTCTTTGTCTATGTCACCCGAACTTGTTATTACCGTGCCCAAGTATGTCACCTGCATCACTTGTTCTATTATGTCGTTGTATACAACTAACTTGCATCTAATTGGGGCTTTTGCAATCGTCAATACTTTAGTCTTTTCTGTGGAAATTTTCATGTTACATTTTTTTCATGTGTTATAGATTTGAAATAACAATCTCTGTAAGTTGTCCTCGTTTTCTGCTATTAATATAGCATCGCCTGCATAGCATATAATGTTAATGTCATTTCTTCCCATCCCATATCCTCTCATGTTTTTCACAGATTCTATTATTGCGTCCATCATAAAATTAAACAGCATGGAGCTCAACGAATCCCCCTGTCGTATTCCCTTTTTAACCGGCATCGCTTGTGATGTTTCTCCATTACATTTCACCCTTATGCAGCCGCCTGTATAGATGTATTTTATCAGTTGTATTAAAGAAGTTGGAATCTTTCTCCTCGCGAGTATTTCTGTCATATCCGATAAGCGTATTTGCTCAAAAACCTTTTGTAGATCTATCAGGCACATAAATGCTGGTCTGTTAAATTCCAATGCCTTTTCAACAACCTGACTAACCACGAATATGGCATGCATGATCTTCCTTTCCTAAAGCCCTGTTGTTCCTCTTGGTGTTAAGTTAGACAGCTTAGCTTGTCTGTTCGATTCCTTCTTGTCACCCTTCTTAAAGATTGGTACTAGGATGGCCGTTTTCATTCGTTTGATACTTTCTTCTCTCTTAAAATTTTATTTAGCAAATTGTGCAGTTCGTTTCTTACCGGCTCTCCACCATATTTAAGCAGCTCGTTGTTAATGCCGTCTAGGCCTGTGGATTTTCTATTTCGTAGTTTTATTGATGACTCCTTGAGTTCCGTCGGGCTTATTTGAGTATCGATCGGTTGCCATCCTCTAGTTCTATTTTTCCCTCTACTTCTCCATTTTCCTCCTCGTGTTCGTCTTGGAATAATTGAGCGAAATAACTTGTCCATTGTTGAGTGCTTATTTTGCTTGACTCTATAAATTCTCTAGTTTCTCTTTTTTCATTTCTGATTGTTTTCCATACTTGGCTTTGTAATTCGAAGAAGTCAAATTCTAGCTCTTTTGAAAATTTTTCCCAAGAGTGCTGCTTTATTATTTTAATTTCCGAGTTGACTCTATTTCTTACCACCTTGTATTCTTCCTGACTGCTCTGTTTGTCTACTGCGGTGCATAAGGTAAGCTCTCTTCTTTACCTCTGCTAGGGCTCTGACTTCATCGCAAAACCAAGAGACGTTTTCAGTTTTACATTCGCTTCTATTTGTTATTGTTTTACGTGTACCTATTGCTTCTTGCGCAACACTCTTGATGTTTTTCTCGAGTTTTCTCCAGCTTTCATCCACATCATCGTCATGTGATATTTTATTTTGATCACACTTTATTGCTAGTCTTTCTTCATACAGTTTTTTAGTACTTTCGTTTTGTAATGATTCTATTTTAAATATGGTGGCGTATTTCGGTTGCACCTTTTTCTGTTTTTTCATTTTCATTCTATTCTCCCCATTACCATTCTGTGATCGCTTCCCACTTCAGGTGATGTCAAACTTCTAACATCTAACACCTGAGAGGGGTGGATATTTCTATTCGGTGTGATGTAGTAAATGCTGCTCCTTAGACGTCTGGTGTTTTCCCATGTGTATTTGTGTTGGGGTTTGTGATTAAAAAAGGTATTGTTTATCCTCATTTTGTTGTTTGCGCAGAACATGATAAGTTGTTCTCCGTTCTCGTTTTATTTCCTCATTGAATCTTTGCATTATCCCTTGGACGATCTCCCTGCCAACTCTTCCATTAAAATCTCCCATTATTATAATTTTTTCTTCCTTGTCAATTCTGTCTATTGTTGTTTGAAGGTCTTCAACGTTTCCTTCTCATGTGTGGATTTGTTATTTTCCGGGGTATAGATTGATATTACGTTGAGTTTTCCTGCTTCCGTTTGTAGCTTTACCGCAATATGCGTTCTGAGACATATCTCCATTCCTCGATATACAGTATTTTTGTAGTTATTGTGTATTACTAACGCGACTACTTCCTTGCCTCTCTTTCTTCTTTCCACTCCGCTGTAGAACATCACATATTCTTCATATTGCAATGTGCCCTTGCCTTTCTTCTTGGTTTAGGAGATTGCACATATATCTATTTTGTGTCTAGTATGTTCCATAAGTATTTCCTGTTCTTTATTGTTCCATGATCGCACGTTCCATGTCGCCGCTCTCAGACAGTTTGACTTTTTCCATAATCTCGTTTTCATTTTCCGTTTTCTCGCCATGTTTGTCATCAGGCAATCCGTCCCAATCCGAGGCTGTGTATTGGTTCTGTGAGCGTTAGTAGGTTTTTACTGGGGGTAGGTTGCTAACCTTGCCCTCAAACCCTCCTCCTTTGTCCGGGCTTGGCACCGGCAGAGGCAGTTACTGAGCTACTCAAACCACCCAGCACTTACCTCAGGCGAAGTTAGCTTAAGTTTGTTAGCTTAAATCCAACCATTTGTTTCCTCCAGAACCCTGTCTGATTGTATAGCGAGCTCACTCCCGCACTCACCTTTTACCAGAATACTAGTATTATCCCCATAGAGACTCCGACATCAAGTATATTTGTCGGATATATATCTGAACACGTCGTTGACACTTATAATGAATAATAATTGATTCATGACATTGTTTTTGTTAGTAATCTTGGATTACATCTTCTAATTGTATCCTATCAGTTAGGTAAGATTTGATTAATTGTAATGAAGCTCCTCTTACTCCATAATACTACAGCTTTTCTAAAAGTATAACATGGTCTGCTGTATCAAATACTTTACTGATGTTTAGAAAATCCATTATACCAATTTTTCTATCATCTGGGCTTTGTGAATATATTTCAATACTACAACCATTGCTGTTCTAATTCACTTATTTCTCCTATTGCATAGCTGTGGTACCTTTCAATATATGCTGTGAATCTGACAGCAATCACCTCTTCCAAGATTTTTGAGACAATTTGCAAAATACTTATCGGTATGTAATTCCTGTAATCATTTACATCATCATTTTTGTAGATTGGTATCACCCTTCCTATCTTCAATTCTTCTGGAAAGTATCCGTCTTCAATTCAGTGGTTTATTGCTATCGAGAAAGGCCGAAAGAGCTCATCTTTGGTATATTTAATTTCAGTATATACATGTCTTGACTTTTTGTTTGAAAAAAAAGGAAAAAGGAAAATATATGTATATATAATATATAATATTCAACAACGCAGTAATGTTCATCCATATTTAAGCAAAAACATCCTCAAACAGTCCATTGCCCAGACGGGATAACGTATAAATAGGTGCACGTTTCATTATGTTTGTCCGTGCAAATGGTACCAAGAAAGTGCATCCATATCTTGTGTTAAATCGCGGGACAAGAAAGGACAACCGCTCAAGTAGTAATGGGCAATGAATTTTATTGGACAGGAGCTTATATAAAAACTTTCCACACAGAGTATCTCTCCGGCCGGACAAAAAATTCATGTCATGACGCGTTAGTAGCTCTTCCTGTGATGTGCCCCTCTCCGGATAAATTCCATCATGTTTAAAAGACAGAAACTTCAAGAATTTTCTGTGTATCCGATCCAAAGGTAAGGTATCACAGGCATATATGGGATACCAAATTAAGGCGGCATATTCTATTTTACTCACAACATATGCAGAGTATAATGACTTTAAGCAGTGATAATATATCTCTGAAGTACTTAGAAATCCGCATGATGAAACCGAGGAGTTTGAAGGCTTCGGAGCATATGCTTGAAATGCGTGATTTGACAGTAAGGCTTGAGTCAAATAAGACTCCCAAATCTTTAACTTCTGGTACCATATTTATGTTAGTGCCGTTAATGAAGTTTGCAGATGAACTATTAAGGAAACCACGAGTATACGAAACTGACAACAGCGTACACTGATGAAAAATAATGTGCAAAAGCATTAACAATGTCATTCGGGTCAGAAAAACGTTGCCATCAACATCATGAAGGCGACCTGGTATCCTAGTAGAGCGACGTTTAGCACGCAAAAAACTCCACAGATTAGAGGGAGATGTTTTAACGGAATTTTTCATATCATTAAGATAACGGTGATAGTTAATGTTTATCTGTGTTTTGATTAATACTCTCAGACGCTTAAATTCATTATAGAATGCTATATTTTTGGTCCTTATCCATTTCTTATGGTAATGATCTTTGATTTTAAGATTAGTTATTATTTCCGAAGAAAACCAGGGCGGATAAGTGGAGTTACATTGTCTTGTATATGGAACATAGAGATCTAGTATTGAATATAAAGTATTATAGAAAGCGTCCAATGCCTCATTGACAACCAGAAAGTCCATCAAGAAAGACCAGTCAATTTCCTGCAGATGAGAGTATAATGACAAGTAATCAGCTTTTTTGAAATTATATCGCACGCACCTGAGTGGGTTGTGAGAGATTGAGCAAAGCTTCAATACTAGGATGATAACTACTGACGAACTTCTTTCTGTGTTACAGGCTTGCAAGATTTTTATATAATGCATAAAATCAATAGGTTCTATGTTCAGAAAACGTCGAAAGAATAGCAGATGGTGAAGAACATTCCTGCAGTGCTAACTGCTAGCACCACTCGATTCGAACAAAAATGTTTTGGATAAGCACGTGTTTACAGAACATTACCTTGTTGGAAAAATCCTCATGTATAATCATCATCGTATAGCTCGTGAATAAAGGGTTCCAATAATAAATTTCTGTAGCACTCAGAATGTATTGTTTCTTTAAAAAATTTGGATCCAGTGATTGACGTTCTTAATACTGCTTGTCGAATAATAATTTCTTTGAGTTAGTAATGGTGTTTGCATAAATTTATAAAAAGTCCGTTAGAGTGTGTATTCATATTTTTGTTTAAAAATCGTGAAAAATGACATTAGACGCAGTAACGAAAGAAACAAAATCTTGCCAATTCGTGGGTAGCTTGAATTCGATGTAGATATAATTTTAAGACATCACCGTGTTTTGCTCTAATTAATAAATGAATTGTGACAGTTTGTTAAATGATTTCAAAGTGAGTTTTCTTTGAGTGTTGAATATCTTCAAGTCATTTTGCAGATTTACGTATTACTCCCGTATTACAAGATTTGTCAACATAAGTACGAATCGGAATAGCCATCATTTCATATGCGATTGCAAGTTTAGCGAACTGTTAACGAATATTAAGTTTTGTAAGTAATCAATGTTGGTGTACAGGCTAAGCTTTTGAAAATCTCAAATTCTGACAGTTATCATACTTGAATTCAAATTATAGACGGTTACATGACATAACCAAGCTATCAAAGTTATGCGTGTGTGCCTGATTTCGTGCACTGTCACCATCCATTAAAAAAAAGCATGGCCATCTCTAATGAGGAAAGTATTTAAAGGCACGGTGCTACAATGAGCTATTTCATGAACCCTTAATGATGTCCTAAACCCGTCATTATGGCGAGATCGAGTAGAAAACTTATTCATTTACATATTCCTATTTCCTTATATAATAAAGTATATTTTGCCATATTTTCAATAGCAATTTTATATATTTTAAATATAATGCATAATGAAGAACATATTGCTAATTGGTAACCACACAAATAAATACCAATTCTATAATTATTACTGGTTATTTATTATGTGTTTGCAAAATAAAATAAATCAAAAACTTTGCACGCTACTTTATATATATATATATATATATATATATATATATATATATAAATTATATACATACGTACATATAAACATATATATAGGTAGACGTATTAGCAGATGACAGATGCTAGATTTACATAGAAAACGGACGAAATAAAATTACATGTATCGTTGGTGGACTTGGAACACATGGTTTACGGCGGTATAGTGATTATGAAGTAGGTATTTTTACTATTTACCAAAGACAATTTGCGAAAAGACTGACATCGCCAGCAAAAAATAAGTCATATGTACACATAGCGTTAGGTGTAATCACTGTTATTAGTGCGCACAATAGAAAAGGAGAAATGTTTAACGTATACGAAACGCATACTCGGAATGCTGTTTGCCATATACGAGCTGCAATTTTCTACAATCATAACTATTTCGTTCCCTTAAAATTTGCTCAATGTGTCTTTTATAATTTTATTTAAAAATTCACTTCCGTCACATTAGGTCAATTTCCTCATAAGAAAAAAAAAAGAAAAAAGGGAACTGCGTGTTTTTGAGGACACATTTTGTGCTACTTCTAAAATGCATAGGAAGATAACTACTAGTAAATACTCAAATTACTTCCACGGAATATTATCAGAATTCTAGAAAGGATATTGTTGTGACCAATGCATTGTACGACATATTACGTAGTGTGATAAATATACATTTTAGTCCATGTGTGCAGTTTAAATGGACCATTTCCGGTGGTTTGTTAAAAACGTTGTATTATTATTGAAATTTCGAAGACATTTAATTTTTAAAATTGTCGCAATTTTTTAAATTACCACACACACAATAGAAAGAACCAAAGTATAATAATGAATAAAGAAGCTCACTTGTGTTGCTGAAGATGATAATTTTCATAATATCGCTTCAGAGACTTCTGTGTCAATCAGAAACTATAATAGTTAAGGTAATAAAAATATAAACAAGTCATGAATTAATAATAAGCTTAATTTTGTTATTTATTTTATTGAATCGTGCCTGGTTTGGGTGTCAAGGCGGAATTTAATATAATAATAGTAATATATACCGCGCGATCATTTAAATTCTAAATTAGAGCAGTTTGTGAAATTTAAATTAAGTTGGTATATAAGTACTAATTTACAATTTGAATTGTCAAAGTGACGTTTCAAAATGTTTGATTTAGAACATAAGATTTTTCTTACTGAAAGTTATTTTAAAAACGCCGAACGACAAGAGAATGGTGAATGGACATATTCAGTACCGCACTGCATCAATGATTTTCAAAATGCCTTCCCTAATTTTCCTGCGGATTATCAAAAATTAGTTCAAGAAATTTACACATGTGTGGCGAAACTTTGTAATGTTGGAACTGTAGGTAGGAAAGCTGGTAGTGGCGCGCCCAAAAAAAGGACTCCTGAGATTGTGGCAGATGTTGCAGAAAGAATGGAAGTCTCCCAAAATATCTCTTCGCAGATTAGCCCAAGAAATAAACCTTTCATATGGAACTTTTTAAAAAAATTTAAAAGAAAATTTAAATCTTTATCCCTATAAGATTAACGTCGTTGAAGAGCTATTCCCTCGAGATTTTCCTGTACGAATAGAATACTGTCAGTGGTTTTTGAATAATTTAAATAACAACAACACTTTGGATTTAACATTTTTTCTGACGAAGCATGGTTTCACCTATCCGGCTATATAAACAAACAAAATATGCGTATTTGGTCTTCGGAGAATCCTCATGAGTTTATTCAATCGCCTCTCCATCCGCAGAAAATTGGTGTTTGGCTAGCGGTTTCTAGAAGGCGTATATTTGGACCTGTGTTTTTTGAAGGAACGATAAATGCTGAGAGATATCGAAATAATTTACTTGAACGGTTTTTACAAAATCTTCATGATGACGAACTTTTACATGGGTATTTCCAACAGGACAATGCAACAGCTCACAAAACATGGGAAAGTATGGCTCGAATTCGCGAGTTTTATGATAATCGGAGTCATTGAATTTCCGCCTCGCAGTCCGGACTTAACGATTCTTGATTATTTCATTTATCCGTTTCTGAAAAACATAGTTTACAAAAATAACCCACAAAATCTTGAAGAACTACAAGAGGCAATTTTTAATGCATGTAACGCTATAACCGTTCAGATGTTGGCAAATGCTTTTGAAAATATGAAACGGAGGGTTAATAGTTGCATTGCAACAGGGGGAGAACACTTTGAACACCTTTTTTAATTCACAATAAAACTAATTTATCTTGTAATGCTTTCATTTCCATTAAATTTAAATCGATTACACATAAGATTCACAAATGTCACAAAGTATAACATAACCGCAAATTTCAATTAATCAATAATTGACATTCTGGACAACCTAATAAAAAAAATCCCGCCTGCTATAATTTAGAATTTAAATGATCGCGTGGTATATATATCGTATATCCTTCGCTTCGAGTTAAAATGGCCAAAGTCATAAACTCCACATTTGAGAAAATCGCACTTAAAATTTTTAGGAAGAATTCCTTTGAGTACTACTCATCACGTTCGAAATTGTATTTACAAACTTTCGCACAGACATAAATATGATTGCAGAGAATTAGATAGTGTATTTCATGTTGTTTTTGTTTTAGGAAATTAATAAGCAAACATTCCGAAATGTGTATAAGAGATATGCTACTTAGAACACTAGGAGTCTGAGTGCAAAAAGGAATTGACAGAAGAATTCGAGATGACAAATATGGAAATATTAGTAATAGCTGAAAATAAAAAAAGAAAAAAGGTAGTATGGAACTAGAAACACATCGATATTTTGGTTTACAATGGTGTAGATGGTAAGAGCAACCGCTGGCGGCCGTATCATCATTATGATTGAATTAAGAGAAGAAGAAGAATATGAAACAATAATTGCAGCTTATGGTCTAGACAAGGATGATAATAAGCAAAAAAAAAACTTCTTTTGAGATGAGCTACTACTAATAATTGAAGAAGCTAAGGGAAGAATATATCTAATGGGAGATTTAAACGGCAGAGTCGATATAAATCTTAAAACTTATCCAGAAATTATTGGCAGTTATGGTAAAAATATATGAAATAAAAATGGAAAGCGATTATTAAATTTTTACCAAGTACAGAGTTTGTTTAAAGCAAATACCTTTTACCAGCACAGAATATCCACAAATACACAAGAGTGGCACCCAGCAGAGGCGAAAAGTCAATTATAGAATACATCATAGTAGAGAAAAGTAATAAAGTATCAGTAGTAGACGTGAGAGTAAAAAGAGGTAACGAAATTAATAGCGGCCACTAAGACTCAAAGTGGAACCAGGAATAAAATATAAATATTAAAGTAAATATCGAGTAAAAACTAATTAGAATATAAGAACATACAGGTTGCGAAACAGAGGAAGAGCAACACATATTTGAGAACAAGTAGACAAAGAAATGGCGAATCTAATAAATTATAAAAATAACCTAAAACTTGAAGAATTATGGAATGCTTTCAAAACTATCATACTACAGGCTGCAAAAATGGTATGTGGCACAATAAAAGTAAATACAAATGCGAAGCAAACGGCCTGATGGTCAATTGAACTAAATAACAAGTTAAGGACGAAAAGAAAAAAATGGAAGAAGTGCCTAAGGCATACTACAGAAGAAAACCTTATATTGTATAAAGAAAAAAAGTAAAATAGTTAAATTCATGATAAAGGAGGTTTCGAATTTGTCTTGGGAGAAACAAGTAAGAATTACTTAACAGAAAGATTATAGAAGTAATGGTAGCCTTCATATTTTTAAAACCTTTTTGACCCTTAAACTCAGCAATCTTTATCATAGATGGTGACATAAACAAAATAATATACAAACAGACGAGCACAGTAAATATATTTTATCGCCAACCGTCAGTAAAGTGATGCGTTACCATAGCGTTTTACGGAGGTAAAGAAACACTTTATCGTACTGTACAATAATAGTTATTTATGTAACAAGTCAGTAAAGTGATACTTTACCGAACGAGTCTGGTTTACGAGCCAAGCGAGTGAAGCGAGCGCGGCGAGTAACAGACGAGTTCGGTAAAGGTACTTTACTGACGTGGTGCATACAAAATTTTATCGCCAACCGTTAAAATTGTTAATTTAAGAAATAAAGATATAATAACTTTTGACAGTTTATGACAGTGACAAACGATTTATTTTTAAAAGTCATCAGTCATGCTACGCTGACAGATATTAGCGGCAGGTAAAGTACTTTATTGTACAGTACGATAAAGTGTTTCTTTACCTCCGCAAAACGCTATGGTAACGCATCACTTTACTGACGGTTGGCGATAATAGTTATTTACGTGGCAAGCTTAGTAAATTAGTCTTTACGGGTGAGCCGGGAAGATTGTGGGGCGAGCGACGAAGGAGCGAGTCCCATAACCCGGTGAGCCCAGTAAAGACTAATTGCAAGCGAGCTGCGTACAACGTTTTATTTCCTCTTGTAGAAATAGATAAATATAAATAAATGATACAGTAATACGAAGCCAGTCTCTGCACTGTAGAAAAATTAGTTTACTGTGATGGTAACCAAGGAGATTCGTATGTTTTGTAATTAAAATTACAAAAATAAAACCCTTTGTCGCTCTTTGTAAAAAAAGTGTTATTGTAATGGACTTAATCGCGGATGAGGACTTTCGGGGAGATTTTACTGCTGTTTGCAAAGAAATTGAAGATACGGTAAACGCAGCCAATGCCTGCCTAATACCTAAAAAATCCAAAGAACGGTATGAGAAGCAATTTAGGGTTTTCAGTGAATGGCGAAAAGAGAAAGGAATCAAAGGTGTTAATGAAAATTTAATTATGAGCTTTAGTTATGAAAAGGTAAATAAAAATTACGTTTGTATGCCAACACATCTGATTATATTCCTTTTATTAGTCACTTAAGTACAAACCATCGTCACTGTGGGCTTTTATGTCTATGCTGAAGACCACGTTGTTAGTGTACGAGAACGTTGATATTGGAAAATTTACTAAAGTAACCAGCTTTTTAAAAAAGAAGTCATTGGGTTATCAACCGAAAAAGTCTAGAAATTTGAGCAGACAAGATATTGATAGGTTTTTGACAGAAGCACCAAATGACAGATATTTAATGATAAAGGTATGTTTCGATAACTTATCGGCGTAGTTATCTAAAAATATCTTACTCTACACACAGGTGGCAACAGTATTTGGTGTAAATGGAGGGTGCCGTCGTGAGGAATTGTATAAGATGCGAGTTAACGATATTAAGGACAAAGGAGAGTATATTGTTATTGAAATTCCTGATTCGAAAACCCATGTGCCCAGAAAGTTCACTATTGTTGCCGATGGAGAAGGTTTGAATTGTTTGGAACTCTACCGTCAATATGCATCATTAAGACCGTGCCATGTTGATCACAATCGCTTTTTTATCTCCTACCGTCATGGAAAATGTACCGTACAACCGGTAGGAATTAAAAGTTTTGGCAAGTTCCCGAGTGTCATAGCATCGTTCTTGGGATTGGAAAATCCTGAAAGCTACACTGGCCATTGTTTTCGCCGGTCTTCAGCGACCATTTTAGCAGATGCAGGTGCTGATGTGTTAACCTTAAAACGCCATGGCTCTTGGAAGTCATCGTCTGTCGCTGAAAGTTACATGGCAGAGTCTGTTACAAACAAAATTAAAATTGCTAAAATGATACAAGGAGACAGAACAGTTAAGAGTGCATCTGCATCTGAAACTTTAGATATACATAATTCGAATAATTATAACGATCAGCTGCAAAGTACTAGCCACTTGACTGTTCCTGGCGCAACATTTAATTTTCATCCCGAATCGAAGTGTACTGTTAACTTTTATTCTTGTAAACATTAATAACATATTTTATTAATTAAATTATAAATTATTATAAATAGATAAGAATTGTGAACGTTAAAAATTGTACAATATTAAAGGAAGTATTTATTATAAATGTTTTTTTTTTTTTTGAAAGGTCTTGACAGACAGAAAGGGCCTGTAAAGACGCCATGGCAACCCTTTACAGGAACCGTTCCTGTAAAGAGTCGTCTACTTAGGTAGTCTAGACGACTGTAATTGGTATCTAACAAGACAAGAGGAAATAAAGTACTTTACCTGCCGCTAATATCTGTCAGCGTAGCCATGACTGATGACTTTAAAAATAAATCGTTTGTCACTGTCATAAACTGTCATAAGTTATTATATCTTTATTTCTTAAATTAACAATTTTCACGGTTGGCGATAAAATTTTGTATGCACCACGTCAGTAAAGTACCTTTACCGAACTCGTCTGTTACTCGGCGCGCTCGCTTCACTCGCTTGGCTCGTAAATCAGACTCGTTCGATAAAGTATCACTTTACTGACTTGTTACATAAATAACTATTATTGAATTGGCTTTTGAATCAGTCTTTGTTCACCCAACTTTGCCACGTTGCAATAAACCCTAAAATGGAAAAGTGCAATACTTGATTTTTTGTGTAAAAAGTTAATTTTTACACAAAAAATCAAGTATTATACGTTATACGTAAACTAGTATTGATAAGATAATGGACAAAAGCATGATTATAAAGGGAAAATGTGCCTCGTTCATATTACCACAAATAGGCATATATAATATACTGCTACTGAATTTCTTTGCAAGCAATACATTTGCCCGCAGTAAATATGCAAAACATATGGGAATATCACAATTATCATATTTACCTTCTATGAAACTGAATTCTACCATTATATTTCAAATTATGCTTTAATAATTAAAGACATAATAGGAAACACAATCGGTAGCTGCTTACCTATAGGATTGACGTCTAATTCCCTGCATAGTTTTAAATAGGCATTGTAATGGTGGGTAGACATTGTTGTACGGGTATTATTAGTGCATCGTGTTCGGTAATATGTATGAATTATTTTTGCATTATTATATGTCAAGAAATGTCATCGAACACATATTACAAGCTATAACGTGATTGAGGAAATATTCGAGTTGCATTGGTATGTAGTACCTATTATTAAGTGATTGACAGTGAAGTTCTTTATACATTTAGGATGTCGTATACTTCGTTGCTTAGAATACTTTATTTATTGACGACGAAATACACTGAAATAATGACAGAACCTTGTTAGCGGATTATTATTAATATAATATTTTCATAAAAAAAAATAGGTTGTTATGATTGACGTTATGATGGAAGAACTATAATGCGAACTCTTTTTGTGAAATGTGTATAAACTGTCGGATTTAACATCCCAAATAGTACTGACTCTTCTCTTTGACGCAACACAGCAGGAGAAGCTTATAAAAACTAAATTACTCTCACCGATCCAAATTTGGAATACACAGATGGAACAAATTAATAAATCTAGTAGTACTCTAATAACTGAATGAATACGAAACGAGAGATAAAACTCCTTCACATAAACACGTTGACTTAACAGTCTCAGAAAACTCTCCATGGTTTCTGGGGGTTAAGTTATAAATTGCTTTCATTTTAAAAAGAAGTTTAAGATTGAATTGAAAAAAAAATTAAATCATTTGTTTTTTACACTCTCAAAGAGTTTCTTAATTGTAAAATAGAAAGTAGTGGTTAATTTAACATTTAATAAGATTAAATGTTACATGATTGATATCAATATTTTGATTTCAATCCAATATACTATTTCAAAACAATAATTTATGTTCTGTTTCTATGCATGTTGCAAATAATTAAAATAAATATTGTTATATATTTCACTTAATTTTTCTTAATTAATTTTTATTTTAAAATAAAGTGTGAGACCACGTCTAACATTTATAGATTTATTAACATATATTTACATATACACAATAAATCATTATTTAATAGTAAAAAATACTTATATTTACAAAAAAGTGCAGATATTATAATTTGTATATCATTTCAACAGTTAATTTAATGGGTACAAGAAAACACAATATTGGTACATAAAATGCACATATTTATGTAGAGCACACCTTAGCTTAGGAAGTAACACATTTTTTATATTTATATAAATTATTGTTTAAGAATATTACTAATTTTAATTTGCCTTTGTTTAGTAATTGTGAATACAGTATTTCAAGATTTAATATAACGTATGAAATGTCGTAAAGGTATAAATTGGAATTTTCTACAAAAGGAACGGTATCTTCATATGTTTATTGTGAACCAGACATAATACAAAATTTATCTAACTCATATAAACATAGAGATATAGTAATTCCACAAACATTTTTATTTTGGATATAAGGCTTTTATTAATATTTTGGCTTTTAGATTGAGAGAAAATTGACTACATTTGTTCAACAGCAAATAACTAAGAGATAATTGCATTATAAAATGAAAAGTACAGCAAATCTTTGTTAGAACTATGGGTAGGACAATAAAGAAACCCAAATATTGTCAGTGTATTATTTTTAAAAGTTTGCATATGCATTTAACAATATAATACAACGCATTATTATTCTTCATTGTATTCTGTATTTTTTAGTTAGCCTATTCCTCATAAATCCTGGTTTTGTATTTAATTAATTGCAAAAACACCATGGTTTTTAGAATCTTCAAACATTGTCAGAATGTAGTCTTACTTCAGATATTGTAAAAAAGGACGATACTTGTAACTCTTAGGAAGAATCATAACTGCAATTTTTCTAAAATAAATTGAATAAAAACAGTTAATTATAATAATTATTTCCAGAATCTTTAAACAAGTGTGATTAGCTTTAGCTTTATTTATCAATTCATACATCACTTTAGAGGTGAGCAGCCGATACATGAGTGATAAACAACCATCAAATGTATATACTTAGGAAACTTGTTTAAATTTAAACTGAAGGAACGTGGGTAATGTTGCTCCTATAATAAGTAAGTAAATGTTAAACTACACAAAACAAATTGTTGTAATAATTTTAAACTTTAATTAGTTGGTAGGTATTATAAAATGTATTATATTTCTACACTTAAAATGTATCTTTTATGTACTTGTTAATATATATGAGGGATAGAGGCATTGTGATTATTATTAAACTCGAAAAAAGTAGTTGTTTGTCACAAGGCAGTAAACGTCATAAAAAAATCAAAAAGATGCGTTTGTTTATAAACATGTTGGTGATATTTTTCAAATCATGTGGCCAGACCAGCCAGATGTTTTGCTAGGAAGACGATCATGTGGCAATGACAACACCAGCCCCACCTACCGAAAAAGCAAGGAGTCGCTTTTAACATCTTTGTCGCTTCTCTATGGTCGTTGGTCTCTGATCACATGTCGTATTTATAGCATAAACAATACATCAGAAATCTTCTCATGATATTGATTCTTGCCAATAGAAAGAAATTAGATGTTATTTAGTGCCTGCGTTTATTAAATAAATCTACACGATGTGCATCCAATAAAACTTTGTTTAAAATTTAGATATTTTTCCCCACAAATTCCAGCGAATATGTCCTCTAGATATAAGACATCAATAATCTCTATTTTAATTTAATGGTGGCGTTTTTAAGGTTTTGAATTTTAGGAAGAACAATAAATCAATGTAGGCATTTCCATTGTAAAACTCTTTAGACTTTCCTGATCAATTAATAAAGACACAAATATAAATTGCATATTTTTGTTATGTAATTTCATGAAATCTAATTTTTAACACGGAATTTGTCGTAGTAGAATCACCTTGAAAATATTTTCTGAATACAAGAGAAAGTAAGAAAAAAATATCTTTTATAGTTTTGCCAATATAATACGTTGAACAATGAACTATGAAACAATTATGAAAAGGTTTAGATATTTTAGGAACACTGGGAAATATTTCACAGAACCCAAGGCTTATTATATTTTATTATCACATTGTATTTGAATTTAGACAATAATGTTATACTAATGTCCTTCTTTTCTTCGTCTTACAGTAAGTTCGTATAATTTGGAATCGTTACTTTTTTTTAATAATCATTCATTAGATTGCTTACGGAAAACATCGCGACCGAAACTTCTCACTGAAACTCTCTTTTACCGAAATTAGCCTCAACTTTATTTCACAATTCCCGAGACACTGAAGAGCATCAGGCGTGGAAAACTCAAATCCTTATAATCTGACGATCGGGGCACTTTTATAGAACAATTAATTTTAATGATAATTGTACCGTTGTGCTCGTGTTGGCGATGATGTGATAGTGTGCGTGTCTGTGTGTATGTCTGTATACCACACACACCATCCAACGTCTCTTTATCTCACTTTTCCTCTCCCTTCGTATGCACGATTTCTCATCATTTCATCCAGGAGGAGACATATACACACTAATTTGATTCCATTCAGAGAACGGGCATCCGAAGTCGGAAAAGGCATTACACAGAAATCCATTCAGAAAAACTACTCATCAACTCGTCGCCCTCGCTCTCTCCCCAGTCAGTCTCCTATCTTCATCCTACTTGCTTCTGGTGATGTTGTACGCAGGGTAAGAGTATGTGGCGCCGTAGGCGGGCGTCTGCCGAACTTAGGGTACATAATTATAATCATTTTACAAACGTAGGAACTTTTACAGTGATACTCGAAAGAACTGTATAACTCTCATCTTTTTTTTTGTTATTATTTTCTCTGTTTCTGCTCGGACTTTTTCTAATGACACCACTTTTGCCGACAAAATATAGATTATTAAGAAGTGCTTCTTCTCGTATATAACCGAAAAAAGAAGGGTGATATTGGTTTCTTTTTGTTCGTTGAAAATTACACACCTGCATTTCGTGCATCGGTCAAATTAAAATATATTACATTTAGTTTTAATTTTGCGAAGATGTAAAATATTATTTTTTGTCAGTGGACGAGGTAGCACGCAAATCAAATACAAGACGAAGGCTATAATTGCTTTAATTGCATAGTGATTCGATGTATATAAGTGAAGATATTATTTGACTTAATTTATAAATATTATAAAACACTTTTTAGAACATAAATACCTACAAAGACTACGCGAATATAAGCCAAAAATAAAGACTGAGCAAAGGAGATGAGTTTTTCCAAGAACTACTTTATGTTGCGGAACAAAGCAAATGTAACAAAGTGGATATAAAAATAACATGAGAGATAACAGAAAACGAAAAAGATGGACTAGAAATTATTATTTTCTTCAGACCTATCCGACTGAAGTCCTTCTCCTTCGCTGATTACAATGCAACCTTATTGTGCCGAGACTATAATATGGTTTATGATAGCCACTCTGGTACTTTTGTGTCATGTACAAAGCTGTGTTTTTACTCAATATATGTGTAGAGTATCTTGGATATACATTAAAAACTATAACCATTAAAAAAACAAAGAATTAATTGGTAAAATAAAGACTGATTCCGTTATGTCCTGGAGAATCGTCAAGCCATGAAGAATGTGAACGAAGAGGGAATTGAACTATATGGAAAAATGTGCCCGGAAGCCTGGAAAGAAGGAAAGACATCAGAAAACTGGCAATAGAAATATTCAACCAGATACATAAACACGAGGGTCGAAAAGTAAAAAAGTAAAAGTAAAGTAAAGTAAAAATTATAGAAGATTAACACTTCTGATGTCTGCATTGAAAATAAAAAAATTCTAAAAAAGTAACTGATGAATCAAATAACTAGTCTTTATAATTGATTTACTGATAATTTTCAAATTTAACACTTAAATCCAATTAGAGCAATTTAAAAGGTTTAATTTTTGGCAATGATAACTTAAAAATTACTACCATAACTCAGCCACAATACTTTCGGTAGTATGTAGTACTTGGTAAGAGAGAAACATGTGTTGTTCCCCAAGTTTCATAACAACCTTCTAATTTGAAAAAACGTTCCTAATGCATGACTTCTGAAGAATCCTAGTTATAATTAGTATAAAATACCGGAATATCAACAATTAAATTGGTCAATGGTGGTCATGGATTTTAAAATTATTGTCGTAACGTGCATCGTACATTTAGGTATGTCATAATTTTTTGAATGTCAAAATCTGTCAAGTTATTGTGTTGAAGTTTTCTAATCCTGCACGGTTTTTGAATCATGGTTCTCACCACAGAGCACAAAATTTACTTGATTGAAGCCTATTTTTGAACGGGTGTGCTAGTTAATGGAACTTGGGAATACAGTCAACGTTTGTGTTTGGACAATTTTCGAGAGCACTTCCCAGCCGTAGCAGTATTACCGGACAATTTTTATGCATGCTTTACAAATTGTGTTGAAGTGTTTCGCGAAACTGGTTCTGTGACGCATAAAAAAGGTGCTGGTAGACCAAGAGTTCGTACAGAAGAAGTTATTAATGAGTTCGTCAACGTATGGAAGAAGAGCCTACAAAACCTTTAAAACGTCTCTCTCAACAAATTCGGCTTTCTTATGGAACATGCCAAACGATTGTAAAGAAGGACCTGAACATGCATCCATATAAGATGCAATCATATCAAGCTCTTCTGCCTGCAGACCACTCCAGACGCCTTGCGTACTGCCATTGGTTCGTTAATAATTTAATGAATGACGATCTGCTGAACTTAACTTTTTTTTTCTGACGAAGCTTGGTTCCACCTTTCGGGATACATCAATTCTCAGAATATACGAATGTGGAGCACTGATAACCCGCATATTTTTATTGAAACGACACTACATGCTCAGAAAATTGGTGTTTGAATGGCAGTTTCTCGCACAAGAATAATTGGGCCAATTTTTTTTCAATTTCACCGTCAACGCAGAAAGGTACAGAAACATTTTTTTGACAGAATTTGTGAAACAGTTAGACGATGATGAACTTCAATATGGTTATTTCCAGCAAGACGGTGCAACAGCACATACTACAAGAGAAGATCTTGCTTTTCTCCGCGAGTTTTTTGATGACCGGCTGATAAGTTTGCATACGGAAGTTGAGTTTCCTCCGAGATCACCTTGTTTGACAATTATGGACTATTTTATCTTTCCTTATTTAAAAAATAACATTTTCGAAAATCCGATACATAATTTGCAAGAACTGCAACAAAGAATTGTTCAGCAATGTGCAACCATAGCGCCAGAAATGCTGCAAAACGCTTTTCACAGCATGAGGACGCGCGTAAACTTGTGCATTGAACCAAACGGGGGACATTTCCAATAATTATTGTAATTTAGTTTTTCTGGTTAATAAAAACGTTATTTATTTCATAACTTGTAGTTCATTATTATTTTACAGCTGAACTATGTAGGTAACACATTTGCAGGTTATTGATAATGTCAGTGTAGCTTGACAATGATTGAATTATTTCAAAAGGATGATTTAAACTACGACAAGCGTTTTACATTCCATGACCAACATTGACGAATTTAATTTTTGATATCATAGTACTATAACGCTGCCGTGACACAACATAAGCAAAATATGCAGAAAGACTCTCCTACTAACTTACTGACGTTGTTATTTACTCTTAATGCGTAGTTGAATGACAATATTTTACTCTCCAAGTACTCATCGTCCTTTTCCAGGTCAACTGCGAATCCATTTGCAGCCCCAGAAATCTCTCATCATCCATAGACTCCATTTCTTGATGTCGATACCCCATTATTAAATTCTTCTTTGAAGTACGTAAAATGTACTGCAAATAATATTTGTTTTTTTTCCATATTCAACTGTAAATGATTTTGTTAAAACCAGTCATCAAATAAAGTTACAGTTTCAGCTGTTCTTCTGATTTCGTTATTTTTACTTTGTATTCAACTGAGGTGGCAACAGTAAAAAGTGCATTTGCTTGTATGGTCACCAAAGGCAAATCATAATCATAAATTAAATAAATGAAAAATAGGAGAGGACCCAACACCGATATTTTAGTGTACATTAACCTTTCTGAAAATAAAACACTTTTATGTAGCTTAAGTAATTTAAAATGGCTTTAAATATTTCTAGCTTCTTCTGTATATTTTGCCAGCATTGAAAAAGCCATTTTACCATGTGGTGAAGAGAGTTCTGTCTGTTGTTGTATGTAATTTCTTGCTATGCCATGGATATTGTTAGTTAACTCTATTATTCTATTGACATTTTATCGTTCGAAAGTTTTATTTTGTAGAGTTATTAACATTTTCTTATATTTAGTAGGGGAGAGGCGGTGAATTGTGCGCACCTAAGGCATGTTGTTTATAACAGATGGATGTTTGAAGATACTGACGTATAAATTTAGCAAGGCATACCCCAGTAACTTATCTGCGAAAAACTTAACAACAATTTCCATTTAGAAAAGAACATTTATTGAAAATTAAATAAATTTGAATTGGTGCAAAGCGCACAATTATCAACCTTAGGCAACTAATTGTGCGCACGCGGATTCTAAATGTGCGCACTGCAAAAAATAGATTTGATTACATACATAAATAATGTAACAAACTAAGAAATAAATATTTTAAGTAGAAAACAAATTCATTTAACAATATGTTAGGTATTAACTATTAACTGCATATAAAAAAGTAAAATTATTTAAGAGATCGCGATCGCAATCATTTTTATTCTATAAAATATCAGTCTTAGATCAGTCTTATTTATCGCAAAAATCACAAACGAACCCTTCCGGTGAATCCCATCCCGTGCATAAGCTGTGAGCCCATCTACTGCAAATGGTGCACCTGTACCACAGTTCGTTTTTCTTACTGGAGTCACCGCAGAGGGCGCATACATCCTGGATATCGTCTGAGGAAATATCATCCAACTCATCGTCGTTACAGATTTCATCAGCTTCAACATCAGCATCCGAAGATGATGTTTCAGTAAATATTCTCTTTTTAGTTAATTTTCGATCGGTTTTTTTATTTTTTATTTTAGTATAATTTTTATTATTTAAACCAAGACGATTCTGTAAACTTTCCTGCCTAAGCTTTTTCCTTTGTTCATTTTCAACAAGTTTTTCTTTGTTTGGCGTACTTGTCAATATCTCCGAAGTCTGTTTGCTTCGATTTCGTTTTTTTGGCACTGATTATGGTGTTGGCACAGGACTTAGTTCTTGGATACTGACGTGAGCTTTACTGCAGCCTGGCTGTACATCCTCCTTTGGAGCTGATGGCGGTGTTAACAGTGGCCTTTCTTCGTGAACATTTGCGACGTTATCTTCACTGCAGCTTGGTTGGCTAGACTCTCTTGTTTCTTCAACAGCACTATGATGCTTCGCTGGCATGAAACTTTCTTCGGAAAAGATATCGGGGTTGAAAGGCCAAATTCCGGTGGCCCTAAAGCCAGAAATCCCTTTTTCCATCGTTGCAACCTGAAGGTATGCAGCATTGAATATTTCGGCAATGTCATCTGTCGTAATTCTTTCTCGTTGTGTAAGAAAAAGTTCACATTTTCGGTTATACGCGTTTTTCAGAGGACCGAAGAAAGACACATCGAGGGGCTGCACTCGATGAGAAGTATGAGGCGGAATTGTAACCATATTGATTCCATGGTCCTTGCAAAAATCAAAAATATTTGATGAGATATGACTAGAATGATTGTCTAATACGAGTAAAACAGGATCTTCTTTGCTCGATTTGGCAACCTTTTGAAAATGAACCAACCATTCATAGAATAGAGACTCGTTGCTCCATCCAGATTTAGAACAACGATAAATTGCATTGATAGGACCATTTCTTGTTAAACTATTAGCCATTCTAATCCTTGGAAATATAAACATTGGAGGAATGTAAGTTGTTCCACTAGCGTTGAAACAACAAATAACGGTCACATTTTGACCCCTTTCTCCAGAACTTTTTGCCCCTAGTTGTTTGACACCTTTTGGAGCTAAGCACTTCGATGCTCTATGCACGGTTGTTACACCAGTTTCATCAACATTGAACAACCTATCCTCCTTGATATTATAACGTCTCAACAGTTTTTCCAGATTGTTAAAAAATAATTTTAACTCTTCTTTGTTAAAACCAGTAATTCTATTGAGGCTTGTAGACTCGGGTTTTCGAAGAGAAATTTGAGGATTTCGTTCCATAAAATTTTTAAACCATGCTTTCCCTGCCATCTTGATTTCTCTGTTAAAACTGTGTGGCTTGTTATTGGCCTCCGCGTAATTAAAAGCTAGTTGTCTAAGTTTTATACGAGTTAATCCATAAAACAATTTGGCCATATGTATTAGATGATCCACAAGTTCTTTTTCTTCTGCAGGTGAAAATGTAGGTTTCCGGCCCAAACGGGATTCAATGACTTCGTTGCTTTCGTAATATTCCTTCTTTTTTTTTCGAATTGTGGATTCAGGAATTCCAAATTTACGACTGGCTTCTCTTATTTTTCCTCCTTCTCGAATAAATTTTAGGGCCTTTTTCATTGTGTCTACCGACCAATCACCTTTGTTGGTTTTTCTAACGTATCTTGGTATCTGAAACATATTATGTACGTATGTCTCGTAATTGTGCGCATGGATTGGTAAATGTGCGCACTGCGCATCATTTACCGCCTTTAAGTACTTAGGTTATGTGACACACTATAACGAAAAAACGAAAAATTTAAATAAAAATAACTATACTATACAGATATAGAACAGCCAAAGTAAAATACTCGTCAAAAATTTCCTAAATATTTAAAAAGAAAAAGTACTTACGGCTTATTTATTGTGGATCAGAATTTACAACACAATACATGAAAACAAACAAACTTCATCAACGGAAAGAAGGAGAAAAAACTGTTAAATCTGTACTGATGATTGATCCACTACCAACCACTAGATGGCAAAACACTGTACACATCTAAGTTCTTTAATTTGAATCTTGATATAATGGGGTGCGCACAATTAGGAGCCGCGCACAATTAGCGGCCTCTCCCCTAATGAAATATATTTAAAATTGCATGATATAAAACCATGTGCGCTTGAATCATATTTGTCTTTCATCTACATGTTTCAAGAAAATAAGTTTTCTACAAAATAACCTATATGTATTGTACGCAAAATAAAAAATGTAAATATTTCCTCATGTAGATGAAATTTATTATTTTCGCATTACGATCGATATTAAAAGTATGTATTCTTTTTATTTATTTAAATGTAGTGAGAAACAGCAAGAATATATTTTCACATTGCGCGTTTCCTTTAAACCCGTACATCTGACAACACATCGCTTCTCAATATTAAGTTTTATGTGACTGCATTGAAACCATTCCATATTATCTCAACTTATTTTAAGAAATACATGCGTCTTGATGAGATAGCAGTATCCATCTACCATAAGAAAGTTTCTTTTGTTCTTAAGAATTTTAATCCGGAATATCTTACCATGTTATTACGAGTCTCAAATACTGATCCATAATTCGCACAAAACAATTAAACATTTTCTACTTAATAATAATATTACTGTATACTTCCTATGTTGTAGTCACAAGTAAATTTTGATTCAGTGTCTCATTATAAGTCCCAAAGGCACGTTTAATCGCATTGTCCATACACCAGGCGCGTGTAGATATTAGATTGCCCTAAGGAACTACATGTCATTACAACATTAAATTTTTAGGTTAACAGTATAGTTGAGACATCGGCATTCCAAGGAGGAAAGCATGTCATTTAATCCAATATTTAAAAATAAATGACTCAAGTTAGATCTACTTTTTCAAAAGCAGGGAATGATCAGTGGGGTTAGAGGTGTTAGCAAAATCCTTGAACATTATATAAACTAGAGATATATTATCCAAAGCTCTAGCAGTCGTCCTATTTGTACGTTATTAGGACCTGAATATGTTAGTGCATATTAATGCGTTGAGGTCATAAACAAATAATAGAAAAAATGCGTCTCCAAAATAGATCCTTGACGGACGACTTATGTAGCATGGAGTTAGATAATCAAAAAACATATTCTATTAGTGTAATTTTATCAACCTTCGGCCGTTCCAAAAACGGTTTTTGCTATTTACTATAGTCTTTAAAGAACATTTTTTTCACCATTTATTGTTTTTGATATTATTATTTTTTATTTGTATAATCTTTAAAATTTTTTGATAATGCATCTATCATGGTAAATGTAGGAGACGTGGAAGGGCGAACATTTGCACCGAAATATTTTAGTCGAAAGCGCTGTGTGTAGCGGTCCGATCTATTTTTTTACTTTTATTATTTACATGTGTTCTATTGCGTAAAGGTCCCGTTGAAAGATCGATAAGAGACTTGCCTGCGCTAGAATGCGACGGTATTCAACCTTGATGCAAATTTTGCAATGTCGTGGCAAGTCAAAGCCTGCGTCGTAAAACATGTGTCGTCGGAAACACATAAAGCACGTATTACTGGCTCTGCAACTGCTTATGATCGGCAGAAAGCATTTAATTCTGATCTGCTTAAAGTATTAGTAGCATGTAACCTTCCATGGAATAAGGTTAATCATCCTGAGTTCACTCATTTTTTACAAAAATTTCGATGTATGACGAAATTAAGACTTCAGTTGTGAATAACATAAATGATAAACACATTTAGGTGCCAGTAGATGAAACTACTTCTGCTAAACAACGCAATATTGAAAATGTTTTGGGTGGGGTGGTGGATAGCGACATAGCACTCTGTTCACATCTAAGTGATTCAAAAAAACTGATACAGAATTCATATCATATAATGTGTTTGAAATCGCTATGGGTCGAAAAACACAATAAAAATTAAGGAAAAGTGTTATTATTTGTCACAGATGGAGCTGCATACATGTCGGGTCTTACAACAAACATATAATAGTGTGACCTGTGTGACGCATATTATATTTGACGCATGTTGTCACGTCAATTTCTTTTCAAGTCATCTAGTGCTGGTGCTGATATGTCAAAAAAAGTTTGAAGCAGTTCTAAATAACAATCCAGGAATTCGTACTGTACGACAATTTGTTGAATTGTTTGATGGAAAAGAAGTAGATTTTTCAGAACTGGTGAAATATGTGCAGGCAATAAACAGCCTTATTCATAATCATCACCCTAATAGGGTGTTAGTACACTACTAGTAAGTAGCTACTAACATCCTACTAAGACGGTATTAATTTACCTTATTCATAAACGCTTATTTAGTGGCTAGTAAGTAGTAGGATGTTAATAGAGAAATGCATATGGCAACAGGGTAATATGAAGAACGATCGTGCGCACTGATGTACAAATTTAAATTTGCGGTAATCAGGATAGAAAGCAAATATTAAAAGGTTAGAATTTACAATTTCAGATTAACTAAAATCTGCAAAATAAGAAGGTACGACTATATATAAATTGTATGTATAGCAGAAAAAGTTTTCATGGATTTTCATGGATGGAACAAATACATGTTAGAGCAGAATAGCAAGAAGTTGAGGAAGGTCAAGTTAATGGGGCTCTAAATCCAAAAATGTTCTAGAAATGGCTTAATCCACTGGAAATACATAATTCAATAATAATAGAATTTCTATACAAAATATATGTAGAATAAAATAAAATAAGTTACAAACATGATAATCAATAGGTGGAAAGACGTTATAGGTACTACACATTTAATTATATATATAGTTTATTCTTATATTTTATCTATTTAATCTATGCGATGCTAAGGCAAGGATTTGTGATACATTTGCAAGGTAAAAAGACTGTACTGATGACTTGGAGAATTTGGAACAAATGTTCATTAAACAGGAGATTTGAAGTAATTCTTCATTAAAATTAAATGATAAGAAAAATATAAACAATATTAGGTGATATTAGTATGATTTCAGAATGGAGATATAGAAGGCATTTTGATTAGTGATAATGGATATGCATGTTCAAGATATCTGTTAACTCCATCACAAACACTAACGACAAGTCCTGTGTTAAAATATAAGACTCCATATATCAACGAGAAATGTCTTTTAAAAAGCATTTGAAATTATGAAGAATAAATTTGGATGCTTTTTTCATTAAACTGGACACAACAAGGGCATGAATATTATAAAAGGAAAAATTGCAAACAGGAATCTTCACATTAAAAAAATATCTCCTCACTTTCATTAACTTTGTATGGAATTAGATTGATAATGTGGATAATGATATAAAATGATTATTAATGATAATGTTGGCAATATTTTTAAGCATTAGATTAGCATATAATGAGACATTTTAATTAAAAGCACCTATTATATTAATGTTTTATTTAAAATAAAGTCATATAAAAATATCTATACACTCATTCCTTCCTTTTTCTCTTTTAACAATTTCATTTTCATAGCATGATATTGAATTTCATTTTGTATGTTCATATCGCGGATCTTTTTCAACGGTAAATGTTTCCATTTCAATGTATTTAATTAAAAAGTTATAATCCTGGATCTAAAAGAAGTCTGACAAATATGTGTTTATTTTTATTCGTACCAATTTATTTTTTTAGGTTAGCTTTAACGGTGAGCTGTAACTTTAAACATACCCCTACACGCTACTAACAATTTAGTTCGCTACTAGGCTTAGTACGCTGTTATACGATTATGAATAGGACTTTTTTTAATAGCGAGTTAGTTGGATCTTAGTAGCTACTAACTTTCATTATGAATAGGGCTGAATATCTTTATGTACTTTAGATATGACCCTGTTACAACGGTAGATGTTGAACAGTCGTTTTCAGTGTATAAATTTATTTACGGTGACAGAAAATTATTAACACCTGAACATATGGAAAAATTAATGGTGATTTACGTTTATTTGAACTCTCAAAGTGAACATTAAAGAGTCAGGATGTGTGATATGTTTTATTTACTATTACTTGGTAATTACATGTTTTTCTTATACGTATTATTATTTGCGTGTAAAAATATCAAATCGAGTCATGTAAATCTGACTTCCGATCCCTAGTTATTACAAAGCAAACGTTGTAAATTTTAGCTTATAATATTACAAATTCGTTGCAGGGCTATTATTAAATTTCCAGTTTAGTAAAATTACTTGATCATAAATTAGATTTTGAAGACTCACAATAACAGATAAGCTTATATAATTATTAATAATTCGATACTGCTATTAAATAAATTTAAACAAAATATTGCATTACATCTTCATTCTTTAAGAAAATAACTCTTCGATGTATTCGTGTCAGACAATAAACGTAGAGCGTCAAGAGGGGAATGTGTAGAGTTTCGTATATGAAGCTTATAAAAGGGCGCATGCATTGAAATATTGATCATAAAGAGGGGGTTGAGAGGGATGATACGTGCTCTATGTGATTTCGTACTGTCGGAGTTACCAGGGTATGACATCCCCAGCAGTTACCGCCACCTTACGCTTGCGCGTCCTCCCCCAATGAAAGAAAGACTCCGCTAGAGGGTGAAAAGTTCCGACCGGAAGTCGACTGAGCTTTCGGCCTTTAGTGCTTCCGCTAAAATGGAAGAATATACGTGCAACTTTTTCCCCGTTTATATACGTATTTATATACTATATTATGTACCGTATTACATACCTTTATATATTTACCAACATAGTGTGCACGATGGCATGCCGGCAATTTAGGTACGAGGCTGATGGAATTTTTGGATTTTTACTTTTTAGTATTCTGTACTACGTGACATGAACTGACGGAACTGTCATCGATTTAACTTTAAAGGAGATATCTGTGAAGACTCTTTCGTATATATATATATTGTCTGAGTTCGTTAAATTTCGACATTAGGGGATGTATGCAGAGTTACATGTAAAGTCCATTTAGCGTATACAAAAAATGATATTAAAGACTAGAACATTTGATATAGTTATAAAACTGATAAAGTTTTACATATTTCAAGCAATACTGAGTAATAGTGTAACTACCTGCAGGACTTCTTAATATTAAACAAGGTGGAACTGGAACACTTTCAAATTGTTTCAATTTATATTATTATCTTTTTTGGATTACAGCAAAAGTTTTATCATCATCAGACGGTCTTACGTTAGTTTAAAACATTTCTTGTTAATCTAATTTTTATGGAGATTTTCAAAAAAATACTAATGTGGAGTCAGCGTCGGATGCTTGTTATCCCTTTCAAATACCAATAGTGTGTATTTATAATAACAATAATCGTAAAATATAATCCTTTACATCTTGGATTTTCAAAAGTTTGTTCTTTGTTACTGTAGATTTCATGTGTTAGAAAATCCTATAGAAGGAAATCAAATATCATTAATTCAGTAGATCTTGAAAACCAAGGTTATTCATGGTACGAGGAAATTAATCGTGCAGGAAAAATTTTCTTGATGATTTTTAGAGGAACTTCGTGTATGATTTGTAAGACATTCTGTTAGGAACCAGTAATCCCTTGGTAAGTGTTGAATTTGAGGACTTAAAAACGTCTGTAACACTTCTGAACAGCTCTGTGAAGATACTGTAATTATATATTTACTTCGAAGAAATAAGGCCAATAATAGTGAAAATTGGAATAGAACAACACACATTAGGTGAATGAAGTTGTTGTGGGCGAATATTGCATAGGATTTCCAGAATGTTGGCTGTTGATCTAACTGTTTATATAAGCTTCACCACTTATTATAAGACGCCTCGCGATGCTGAAATACTGCGTTGAGAAGCCTAAAAAGTACTGAAGACTATTTATTTGATCATTCCAGGAGAAACTTTTTACGACGACTACTATTTATATTTCGGGAATAGCAAATAATAACAAACATTTTTAAATGAAAATGGCTTTATTGTTTTTCGAAATATTCCCCTTGATGATCAATACACTTTTGCATTCGTTCAAACCATTTGTCATAGCAGTTTTTCCATTCCTCTTGAGACACCTTTAAAACATGGTTTTTGAACGCTTCAACGGCTTCTTCGGCTCTCGTAAATCGCGGACCACGCAGTTTACCTTTGAAATTCGGGAACAAGAAGAAATCATTGGGTGCCAAGTCAGGATTGTACGGAGGATGAGTCATCAATTCGATGTTTTGACTGCTCAAAAATTCACTTGTTTGACGAGATGTGTGAGAGCTCGCATTCTCATGATGTAGAATGATTCGTCTTCGGGGGTTAGTTTTACGAATTTCTCCGAAGACTTCCGGCAAACAAATGGTCGTGTACCACTCGGAATTGACAGTTCTACGTTGCTCAAGCGGAACAGTGGCCACATGATCTATTCGGCAGAAGAAACAGGCGACCATTTGCTTCGCTGTGCTTCTTCCACGAATAACTTTTGTTGGATTTAGCTCGTCTTGGAGTACCCACACGGTCGATTGCTGTTTTGTTTCCAGCTCATAAGCATATATCCATGATTCGTCACCTGTCACGATTTTATATACGTCTTTTGAAGCACCACGGTTGAACTTTTTCATCATTTCCTTACACCACTTGACGCGTGCCTTTTTTTGAGCGATTGATAAATTATGGGTTATCCAACGAGAACAAATTTTTTTCACAACTAAGTGTTCATGCAAAATCGAATGTATTGAAGTGGAACTAATGTGCAAGGATGCCTCTATCTCACAATATGTCACATGACTGTCTTGCATTATCAGTTCACGCACTGCATCGATGTTTTGTGGCACAACAACCGATTTTGGACGACCTTCACGGAATTCGTCGGCGACGGAACTACGACCACGATTAAATTCACTATACCAGCGATATACTGTGGTTTTTGATGGTGCTTTATCGCCATACAAAGAACTGAGTTCATCAACACATTCTTGTTGAGATAATCCACGTCGAAAGTTGTGAAAAATAATCCAACGGAAACCATCTCTTGAAATTTCCATTAGTTTGTCAAATTGATTTTCTGAACTCACTGTAAACAAAACAAATAGCACTTGTACAGTTCTGTGCAATAAACTGGCGTACACTTATTATACGATTATGTAAATATGACTTTTGTTTGAAGATCTGTCATTTATGACAAATTGAATTGACGCTATAATTCAATTTGTCATACTTAACTTAAGCCATTTTCACAATGGCAAAATAGTGTCAAAATTAGCAATAAGGCGTGTACGCCATTTTATTGCACAGAACTGTACATCAAAACGTTGTGAGTACTTTTATGCTAAAAAATGTCAAACTTTATTATGGTGTTGTCAGATTTTAGCTATTGACATTAGTGTTGCCAATTCCCGAAATATAAATAGTTCCCCTCGTAGAATATAATTTTACACAAATGAAAATTTATTTTGTGTAGCATTCTGTAAGAAACTGATTCTCAGAAATTTAAAATTTTTGTATGTCGAGAAATAATCGGCAGTTATCTGCCAAGACGTATTCATTGTGCAAAAACGGGCAATATTACTTTTCTTTGTACTACTCAATAAAGAAGATAAAAACTGCATACGCTTTACATTATATGTCTCCAAAGTTAACATTATCTTTCCTTCTAGTTCTATTTGATCAATTTCAGAACACTTTCTAGAAAATATTTTTGATCTGGTTCGCATCTTATTTAATGAGTTACTAGGGCAAAGTAATTTAAGGCGTTCTTTAAAGATCCTCATGAGTGTCCCATGTAAACACCAGAATAAGTTAACATTAAGCGCCTAAATTTTGTTTTTATCTTCTTTTTATTTTTATTTTTACTAATGTGTTGCCGTAGGGAATTAGTAGTTTTAAAAGTTACTATTATTTATCTCTTTTTCATGTTCATTGAATGTTTACCTATTAAGTATATAATTGATCAAAAAGATGTTTTCTGAATAGCTTCTTAAACTCTTGTAACTCTCTTCTACCCATTATTGTAAACTATGTTATAAACACCATTTAATTTAATATCAAAGTTCACAGTTGAGATGGAAATTGTTACATCCGCAACAACGTCGAAACTAAATTTTACTGACCAGGTGAGTCACAGTATAAGGAGATCACGATAGAGTGGTGGTAGGAATTGAGAAACGCAGGGCCGAGCTAGCTCCAATCGCAGATGGCGTGACGGTTCAAATAACTAAACTTAAGAAATGAACGTCGGTCGGCGACGACGCAAGCGACGTTGCCCGGGCACCAGGACACTATGCTACCTTACGGTAACCTACCTGCGTTCCCTACTGAACTGCCACTGGCTGTGTCCCTCCAGCGGGTTTCCTACGGATCACCCTGTATAGGTCGGCTGCGCCTAACCTTATTCAAATGCTTGTCACAACAATAGTAAAGAAAAAGAAGATATGTTGAGGTAAAATAAAAGAGAGATTACGATGTGTAGAAAGTTCTATATTAATTTGTATGTTTTTTTTTTAAATAAAATGAACAAGACAGATAGATATTTTGAAAAATTTGGTAACCAAGACAGATTGAAAAATTGAAAATATTGAACAGTCGGATTTAATTAAAATGCAATCTTAAATTCTACTGACATAACCTCTGCACATCGGCAGGAGGATGGTCGGCAGCAGAAACGTTTCGTCGCCTTACAGACTATTCTACAAATGGTATTATACAAGTGCCACCAACGGCGAAGTTCTATGATATGTGTTATATGTTATACAATTATAAAGAAAGTTGATTTAAGATTAGCACTTAAGACTTAAAAAAAATAATTAAGAGGAGGGTAAAACGTTAAATTTACAAAATCATGGTTTTGATTACAAAATCAAAATTACGAATTAATTAAAGTAACTTGTTTACAAATGTTAATTTATTAAATGACGCTTGCAAAAAAAAACAAAGGAAAATTTAGTATTCAACACAAAAGAATCTACTGAGCTTACGGTATAGAATTTACAATTGCTTAAATAATTTTAAATAGCTCAGAAATTTAAAAAAAACATACATGAAAGTCAAAGTTTTATCGGTAATGAATTTTCTAGAGTTTTATTAAAATAAAATTCAACACATCAACGAGAGCCCTAATCAACCCTCACTTAGAATCACTCTGTATACAGCAGTAACAATTTGCAATTTTTGAACAATAATTTAAATAGGATTGCACGTGACCTCGCAATTGATTAAGTGGTGCATTAGGTATCTTATAACCACCCAAATAGTCTTAGACCACAAAAAGTAAGGTAAAAGTGCAGAACACTGGCACAAAGATATCGACAAATTAGTCGAAAGATACGTCGAAAACTACGAATATAGTTGTACTTATCTGGCCACGATGCGGAGAAAGTCTCCCTGGCTGGTCGGAGAAAATCCACCAGAAGCCTCTAAAAAGGTTGGAAAGGTACAGCTATTAGAGCGACGATGGTAGTCACTATGTTCTTCAGCCATGTACGGCGGCCATTTTCAGTGAATGGCTACTGAGGGCTTAGCCTCGTGCCCAACAATAAAATCCTATTAAATTAGAAAAGAGAAAAACCAGAGATAAAACCCCGAAAATTAACACAAGATTTACCCCACTTACCCCAAATTTTATTGGAGATCCGCGTAATCATCTCACAAGTCACACATAGTACAAAATTTAAATTCAAAAATCCAACATGTGGTAAATCGCAAATTAGGAAGCGGTATTTCGATAAAATTTACGATAATTCACCTATACTAAGGTATCGACACTCACTACTTATTTCTTCAGAGCTGCCTAAGCGTAAATGTACTAGACATAGTAATAAAAATTACCAAATAAAATAAGCATTATGTACTGATGTTCTCTAAACAAAATGGACTTCGTAAGTGAAAACGAGAACGTGGTTGCCTGGATGATGCGCTACAGCCAATCACGCACGCCCAAAATATGACGCACTCGGAAAAGGGTTCAGAATAAAAGCGGGAGATTTCAAATAAAAGTAACGAACACAGGACTTAATTACAACAGAGAGAGTCAATAACGTGACCTATATAATTAAACACAAACATCCTCGGAACTTAAGGAGATGGTAAAATTTATTAAAACACACCTACAAAGTACGGAAGATTGAAAACGCTAGTCAACACACAGGGCAATTTCGCGCTTAAGGTTGGTCACCTGATTGACATCGCACCAAGAACATGCCAACGACAATGAATGGCGGCAATCAAAACAAACCCCTGTTATAGCCAAAGTTTATTACGGAAATAAGACCGGATCTTGCAGGTAATTATACAAGAATTACGAGCTATTAAAACGCTTCGATAAGGCGGTTGATAAAACCGACCTTAACCATGAATTACAGGGTAAACAACGAAGATCTAACCTCGGTAACCTCTAAGAGATATCAATAGGTGTTTACATCGTCGTCGCAGGAAGGTCAAGAGCTGCAGCAAACAAAACAAATCACGAGAACAATTAATAGTATGCCCATTATTATACAAGATTTCCTTATTTAATATCTTTAACGTTTTAGGGAGATATTTACGATAGAAAAACATCAATCAGACGAAACATGTGTGTGTGTTTAGGAGTACGTATGAATACAAGCGACAGTAAATGCAACAAAGCCTGACTGTTGTCTCGAAGAATTTAATGCAACATCAACTACAAATAATTCCATAAATGCCACATATATTGGATACATTTCGGAGAGAACGGAAGGTATAATTAAGCAGGTGTTGACAAAGCTTAAACAAAGCATATAAAAGTAACTGCTAATGCAAGTAACCGAGTCTGCAGGTAGGTTAGAATAAGCTAAAAATAAGATAGGTAATTTACAAACAGAATTCCCCACTCGTAAAGAGTGTATTTGACCGAAACTGCACTAGACACATCTGTCAGTGCCATATTACATAACTCAAAGTTCCGAAAGCAAATTATTAGGTATAGGACACGCTCAGATAAACCACTAAAAGTCATTTCCATACAGTGTACCGAAAGATGTACAAGGTGCACTCGATTAGTCTCGCGCTCTAGTCAATTCCTTAAGAATTTCAATAATAACACATAACCTTACGAGACCCACATACAAAATGAAATTTAGGGCATAACAAAATGTTATTAGTTTACTAACCATCGAATGACAAGCTGTTGTGATCAAGCGTGTGAAATGATAATATGGCTTTTAATATATTTTTTCGGTGAATGGAATTAATAAAATTATGCAATACATTCATTTCCTATTTTTATTAATTCTGTCTATCTGACCTTCTAAAAATTGTAATGTTTTTGTTGATATTATCTCTGCAATCATGTATAAATATTCTTCTACCTATTTGTTTATTTATGTTAATGGCAAAGAAATCTTTTTTATATACCTCCATCTTGCAAACATTAAATTTGCAGTAAATTTTTATTGTACATTCACTTTAGTGAAAAAATCAATTATGACGTAATTTAATATATATGTAGCTAAGCTTTCATATCAGGACATGCTGTCCTGAATTGACTATAGCTTCATTCGTAGAGGAATTACAAAATAGTCAGTGGTGATTCTACTGGTGGAAAGAAATTCGAAACTAGTCTCTGACTGATTTCAAAACATTTCATTGGCTCTGATTAGTTAGTAGTTTCTCTACCAACAAAGATATTATCATAATTAACTTCTACTTTGATATGAATATATAAATGAGTTTTACTACAAAATCTAAGCTGTCGAAATAACGCTATATTGATATATTCAAATAGTAGACAATAACATGCCTAAGTAGGTACGAAATATTATACCATAATTTTGTAGCAATACAAAATAAATAAAGTGTTTATTTAAATTGAAATACATATAATAACGCTATAAGTTGAATAATAAGAATAATAGTAGGTATATTAAAGAACGAGTGTCATAAGAAACGTCTTATTGCACGAGCCCATCTTTAGGACAAGATGAGCACAGCGAGGAGTGTCCTAATGGACCAGTGCAATAAGTGTCTTACGACACGAGTTCTTTGTGTTATTTTTTCTAATCCGCCTCTTTCTTTAATTTTTTAATTTAAAAAAATAGGAATTTCAGAATTTAGTAATTTTTGATTGTAGTTGGCAATATGTCATGACATTTGACGTAAACTCAAAATTTGAATTTATTGCCATTTATATATTCAGTATTTGATACCTCTTAAATTTAATATAAAATGAGTGCAAATATTTCATGTTCAATTGCTGAAAATGCGGTAAATAATTTACTTCCGACTAAATCTCGTAGCAATTATGAGAAGCAGTATATGAAATTTGAAGAATGCTATAAAGAAAAAAAATTCATGTTTTATCAGAAAACGCTTTAATTGCTTATTTTCAATTAAAACATACTAAATATAAACTATCTACTTTAAGGACAATTTATTCTATGCTCAGGTTTAACTATATATAGGGATGTGGATAAGAAATTACCGGCTTTCCTGAATCGTTTATCTCAAGGTTACCTACCAAAAAACCCTAAAATGTTAGAGGTAATAGGTATTATTAAATTTATACAAGAAGCAGATAATAAAATATATTTGGCAACGAAAGTATAAGAACATTGTTCAGATCTATCGCAGCTTTGAATATAATGGTATTGATTTGTAGGTAGTCTTGATAATAGGTTACAACGGAGTTTGTTGACAAGAAGAGCTGATCTATATGTCTGTAGATGACATTAACTACAAATCTGACAATATCATTACTTCTGTACCTGAAAAAACATTCCGAGATTATTCGTAACTACAGATATAATATGGATCGATTTAATTAAGAAATATTATAACTTACGGTCTATTGATATTAATCATAAGCGATTTTTCTTGAATTATCGCAATGGTCAGTCTAATTGAAAGCCCAGTGGGTATCAATATTATTATTAGTCAAAATCTGAAGGATATTGCGAGTTTTTTAAAATTGCCAAATCCAGAATTGTTTTAGAAGATCTAGTGCAATACGTTTGGTAAATCATGCTAGTGATTTGTTAACTAGCTGTTGCTGAGGACTATAGTGATTCCTCCTTAAACGAAAAGATTAAAATATCTGATATGCTCGCACTTCAAACTAATACAAACGTTCCAAGATATTTAAACGAAAACACTACAATCGATGGAAACATCAGTTTTCATCAAAATATTCAATCAACAAGCACGAGTAGTTTACCTGGTGTTACTATAAATGCCCAAGATAAATCTCATATATCTATCAAAGTATACACAACCTGTACAATTCAAGAACATAATTCAAAATAAAATATTTGAATAGATTCTTGTTGAAGAATGGATCGTTGCAACTTAATTTTATTTATTTTACCCATAGTGATATATATTTCTAAAACTTGAAAAATTTTCAATAAACTCCGTCCGCATAAATTACTGAAGTTATAAAATATTTTACTTCGTATCTATCAAAGAGATTGTGATATAATAGAGGAAGCATGAGTGCAGTTTGTTGGCGAGGTAAGAGGTCGCAACAACTGCAGGTGGGGTAAGGGGAATTGATACACTGCCAAGTGATTATAGTCCTTAAGGTAATCCGACTTCGTGCTGTCATTGGCCGAAATGTCGTGCTCCTACTTGGTTCGTGTGATTTCGTTAAATTCTACACCCATTTGTTTTGAAAGTGTAATAAAATAAAATATAATTAAGGAGTTCAAAATTATTTAAAATCCATGTGGCTTGTTACATACTCTATGTACTTTGTTTTTGAACGACGAGAATTTTTTATTAATATTCCGCCTATATGAATTTTGTATTTATTTTAATATATTTGCCAGAATTAATTAAATATTAAGCTTACCTCTGGAATGAGTATATATTATTATTACTATTAATTAGAAGTTGTACGATTTCTTCGTTATTATTTATCACCAAAATTTGTATTTACTTTTCATGTAGACGTTTTTTTTAATAATATGAGCAATGTTTTACAGAAAAATAAAATCGGACAAAACACTTCTGTGTTATAACAGTAATAGTGCCCATTTTTCTTATAAAATCTAAAAATATGTATGTTCTCTAATTATCGCATGTTTTAAAATTATTGAAAATTATATTCTTCACAATCGACAGTGTTAATTAGCAAAAATAAATATAAAAATTGCACCGTCGGTAAGATATGAATAATTTGCTTGACTATTCAAACTAACCATTAATTGGAAGCAAATGCTAATACTGCAGTTTACAATCGATTGTTAATGATATTATCAATTTTTTATTAATATCTTACATTGTTTATTTTTTTCCAGAAAAGCTCGTATGAACTTTTTATTATAAATAACCGTTAAGTATGGGCAGACAAAACGTTCGATCCGTCCCCGCTCTCGTCTAGCCTCTCCTGACCTATACAGGACAGCACGAAGTCGGATTACCTTATGGACTATAATCGCTTGGCAGTGTATCAATTCCCCTTACCCCACCTGCAGTTGTTGTGACCACTTACCTCGCCAACAAACTGCACTCATGCTTCCTCTATTATATTACAATCTCTTTGGTATCTATTTTATACACATTTTGATTTTTTGACATTAGAAATACAAATTACAGGTAGCCACCCTAACGCATAATTTTCGATGCGATTAGACAAATGTTTTTATTCAGACAGTTAATCAGTGATAGGTTACATTTATTTATAATAATATCTAAGAAAATTTGTTTTATACGTGCAGTTTATATACAATAGCATAAATGACAAGTATAACACAAATATTAATATAAATATATTCCCCGTGTTAATGGGTTGTGGTAACAAGATTGTACTTTTACTTTATTAAATCAATTATTATGGATGTTTGTTCTTAATATCTATACACAATCATAATTGTTCCCGCTGAATTGCTGCTCTGTTTGCTTTGATTTAAAGTCGTGTGGAATATGCAGTAAATATCCAAAAAATTGAATTACTGCCCTAGTATTTGAAATGTTAGTTAAAAAAATTTCTTTTTTATAATTTTTTTTTTAAAGTTTTGAGTTAGTAGTTTAAGATAAACTTAATTAATATTGTTGGAAGGTATTTAAGAAATATATGAAAAATATCTTTTTGGCAAATAAATTTAATAATTAAGAATTTGCCAAAAGAGTTTTCAATATGTTTGTAAAACGTTTTATATGCTTGGTGTGCCTTAACGTCTAACATTTCCATATAATTAATGGACGGCGATGAATTTTAGACATATTCTTTGACAAACATATGGTTTTGTATAATTGCTGTGCATGCAACGTAATTACAATTATTTAGGGAAATATATAAGTCGTTTATATATACGAGAGACAAGGTGGGAGCAAATATAGGCCCCTATGGTAGACCACGAAAAATTTTATTTTGCCTTCGTACATGATTTTTTAATTGAATTTCGCTGCCCGATATATAAGTAACATATTGACGACAGTTGTACTAGAATATTACATACAATGAAAATAATAAATAAAGTCGAGGAATTTCGAATTTGTTCAGATCGTGTAAACTAACAGCACAAAAAGGATTTACAAAGTATATACCTAAGCAAACGTTAGACACAATATTATTGACTTACAGTAATTTATCGTTTTACAAATTAATCATTCTAAATCCGTTTAGATGTCCATTAGTTGGGATATACCTACTTACTAATAAATTCAATAAATCATTTACGTGTACGGTCGCTTACCAGAAGTCAATTATCCTTTGCCTTTAAGAAACGAAGACAAAACGATTACCAACGCTGCGTATCTGCGACGGGAGCAACAATTTTACATACAGATACGCATTGTTAATCGCTCGACAATGTCAGTAGCCGCTATTCTGCACGTAATTAGGAGAAGATCGATGCAATACGCGAGATAATAAATCTTATGCTGATTGATTGGGCATTTATTAAGTAAAGTGGTCTGTTCAACGCAAAATCCGTAATACGCAACAGTCTCACTTGGCTTAGTGATACTTTGCATGTACAAATGTTTACCTACGTATACAATGTTGTGTACTTCTCAAGCTAATTAGAAGATACTTTAGTTTATCCCAGTAATTATAAATTTATGATCATTATTTTTATGCACTTAGTAAGCGAACAAAGTTACATAAAACCTATGATTTACAACCCGATATTATTACATTTTCTAAGGCATGTATTTAGTTAGATTTACGTTTTATCATTCAGCAACATTTTTAATACGTGTCCAAGTGATTTGTGGTAGCTTTAAAGAAATTGCTTTTTGTCAAATAATCAAGTAAACTATTTAATAATTATGGTGTTCTTACTCAATTAACACTGACAATTTAAAGTGTTGTGTCAAATTAGGTTTCTCATCATCAGGTGAAGTTTATAGGCTACAAAGCAATATTAGTTTGCACTTGTCTTACTTCTTAACATGTTTTCGTGCATATGCATCATTTCATATTGATTAATTATGTTAGGACCTTCAATTCTCGTATGGGCTAGTTTTTGCCAGAACCTACTTTTACTTTCTTATACGTAGTATAAGGAAGTATTGTGATGATGAAAATTTTCGACCTCGAGATTTTTGCAGATGTCCACGTTTTGAGGTCCCCTGACACCAAAAAAGTGGTTTTTAAAAAATGTCTGTGTGTCTGTGTGTGTGTGTGTCTGTGTGTGTGTGTGTCTCTGTGTGTGTGTGTGACCACGATAGCGGTCAAACCGCTGCAGATATCAATTCCAAATTTTGTATTTACCAATATAATCTCCCTCTTGAGAACTGATTAGATTTTGAGCAAAATCGGCAGACCGGAAGTAGTAGTTTACTTCAGTGAAAAAATCGAATTTTGCAAATATTTCGTCAATTACTAAGTTTAAACAAATTTGTAAAGAATTCAAATGTACTCAAAATTAAATTTGAGAAAAATTGTTTTAATAAAGTTTTTCGAAATTCCTACCGGAAGTAGGTCTTTTACTCTTATCGAAAATCAGTTTTTTGCGAATATCTCGCAAGTCATGCTTTCTAGGCAAGTACATTAAGAGTATAAAAGTATTTAGAACATACTTTTAAATATCTTTTGTATAAAAAAAATTTCAAAATTCAGACCGGAAGTACCACTTTTACTCTTATCGAATAGCGATTTTTTGCAAATATGTCGTAAATTATGCATTCTATATATATTTATGAAGAGTACAAAAGTATTTAGAGTTGGATTTGGAATATTTTTTGTATAAATGAAATTTCAAAATTCGGACCGGAAGTACCACTTTTACTCTTATCGAATAGCGATTTTTTGCAAATATGTCGTAAATTATGCATTCTATATATATTTATAAAGAGTACAAAAGTATTTAGAGTTGGATTTGGAATATTTTTTGTATAAATGAAATTTCAAAATTCGGACCGGAAGTAACACTTTCATACGTATAAGAAAGTCGTGTGGTGGCCACACCTCATTTTTGATCAGTGCAAAGTAGCTAGGGTAACTGGTACAGTTATTGGCCCCTTAAGCGTCATGAGATGTATTTTAGCTAATAAATAATAATAAAATAATTTGGAAACATAATTTATAATGACTACATGCAAGTTAAATATTTAAGTTTTATTATAACATTTAATAGATCCTGTTTAGTTTACTGTTAATATTGTTATTGACAAGTAAAATGAAAACTACTAAAAGGTACAGTTATTGGCATTTTTAGTATAGTTATTGACATGACTTGGTACAGTTATTGGTCGTAAATACTAATTAGTTTATAATTGTAAAAAAATAATAATTTTTCAATTAATCTGAAGGTATAAATAATAAACAAGTAATAAGAAAATTTACTGTTTATTTTTGCAGTTTTGCAGAAAAATTGTTTTAAATCTTATAGATCTAAGTACTGTTTTTTTAAACAAATAATATGAAATCTTCTAATACATGTCGTACACTTAATGCCAAAACCTAAATTTACTAATTTTGTTGGCTCATACGTAGCAAATGCGGGAATTCAATCCCTTGATGCCTTCTTCTTCTTTTTCTTCTTCAAATAATTTTCTTCTGGCACGATCAATTTTTAATTTATACTTCAATGCTGAATCACCTCTTTCCAACGATAAATCGTCTTCTGGAGTATTGGATTCAAGGGAAATGTCATATTTAGGAACATTTGCCTGATTTTCTTCTGCGTTATTGTTGTCGTCATTTGGGGAAAGTGTGACGCAAGATATGATGTTAATCTTTTTGGGAACAACGGTTGACTCATTATCAACAATCTTGAATAACCGCTTTTTTGTTGCATTATTGGACTTCTTTCGATGTTTTTTCAGATTAATTTTTATTCTCTTTGCTTCATTTTGTTTATCTTTGGCTATTTCTTTAAATTCACTTGCACGTTTTCTATTTTCTTTTTCAAGAAGTTTATTCCGCTTTTCAGTTTCCTTTTTGTCGTTTAAATTTTTCCATCCAGTTGACGTTATTACATATGTCATTTTTCCAAATTTTGCTTACTATTGCCTCTCCTTTCTGGTGTTTGGGGCCAAAAAAGGTGTCCTCGCAGCTCAACAGATTCGCTTGTTGGCAAGTGCAAAATCTTTGGGCATTCTACACTTTCAATTGAAAGTATTTGGTTTGTTACTTCAACAAATGCACTTGTTCTCGATTCTATATTTTCAACTAACAGTATTTGGCCTGCAAAAAGAATTGGAATATTAGAAGTGTCTAATTTTTCAATATTATTTGAGAGCCCGTCCGAAACATTTGTAATGGTTTCTGGTTCGTTTTCCGTGTCATTGTTGGAATGAACTAATGCTTCAATAATAATTCTGTTGGGCTCATTATTTATTTCAATATCTTTATTCATAATTTGGTCAGTTTTATTTTCAGTTGTATTCAACTCAATGGTGTTCAATTCAAGTTTGTCAACTTCTGGAAATACATTTTGTAGCTGTTCTGATGTTGAAGCAGTACTGTTCTCATACATTTCTGTTGTGTTTTGGAATTCCACAACTTATACAAAATAAGAAAAGCGTCTCCATCGTCTTCTGTCCCAATTAGGTTGGTCATTTTTTTAAATTTACTTATCTTTTCTGGGCCAACTATTCTTGCAAATTGGTCGTATTTTAAATCGTTGGTTTCTGGTTGATTGAGAACGGTGTCATTATTGTTAAAACTTTTTCCCAAACATTTACTAAAGGAATATATCACAAGCTCTGAATCTATTCGTTATTATTTCAGGTCTCATTGATTGTTTAAGAATAGGTGCAAAACGTTCCTTGGTAATATCTTCGGCTGGATGATTTCTTCTCCATTCAGTAACACCCTCGCGCAAACCATCTTTTAAAGGCTTAAATGCAGAAACTTCGCAAGGCTGCAAAATCCTAGTCGCATTCGCGTATAAGACTATTAGAATGATCTTAAGTCTGTACCAAGATCACTTAGTTTTCTGTCTAAGTGGGGTTGATTTCCAACCACAAACAAAATGATAGGAAACTCAATATTTTGCATTTTTAGGATTGGGTAAAATACATTTCCTATGTATTCGTAAAAGATCTCCCGCTCGATCCAACCAGTGTCGCTCATGCCAACTCCCCAATCCCCAGGTACAGATGCTATAATTTCTTTCTTTAATTTATCTAGATAAAAACATTCTTAGATTAAGAACAATCTTGGGTTCAGACTTAGAGAAAATTTTCACCAAGATGAGTGATAGGCATACCAAATTTTACAGTAATTGGCCGGGGGCCAGTAATTGTACAGAACCGTTAAAATGAAATTTGTTTAGAACGAGAAATTGTAAAATCGATTTAAAAAACATTTTAAATAGGTACGAAATTAACAAAAAACATTTTTTTCCTTAAATACCTTAATTGGCAGGAGAGGCCAATAACTGTGACTTGTGGATGATTTTAGATATAATTATTGGTCCCCATAAAAAACACAGTCTCAACAGTATTTATTTAAGATATGAAAGCATTAATGTTAAATTTAAGTATCTAAGACGCAGTTTCAATAGTATAAGTATAACGTACAACCACTCGCATTTTTAATTAACAGATATTAATAAACCGAGCTCCACTTATCAGACCGAGAAGAAAAGCGCTGCAACAACCTAGGCACAGAATGTTTTAGGCGGTAATTTTCCTTGCAACCAACCATCACAAATAAAAATACACCAAAAGAACAAGAAAAGCTCCCGGATATCAAATATATATAAAACAATAGTAAAATTGGTTGTATATTCTTATTTAACACAATTAAACCGAAAAAGGCCAATAACTGTGTGGGGGCCAACAACTGTCTGGCTTACCCTATCCTTATTTTGCTAGTTTATAAAATCTGATGAAACTAGGTAATTACGCGATATTTTAATTTATTCCGGATAATTATAAATTTATAATCATTAATTTTCTGTTCTTAACAAGCCAACACACTTTCTTCAAATTCAAATTTATTAGTTATTGTCAAAAAAAACATTTACAGCAAACTCGTCAAAATATGTACCTACTATATAAATTTATAATCATAAAACGAAAATATAAAATACAAAAAAGGGAACACAACTGCCAAATAAAACACAATAATAAAAAAGACAAATGAAAGTTAAGTCACATACTTAAATATTCGTTGATGCTGTAGATGTAATTTATCAAAAGGAACTGATTTAACGATTTCCTAAAGCCAAATAAAGTATTTATATTTTTAATGTCGGGACGTAAATGATTAAAGATGTTGCATCCCAAATACGCCAGATGTTTATAAAAAAGAGCAGAGCGGTGCAGGTGGTAGGAGGTGACTTTTGTTTCTGGTTTCATGAAGTTGGAACAAGCTCATATTTTTATACACGAAACGCAAGATTTCGTAGACAAATATCGAGGGCAGTGTCAAAATATTCAATTTATAAAATAAGTTTTGCAAGAATCGCGTTGATTTAAATTTTCCATTATTCTATAATAATGGCACGCTTTTGCAACAAAAATACCTGTGTGGCGTCACAGGACATCCTCCACTGAATAATTCCATACTTCAGCAGAGGGTAAAAGCATCCGAAGTAAAAATCAATAAATATACCCCTGCTACAGTGGTATTACAAATTCCTCAAAGCATAACACATTTTCGCTAGTTTAGAGGATATCGTGTCAAAATGTGTATTCCACTTCAATCCATTATCAACCGATATGCTCAATAATCTTGTAGAATTCAAAAGCTGGATGTTTGTGTCTTTAAAAGTCGGAAAAAAACCAGCCATGTTAAGGCCAAAAATAACGCAGTCAAGCTTGTCAAAATTATGCACAGATTATTAATGTCAGCCCAGTAACTGAACTTATTCATAATGCACTCGGTTCCCTGCACAAGTTGTGCCAAAGAGGAACCCGTAATAATGACATTCGTGTCGTCAGCGTAAGACACTACAGTACAACCCAGAGTTGATGTATAATTAAAAAGATCATTAATGAAAATAGTGAAGAGTGCGGGACCCAGTATAGATCCTTGAGGAACACCTGCACTTGTTTACTGCACACGTGATTTTTGATCACCTTGTGAGACAAGTTGACATCTGTTACTAAAATAAGATTCGAACTAACTCAGGGCTTTACCCCTACCCCATATTTCTCTAACTTTTTTAAAAGAAGTTGATGATCGACGCAATCAAAAGCCTTTGTGAAATCCACAAAGAGTTTTAACACGGTATTACCACAGTCACGTGCTCGGACAATTAAATTAATAAATTGGTAGAGTGCTAATCAATCTATAGCTCTATGCCCCTTTTTGTATAAAAGTTTAATCTTAATAACCTTTTAATTATCTGGGAAAATTCCCTCCAAAAAAACGGATTAATAATATGTGATAGCGGCTGGGAAATAAAAGGAACAGCAATTCTTTTTAATAGTGAGCTAGTAATACCGTCATGCCCAAAGGTTTTACATAACAAAAAAAAATATATATAAGCTGAAATTATTCTATAACGCAAGTTGTTGCCGTTTTATCAACTTTCTTCGACATTGTTAATACGCCTTTTGTTAGGTGAAGCTTATAGGCTACCAAAAATATAAGTTTTATAGACTTTTGCACACGTTTCAACAAGTTTTTGTGCTGTTATGTTATTGGTTACTAGTCGTATTTGATCTTGCTTAGTTTTCATGTTAATATGTGGTCAGAGAAGAAACTCTTCTTTCCATAACATGTTACTTTAACTTTTTAAGCTTATAAATCTCTCCATCCAAATTCTTAAAAACATATTGGTGTGAGCACTAGACGATTTTATTAAAATTTTCTTCCAAATTAAACTTTGAACATATTTCTGTACTTTACTAATCTAAGTATACTGCATAATTTGAGACATTCGCATAAATATTGTTTTCTGATAAGAGTCAATACTATGATCGTCAATTCACGGAACGGAGATACCATCATCTACGCCGCCAAAGCCCTCTGACTTAAAAACATTCCATTTAAAAATCTATTATTCTTTAATTTTAATACGGCTTATAGTTGAGTAATGAAAATATCAAATCAGTAGTCATATCTATACCCTGTTTCAGAATAGGAAGAAGTGATTTAAATATCCCGCCAAAAACCGAAACAAAATGAAGTAGTCAATTTGATATGACATCTAAATAGTTGAGAATGTAATAATTTGTCAACACCTTTAAATTTTATTATTTTTTTCTAATAAGTGACTACTACTCAAAATTAGTATTGGTTGGCATATACAGGGTGGGTCATCTCCGCAGGGAAGGCTGATTGTGGAATCTATGAGAAAAGATATTTCGAAGCGGTTTTCTTCCAATGATAGTCACTTATTAGGAGCACGATCTAAATTATTTTGTATTATACAGTGTGTTCCATAACTTGGTGGCTGATCATAGTTATAGTTTTTTTAAATGGAACAGCCTATATATTATTACATTTTTGTATTCCCAGTATAATTCTTAGTCGAAAAGTTATAAGTACAGGCTTAAAATTTAAGGGTTTTGACTTATTACCATCTTTCTGAAAAATTCAATGTTCACTTTTAAAAGTTTCTGAACATGCTTCCGTAATGATAAATCAATATTAATAAAGTGTGGAGTACTTATATTTCTAAATATTTGTCGAATATATTCCCTCATAATTTCTTTTGTGATTACAGGTATACTGTATATTTGCTCATTTACGGATCCCTATACAACCAACATTTGTGATGTCCGAAGACCAATTATTCCACTATTTGCTTGATAGAAATTACTCATAAGCTTCTCCGTTAATACTGTCTTCAGATAAATGCTGGCCTATCATCCAATCACCAAAAATACCTCCCCATACATTTATGCTCCATCTATGCTGATGATCTATTTATTAGTGAAGTAAGGGTTCTCTTTTGAATAGTAATGAAAACTTTTGTTAACTGTTCCGTTACTAGGAAAACCAGTTTCATCCGCAAATAACACACTCTGCCCTAGTGTTCATTTTAATTACTGCCTATTGGCAGAACACTTTTCTAGCTTTAAAATGATGGGTGCGTAACTCAATATTTAAATGTATTTATGACGGATGATATTTCATTTTAAGGTCATTGCAACGATGGTTTGGCTAATATCCAACAAACGACTTCTTTGGGTACTGACGTGTGGATTATCTGTTGTTGCCATAAGAATTCTTAGCTGATTTTTATCATTAACTACGTATTTAGGTTACCTTGGTTTTGAATTAGCAATACTACCAGCAATAATGAAAGCATCCATTACTCTTCTTAAGGCATCTGTTTTGGGACATCTTCTCTCAGGGTAACGCTGCTGGTAAACTCTTTGGGCTGATTAACAATTTTTTGACATTCCTTCAGTACAAAAAGACCGTATTAAAATAAAAAACATGAAGTTGGCACAATTAGATAAAAAAAAATGACAATAGCTCAGTAATGAACACTTAAAATAATAACGTCTTACATGTTTTTGGTGCGAAATTTAGTAAGCAATTCAAAAATGAATCCATTAGAAAAAATTAACTTTTAGACAGAACTATGTCATGTAACTTTAATCCAGTTTTCTGCAAATTCAATTATTTTTTCTACAATTGTATTTGGCCCTTTTTTTATGCACAACTCTACCAAAAATTGTGTTCATCTAATACGTCGTTTTCGAGAAGTATAATTTTATAAAAACATTGAATTTTTCAGAAAAATGGTAATAAGTCGGAAACCTTAAATTTTAGCCATATACTATCTCATAACTTCTTGACTAAGAATTATACGGGAAATAAAAAAAATGCAATAATATGTAGGGTGTTCTATTTAAAAAAACTATAACTATGGTCTGCCACCAAGTTACGGAACACTCTGTATAATACAAAATAATTTTAAATCGTGCACGCAATAAGTGGCTGTTATTGGGGGAAAAAACGCTTCGAAATATCTGTTCTCCTAAAGTCGCAATCTGCCTTTCCAGCGGAGATGACTCAGGCTGTATGTGCCTAGCTATTCTGATAAACTCTAAACTGCTTTTTCATTATTATTTTGTTTTTTCATTAATATTTCTATTCATTTATTTAATCATATATTATCAGTATCTGCACGGGGTTACCCGAGACATGTTTATTGTTATGTCTGTTCTCGGAATCTTTTCGTGGCTCTCGTTTTCTACCTTGTTGCTGTTTTGTTCGAAGACATTTAATTTTTCTGGGAGACTGTCTTCTTTGATTTAATTGGTAAGTCTTTAATAACTGGTTTGATATATTAGAATTGAAAAATTCTAAGCCATTAATTTACTTAAACGCTTAAATGTCAGAAATGTCATTTCATAACTTGCCTTCGAAATAACACAAAACATTAAAATAAAAATGTTCTAGATTAAATATTAAAATTTTCCGAAGAAACCAAGCGGTGTGGCATACTGTCTTCTGGTGTAATGTTGCTCCATCCCAGGTAGCAAGCTGACGTCTTATTGACAGGGTTTTTTGGTGATTCCTGGTCGCCGACGTCGGCTGACCAATAGATAACGTTTTTATAACGTCATTACTTAGACGAAATAAAGTCGTCATCTTTGGACGTGGCAATAACGTACTTTTTTGGTCATTGTATAAGTACAATATGCCTTTATCTGTAACCATGCCTGTAGGTAATATTTGGAAACAAGGATAGTTGTGTTAAATCTTAACGTATTTTTAGGGAAACAAGTTGTGGGTTCAAAAACCCCAGTAAACACATTGACGCTGCCAGTTTTTCAAAGTCAAAGTATTTTTGATACTCTAGCGGAAATACATAGACGAGAGACCTAACCTGCACTAACAAAATAACTACTTCAACATCTTCAAGATCTTCAACAGTGACTCTAGTATCAGATTCAGAAAGAAGCTTTTAACACTACTTGCTCACATAAAGGAGCAGAACGATATGATTATTGGTCTACCCAATAACCTATCACCAAATAAATCTTTCCTTTAGAATTACCGATAGAAAATGAAGTTGTAAGTTTGGGATTTTAAGTGCATTGTGGCAAAGAGTTTTTTATATCCAATTAATGATAATGGCTGTTTTGTATCATACCTCTTGTTGCATTGAGTATTTTTTCTACAGTAATTCAAATATACAATAAATTATTTTAACTGTCTTTATGGTACTTCGTATCTGTTACAGATTGTGTATATAATCATTTCTGTACTCTTCGTATTCAGTATTTTTATTTTTTAATTAAAGTAGTAAGGTGTACAATGTAAATCTAAAGTGTAATATACATATACATAAGTAATATTAAACAGGCGTCTCATTTTTATTTTACGAAATCTCATCATAAGGCGAAAGATACATTCGACTGATAAAAAACAGATACAAATATACTTATTGTGACAACTTAAATTACAGAGTCAAGGACTGTGGTTTATCACAACACTACAAACGTACGGTAACACCACTAACCACGTTGAAATAAGTCATGCCGATGCGCATTTCAGAAGTAATCTCGGCTGCGGTGATTAGTCATGATTAGGAAGGCTTTGTTCATGACGATAATCACCGTCGCCAAAATCAAGCAAGCTTTACTTTTAAAATGCCCATCGGCGTGATTTAATTCAATGTAGATAGTGATGTTACTCTATGTTTCTAGTGTTAAATGACGTCGCTAGAACATCTAAATATGATGTGAAAAAGACGTCAACAAAACAATCAAATACAGTCAGTGTGAGGTCTCAAAGACCGTCACTAAAACGTCTAAAAACGATGTAATAAAGACGTCAAAAAATATTCACAAATATGGTCTGTGTGACGTCCCAAATGACGTTGCTTTAACGTCCAATGATTACGTCATTGGTCTGTGACATAATCACCTTATTCTACCGTCATTTATGACATAACTGATGACTGTATAACGACGTCATATAGTCGTCAGCTTGCTCCCTGGGATGACATAGCAAAGTCACATGTTTCTGCACAACTACAAAGTCTAATCAGTCCAGAACATTCACCCAGTGATTTTCACTTGCTTCGGTATTTAAAGGAGTTCCTTGGCGGTCAACGGCTCAACAACTACGAGGAAGTGAAAAAGCAGCCATGGATTGGGCTTTTTCACTGGCGGTAGATTTCTTTAACATCTGAATTCAAAATATTGTTGAATGGTATGACAAATATTTGAACAAAAGTGGAAATTATGTAGAAAACTAGATGAGAGTAAATATATTTTAATGATATTTATACAGGGTGTAGCACCTAAGATGCCTCGGACCGTAGCTCCTCTATCATACAATATGTCGAAAAAAGTCTAAGAGAAAAATTGTCCATAATTACAATCGCCATTTTCCTAAAATATTTTTGGTCATCAGTGCCGTGCCGTATTCCAGTGGCGTATCAAACCTATGTTTTTTTAAATGGAACAATATATATTTTATGGCTGATTCGGAAAGCCCTTGAAGAGTACTTTTTTTCTTATGTAACATCATACCGCTAACTTTAGCGGTTTCGCTGTTATAACGGTTTTTCTTCGCAGTTAAACCATACTTCGACATTTTTTTTGGCAGGAACTAAATTGTCCCGGCGTTTGGATTTCGAATTTAGGGATAGACCAAGACCACTTATACCTACTCATAATTTTTTTTTTAATGGAAAACTTGGAATTTCGATTATCCAACGATGTAATTAGTTTATATGCTTCCCATTTGATATTTTAGAAAAAAATGACTATTTTCAAAGCCCAATCAAAAATTATCTTCTTAGGGTAGGTAGAAGTGGTCTTAGTCTATCCCTAAATTCGAAATCCAAACGCCGGTACAATTTAGTTCCTGCCAAAAAAAAATTCGAAGTATGGTTTAACTGCGAAGAAAAACCGATATAACAGTGAAACCGCTAAAGTTAGCGGTATAACGTTACACAAGAAAAAGGAGTACTCTTCAAGGGCCTTTCGAATCAGCCATAAAATATATATTGCTCCATTAGTATGGTTTAACTGCGAAGAAAAACCGTTATAACAGCGAAACCGCTAACTTTAGCGGTATGACGTTACATAAGAAAAAGGAGTACTCTTCAAGGGCTTTTCGAATCAGCCATAAAATATATATTGCTCCATTTAAGAAACCAAAGGTTTGATACGCCACTGGAATACGGCACGGCACTGATGACCAAAAATGCTTTAGGAAAATTGCAATTGTAATTATGGACAATTTTTCTCTTAGACTTTTTTCGATATATTGTATGATAGAGGAGCTACGGTCCGAGGCATCTTAGGTGCTACACCTTGTAGTATGTTCCTCCTTGATCAAAAACAGAACTTATTTAAAAAAAAATGCCCTTGTAAATACAAGAGAATCTACATAACTCATATAGTAACCGACACGATAGTCCTGTTGGCGTGTGTAAATTTGACCGTCGTATTTGTTAATTTAAACATTTACTATTCCAGGTTGATCCCATTAAACCAACGCGAGAAAAAAAAGTAAAGAACTAAAAAATTTACAACATATTTACAAGTAAAGAATAGAGCGAAACAGATATACACTATGTAAGAAAACAAGGTATTTACACAAATACACATGGGACATTCAAGGAACGGATAATATACTACTTACTAGTGGTAAAAGAATATTTCTACTGGCACTGTGTATAGAGATCACATAGTTGAGCATTTTTCACGGTCACATAAAAGGACTCTTCTTTTGAATGTCGAGAATATTCCGGGCAAACATTTTATTATCAAATAAGACAGACCGGTGCGGTTTATAGTTGGATTAATGGCATCGGTAAGAAGAGAAGATACGAGAATTTTTACCATTTTTAGAGACTGAAAACGTTTGAAAATACGCTCGGAATTGCCGAGTTCTGCCAATGTAGATGCCGTCCGTATGTGTACACGAGTTCGCGTAGATAATGTAAAAAAAATAATTTGCTGCGTTTAACCTACATTTCACACGATGCCGATGCTGCGTTTCTGTACTACTTTATTTAGATAGATAGTTTAAAAAACATAAACAATGAGTAATACAGACCATTAGAAAAATACATATGTGGCTAAATGGCATTTACCATTTACTATTAATCAAACACAACTTTTATCTAAACAATTGATATTCAAGCGACGGATAAGGTAAATGAGAGTGAATTGTTAACTGTAGATAACTAGATGTAAATTAATTGATTGTCGGTGAAGGTTTGAAACACATCTTGCATATCCTTCGCAAGTACTTAAAATAATTAATTCACTCTTGTCCGCTATAGCAACAAATTTCAAAAATCTAGTCCATCTGTTTTATTTTAAAAACTTGTGTTATGGGATATGCTTTAATTTCGGCAAAACATTAAATAACTAACGTACAAGCCACAAAAGCTAGGATTTTCTGAAATGTACAGACGATAAAATATGATTACAGTTGCAGGTTTTATAATTGTGTGTCAAACTAAAATGAACACTTCTGCGATTTGTATACACATAACAGATAACCTCAAAAACGTGCACATCATGAAATGTAAAAATCTTATTGATCCTGAACACATTTTTAAGTGCATTTTGGGCGCGTCGTAATTGAGATATTTGGAAGTAAAAATTGAAATAAATTCAAATTGAGTTCAAAACAGTTTTATTCAATTCACAACAATTGTTTCACCCTACTAAGGCTTCATCAGGTGATGAATATTATAATACAAAATATTTGTAGACGTTCTTATTTATGTATTTTCCTAAATGAAGAGGGGGGAGTTTGTGACATTAGGTTAAGAGCGGGAGTAACTTATATCTTTAATGTAATAATTTAATATATACAGGGTGAGTTTTTTTGAATGTTTAGCATTGGGATCTCAGAAACTACTGGAGATAGAAAAACGCTTAAATGAGGAAAGATGCGCAGTTTTACGAGTTTGATTTAAAACTGCTTTTGTTTCTCCGATAACTTTCATGGCTTATTTGATATTCAAAGAAAACTATATTTTACGATTTTCTTTAAACATGCTTAGCATCATTAATAGTAATTTTAGAGAAAAAGTGTTCAGACAAAAGTTTTAGATAATTTTACGTCAAATAAAACTATGTAGCTAATATTTTTTTTTCGTTCACCATTATCGAGTTATGACACAAACTTGTGTTTTTTTAAATGGAAACCATAGTTGGTTTTGACATCATTAAAAAGCTTATTTTTTACTGATTACAATGATATAAGGTTTGATAGGGTTATTTTAAAAAATAAAGAGGATATAGACATTTTTATGGTTTTTATGGAAAACAATTGAATTTCGAACTGATAAAATACAAACCAAACGAAAACTTATTTTGAAATCTTATGTAGTAATAAAATGAAAACTATAAGAACTTTTATTAAGGGCACACAACATTATTAATGTTCAAAGATACCTCCATTATTATTAATACACAAATTGCATCTCTTCACAACAGAATTTGTAGCATTGCGTACTTTACTCCTATCGATGTTATTAAAAGCAACTAAGACACCTTCTCTTAAATCGTCGATTGTTTCATATGTTCTTTTGTATACTGTGTCATTTAGTACACCCCACTAGAAAAAATCCAAAACTGATAATCAGGGGATCTAGCCGGCCATTCAATGGGTGCATTTCGTCCTATCCATTGATTAGGGAAGTTCAAATTTAAATAATTTCTAACATTCAGTTGATTGTGCGGAGGCGCTCCGTCATGTTGAAACCATTGCAGCATTGCTCGGGTTCTTAAATTTAAATTATCTAACACTTCCTCGAAATCTTGTTGTAACAAATTAAGATAACGATTGCCAGTTAGTGATCCATCAAAAATAAAAGGAGGAAGAACAGTTGATCCTATAACACCACACTAAAAATTAAACCCAAATTTAATTTGTGGTCTCCTATGTTCAACGTGAGGATTTGTTTGAGACCATATGTGCTCATTGTGCCTTTTAAACATTCCACAATTTGTGAAACGAGATTCATCAGTCCATAATATTTTCATTGAAAAGTGTGGATCGTTTTGACACTGATCTTTAAACCATCTACAAAAAGCTATTCGTCTGATGTTATCACATTCATGTAAAGTTTGTGATACTGATAATTTGTAGGGACGAAATGTATGCTTCTTGAACACTCTGACAATAGTGCGTTGAGAGGAGCCCATTTCTGTTGAAATTTGTCGGGTCGATGTAGATGGATTCTGAGCGACACATGCTAATATGTTTATTTCTCTATCTTCATCCATCCCTTTTTTTGATTTTGGTTTAGCGAACGAACCATAATCTGCTAAATTATTCCATAATCTCTTAAAAGTAGATAGCGACGGCTGACGTCGATCAAATAATTTTCAAAATAAACTTCAGCAGCTCTAGCAGAATTTTTCTGGCACTGAATGTAACATTCAACCATATCACGTTCTTGTACGTTAGAAAATTCCATAGCCAATGCAAACTTATGATTAACGGCCGTTTGCACCGATTATAGTTAAGTTACAATTAAATTAATTAATAGTTAATTGTCAATGTTTGACAATTAACCTGACTTAAAAGTAAAAATTAACAGCTCTCACTTCTGTGACTCAACGTGAAAGCAATGTTAGTATATTTATTTCGACTGCTCCAACGAACACTATTGTAACTCAGATTTTTTGTTTTTTGAATTACAAAACACCAAAAAATTTTTTTTTAAAAAGTTTATATCTTATAAAGTGAACAATAATAGAAATGTCTATATCCTCTTTATTTTTTAAAATAACCATATCAAACCTTATATCATTGTATTCAGCAAAAAATAAGCTTTTTAATGATGTCAAAACCAACTATGGTTTCCATTTAAAAAAACACAAGTTTGTGTCATAACTCGATAATGGTGAACGAAAAAAAAAATTAGCTACATAGTTTTATTTGACGTAAAATTATCTAAAACTTTTGTCTGAACACTTTTTCTCTAAAATTACTATTAACGATGCTAAGCATGTTTAAAGAAAATCGTAAAATTGAGTTTTCTTTGAATATCTAATAAGCCATGAAAGTTATCGGAGAAACAAAAGCAGTTTTAAATCAAACTCGTAAAACTGCGCATCTTTCCCCATTTGAGCGTTTTTCTATCTCCAGTAGTTTCTGAGATCCCAATGCTAAACATTCAAAAAAACTCACCCTGTATATACATAACAATATGATTAATAATATTAAAAATTTTTGAAAACTGATTGTTTACTGTTATTATAAAATTAAACCATTTATAAATATATATATAACTATAAGAATTATTAAGTTGATTTTAAATATTTAAATTTAACAACGGTGAATTATTCACTTCTAGTTGGTCATTTAAAATAAGGTTTAATTTGTTTAATTAATTTATATCTAGGTTTTCTAATAAATTTAATTTTTTACTCTTGTCTTGTATATGTAGTATGTCAAACTTGTTATTGAATTTATGTTTTTGTTCAATACAGTGGTTTGCATAAGTGGAATCTGTTTTTTGTAATTTATAACTTCTTTCATGTTCTTTTATGCGTGTGGAAAAGGATCTACCAGTTTGTCCGATATAAGCTTTTCCACACTCGCAATTTAACTTATAGACCCCAGATTTTAAATTTTTGTCAGTTTTATCTTTATTATTTTTAATGTGATTCTGTAGTTTGTTGTTTGTACGAAATGAAATTAATGTGTTTGTTGTTTTTTGTAAATATGTTTTTATTTTTATGGAAGGTGTACCTATATAAGTCACAAAGGCAAATTTTGATAAGTAAGTTTGGGGAACTATAGGATAAATTTCGGATATGATTTTTGATTTTTGTTTTTTATGAAGGAGATTATTTATTAATTCTTTTGAATAACCATTATTCTGAGCTATGGTGTAAATTCTATCTAATTCTTTATCAAAATTAATCTTATTCATAGGAACATGGATTAATTTATATAACATTGAGTGAAAAGCAGCAAGTTTATGACTAATCGGGTGGAAAGAGTTAGAATGTATCGTAATATCTGTGTGGGTGGGTTTATGGTAAATAGCGAATTCGTGTGTATCAGTAATATGTGATATTTGAAGGTCTAGAAAATTAATTGTTTTATTTTCTTCTAATTCTATGGTGAATTTAATATTATCATGCAAAGTGTTAATATGATTATGAAGTGTATTTAACTGTCTCTCCGTTCCTTTAAAACACACCAAAATATGATCTACATATCTCACCCAGTATATACAATTTTTAAATAACGAATGTTTACTAATAATATCTTCAAGGTTGTCCATAAATATTTCGGATAATAAGGGACTTAGTGGATTTCCCATTGCTAACCCTCCGGTTTGTTTATAGTAGGTCCCGTTAAATACAAAGTAATTGTGTTCTAGGCAGATGTTTGAGATATTTGGGTCTATTATTGATTTTTAAAGCACTTTTGACGCCTATCTTCTAGCAATATTAGGTTTTAAGTGATAGAGCTGCTGCCTATGCCACAGTCGAATATTAATACTTTTATATAAAGGCTAAACATGGGCTGAAAATCGTACAGTGCGTCTGCATTTGCAAACGTATTTTGCTGTATAGCTTTCGTCAATTGGTTTATATACTCGAACACGTGCATTGCTACAGGACTGAAATGTCTTTTCCTCAGAAAAAACAATGTTTTTCAAAAGTTATTGTTATTATTCACAAATTGTTGAGCAAAACATAGTCTTTGCATTTTGTTTGCCTGAGTTAAAAATTTGTGGCAATTTTTGCTTGCACTGCAGTCGCAAAAGGATTTTCTCTAAGAAAATTCACCCATTGCACATTTTCATTATGATTCAAAATTTTTTGTCTTTCGGTGCATTGTTTTCTTGTGACCCAGTTTCCTCGAACTTACGTTTTGCTAATAATACTATGCTTTTATCTATATTTATTTCTTTTGATATGGTCTTTATGCTCATTTCGTCTCCGAATCTAGTTTTGATAATAGGTTTTTGTAATTCTGATACTTGCGGAATTTTAAAAATAAAGTGATTTTGATTGGTCAAATGTGTCATTGTCATCAAAATGACTGATGAAAATTTGATTTACACATACAAATTTTTTGAGATTCACGTCTAAATCGAGTGTGTGAGTTTTCAACGGCCCTGATAGTACTTAAACAATTTTGCAGTATCTCCAATCGTTACTCATTAAGTAAACACTTTTCTTTGGTTAAACGCAACTTAAGCATCGACCCAAAGCTAAAGATTGAAAGTCTGAACACCTGAGTTGTTTGTTTTGGAGTTCAGATGCACGTCAACAAAAACGTCACACGCTGAAAACGTAACATTTAGACCCCTTGCCTGCCGATTTATATATACAGGGTGTCACAGAATAACTATTCCTAATTTTTAGAAATGATAGAGGGTAGTTAAATAAACATTTTTTTATTAATAAACTAGTTTCTGAAAATTTTTCGGTGTCAAGATAAAATAGAAATCTTTAATAACAATCTCAATTACAACAGGAAAGAGCCAGGTTAAGGAACATTTTATTAGAAATAACACTACATTAAATATTATAAAAATTGTTCGAAGTTACTACCACCATTTTCGATACACAGGTTGTAACGATTTGCAATCGAATACCGATTTTTTCGAAATTGCTGAGGAATAGTTTGAGCCACTAACTCTTCTTCTGTATTAACAGGTGTTTCATAAACCAGTGATTTAATATGATCCCAAAGCAAAAAAGAATATATTGAGACATATCTGGTGAACGTGCAGGTCAAGAAATCGGCTCCCCTCTTCCGATCCAACTGTTTGAAAACTGTGCATTTAGATAATTTCGGCAATTTAATTCAAAGTGTGTTGGTGCACCATCATGCTGATGGAAAACAATATTTCTTTGAATATTAAGTGGGGCGTTTTCAGGCAATTCTGGTCAAGCATGTTTTAAAAAAATGCTTTACATGTGACCATCTAACCGTGCAAGCAGTAAATATGATCCCACTACATAATAGTCAACAATCCCAGCCCAAATATTAAGAGAAAACTTCCATTGATGATGTAACCTGTAAACGGCGTGAGGATTTTCTTCGCTCCAAATGTGACTATTGTGTGTATTAAAATAGTCATCTCTTGTAAAACATTCCTCGTCTGTCCATAATACACTCCATTATCATTAATTTGTGACACGTAAAATGACAAATAAACAAATTTCTCTAATAAGGAATAATTTGTGACAGTCGTAAAATGACAACTAAGGAAATGGTTGTTGTTTTTCAAAGGTTGCTATGAATCAATTTTTTTTTATCTCGGTACTGAATAATTCTCGGACACTAGTTTATTAACAAAAAATGTTTATTTGAGTGTCGTTTATCATTTCTGAAAATTAGGAATAGTTATTCTGTGACAGGATATATACTTAAAATAATTTTAATCATAATCGAATATTTTGTTTTTTAAAGTTTCGTTTCTATAGTTTCTTTTACTATGTCGACCTAACTCAAATTCGTTGAATTTATTGAAAATTTCCGACATTTCTTTTAAAGAATTATCATGAAAATAATGCCACTTTAAGGATAGAACATTACGAATATATAGATTTAAGTACTTTATTTTATTTTAGATTCTGTAGTAATTTTACTAATATATCAATTTAATTTTGAAGGATTATTGAGATAGATTGTACGTACGTAAATGCATTAAACGAAGTTTCAGACCGACATGTTATTGTGTCGAAAGGTTTCAATTTTATGTATCAAATATTGTAAGTTTCATAGGAGTGTCTCTTGCACTTTTTAATTGCCTTGACTTGACTATCATAATTTCTCCATTGCTGCACGAATAATTAGTGTTTTAAATTTCGCTTATGAAGGATACTAATCAAATAATAAGATCTGTATTTCACATAAATGAGATCTTGCTTTGCCATATAATCTGCAATTATCAGTTTTCTGATTAACAAAATAAAGCTCTTAAAATTAATTCATATAACATTAAATACTGTAAATATCCTGATGTGCTCTGTTATTTTGTGTATGCTTATGAATGATAACTGACAGTTTTTTTTGTTAGTTACTGTACCATTAATACCGTGATATCATAAAGTTTCTATATATGACGAATATCGCATTGAAATAGAAAACATGTCTGAACTTAAGCCATATTATCATATAATATTACTGTCAATATAATTTTCAAAACCGTTAAGGGTGCCAGCTAGTAAATCGGAAATGTAATATTGGTTGCATAGCACAAAATTTAATAAGCCAAGGATGTCCGAGTACCTATTACACATAGGGAATATACAGGTTTATGATAAAGTAACGCACAAAATTCATAAAACGTACAATGTTCATTTTTGAAAAAAAATGCAAAACACGTCAAACAGTTTATTTTATTCCGCGTCTTTTAACATAAGTCAAAAAAATAAAACGTCAAATTTGTCAAAGTTATGACGTCATCAATATTTTTTTTAAATATGAAGCTTGGTTTGTTTTACTTCATTTGATAAAGCTTGTTTTTCTGCATTATAAAGAAATAATTGAAGTTGGGGTCACATAAGAAAAAACTGAGAGAATTAATAAAAAACAAAATAAACTTTATTATAGTAATAACTTTTAAATTAACTAAACACTCCATTAAACCAAAACGATTTCTTACAGGAATTGTTCAAACTGTGTCCCGTTCACTATCTGACATAGGCCAAGACGATGCTTACTGTGCTTCTAGCAATTGGAGGTCTTTCAAAATGTGGCTCGTTAAATAAAACACATGCTTCTTCACGACTTCGAAGTCTATCGCCGTAACCTACCATCATTAGAATTTCTATCCTTTCTCTTTTTGGTTAAAGGAGCCATCATAATAAAATTGGTATGACACTAATTGTAAGACTGACACTGACAAACAGTTGTTTTATTACTAGGTGACTTTAAGTTTTAATTCTTTTAATATTTAGTTTCTTTTCATAAATTCAAAAACTAGTTTATTTTGTTTTTTTATTAAATCTCTCAGTTTTTTCTTATGTGACCCCTACTTCAATTATTTCTTTATAATGCAGAAAAACAAGCTTTATCAAATAAAGTAAAAAAAAAACCAAGCTTCATATTTAAAAAAAATATTGATGACATCATAACTTTGACAAATTTGACGTTTTATTTTTTTGACTTATGTTAAAAGACGCGGAATAAAATAAACTGTTTGACGTGTTTTTGCATTTTTTCAAAAATGAACATTGTACGTTTTATGAATTTTGTGCGTTACTTTATCATAACCTGTATAATAAATATTTGAAATAATAACTCAATATTTAAGCGAATAAAAATTCATTTATGATCAAATATTTACACATTTGTAACAGCGGAAAAGATTTTTACCAGAATAACATACATTGTAATGTGGGTTGCCTAATTTTAATATATTTTATATTCATTTAAAACAAAGTAAAGAATAGTTGAACGAAAAATAAGTGCAGGAGCGGGGTAGCTTTTTATTCAATTTATAACGTGAACCCAAGCAAACAAATCTCCTCCGAAGGATTTTTGAGGAAACTTGTTTTAAAAATTTTGACATATTAATTAATTTTCTTTAATCCGATAATTTTTTTCTAAATTTGATTATTCAGCAGAGTACATTACTAAATTCTCCATTAGTCGACGTTGAATTTAAAATCAACAAAAATATCTTGCATCAAAAATCTGCAATTTTTCCATTATTCACAGATCCGCTATATAGGCAACCTAGAAACTTTATGAGAACGCGGTATAAGCTTGCACGGATTACGTTTAGTTGTCTATTAGTCTGACATGTGTTATAGTTCGAAATTATTTGGTTATTTGGTAGGTTATTTGTTTGAGATTTTTATTCAATTATTCTACAGATAGAGGTCGCAGTGCAAAAGGCGAATCAAGGCCAACTGTATCTAATATAGTTGTGCGATATAAGCCCGTCACATAACCGGATTTTTCTGATTTTTATAACCTCAAAATATTGATCTATCTATCCAAAGCACAATAAAATGCTTGGTAATGGCAGGTCATTTTTAAAATCACGTTATAAAAATATGCAATATGATTGGATTATATCAAATCTACAGTTATTGACATTTGACTGATATGACATTTATTTTGTCTATTCCATATTCTTTTCTACTTAAATTATTCTAATAATACACATATTCAGTAATTTCATTTAATGTGTGCTACATATTTACTATCAATATATTTTGGAAGTTACGTCGAGTACCAATAGAAAACTATACCGTAGTCGTCAAATTTTAATTTCGGTTTATACTTCTATCCCATGCAGAAGATGACCTTATATATGCAGCGATGCCTGCTTGCTAACAGTGGTGGGAGAGCAACGCAGTGTCGGGAGACCTTCACGCCTTACATTTCATAGGAAACATTTGTCGAGTGTACTGTCTTGGCAGCCTCGTATATGTTTATCTTTAGTTTATTTCGTCGCGCTCTTTTCCTCTTTCTACTTTCGTATCAGAAATTAAAATATGTCGACTACGGTATATCCAGTTTTCTCACGGAATAAAACGTGGGTGTTCTGGGTTATTTAGTTCTTAGCAAAATAGTCTGCGATAAAAGGCAAGTAATTCGCAAGGTACTTTGGAAAATGAGCATTAAATATTCGAAATGTAATATAAGGAAAATTTTTGGTAGATAACTATATTTTTTTGCATTTTTAGGTTAAATTTATATCTTAATATTTGTAGATGTATAAAATTCTAATGGAAAAATTACCATGCTGAAGTGAAGCAGACGCTATTTGGTCATTAATATTAACATTAAGTCTGAATATGTGAACTCTAGGGTATTTGAGGGCTGATTTAGAACAATTTTAAAAAGGATACAAGTTGATTTATTATGAATATTTGAACATTGTCAATTTATGTTCTGTAATTAGACTTGCGTCTGTTGAATAAATAAAGATGCTATAGTAATTTTAAAATACTGTAATTATTACCAATAATGCTCTTTGTTATCATCGTAAGGTTGAGAAGTGCCAAAAACACACTGATTAATGTTATAAGGATTAGTGAAATGTGTGCGTAGAAATACTAACGGATTTGGTATAGGCAGCACCAAAGAGTGCATCACTGTAAGTAATTAAATTAGCAAATTGTAATAGTGCCAAAATGGAAACAAGTACCTCAAATATGTACCGAAATACACAGAAAAAAGAGTTTACTGAATATTACCCTTTTAACTAGTGTCATTTGGAAATATTCTGTTTCTTTTAATAAGTGTACGCATGCATGTAAATCAGTTCATTGTAAGATTTGAGTATACTGTACAACAAAGTTATTTTGTCTTAACAAGATCATTTATAGTTGCGATTGTGTAGACCATGTGTTAGGCTTATAGGAGGGGTAAATTATACTACCGATGTCAGAGTGGTTATAGTATATTATGACACTAGTGCATAATCAAGCTTTTAAAGCACGAGTAACGAGTTTAAAGCCACGACGCGAAGCGGAGTGGCTTTAACGTTACGAGTGCTTTAAAAGCTAATTATGCACTGTGTCATACGATATTTTTTAGTATAAATGCAACAATAATTTTAATTAGAAAAAATCAAATCAATAATTTCAATACATTTTATCGAGTGACATGTGTCTCTATATTATGTCATTTGACATTTCACTTAATTATTAAACATCATTGTTGTATTAATAATGTCGACAGAAATTCAAAAACTAGCTGCTGAAGCTGAATTAAGTTTAATACCTGCAAAGTCCAAGCATTTATATTATAAAGAGTACGAAAAATTATTATTATGGATGGAGCAGAAACAGACTGAACATATTGATGAATCAGTAATGTTAGCGTATATATTGGAAATGTCCAGAATTTATAAAGCTTCATCACTTTGGTGCATTCATTCCAAACTGCAAGCTATGCTAAGGGTTAAAAACAGAATCGATTTAGCATCTTATCACAAACTCCATGCCTTTATGAAAGGAGTGGGCAAAGGTCAAGAAGCTAAAAAATCTTTGGTTTTTACGGAAGAAGATTTATGCAAGTTTTTTAGTCAGGCTCCAGATAATATATTTTTATTTTTAAAAGTTGTAGCAATTTGTGGAGTGTTTGGTAGTTGCAGAAGAAGCGAAATATGTAATCTGGTTATGAATGATATAAGAAAAGAAGGATCTGCTCTGATAATTTGTATTCGTCCGTCAAAAACAGAAAAAGGCCGGACGTTTGCTGTAGTAGATAATTCCAACATAAAGTATGCCGAGATATTTAATAAATATCTTGCACTACGTCCAAAGCATATCCGTACAGATCGAGTTTTCTTAAAATATTCTCAAGGACTATGTATAAAACAAGTTGTTGGGATTAATACCTTTGGAAAGTGCCCTACCATTATAGCACGTTATCTAAATTTCATAAACGCTCATAAATACACAGGTCATGCCTTCAGACGAACATCTGCCACGATTATGGCTAATGGAGGGATGAATGTCGATGAGTTGAAACGCCAAGTGGGTTGGAAATCCTCATCGACAGCGAGTGGGTATATTGAAGAGTCTATCACAAACAAATTAGGCGTTTCAAAATTAATTGCTGGAGCTGTTCAGAAAGGAGGCAATATTGGATCTGACACATTTGTTAACACTGATAAGAACGTTGAAAATACACAAATAAGCAATGCTGCAAGTCACTTAGCAATAACGAATAATCAAAATTGTACGTTTAATATTCATTTAAAATAATTTTTCCGTTCATGTTACATGTTTTGAAATAAAATTGACCATAATTGTTGATTAATTTGATAGTTTACAATAAAATAATAATGTGTTATACGATATTAAATGCGGTACAAACCAAATAAACCAAATCAATAATTCCAATACATATTATCGAGTGACATGTACCTATATGTCATTTGACATTTCCTGATATTTCAATGGACTATTAAACGCTTGGGATTGGCTGTTACCAAGTATGCACGCTTATGGGTGTGTTTTGATTGGTTTATGATGCATGCATACTAAAAAATATTTTTTGTACCAGTAGTAAAAAATCATAGCATTTTTACACGTAACAAAGCGCCACGAAATGACATTTCACGACCTGGAACTAATAAGAGGTAAATAATGAGGCCATTATTGACCTAGGGAAATAATGAAAACAAATAAAACGAATGCCGCAACCATGCACTCATGCTTGTAGTAGTAGTAGTATGTCAAGTTGTGAACCGTCAAAATAAATAACTCTATTTTAGGCACAATTTTAGGTTAACAATACCAGAATTATAATATACGTTTATTTAGCAATTGCTATTAATTTTATATTTTCTAACAATACTTTGTTGTTTACATGAAAAAAAAAAGCATTTGTCTATTAATACATAAAATATGTATGATAGTATAATATGGAATCAATATATCACCTAACTATTACAGATGCAAATAATTATTTAATTCATATTGAAAATTCCTGTATATATTGCAGGTGTGGTTGCGTAAGTAGATGTAGGTAGATCTTGTAACATACATTCTATATTTTTTTTATTTACTAGGGAATCTTCGATATAACCTTTAGCTACAAAGTGGTTCCATTATTACAAACTTTTGAGACGTACCATTTTTGCTATTGTGGATGTGAATAACAATTAAATTATCTCTCATGATGACATCAGAAATTAATAAATTACACAAATCATCCTTCGGCATGCACCAGCAACACCAATTACAAGACCAGTCTACAGAGATATAAATTATCAATAATTTCAAAGTATTAATATATAAACATACTATCTTAGTTGCAATGTAACATATGTCGGGTACCTCAGTAAAGAATTTTATAATTTCCTCGAGTAAATACTAATGATTTTTTGGGCTTATAATTTTAAGTTTTTCTTTTTAAAAAGGCAACTAATTTAAAATATTTTGATATGTTAATATTCTCTTTTAGGCCAAGTGTAGCTTTCAACATTGAATATTGCGCCCATAAAGTCGAGGCTTTTTTATTTTTTGAATATTCATGAAAATAAGCCAGAAGTACGTTTTCAGAAGTTACTACTGTATATTTGGAATTATACAATTTTTTAAATTCTGTAAATGTTTTCATGTATAAGTGATTGTGATTAGATTTATGCGGAAGCAAGTTCTCAGCTGCCTGTTCTGCAATCTCGCGCATTTCAGGTGGTGTACATCTAAACTCTTTAGACATTATAAATGGAATGAAAAATAATCTAAAAAATACTTGACTTTTAGTTTCAGCATTTACGTCAAAACTTATTTGTAAACATCAAAATATAGCCTACTTATTTGTTTACATGAAGTTTTATTACAAGGGCATTCTTACATATATGAGTAAATTTATTCATAATTATTAAGGTTTTAAGGTCCAATTAGACTACTGGTACAAAAAATAGTATACATACTACGGTTGAGAAGACTATTATTGCCCTTGTGGCTTAAATTCCTCGGCGCTTTGCGCCTCGGAATTTAATCTCGCCACTCGGGCAATAATAGTCATCTTCTCAACCTTGGTATGTAATATACTATTATCTACGATCATGTAAAAAGTGATAGCTTTTTGCATGATTTTTAGGGTAAAAAGTTAGCATTTATTGAACCCGTGCAATAATAGTATATTATGACACTAGTGCATAATCAAGCTTTTAAAGCACGAGTAACGAGTTTAAAGCCACGACGCGAAGCGGAGTGGCTTTAACGTTACGAGTGCTTTAAAAGCTAATTATGCACTGTGTCATACGATATTTTTTAGTATAAATGCAACAATAATAAATCAATCATTCCAATACATATTATCGAGTGACATGTACCTATATGTCATTTGACATTTCCTGACATTTCAATGGACTATTAAACGCTTGGGATTGGCTGTTACCAAGCAACCTTTATACGCACGCCGTGCGATAAAGGCCCGATTATGCACGCTTATGGGTGTGTTTTGATTGGTTTATGATGCATGCATACTAAAAAAGTTTTTATTGCACGGGTTTTATTGCACAATTTTAACTAATAGAATAATAAGAAAAATATCAGTAAGATATTTTATTCATTTCTGTAAATATGTACATTTACTTTACAATTAGTACAATTTTTAATAAGAATTTAGTAATAGCAGGTAATAGAGTGACAGAATAACATCCAACATGACAGTCTACATGATAGCATAGGAGTACTTGAATAATACGATACCCGTCAAAGTGACATTTATTAAAAGATCGATATACTACAAGTATTCATAAAAATTGACTATTTCTGACCAAAATTGGCATGATCGTAGATAAAACGTTGTAAAATACACGTGTAAAAAGTCTCTTTAGTGCACTCACGACTTTAAAAACACTCGCTACGCTCGTGTTTTTAACTACGTCGCTCGTGCACTAAAGAATGACTTTTTACACTTGTATCTTAAATAACTATTATAAGTCAATAAATATTGCAATGTGGAATAGTAAAGCTTCCAAATCTTCCAATACAGTTGAAAGCGGAGGTTACGTTAAAGAAACACAACAAACACAAGGTAATTGAACCCTAATTATTGTTTCCCTTTGAATTGTTATAAAAATTAGAAACGTAAGTAAAATTGTAATTCTTGACACTACCCAACAACTTTATTATCAGCAACACTTTTTTAATTATTTTAAAATTATTAATATTAATTGCCCATTGTAAAATTAATGTTTAAGTGTAATTTTAAAGTTTATATATTATTGCAATAAAAATTCAGAAAGTATTTGCGTTTGGTACTTCTAGATGGCACCACATAAGGATCAATATTTTTAGGTTACAAGAATCAAAATCATCAATGTAAATCGAACTTATGTGACGGCCTTATATCACGCAGCGATATCAGATACTGTTGGCCTTGGGTGAATTTTGTTTTTTATTATTTTATATATTCTTACAGTTTCAACCATTTTATTTTGATTGTACTTGAATATTTTGTTTTACATACAATCTCAGTTTCAATTTTATCATTTCCTTTTCCTTTTTTGTTTTTCAACGAATAATAATTCGTGAATTATGAAATTCAAGGAAGTTAACAAAATGAAATAGAAAATATGATTTTGAAATAAACTGACTTACACTTTGTGTCTCTTAACGTAATAATAATGTACTTGAACTGTAAGTAACTAATAAATATTAAATGTTTTCTATAAGAAAAATAATTATCAAATAATTATCTTTATAGGTATAAGATCATCATATGACATTTCTTTTAATGTATCTTCCCAGGTCCTTTATATGTCTGATTAACGCTTGGCTGCTTTTTGAGAAAAGTTTTTATAATCGTTTCTTTCTTACATGTCCAAGTTCAATGTGTGAATAATGAAGTAGCGGCAAAAAATGCAAAGACAGACATAATAATTATAATAATTAGTGATCATTGCCTTGCGGAATATAGATAGGTATAAGAGATACAAAAATATTCCTGAAAAAATCAGTATAGGTATCATAAACCCACAAAAAAAGTACTTAAATAGAATGGAGACACGCTCTTTCTTTAAAAGACCACGGTCGCAGTTATACAGCTACACAGCTATGTTTAGAAGGATGATATTTCAACATAACCAAAAAACTTCCTAACGCAAAATAATTTTTTGTGCACATGCCCTCCTTCCCTCTCTTTTCCTATACTTTTCTAAATGCAATTGTTCTCACTAAATAATTACGATTAGATTAGAGATTACATACGAATCTGACATGAAAATCGACAAAACACGGTTATAAACTTTTTGTACGTGCACAACTAATATGGCGATACGACATGGCTGCACGCATTAAAATATTTTATGTTTCGTGCTTGGTACCCCACTGGAGACCTTCACAAAAGACAAAATCCTTTTTAATTCTTACGGTTGCGTCAACGGAAGGCTATCATTAAGTGACAGATCTTAATGAGATTTGTGTATGTGTGTTGTACGTGTGTGTTTTACTCCTTTTTCGTTCGCATCGCATGCATGCAGCTTCAAAACAAACGCTGCTGTCGTGTCAATTGTTATTAGATAAAAACAAAAGAAGTCATGCTTCGCGGATAAGAAGAAACGTTGTTTTAAGATATAGAAGAAAAAACAAAATGACATGTGTATTACATACGTACACGTATTATAATGTAAGTACACTGCTGCTGTTTCATCACAACACGAACATTGCACACAAACTAATTTAAATTGCACACAAAGAACTATCATTTTGTTCTAGTAAACACGTTTTTAACTAAAAGATGAAATCATTTCAAATAATATTAGTTATTATTCATATAAGAGTATGGTTATTACGAAAACCATACACAATTTGAATAGAGTTTCAGATCCGATTTTTTGAAGGTTGAATTTATTTGTTTTATATTTTCGCATTTAAGTGGACCGCAATCTTGCAGTTAATTGAATATCGAAGCCGAAAGGATAAGTAAATAAATATTAGGAATATCCCTAAAAAAGAGTCAAATTAAATCTTTTTAAATTAGCTTCCTGTAAATTTGAACAAAAATCATAAATGTTACTGTTGATGTTATGAATTCTTAGATATTGTGGAGCCTTGCATTCTTCTGACCAAATATTGTTCTTATGGCATATGAGTAAAAAAGTAGTTTTGAATAGGTATTCACACACCCATATAGTGTAGTCTACAGAATTGCAATTTAAATATGGTGTTCCGCAAGGTTCGATTATAAGCCCATACTACCTTATTTGCTCAATATGTTTTCTTCTTTGGCTGTAGGGGAGGTGGGGGTAAGTTGACGAACTTAAGGTTGCATCCCTAAATTTGGTGATTTGTGGATACATTACGAATTATATATTTGCATACTTACTGTATTGCTACATACTTTAACTGATTTATATATTTTCTTCCTGTGAAGATTGACACATTTTTGATAATTGGTGAATATAAAAAAAAATAACATTCGTCATCTTGCACACACTAGTCGCTAGTTGACGAAGTGAGATGGGTAAGTTGACGATATATATAAGAAAGTAAAAACGGACTATAAAAATGAAATAAGGCAATTTATTCAGAAAAAATCACACAATTCAAAATACGCATAAGCGAATGAACGATATTCTCATACTTATTAATCAATTATCGCAGCGATAACAATGCAATTTTTTAAATTTAGCTACTTTCGGAGAAAATTCTGTGCACTCAGCATGTGCCCAAAGTTTACAAGAACAACATTGAAACCAAAGTTCATTGTCCTTGCCTATATCATCACATATAATACAGGTTTTATCATCGTCTTCAACTTCTAAATCCATGTCATCATCGCTACCGACATAGGGTATTTCCGTGGAACTAGTGGAATCAGAGGAGTCGTCAAATTTAATTTGACGCTTTGTATTTTTATTTGTTTTCTTCAGTTCAGGTTTTTTTCATCCTAATTCTTTTACCACCTTTTGTGTAACTTTCTTATTTTTTGTCTGCTCCCTTAAAAGCTTTTTGTTTTCTTTTTCTTGTTTCTCACGCTGATTTTGTTCCAAGGCATCTTTAATTGGAGTGCTTGAAATAATAAAAGAAGGTAACATCTTCCTGGGACGTCTAACTTTTGGATTTGCTTCAGGTAAAGCTGGAAGTCCAGAAGTCATATCTTTTGAATTTTCCTTATTTGGCGTTCGTGGTGCTTCTAAAGTTCTCGGTATTAATGTCGATACTGACTGAGACTCATCTGGTAAAACTTTTGAGGTTGAAGGTAGTGGTTGATTTTCGTTAAAATCTTCAACAACCGCCGTTTCTGGTTATACGTTTGACAAATACGTTTCAGTTATATTTAACATTGGCGCTGGTGCAGCTTCAACTCTCTCTGTGGTTTTTGCGGTTTCAAAATCGGTATCTGTGAAAATTTGTGAGTCAAATGACTCTATTCCAGTCGCTCTAAATCCACTCATTGCATTTGCTATTGTAGCGACTTTTAAATAGGCTTGACCAAAAAGTGAACCAATATCATGTAGAGTAATAACTCGTCCGGGATGGCTGCTCAGAAAATCTTCGCATACTCTGCTGTAGGCAGTTTTTAGAGGACCATATAATGACACGTCAAGTGGCTGCATTCGATGACTTGTGTGCGGCGGAAATCCAAGTAGAGTAATATAATTTTCACGGCGCAAGTTAACTTCTTGTAGGGTAACATGACTAGCATGATTGTCCATTAAAAGTAATACACGATTACCTTGGCTAGGCCTTACATGCTGAATAAAATGTTCCAAGTATTTTACAAACGTATAAGCAGTCATCCAGCCACTTTCATGTGCCACGCCCTTGAATCCAGAAGGAGTGCTATTCATGTAAGCTGGTTGCATCCTAACTCTGGGAAAAATTAAAAAAGCTGGAAAAAATGACCCGATTGCATTCATAGAACAAACTGCCGTAACATTTGTGCCTCTTTCTGCAGAAGAAATTTTTATTACTCTACGCTTTCCCCTAGGAGTTATTACTTTAGGAGTCTTAGTAGCCACAGTTGAAACACCTGTTTCGTCTAAGTTATAAATTTGATGTGGTTCAAAGGCAAACTTTTATTTTAGTTCTCGAAGTGCATCAAAAAATTTGTTTACATTTTCTCTGTTGAATGCCATAAGCCTGGCAATAGAGGTAGCTTCAGGTCTTCTTAGAGACAAATTGATTTTTTTCATAAACCATTCAACGAAATGTCTACCAGCCTTTTCTTTTCGGTGTTAAACCTGTGTGGAATTTTACGGTTTTCAGCATAATCAAAAATTACTCTGCTGAACTGTTCTTTGGTTAAACCAAATGCCCTTTTATCTATGTCTACAATGTAATGATATAAACTTTGCAGCTATTCTTCAGAGAACGTTGTTTTGAAACGTCCAGCGTTAGAGGGAAAAGCCTAAAAAATAAACTTTAGGTTTATTTTGAAAAATACAGAGAATTGAGATTACTTTTACCTCATCTGCGGGATACTTTTTCAAATATCTTCGCAATGTTGGCTCTGGAATGTTATGTAACTTAGCGGCCGAATTAACACTTTTCCCCTTCACTTGAACATCCCTCATTGCTGTTTTCATGTTCTCTTTACTCCACGATTATCTCTCAGTTTTTCGTATATATGTTCTACCCATCTTTTCACATAAACTGAAATAATAATATGGAATAATCAATCTAAATTGCACCAAAAAAATCGTGGAGGGTAAGATGACGAATCCGTCATCTTATCCCCCTACGTTGTTCTTCAACTTAGCTACAAATAAAATTTTAAAAATTATGATTATTACTTCGGTTTAAATAATGATATTAATAGAAATTAAATTACATAAAGGTATGCAAAAACAATGGTTTATCTTGTACTATCAGCAAATTAAGTTCAATTCTTACCCAAAATATGATAAACACTATTTTCTGAGCACTCGATATTACAACACGTTGCACATGTTAGGTTAACCTTCATTTGAAATAACGTTCAAGTTTCGGATTGAATTTTAGTGTTGACCTCTAGCGGTAAGGCTCGCGTTTTCATGCAATACCTATTGCGCCACCTACCAGATTTACTTAATTTACACCAATTCGTCAACTTACCCATATCAAAATTAATATAAAAAATAGTTTACGTCCAAATGTTTGATTTCTTGAATTAATTTGACCAACTAAGTTTAATCAGCACGGTTTTGTTAAAGGCAAGTCAGCTGGGAAAGCATTATTCAGATGTATGGTTTTTTTTTTTTTTGTAGTAAAATCTATAATAAAATCGATAAAAATAATGACGTGCTGAAAGCTTTACCGATCTGCCACAAGATTCTAATTTTGATGATGCCGAGATAATTTTTAATAAATTACATAGAATGAGTTTTAGAAATTTATCTTTGAATTGGCTTCTTTATTTCATGTCACAGGAAAGACAATACTTTCATAAGCAAAGATCATTATCTCAATTTTTCCAAACTTTTAATGTTTAAAACTTTGGAATAATTGGGGTAAATTTGGATGAAGTATTGATTTGCTGTACAATTAAACGTGTGCGACATATTTAAACAACTTAGGTCTTGTTTGGATCGAGAACATCTCATAACTATAACATATTATGCACTGGCGTATCCTATTTTGTCATCCAATACCTCTATATGAGGAATGTAAAGATATTGTATGATAAGATGGAAAACACGAGGGATTATGATATTCGGGCTTAACTTTAGGGAACATGTTAATTGATGATCTTGTTACATCGTTGACTTGTCTTTTTGTGGCGTATACAAATGACATTAAAATTTATCTTGCCATTAAAATATGCAACCATGTGCTTCATTTACAAATAAATTTATGTAAACGTCAAGAAATTAGGTATCTCGGTTTTCATTTTGACTCTTAATTGAGCCTTCTACTCGTATCTATGGCTGCCTCAGAATGTTTAGGATTCGTGTTATGTTCTTTTAAATAGAGCTTGTTTTACACTATCTTTTTTAGCTTTTAAGCTTGAATATCCTTTGCCAGTTTGGTTGTTCCACTATTTATAATTGCAATTCCCAATCGAGAAAGTTCAACCGAGATTTTTAATACGTTTCGTAATTGATTGAACCTACCTACCCAGTAATAATGACTACATAGAACTTCTGAAAATACGTCAAAAGCAGTGTTTAAGTTTTTGGCGTGACCGTCATGTAGCTCGTTATATTTGGAATACGTTCAATAGTTTTCTTTGACTCTCATGGACTGCTTGAGGAATTGTGCTTCTGTGTGCCCAGAAAATTTTGTTTGTAATGGTACTTTTTTAATTCATATAATTATTTTTAAGCAATTAACCACGAATATCTGCTTATGTATATCGCTATAAATTTAAATACTTAATTGAAGATTTTTTTATAATAAGAACAAATAATGTGGTAAAATTAGAAGAATATTACAATTTGATATACTAATTATTGACATATTTAAATATATATAACATAATAATAATAATAATGATAAGGTATTTATTAATAAAGACGAAGTTTAGCCGAAGCTATTTACACTTAACCTTAACAGTAACATCAATAAGTACAAAAGAAACAAAAACATAGACATGTATAAAACACCTAATATTACATAACTATATAGTAACTGAGCTTTAGCTATATGTTATCTAAATATCTGAAAATAAGGATTGCTCCATGTTGTGAACAACTTATTATAAAATTGTTTCCATTATTGAGCATTTTTTGATATAACGTAATAAAGCATTTAATTTCGACTGTAGGTAAATTTATAATTTTCATAAATTTAAAATTTTGAATGTATGTTTTTTCCTAGTTTTCGTAGTAATAATCGCTTATTATATACAATCCATTTTTAAGAACTTCTTTTTTGGCATAACTATATATATATATATACTTTTCCAAATTCATATAATAAATTAAGAATATTGTAACGTTTTCGGGTTCGCATAAACAACTCGTGCAATTATTTATTTAAAACAGTCTGTATATTTATATACTTAAAATTATATAACAATATAAAATATAAAAACTAACGTATCACACTTAAAATACCACAATCTAATTTAACGCAGGTATTTATTTATTTCTATTACTAATATCTCTGTCCGTATTTATGTAACACTTCTATTTATATAACAGGGCACTACTTATTTATTTCTTTGGCTACTACTATTTATTTCTTCGCACTCGAGACTACTTAAGGACGTCTTACTCCCGAATTCATCCGCAATTACTTATCCCGCAATGAATCCAGCCGCTTTATATACGTATGCGAAACATCTCGAAGCATTCGTGTAAAACTCCATCCTTTTCTCGATGTTTGAAGAACATTCCATAGACATTCTGCCTCCGACACCGTACCATGCGTAAATGGATGTTTCACGCTATTTACATTTCGTTTTTATATGTCGCGCCGAGATGATTTATGGTCTCTGTTTTTGTCGTCGTACACTCATTTCGTTACAATATCATATTTTAAAATAAAGAACTGTATATAATATGATAGAATGGCAAGACTACTATTACAGTCTGATATTATTGTTAAAATAATAAAACATTATTTGCAAATTGCGGTTGCCCCAAGCTGTGCTTATCTATTTGTATTTAATATAAACGAAACAGCAAATATATAGAAAATCATGTTTCACTAGAAAAATATCAATAAAATTCAAGCGAAAATTCTCAACATAACAACTCTCATGTAAAATACAAAATTTATAACAGTCGTCAAAGGACTTCCAAGTTCACCGGATAAATTCTCTGTTGTCAATAAAGCTCAAAATCATGCACAAATGTAGTGGTCAATATTAGTAATAGGTTTTTGGAAAACATGGTGTCTTTTATAATATCCGACATAGAAAAGTATAGTCGGGTTAAATTGCATAACTTCGATGGCCTACGTTTCTTGTCAATTACAGTGAAAGTCTTTCGTTGTGATTACTATTTGCTTTTTATTTATATTTTTTTAGCTTTTCCTAATCAATCAAACTTACAGCATTATTGATACACAATACAATTTATATGCACATGCTATTTCATAGCAGCGATGCCAAAGCAACATCATAATGCAATCTCGACAGCGCACGATTTTATTCGAAATCCTACAGCATTATGATTATACATTTTTTGTTATTGAGATGTGTTTTTACAGTAATATCGTTCAAACTATTACATAAAGTAGTCAATGTTTCCTTCATGCTTATTTTAATAGACTTATAAAGTAATAATGTTAATTTATCATTGTTTACTCTATATTCAACTTAGATTTTTTGTACTTAAATATAAGTTATCTGTATTTAATTCATTGTTTTGTAATTAGCTCTGAGATAGTTAGACAATAAAGATTATCCTTTATTAACACTTCTAGTACTAAAAAATTATCACCGAAATACTATAATTTTATTTACTTAATTAATGAAGATTTGAAATTCGATTTGCCCCACGTTGGGAGCCAAATGTCACGAATTTATATTTGTTGCCAAATGGGAAGTAATTCAATGATTATTCTTAATTTTCTAATTTTCATAATTATAAAATTTCGTTGTTTACCTTTTTATCTATACCCTTTATGAACAATCTCACTTGATTAATGGTATCCAATGCTTATTTAAGCACTTTGCCGTAAATTAAGTATCATGTGGTGTATGAAACTTTCACAATAAATTTAGATACTAAATTAAAGATTACGTGTATTACAAGAAAGAAATAATAACCATAATAAACATTGAACGCAAATTTCTATTTTACTGTGTAAGACTCTATTGATATGAGATGAATAACTACTACTTTCATCACGATAGAGAACTATTTGGTAACAGAAACGTTAGACTATAATTTATGTTCCGAGCGGATATGTATTTATTATTGTTATCAATATAATTGTATTGTACTTAGATACGTTGGTATGGCATCCGTTAAAAATATTTGTTAAAATGACATTCCCGTAGATACAAATATAAAAGCAATATTATGCAACATGAACAACGAACAAGAACGTAACAATAAAATCAATAATACATTTGTATACATATAGGTAGGACGTGCAACGAAATCAACGGTATATCACATTAAAACGAAACAGCATTTGACGTTAGTTTATCTACAGAAGTTTTCTCTAACCGTCAATTATTTTGAGAACCAACGATTCCCAAGTCTTTCATGTTAAGGTGTATCCGTGGTCATATACTGATTAAAGACTCCTTTATCATTTCAAAAACACTTTGAAAGGTCGACAATACGAATTAAAGGATTATTTTATTTTCGAAAAACTCCTTTGGACAGCTACCATTGTAGGGAATTTAACCCGAAGCTGATACTTATAGGATACTTTCGTTTTAATTTAATGTTTCAATGAAGTGTCCGTTCGACAATAAGACTGAAATCACTCTCTAAACGTTTGATAAAGAAGAGGCGGATGATATGAAGTATTTTACATCGATAAATTCTACGTGTTTGTAGTGTGCTCTTTTTTTTGAAGAAATTATGACAACTGTAATTTTTTATCGACGAAATTTGTAGAATTATTGACAAGATAATGGACCGAGCATAAGAATTTTGTAATTACGCAAAAAATTCAATAATAGAAGCAGCTAAAATGCAAAGTTATTTAGTGAGAAAGAAATGAGGAATGATAATTTAAAAATTAATTTAATATTCATACTCACGTTCTCAAAAAAGATATAGAAATTTTAACGGGATGCAGTTTTTTCATATATTTTTTTGTAGTGCGACCTTTAAAGTTACTACATAATTTAAAATATTGTAGGAGAAAGGCGGGTAATAATACGGAAAAGACGAGTAGATGGCAGAGTGTGTTTTAGGATTCGGCACATGGAGAGTAAAGTAACGAACATGAACTATTTATTTAACGCCCTTTTATTGTTAAAGAAAAAAATACAAATGTTCAAAGTTGGGTACAAACATTCAATGTTAATAATATAATTTCAAGCTTATATTGTCTCATTTATTTATAAATAAATTTTATATTCATGCTTGTATTTTAAGATTGTTTGTCAACAATATCTGAAAACGTTATCCTATAATTTAGATTATATTTATAACAAAAAAAGAAAACGATATTTCTCTGCTTCCACATAGAGGGACAAAGACATGCCACAAACATTGGCGGTAATTAAAAACAAAAAAAGGGGTTGCTTCAAACCCAGTCAAATATGTAACGTGTCGCTTTCAACACATCTTTGATGTTCAATGAAATTTAATAAAATCATGTAATTCACATAAAGAAACATTTAGGCCGGCATGGACCTTTATTTAGCAAATTTTTTATAGGACATATAGAAATGAATTTTTTGACACGACTTCCACAGAAATTCGCATGGTAGGTTTCTAAACTGGCCGAAAGATTAAGCATTAAGTGGAAGTACAATAAGGAAAAGAAAATTGCCGCCAAACGACGGCTGTGTTTCTTTCGTCTCAAGCATCCTGAAAAACAGTTGTTTACCCGATGCTGAAAATTGCAATAACTACAGAGCTATCTGCGTACTGCCTGTGATATCGAAGGTGTTGGAGGCTGACTGCATTGTTCACACTGCTAATAAAATTCCTAAACCATTACAATGTCTTCTCCTCAGATCAATTGGGATTTCAAGATGGGTAGAGTACTGTTGACGTCATCTCTTCCCTTTTGAACTATCGCTGGGAAGCAATGGAAGCACAGGAAATTATTTTATTACTCAAGCAAAACTTTTGATTGCATGGACCATACGATATTCCAATTAAAGCTAAAATGCAACCCAGAATTCGACTTTTAAAACTGACTGGATCCATATTGCATTATAATATTCAACATAAGAGTAAGATAGTTTTTAACGTCAGCCTCATAAACGTCAAAATATGATAGCAAAATTACCTTTCTTTCAAGATGGGTAGAGTACTGTTGACGCCATTTTTTTCCTCTTGAATTATCTCTGGGAAGCAATGGAAGCGCAGCAAGTTATTTTACTACTCAAGCAAGGCTTTTGTCTGCGTGGACCATACGATATTCCAATTAAAGCTAGGTCATTTTATCATTAGAAAGTCAGCCCTAGAACTTCTTATCTTATCTGAAAGGTAGGCGGCAAGCGGTATTTTATATACTTCTCAGTCTTTGTGAATGATCTACCAGACAATATATCTCTGCTTACTGTCTCCAATGCACTACCACTTTGGTTACAAGTGCAGTGACACAGTAGCTCGACATGTGTTTAAACCAAAGAAAATCTGGAAAACAAGATTTTACTAGCAAGTGCTGAATCGGCACTGCAATAGACAACGGATAATTTCTTGGTATTACACTCGAAACGAGGTTAACATAGAAACCCCATATAGACGATCTGGCATCCATTCTCTCAATCACTCAGTAGAAGCCCAGCAGATATACACACTTCAACAACTATCTATTACGGTTTACTCCAAAATATGCTACGGCATTTAACATTGCGGGCAGCTATTCAGAAAGCTGAGACTGACACTCCCATCCGTGTATATACTGCAACAGCTAATTAGAGCAATGAAAGAACTATCATTACACGAGGAGATATAAAAATGATAAACACCAAAGACTTACATACGATAAACATCTCAAGACAAAAAATTAATACCACACTGAAAAAAAAATTTGGTAAAATTCCTGTACGGTTTCGGGGCAATTATATTACCCCTAAACCGGACGGGAATTTTACTGCTAAAAGTAAAATTTTGTTTATTTGAAAATTACTTCGGAAATTTTCTATTAGTGCAAGGAATATAGGAATTTTACTATAGCTGCATGAAAATTACTTCGGAAATTTTCTATCAGTGCAACGAATATAGGAATTTTACTATAGGTGCATGAAAATTACTTCGGAAATTTTCTATTAGTGAAAGGAATATAGCAATTTTACTATTCGTGCATGAAAATTACTTCGGAAATTTTCCTTTAGTGTAAGGAATATTACTAAATTACTCATGAATATTACTAAAGAAAATTCCGATGAGATTAGAAGTTTTCCTAGTAAAATTACTTCTAAATTGAAATATACTATTACTTCAGAAAATTACTACATGAAATTCCAATGAGAAGAGAAAAATGTTAGTAAATTTCACATCAAGTTGGAGTTTGCACTTATGTTTCCAAAAGTTCTGGAAAAGTAAACGCATGTTTCAACTTGATGTGAAATTTACTGAGATTTTTCTTTTTTTGTTGGAATCTTGTATAACAATTTTCAGCCGCAAGTTAACAAAAGAAAAAAAATATATAAAGAATATCTTATGCTATAATTTGTAGGTATACAATTCTCATAGTAAAACAGAAAATTTTAAATTAGTGCATTGTTATGTGTATGAATCTTATAAATAAGAAGGGTATAGAAAAGAAATAAAAATTAATGATCATGCACAATATTTTATTTATATAGCCAGTATAAAACAACCTTATTAATATTTATTACACTTTTATCTTGGTGCGAAGTATATTGTTTTTGTTATATCTCAGCTATTCTGAAAACAAAAAAAAAAACCTTAACCAATTCACATTGTCATAGAAATGTATATTATTATTTAAATATTATTTTACTACATAAAAATATTCTAGTCTAGTGAGTCCAAAAATAGAAATCCGTGATAAATAAAATATTAGAAGAAGAAGAGTGAGTAATTTAAAGGTTTTCAAAAATGATTTATACATCACAATTTAAAAACATAAATACTTACAATATTTTCTCATTTCCCAAATTTGACCAAAAGTTTCATAAAAGTAATAACTCTCTTCTTTGATGCAGAGAAATATGAACTCTTTGTCCCTGTATCTGAATGTGTATTCATTATATATCTCTGCAAAAATTCCATGCTACACGAAAGTCTTCTAGGATACTCTACGTTGAAATTGTAATATAATGCATAGAATTCTTTTAGACATTCTATGAGCTGTCCTGACCATTTTAATCAGTGTATTTTCTATACATTATATTTCCTTTCTTCATTACCCACTGAAAAAATAATAAGATTATTATAGTTTTTTTTTTCTGGGATGAGTGGACTGACGAATTCTCAAGCTCTGGGCTCGGAGAGACCGCAGGTCTCTGGCTGTATAACTAATATGTGGTAGATTTCCTAGGTTTTGTTACTGTATGTTTTTGATTTATGACTCCTCAATAACGAAGAGTACATGCGTTCGATAACAACCTTCCAGGTGGCTGATATTCTTATTAATAAATCGACCACCCTCGGTAAGATTCGAACACAGATTATTCGTCTCCGAAAACTAATGCTTTTATTACTACAGCATTATACACACGCATAAACTTAATTACTTACTGATATTTGCGATAATGCACTGAACAAAGGCTTAAACTTACTTTATGGCACAAAATTTTAAAACTATAATATTTAAACGATAATCAAAATCTATGACATGAACTGAATGTGATGCATTTAATAAATTATTTTTCTTTTGAACTTATATGCTGATGTTCTATACCTATAAATAAGCTTAATAGTTCAGTGGTTATACGTTTTGGTTGGCTTTAAAACTAAATGATGTAAACTTACCAATACTTATATACGAGGGCTCACCATACTTTGGCCGGATTCAAGGTCCTCCTGGAAAATACACATAATAATATCTAATTTTAATTAATTTCAATTGTGATGTCATTACCTTTCCTAATGTACAAAATAAAATGTGAAAGTCTTCTTTAAAATATGTAGTTACTACTTTTAAAATTTCAATGTACATGTCATCGCCAGGAGAATTGTTTTGCTTAATCCTAATTTTAGTAAACATTTTTGGTTGGCCAAATTTGATCATCATATCGTTGATTAGCTGAAACAGGAATAAACTTGTGTACACGCCGTTTTCCACTATACATACCTAGTTAGAGAATTAGATTTTTTAAAAGAAATTATTGGTATATAGACCTCATTTGTATAATGATAGTATTAAGAAAGTATACCTATATAGAAGTACAATTTTATTTTTCTAATGTTTATTGGAGCAAATATCCGAGGTAGATTAATAACTATAATAAATTACAAAGCATTAGACTAAAATACAAAAAGACATTTATTATAGTTAGAACAATATTAAAACCTTGAAATCATGACGAATTTAGTAAACAAATATCCACAGAATTAAAGTAATTAAAATAATACTTACAGTTTATAGAATAAAATATATCAACTATCTTCTTCACCCGAACAAGTCTAAATATAAAATGGAAATGACTAGTTCTCATCAAGACAATTTTTAACTCGAAAATATAAATCTTTTTAAAAAAATTTTATAAGAAATATAAACATCACAGCCGACCGTTACATCCTTTACAAAGGCGACAGTGTTTTCTGCAATATTCAACAATTTTTTGTACGTTGGGTACATTCGGGCAACATACGTAACTCGCACTTCTGTTAGATATCGAATATTCCCATATACGTTGTATATCCACATGCAAAAGTAACAGCCATTTATGGACTTAGGTCTATTTGTTGCATTTTGCTTTTTTATGAGTCATTGTAACAATAAATAGATAAAAAATTACATTAATTACAAATATGTATTTAAGTATATAGACAAAATATAAATACCTAAATCATTCATATACCTAATTACTGCACACATGATTTATGAAATATTTAAATAGTAGTTTATACAACGAGTCAATAATGACAGTTATTATTCCCGAGAGCTGAATTTACTCCCGAGCCGCGTAAGCGGCGAGGGAGTAACTCAGCTCGAGGGAATAATAGTCATTATTGCGAGTTAGTATACACTACTTTATCGACGACTAACTGAAAATTACTAAAAAAAATCAAAATAAGTAAACGAAAATGTCAGATTACTATATCAATATGACGTTTGATGGTTAGGCAGTCAGTAAAATGGCCGGACTTGTCTATCGTTACTATGACAACGTTAGGAACGTTATGTTCTTATTGGCGGAATGCAGTGAATAATGGTAACGTTATGGCCCATTATTCACTGGTCGCATTTCATTATTCCCTACGGGTATTATGAGTGTTATTATTAGCCAATATTGATTAATATAATACATACTTTATTGTTTAGTCGTCGATAAATACGTTTATAGAATCAAATAGGAAAAGGTAGTGTTTAATAACCATTTATGTATCTTATTATTTGAGTTTTCTATTTTACATCAATGTAGGTACGGTAAATTATATGAAGACATGTGGGCTTAAGTATTTAGTTTATTAATTATTATTACCCTATAAGTATACATAATATTCGAGTATTAAATGCTATTAATATATAATTACAGAAAAAAAAACATATCTAGATGCCTAACTTTATTTTTTCCTGTCGAAATACTCGTATATATCAGCATCACAATTAGAACACATATTAAGCACATATGCGTGTGCCGTTTAATGTTTCTAAGTTATGAATGTCTTCGTAAAGTTCCTACTTTAAGGAGGAAATCCTAAAGTTTTATTAACATTACTTATAAAATGTATTTCTGCCTAGTAAAACTACCTATTTACCAGGTAAGTCTACGAAGAAAGCAAAAATACCACTTTATGTATGGGAAAACTTCGAAAACAATGTAAGCTTTCCAGAAAAACGGATTTTTCCCTTTTTATGTCAATTTTACCGTTTATCTTGTTGGAATTTTCCACAGGAATGAGGGTAAAATTACCAAAAAATTTTTCAGTGCACCAAATCATCTGCCTGTAAATCAATTTCAGAGAATATTGGAGCAACTAAGATATATTACAAGTGTGGAAAGAGACCTCAACTGTGGTCGCTTTTATGCCATCATCTGGAGTTGACGTTTCCACAGCTTTTACCACTCATTTAACCTCACTTTATAACATGGACCTCCAGTAGTGATATGCTATTAAAAATATTACACGAATCCTTAAAAAAGACTCTCTTAATTCTAGATGGCCACATAAGTCACAAACATTTAGAAGCCATCAAGCTCACTAAAACTAAAACTAATCCAGGAATGAAGCATATGAAAAATCAGCTATTCAAGATATAGCAACTAGATTTAAGGTAACAAGAATATCATCTTAAAATATAAAAATATTTCCAAATCACATGTTTTTTGTTCGCTCAGTTAGAGATGTGCCATGGATGGAAGACACTATACACGAATAAATAACCATGAAGCACCTTACTACTATTCTAGCGCAATGTTACGTATGAATGTTTACATAGATGGTTTGCTGATGCTCCTAGATCAGTACTTAATGAACTATCACCGATACCAAACGTGCACTCCATAAGGAGAAATCAAAAGGTCATATTAAATTTTGACAACATGGCCATATAGTGTAAGCCTCGTTGAACAAGAACATTCAAAACAAGCACAATGAGAAAAAAGTAAATAGTTTTGTGTGCATATGATTCCGATGACAGTAATTTCATTTACTGCAATAATCCATTCAGACTAATCAAATCTGGTGAAGGTTTCTCAGGTGCTAAATCTGTATGTATACTGTACCAACAAAGAGATTAAATGCATTTATTTATCAGTCTGACTAATTTATTTTTCAATTGTTTTTAGAAGTTTCTGAATGTCAATTGGCCTTATCTAATCGGGCAAGATAATTTTTGGTAGATCATTGCTTTCGTGCATATTCTGAATAGAGATGAGATGAGATATTCAACATGCCAGTCATTTCGATGTTTGTGAATTATGAATTTAATAATATTAATAACAATAAGAGAATTTATTGGCATTTGAACAAGATAATAATACATTGGAAAATATGTAACATATATAAATTAATGTGGCATATAAAATAAATGTATGTATATGGATAGTTGCTTCTTGTCCCTAGCCAAATAGACTAAGTCGCCGTATTGTGATCATATCTTAAAGATATGATCACTTAGCGTTCTACCTTTAGCCTAGTGAATAAAGTGGTAGTGAAATAAGGAAGCCCATATTAATCACAAACATAACCAGAGAAATGATAATAATGCTTATTGAAGACTAACCCCCGAAAAAAAATTACGTTTGGTAAAAGAAACAGAAAAAAAAAACGAAGAAGAAGATGATTTAGAAAAAAAAGAAAAAAACTCATATATACATATGTATATACATACATACAACTACATACACACACATACTCAAAATTCATATCCACATAAATGCGTACACACCTAGATATAATTATATGACGTACTGCTTTAATCAATATTCAGAAGAAGTTTCGTAATAATTTAATCCTGTTTAGCTAGAGCTTTTGTTAGTTGTTTCCGGAGTAAATATCCTGAAACATTTAGGTTTATTGTTGGGAGAATATTATTTAGGACTTTGGCTGCACTATATGAGAAACTGCGTTTAAATATTTTCTGCTTGTGTTTAGGGATTGTCAAGTGATACTTGTGTCTCACATTCACGTTATGTTGTTGATGCCTGAATTTCATTTCATTATATAAATATGGTGGCTTTCTAGATTTTAAAATATTTAAGAAGAAGATGCTCTTGTGAAGTAGCCGTGTATTTGACATATTTAAAGTACCGCTCTCTTTAAGCCTACGAGTGACCCCTCTCCTGCCCCGAATGCCATGTATCAGCCGGATACAACAGTTTTGCACTCTCTGAATCCTCATGGACGTCTCCCTGGTTATGCAGGAATCGTAAACGACATCACAATAATTGTGGAGCAACCAAGCAAAAGGTGATAAATCCACTAAAGGTAGTTTTGAGGAATTTATAAAAAATGTTTCACCAAAAATCCTTAACACTAAATTAAAATCTGAAGAAGGCAAGTTATTCATTGTAATGGTTAGTATCTATACTACAAATTTGTTTTTTTTTATCTTTTTCGTGTCTGGATTTATTAACAAAAATAAAATGGATTTATCTCTTTTTGCTCAGCCGTAATGGATTTATTCCTTTTTGCTTAAATCAGAATTTACAATTTTTGGCTTATGTAATTTTTATTGAGAGAAAACAATAGAATAACGAACTGCTAATTTAAATATTTTAGAAAATACAAAAAGAAATATATATGCTTAAGCACAAAACACTGGTAAGTACATAAGAAAATTTGGTATAAATTTATATATGAAGGCCAACATCGTCTTCAAGGCAGTCACATTCTTCATGTGTTTCATTTTCTTCATCTTCATTGTCTTCCACTGTTGTATCGTTCAGAATATCTTTGTACCATTCTAGCCTTTCGTCTTGTTCCCATTCTATACCAAACTGTTGTTCCATCAAGTGTTTTAGTGTTTTTTTCTTTTTATTTTGAAGACTACGCTTGGTTTCGATTACTTGTAGCTCCATCCTTGAATCCTTTTGTCCCCTTTTTATGATGCTTTGAGGAGTTTCACTCAATGAAGTATAATAGAAGTTTTGGTGGCACTGAACCTTTACGGAACCTTTTTCCTTAATCAGTTTGATTTTCTTCAGGTCAGAAATCCCTTCAATTTTTTTAAGCCACTTTTGTAATTGCTTCCCCTTGTAGAGTTTCCAGTCGCCGTCTCCAAGATTTTTTACATTTCCATGTGCAGAATATATTTCAATATATTTTTGCTTTGTTATTATGGTGGGTTCTTTTCTAAGACATTTTTCTACTCGTCCAAAGACCCTGTCAGCTGGCAAAAAGCTGTGTCCTCGAACTGGATAAATTATTTCTATATCTTTTATTCTGGGAGGAGATTTTACTTTTAGCCAAAAATACAAAGCGTGAATAACATGAGAATTCTTGTTTTGTCCTCCGCACCCATCACAAAATAATTTTATACTTTCTATATTTCCAAAATTTAATGAACTCAAATGAGTTAAAAGAGCAGAACTAATTTCTTCTGAGCCTCTTCCAGCTTCATCTTCGCTCCAAGTGTAGAAAGTTGGATTTAAAGAATTCATTCCAACACAACAAAATACATAAAAGCTTATCTGATGAGAATAAAATGCATCAGAAATAGGAGTACGTGGCAGCGGTTGTACTTGCTGTAAGTCGAAGCAAAATGTTAAACAATTTGGTGGTTTGCTTTTGGCTAGTTTATAAAACGCGTTTGCTCTTTTTTTGTGAATTCTCAATTCAATCATAAGATCAGATTTTTTTTTTAGATCTTTTTCGTATTTTATTCGGTATGTAAGTCTGGTACACAAAGAGCAAGAGTCTGCAGCTGGAGAGCTGAATCCTATGTTATACTCTGAGCAGAAAATTTTTGAAAACATTGTCAAACTACTCTTGTATTCAACCTCGCATTCCAAGTTGTACATTTTATGTAATTTTTTAATACTCAAATTAGCAGGCAAATAAATTCTTCGAGATGTAGCACGATTATAATGACTTTCTCTACCTTGTAGTTTTTCGATAAACTCTCGAATTTTTACTTTTTTTGGTTCTGACTTGTGCGAGATTTTGTCACCACCACGATTTTCTCTTGGTGCTTTTCCTTGGTGTATAATCTGTGCGACGTTGTTAATGCGTTTTTTCGATATGTCAAACACTGTGAGAAACATTTTCTGACATACTCTATAGGCCTTTTTCTCCCTCGTTTTCAGATAATATGCAATACTAAGTGATCGGTTTCTAGGAACGTTTTTGACAGGCCGTTGTCGAGAAACTGCACAAACACCTAACATGCGGCAAAGTTTTACATCTTGCGTAATTTTGTCAGGAATATCAAAGAACTTTTTTCGAATAAGTTTCACATCACTATTTTTAATACTGGTGCACATGTAAGTCTTACCGTTGTGATTGCACGGTCTAACAAAAGTCATTAACAAAGGATCCTTGTCACTGTACCTTTTCTCTTTGCGAAGTTTAACTTTTTGTGGAGAACGAGCAATTTTACGGCGACTTCCACTACTACCTGATAAGAAAAAAGTGATAATAATCATATAGGACCATAAACTTTTAGCTTACCTTCTCGTACAGATACATTAAAATCTGTTGAATCGTCCATTTCTGTAGAGCACTGGTTTGAAATAATTCTCGACTAATTTTTTAGGTTATAGCACGCCCGGCAACATAACGTAGGTACTTATTGTGGCAACTGTATAACTGAATGATGTATTCGAAGCCTTGTTCTTGATTTTTGCGTCATAGCTCCATCTTGGTGTGATTTACTACAATTTATCTGTTAAGAGTATAAGAAAACTACAGATCTCTGCACATGGATTTAGCACGTTTTGGTCGAAACAAAAATGTTGCTTTGGATTTATAAACTTTTGCTCGATTCACTGAGTTTCACGTTAACTTTTCGCTAGGGTTTAGCAAGTTTAGCTCAATTCTGAGTTTATCAGTGGATTTAACTCAACCAAATTAGTAAGAATACGTACTGTTTAGATTTTTCTCACAAAACGGATTTAACTCCTTTTGCTTGGTTGCTCCACAATTAAAGTGTGACAGCACAAGGCTCCTGCACAAAAGTTGTCTGTTAATATACCGAGGTCGTCATATTTTAATTTCTGATAGGAAAGTAGTAAGTGGAAAAGAGCGCGACGAATTAAACTAAAGATAGACATAAGCGAGGCTGCCACACTGGACATTTGTAAGGCGTGGGGGTCCCCCGCCACTCCGTTGCTCTCCCTCCACTGTTAGCAAGCAGGCATCGCTGCATGTGATGAGATTATCTTCTGCATATGATAGAAGTGCAAACCGAAATTAAAATTTGACGCTTACGGTATATCAGTTTCAAGGACATTATCGCTTTTCTTATAAGATACGATGTGTTTTGCTCAAATCCTCTCCTGACCCCAAAGGTATTCAGATGGTTTGAATGATATACCGGGTGTCCCAGCGTAGCGGTAAAGTCCATTATTGGTATCTAATAATGTAGATAGCGAATAATTTTTCATACAAAAATTGTAGATAATCATAAACTCTACAATTTAGAAATATTTTTATTTATACAGAGTGTTCGACAACGACCAACCAACACAAACTTATGTTTTTTTAAATGGAATGCTATGAATTTTTTTACATTTTATGATAGCCCCTAAAGGATTGATTAAACTGACATGAAGAAAAACTACTTCTAATATTTTCTTTTTACAAATAAGTAATTTTTATTAAAATTTTAAAACTCATGAAATGAAAAGTTTGGAAGTTCATGGATTAGCAATACTTTAAAAAAATATCGCAGTCGTTATGTCTCAAAAAATGTAAAACTTCAAACTTAGATATATAACTTGCGTTGAAAAGCAAACCGTCAATAAGGGCATTGAAATTTACTTTATTAAGAACAGCTATCTAGAAGAACATGGCGTAAGCTACGATTTTCAAGCATCACAGCTATTATAACTAACAAATTAGAAAATGCGTATGTTTGGTTTAATAGTATGTTTTTATTATTTAGTAATAAAATATGGAAAAAGTACGTTTACAAACATTTATAATAAATGTTCGAAATTCTGCCCTTCTACTTCTAAGCACTTTTGAAGTCGTGTCCATTGGAGTTAAATCTGGCGATCTACGTGGCCACGTTAATGAAGCACCACGGCTAATCCAATTTTCCCTGAATGTATTATTTAAAAAGTTTCTTCTTGCGTAATGTGCTGTAGCTCCATCGTGTTGGAAGTACATTACGCGGCCCGTATACAAATCTATATTTTCTAATAAAACAGGCGATAATTCTCAAGAAATTGCAGATACCTCTCTCCTGTTAGTGTATCATCAATAAAAAAAATTAGGTGTGGCCACCACACGACTTTCTTATACGTATGAGCGTTTCAAACTATACAATCTTAAGAATTTTTTTATACAAAACTTATTCAAAATCCTATTCTAAGTACTTTCATTCTCCTAATAAATCGCTATAGAATGCATACTTTGCAAGATATTCGAAAAAAAGTGCTACTCGCTAAGAGTAAAAGTGCTACTTCCGGTCCCAATTTTGAAATTTCATGTATACAAAAAATATTGAAAATCCAACTCTAAATACTTTTATACTCTTAATAAATATATATAGAATGCATAATTTACGACATATTTGCCAAAAATCGCTATTCGGTAAGAGTAAAAATGTTACTTCCGGTCCGAATTTTGAAATCTTTAACTCACCCAAATTAGTACGAATACGTACTGTTTAGATTTTTCTCACAAAACGGATTTAACTCCTTTTGCTTGGTTGCTCCACAATTAAAGTGTGACAGCACAAGGCTCCTGCACAAAAGTTGTCTGTTAATATAACGAGGTCGTCATATTTTAATTTCTGATAGGAAAGTAGTAAGTGGAAAAGAGCGCGACGAATTAAACTAAAGATAGACATAAGCGAGGCTGCCACACTGGACATTTGTAAGGCGTGGGGGTCCCCCGCCACTCCGTTGCTCTCCCTCCACTGTTAGCAAGCAGGCATCGCTGCATGTGATAAGATTATCTTCTGCATATGATAGAAGTGCAAACCGAAATTAAATTTTGACGCTTACGGTATATCAGTTTCAAGGACATTATCGCTTCTCTTATAAGATACGATGTGTTTTGCTCAAATTTCAGCGCAGAGTCAATATGCAACCCTAGGTTCTTAATACAGTCCGAGATTACGATTTTACGATTTTTGTCGATTGAATATAGATATTCAATGACGACTGGACTAACATACGCACGCGCCTAGGACCAAAAACGATATCTTGGGTTTTATTTGGATTTAATTGGAGCTGATGACCACCACAAAACCGGGAAATGCTTTTCAAATCTCTGTTTTAATCCTCTCCTGACCCCAAAGGTATTCAGATGGTTTGAATGATATACCGGGTGTCCCAGCGTAGCGGTAAAGTCCATTATTGGTATCTAATAATATAGATAGCGAATAATTTTTCATACAAAAATTGTAGATAATCATAAACTCTACAATTTAGAAATATTTTTATTTATACAGAGTGTTCGACAACGACCAACCAACACAAACTTATGTTTTTTTAAATGGAATGCTATGAATTTTTTTACATTTTATGATAGCCCCTAAAGGATTGATTAAACTGACATGAAGAAAAACTACTTCTAATATTTTCTTTTTACAAATAAGTAATTTTTATTAAAATTTTAAAACTCATGAAATGAAAAGTTTGGAAGTTCATGGATTAGCAATACTTTAAAAAAATATCGCAGTCGTTATGTCTCAAAAAATGTAAAACTTCAAACTTAGATATATAACTTGCGTTGAAAAGCAAACCGTCAATAAGAGCATTTAAATTTACTTTATTAAGAACAGCTATCTAGAAGAACATGGCGTAAGCTACGATTTTCAAGCATCACAGCTATTATAACTAACAAATTAGAAAATGCGTATGTTTGGTTTAATAGTATGTTTTTATTATTTAGTAATAAAATATGGAAAAAGTACGTTTACAAACATTTATAATAAATGTTCGAAATTCTGCCCTTCTACTTCTAAGCACTTTTGAAGTCGTGTTCATTGGAGTTAAATCTGGCGATCTACGTGGCCACGTTAATGAAGCACCACGGCTAATCCAATTTTCCCTGAATGTATTATTTAAAAAGTTTCTTCTTGCGTAATGTGCTGTAGCTCCATCGTGTTGGAAGTACATTACGCGGCCCGTATACAAATCTATATTTTCTAATAAAACAGGCGATAATTCTCAAGAAATTGCAGATACCTCTCTCCTGTTAGTGTATCATCAATAAAAAAAATTAGGTGTGGCCACCACACGACTTTCTTATACGTATGAGCGTTTCAAACTATACAATCTTAAGAATTTTTTTATACAAAACTTATTCAAAATCCTATTCTAAGTACTTTTATTCTCCTAATAAATCGCTATAGAATGCATACTTTGCAAGATATTCGAAAAAAAGTGCTACTCGCTAAGAGTAAAAGTGCTACTTCCGGTCCGAATTTTGAAATTTCATGTATACCAAAAATATTGAAAATCCAACTCTAAATACTTTTATACTCTTAATAAATATATATAGAATGCATAATTTACGACATATTTGCCAAAAATCGCTATTCGGTAAGAGTAAAAATGTTACTTCCGGTCCGAATTTTGAAATCTTTTTTATACAAAAGATATTGAAAACTATGTTTTAAATACTTTTATACACGTAACGTACCTGTCTAAAAAGCTTGACTTGCGAAATATTCGCAAAAAACCGATTTTCGATAAGAGTAAAAGACCTACTTCCGGTAGGAATTTCGAAGAACTTTTTAAATAAAATTATTCTCAGTTTTAATTTTAAGTACATATGAATTCTTTATAAATTTGTTTAAACTTAGTAATTGTCGAAATATTTGCAAAATTCGATTTTTTCACTGAAGTAAACTACTACTTCCGGTCTACCGATTTTACTGAAAAACTAATCAGATCTCAAGAGGGAGATTATACACGTAAATACAAAATTTGGAATTTATATCTACAGCGGTTTGACCGCTATCGTGGTCACACACAGACACACAGACACACAGACACACAGACACACAGACAGACAGACACACACAGAGACATTTTTTAAAAACCACTTTTTTGGTATCAGGGGACCTCAAAACATGGACATCTGCAAAAATCTCGAGGTCGAAAATTTTCATCATCACAATACTTCCTTATACTACGTATAAGAAAGTAAAAGTCCGATAACTTGATGTTTAAGGATGCCGCCCCATACATTTAATGTGGAACCCCATTCTCCATAGTAATTTCATTTGATATGACATTATCTATTCTTACCTGTTGTGTTCTTCCCACCAGGTAAGATCTTAATAATTCAACAGCTGAGGAAGCCAAACCTTTTTCTTTAAACATTTGTAAATGTAGTTCATGGTGCACAGTATCGAAGGCTTTGCCGAAGTCCAGCAAAACCAACACAGTAACATTTCCATCGTCTGTACCTTTCAACACATCGTCCAAGATGTGAGCAAAAGCAGTAGGACAACTATGGCTTGATCTGAAACCAGACTGACATTTTGGTGAAATATTTGACTTTTGCAAATATATTATTCATAAAATTATAAAAAAAAATAACTGCACAACCTTCTTATACTCGTACATTGACACGTACTCACAGAAACTATACTCTTCCACATTACCCGTTATTTCCCTTAATATTCAAAAATGATATTCTACTATTCGTTTATGACAGAATTTTAATTACATCAATTTGCAACCTCTATTTTCTTAGTGTTTGATAATACATTTAGTAATTTGTAAGTTATTTCTTATAAAACAACAACTGTTCTAATTATAGAATAATCCCATATCTACAAACAGACAAATTCGTGCAGGTAAAATGATAATAACGGATTTAAGTGTCTATCTAATTATGCCACCTAATTATAACGTGGCTTTAAATAAACCAATCTGTAAATACATATAAATAATGAAAAGCCTATTCTAATTTGTGCCGAGATTGTATATGTAATTTTGCAATTCTAACGAAAATGTATAAATAAAAACTACTTTATCATTGTTAATTTGATAAGTATAGTTTATTGACATCTAAACGGTTTCTTCATTCAATTAGGTTAGCAGCAATAAATTTCTGGTTCTAAACATATCATTATAAAAAATTAATACTATATATTTGGCACCCAACGTACGGACAAATGTTAAATATAATATTAAAAAGACGGAAATAAATATTAAAAAATTACAGTTTTATTAAGGAAATACACGTGTTTGTCAGTTTAATGCGAAATATATTGAATAGTCCCTGTATTGGACAGGTAATATATTTATTGTTGATTCAGACAAAGGAGTATTTTAAAATTGACCAACAAAAGCCGACAAAACAATGTGAAAAACCGTCAATCTACTTATCTACAAAAGTCTGTCAATTCTCTTATCATTCCAAGATCTCCTTTAAGTACTACAATAATACAATACTATAGAGTTCGAGTCAGCAGCAGCAGCAGTCATGCTTTACAATCTTCGCATACTTCATTGACTGTGCGGCAAGTTTGAGTGGTCACATTTGAGAGTCTCTACGGTGTTACATTGTTCAAAGAACCTGCAACCATCGCAGTAATAAAGTAGAAGCCACTTCTCCTTCGGGGAACATGTAACAGTTGGTGTACTTGTAATTCGTTTTAGTGGTACTCGACGAGCGCACACTTCTCGCGCTCCGTAGCTTTTGTTCAATTTTTATGATGTTGGCTGTTTGTTGTTAATGCAATCTTAACTATTTTGACGTTTAATTACTGCATTGTAGAAAGAAAATGCGACGCGTATGAATGGATATCGGGGGTTTTAATACGGTTTATTGTTCGAAATAAGTGAATTTGCTTTTTGAAATTGCAAGATGTTGCCACCACTTGTGTCCTGTATTGATGTAGATATTGTAAATTAAATTCTCTGAATTTCTGAGAATTAATTTCATTTTGATTAGATTAATATATAAAGTAATGTTACTTTCACTATTTGAAAGGAATATATGAAGATCCATTATAAACATTAGGATTATGACTCGTTAATTACTGCATTGTTATTAATAGATGTCAGATATTTTTAATACTAGATTTAAAATCAAACGTCGCCAAAAAGTAATTTATTATTCAGCTGCAATTTGTTTCTCCCGCTTAAGACACTGACGTGAATTCAAAATAGACGTTCATATCATGTGCTTATTCTTAATAAATACATATAAATAAATTATTCGTGTTGGACATCAACATTCATTGCAAGAAGTGTAACGACTTATACCTACAACATTTTCTCATTTGTACTGCCAAGATTTACAGTTTGATTCAAGTTAATATTGTAAATGTTTATAGAAGCATGTAAACTAGCCTTCTATGGTTTATGACATAAGATTAGGATATTGGAATATGATTTTGTATTGATTTTTCAATTTCTGTAATCCCATATAATTTGGAATCTAACAAACTAGCAGGTTTGTCATCTAATATGCTAGGTATGTTGCTAATTTCTTATGACTTGTTCTGTGAAAGATGAGGTAAAGGGGGGCGTCTTGGTTACGTTTGTGAGTATTAATGCCACAAGTTTAACTGTGCCATTAGTGTTCGTCTATGCAAGTATTCGTAACCCATATAAATACTTATCTGAGGGCCTACCAGTGGGTTCTATGGTACTACCAAATAAATGTGGTTGTATGGCCACAGAATTATGGGAATAATTTGCAGAAGTCTTAAAAAATATTGTAAATCATACACATTGCTCTCTAAGTTACAAAATTTACTTGTTCACAATCATGAATCACACATCGAGTTCAATGTTTTCAATTTTGTAAATCATGTAGAAGTGCATTGCTCCCTTTTCCACCCCACACTACATATAGGAGCAATTCCTAGATTTGGGGATTTTGAGTCATTTAAAACTAATCATGCAACTGTTTTTGATGATTGGATGCTGGTACATTCTGGTCAGGCGATGACCTTAAGAAACGTTGGATCCTTGACAAATGGAGCATATCCAAATACATTTCCTTTCAAAAAGATTACGCATGGCTTCAAAAAAAGTCTACTTATATTTACTGAAAACGATTGTGGCAAGTTGTGGTGATGATAAACCTTCAACTGCCGAAGATTTGTCTCAGGATGATGATGATGATGCAGAGAGGCACGACAAGTTATTTTTAGGCACCAGTAGATCTTGAACAGCCCTCAACTTTAGGCACTGCGAGTAAAAGCACACGTTATACACGATCCAGACTAGAGAAACTGATTCCTTAATCTGAACCTGCTGCTAGCAAGAAAGGAAGTGGGAAAAGAAAGTCCAATTCCAGTATTTACACTGGCACCTCTAATTGATTATCAAAGAAAATTGTTTCTAACAGAGGAGACAAGAAGAGATACGTATTTACCGGGCAGCAAACCAAAAAGTATAATACTAAATCAAGGAAAACTAGTTCCGAGAGTTCATCAAGTGATTCCGATATTCCATTCGATGACTTTATGTCCTACAGTAGTGACGAATATAAAGAAATCGATATTTCGCTGGAAGGCAAAATTGAAATTAGGAATTTTGTTCTGATTAAATTTTGCATGGTCTCAACAATCATTCATTACGTAGGAAATTGCATCCACCGACACAAATTGGAACCGCAACAACGTCCATTATATTTACTTTTAATTAAAATTTCAGCAATTTGAATATGAAATGAAGACAATAAAAAAATATTTATAAAATTCTCAATGGTGTAGTAGGTGTTTATGTTCTGATGAATGTGTTCTAGTCATAAGACGAAAGTGCTGGGGTACTTTTGTAGGTACGGTACAAATAGACATCTTAAAGTAAGCGTTTAAAATTCCTTTCATGGTTACGTTCACATGCTGCAATTCGAATCATGAATGATCGTCTTACTCTACGTAACAAATTTGAAATTACAGTTCTGCAGGTTTCCCTGATCTGATTCTCCATTCTTCAATATTTAAAATTGGTGTCTGGTAGACTCTCTTCTTTACCATATCCCAAAGAAAATTCTAAAAGAGTAATCTCAGGACTACAAGGGGGCCACGCATGTTTAGAACCACTACAAATCCACCCATTTCGGAAATTATCTTCCAAATATGCTCGAATTATTCTATGATAATGTGCAGGCGCGCCTTCCGTTTGTAACCACAAATGTTGCCTCGCATATAATTCTATATATTCTAATAAAACCGGTGACTCAGTTCAAAGATGATTCAAATATTTTTTTCCATTTCAATTTTTCCAATAAAGGTATGGTCCAGTTATACGATCTCCCAATATCCCACATGAAACATTTACATGCAGAATACACAGTTTGAAAATGTGCCATTCTGAAGTCTTTTGGGTAATCTGTTGATTTTATAATTCAAGGAAAGTTGAATATAGTATGGATGAAATTTATTCTCTTTCAAAATCCTACAAACCAACGACTGATTTACTTCAACTAACCGTGATAACTCTATTTGGCCGATATAAGAATTATCAGTTACAGCTTCGATAAATGCTACTTCATTTTTTGGACAAGTTGCAGTTCTAGTCCTTGCTCTTTTAGAACCAGGCCAATTGTTCCTTAACGTGGCTTCTAACCTTTTAAAAATTTTGCAGCATGGTGTTCGACGTTCAGGATAACTCTCTCGGTAGAAATCTGCTGCAGAAACACCATTTTTTTGGCATTCCTTAAAAATCAGTGTCCGTTCTCTCATCGTTTAAAAACATTTTTAAATGACTACGTACCAAAAAATGTAATGACACTGACAGATGTGATGACACCTTTCAAACTACATAATACCAACTTTAATTTAATTTTCCAATACCAAAGAACAATGTCTGCTTAGTAAAACGTCTATTAGGATGTATTTTTACTTAGTCAGGCTCGTCATCTTACGTGAATAACTCAGTATAATACATTTTCTATACGCAATATAACGACAGAGCTCTCTCTGTCTATTTGTTTCCTATTTTCTTAACTTAACATATTATTCTTGGAAATTTAAAATGGCTCTCTTTATTCTGCCCTGTATCATACTAGTGCTGCATATCTATTATAAAAATAATTTTTCAGATGTATAATAGGTATGTATAGCAGAAACACGTGTCCATTGATATTTACAAAGTACATTGATAATTACTCAATTTATCAACTAATTACGACGATTTTAAACTGGTCACTTTCGTCTACCGCATACCTACATGTCATTAAAATAAACTTTAAAAGATAATAATTAAAATTCGTGTTATGTTATATATTCTATATTTTCACAGAATGTGAATATTGAATTTGATAATGACGCTCCTATATTTTGTATAGGAAAAATGAAAACCGAGAAATATGAATCCTTTCATACCTGCGTACACTTATACACGGCTGTATGAATAGTTGCCTGCATCAACTAACCGCAGGTAGTAAAATCATTTTTTTAATACGCGTACCAGAATACAATAGTAGCAGGTAGGCAAACATTTCCAATTTAATTAAATATTCCGCCGAAACATTAGCACAACAATTTTATAATTGACAGGAACCATCTCATATCTTTATTAAGCGGAAAGAACATGTGCTATTTAAATGTATACATTCAATTAATTGTTATAATTAATAAAAATAAGTTATATCTTCGGTAGACAGGCAACATGAGCATAGTTCTAAATATTTATGGTTTCTAATACGGAATGCACGCCTAGAAATTGTATAATCTGTCTTAATTTGACTTTGCGTTTTACATATTCGCCATTGTGTAAAATTATGCCCAACGGGACTTAATTTCATTCACGCATCTATCCTTTTAATGGAAGATATACGTGTAACTAATTAAATTAATAAGTAATGGGAATATTTTTTTCTATTTCGTAAATTTATATGTTATAACTTTTTAACTTCTTGATGTGTATTAGTTTACCTTGTAATTAACGTGTCATATATTAAATATCGTTATAATAAAGGTAATTTAGTAATTTAGTATAAACAATTCATCTGGTTATTCTCCCCCCAACGATCAACCAATTTAGTCCTGATTTTCCGACATAGGCTACACTGCAACTTTTTTAATTCTCAATTTCCAGCCATGTAAATATTCTACAATATATTGGAACTTTTCTAACCATTTAAGGTAAATATAATGGTAAGTATTAGACTCTTGCTGACAAAATATAAATAAAATAATTTAAGAAAAAGGAATAGTTGTAATCATTAAATGTTATTTGAAAATTTTATGTTTTACATATTGAGTTTAGACGTGAAATACACTACACATTTATTTTAAAAATGTTGACTAAAGGTTTAAAACATGATTTAAATAACAATTAAAATTATTTATTATCATTAAGAATTTAATTAATGTAATAATTTCGTTTATTGATAAAATAGTATATTAAGATATATAATCTATGTATAGTAATACCATAATTCTAAAAATTATCAGGATCACAAATGCTTATATAAACATGTGAATACATGAAAAAATGTTTTGAATAAAGAGACGCGTACCCAAGCTCAAAAAAGTAGCATTCATTTAAATTAATTCTTCTGAAATTCGTCATTTCAGTATAAGTATGGAACAGAAGATAATTAATTAACTGAATAAATAAAATACGTAAACTTGGATTCAAAAATTATTTAATAATATCACTACAATATCGTTTCGCCAAACTTTGGCTTCATCAGGTGATGAGTAACTGATGAAACATGGAGTTTCAACATGTATCAGCCTCATCAATTAACTATTATATAATTAATTAATTTGAGGGAAATATTCAATACGTTTAGAGGTTTAATTGAATAAAAAATATTCATTTAAAAGAAATTTATAAGATGTATGAAGAAAGCCCAGCAAGAGACAAAATTGAAAAGAATGTTAAAATATATAACACCAGCTAGAGCTAGTGAAATTAGCGAAACTAAAGGGTTCTAAATATAAATTTTGGGTGATATTGCGAAAAACTGGTAGGTACAACATTAAGTTTTACTAGAAATTTGAACAACCTGAAGAAAGAAAAAGAACATGTTCTAAGACAACAAGTTCTTGGTCAAGATATTCGCCAAGTCTACTTGACAAGTGTAAAGAAGTACTTGTCGTCAATGTTCAAGTGTAAAACCGCCTCCATGAGTCGCCCTAGTTGCTGGTTTGTACATTTTTGACGTAATCTCTAGGTACCGATAGTGTCTAAATTATAGCAGATAAATAAAATCTGAACAGTTTGACTTATTAAGTATTCATCTTATATTCAAATTTTTCATCTTTTAAATTCCCAGAAATTTTATTTTGTATAATTTTTTCTTCTTTTTTCTCTAACTTTTGAGTTTGTAGGTTTTAGTTATTGGCCTTTCTTTTATTTTATTCGAAAACATGGTGAATGTTTCTATAAAAGGCAAATATTCAATACTAATGGATAACTCTATATATATGTTTCTATTCTTTTTGCTTTCAATAAAACGATTTAATTACATCTATTTCTTTGTATTGTGTGTTGTTATGTATGCAATAGTATTATTGGTAGTCCTCTATTTGTAACTCTCCATGTATTTTATTCTTTATATGGAAATTAATCTGTTGGACAATAAAATGTATATTACTATTATTATTATTATTGATAACTTTTTTTTAGTTAGATAACAAAAATCTATAAGCAAAGTTACATATACGAGTGTCGCAGATAATCTTGGACTAAGTAGTAATAGTTAGCCTGTAATAGTCTTGCAAAATCAGCCGCAATGGGATGATCATTGTATATTTTTTCCGTACGACATATTTTGGATATACAACAAGATCATGAAATATGCAATGAAAATGATAATTTTAAATGTTGTTATTTATAAAAGCCCAGATAGTTATTACGCTTGGCTGATTATGAAGGAATAGTAAGTGATAAGTATATATATCATATCTCGCTAATACATCGTAGTCTACATTTACCACTCTAGTAAAATGAACAAATTTATCTTTTGTCTTGCGTAAGGTGCCGACTAACTGCTATGAGGAAGGACGTAAGGGGGTGGCACCATATGCGCTAATGCAACTTCTGACGTTGTAAGGTATTCGTTCAAATAAAACAAACAGCAGAAATGTTTGTTTTCCTTATTATGTTTTTGCAATAAATTGAATACAAAAGACTAATTAAGGTTTCGTTGGGAGTACTTTCTTATAATTCAAATTATTTACTCTTACATTTCATTCCAAAGTTGACAAAATTTACATCATAACACAGTTTCAGAAACTTTATTTTAAAAACTAATTCCAGTCGAACATGCATTGAGCTTTTGTTTATTTGTATTTTCAATTTCGTTTTGATATTTCGTAAATGAAAGCGGCACTATTGTTTGAACGAAACCTTCTAAAGTCCAGAATTTTCATTAGCGCATATGACGCCACCCTTTTACGTCTTACCTCACTGCAGTTAGTCGGCACCTCTGCGTAAACCCCTATAATACAAAAACAATACCATATGCACCAGACACCGTTAACGCACTAGGAGGTAGGTCGTTGACATAAATCAGAAACAATGTAGAGCCTAGTGTAGATATCTGCGGCACGCCACATTCAAGACTTGCTTTGTGATAAGTGATCTTGTATAATAAAGATTAAGTGTATAAAATATTGTTGTGTAAAATATTGTTCATTTTCTACTCTTATTTCGAAAATTTCGGGCTCTTATTCTAATATTCTACTTAAAAATACAAAGATAACATCTCTCAAAATGTTACTTATTATTATAAATCTCGCCAAATCTTTATCAAAATCATAAGAAACGCTATAATACATAAGAATTTTATTTAACTGGTTACACTCGTATATTACAGAGAAATAATTGTAACTTCATTTTCATTTGCACAATGCTTTTTGTAAAATAGAGAGCGTTCATAATTAGTTACTATGATCGTTTGCATTCTAATTATACCTTTTAATGCTTAACAACCATAATTTCCCATAACATTTAATGTTTTTTCATCTAATTTCTAAAAAACAAATTTGATATGTATATTGTCAATATGTTTATGTATTATAAATGTAATTGCAATACAAAAAATACCTTTAATTATATAATAATGTTTCTTATATCTATCATGTTGTAATACTATATCTTGTACAAGATTTTGTAAAAACAGGTCTTTAAATAAAAGTGTAATTTATACACACAGTTGTTGACGATAAACTAGATCAAGAGAATATTGGGAAATAATAAATATATTTACTCAAGTCACATGGATGATGCTGATTATTACATTGACTTTCAGTTAGTGTCTACTTTAATCTATTGTATTTTTATTCTTGTTTAAAAATATACGTACCTAATGCTTAAACCATTTGAATACTAATGTAAAATCATTTAATTTGGCATGGTGTTCTCAATTTTGTCTCAATAATAATTTTTATCATCTCCAATAATATAAATTGTTTTAATTATGGACAAAGACAAAAAAATAATTAAAATCTTACATGTATATAAACTGTAGAGATTTACAATAATTATAGCTAGCGGGTGTAAAGAGATGATGTTTATTGAGAAGCCAAAAAAATTCAATATGGGTAAGCCATAAAGTGTTATCGGATATGCTTCTTGGATTCATTATAAAGTGCTTCACAATTCATACTTATTCTTCTATTACAGCATTGATTCTATCCTTAACCCATTTGTTCCCAGTGTACCCATTTGAGTACGGTTAATGAAATATTTTTTAAGCTCCATATGGTACATTCAGAGTTCTATGCTTAGTGGCGATGCAAAGTACACTAAAGAAGGAATATTCTTTTAGAAATTGGCCACTAGATGTCGCTTTTATGTATGGAAAACGTAACCTTATTTTTTGCTACAAATTGTGCCAGTGTGACTGTGTAACTTTTTGTTATTTTTTACCTATCTATAAAAAAAAACATTTTATTCTACTAAAATTAGTTACTGAGGTATGTATGTTTTACTATTATTTCTGTGAATTTTACATAAAATACATGCACTGGTATTTTTTCATATTTACATATAGGTGTACTCATATGAGTACAGCGGGAACAATACGTTGTTAGAGCTGTATTTATTTTTGGTAGATAAATTACTATGGATCCCAAGCCCATCAGCACTAATATGTTTTATGGCAGATCCTACCAGAATTTGCAAGCTGCCATAGACGATATTACTGAAAATGAAAAAGATATTGATATCGTTATAATACCACCGGATGCCGATTATCAAACAGATGAGGACAATATCGATGAAGATGATATTCAAGCCTCCCATTCGATGTTCCTGCTGCTGTTGAAATTTTTTCTCAGGACAGTACAGAGAGTGACCCAGAAGATAATATTCCGTTGAGTATGTTACGCAGTATTAGTAATACTGGTGAATCATCTACGAAAAAGGGAAAAATTGCAGAAAAAGAACCAAATTGGACTGACGAAATAATTGATATCACAATGAACCAAGGAAATGGATATTTAGCTCGCGAAGATATTGTCAAACAAGAATTAGGAGGACTAAATCCTGTCCAGATTTTTGAAAAATTATTTGACGATGAAATAATAACTTATATTATCAAAGAAACCCAGAGATATGCTGCTCAGCAAAACAATCATTCATTTACTGTAACAAACAACGAGATAAAAATATTTATAGGTTTCTTATTATTCACTGGATATCATCGATTACCAAGAGAGAAATTATATTGGTGTACAGATGTAGATCTAAACATACCACTAGTTAGAGGTAGTATGTCCCGCAATAAATATTATGAAATAAAAAAATACTTTCATTTAGCAAATAACGAAACAGTTGATAAAAACGACAAGATGTATAAAATTCGTCCTCTCATGGAAAAACTGAATAAGCGATTCTTGCAGTGGGGTATATTCCATGGCAAGCTCTCCATTGACGAGGCTATGGTAAAATACTTCGGACATCACTCGTCAAAACAATTTATCCGTGGAAAGCCAGTGCGTTTCGGCTATAAAGACTGGATGATTTGCAGTTCTTCTGGTTATTGCTATCAGTTCGATACCTACTGTGGGGCAAAACAAAATAGAAAAGGGACGGATCAAAATTTGCCTTTAGGGTCTAAAGTTGTGTTGGACTTATTAGAAGTAGTGACAGAACCGCAAGATCATATAATATTTTTCGACAACTACTTCACAAGTCACGGTTTGTTGAAAACTCTTAGTGACTTGGGCTATAGAGCGACGGGGACAGTGAGGGACAATCGCACAAAAAAATGTCCTTTGCCTGATCAGCAGCAATTGAAAAAAGAAAATCTCGGTTTTTTTCAATACAAATACGATAAAGAACATTCATTACTTCTAGTAAAATTGAAGGACAACAGTACCGTGTCTATGATGACCAATTACGACAGTATTCATCCCCTTTCAAATGTAAAACGTTGGTCCAAGGAACAGAAAGAAAAAATTGATGTACCTCAACCTCGTCTCTTTGCCAATTATAATTCAGCTATGGGCGGCGTAGACTTGCTAGACCAATCTGTAAATAATTACCGAGTGTCCATCCAAGGTAAGAAGTGGTGATGGCCCCTTTGGACCCACATGCTGAATGTTGCAGCTATTAACGCCTGGAGGTTACATTCATTGGCAGGCGGTAATATGGATTTGCTCAACTTTATAAGAAGTATATCAAGGCATTACTTGAGAGTTTTTGAGAAAGCTCAACACTCCAGGCACCCAAGCAAAGATCAAAGAGGGCATTTTCCAAAAAAAATTGAAAAGCAATTGCGCTGTCGCAAGTGCCATCAACGAGCTAAGTGGATTTGTATGAAGTGTAATGTTATACTTTGTTTAGAAAGGGAATGTTTTATAAAGTTCCATAGTGAATAACATTTTCTATTGTAAATCACTAAACTAAATTAGCTAAATATTATATAATTTATATTTTCATTAACGTCCCTATATTCCCGTTGTACTCATTTGAGTACATACCTTTTTTTCATATTCTATTCAAAAATTTATCGAAAAACTGGTCATATTTTGTTCTTTGGGCATACCTTTAATAAGAAAAAAACGAGGTTATTGAAATTTTGTAAAAAAAATAGTTGTGGGAACAAATGGGTTAAATCTTCTCGTGTATTGTATTTATTGTCGTTCCTCAAGATTCTTATAACTTGCACCAAACACTTGTGTGTTCCATCTACTGCTCTTTAGTCTTATTTCCTTTAACTGGTAAAAGTTTATCGTTTCTGATTTTAAGTAATTTATTTTTTATTAATCATCTTTTTCCATCTAGATTCCATGACGTGGCTTTCTACTTAGTTTTAATGCATGCCTCTGCTATTGCACACGTTATTCCAGTATACTGCAATCACTTTCTTTGGCCTTATATTCATGCTTGCCTTTTCTTTAAGTTTTCTCTAATTTGTAACTTTAATCTGTTTTGTATTGTTAAAATTTTTATTCCTATATGGATAGTTTGACATTTCAAAAGTGTGACAATATTTTTTTATGTAAATTTTCTAATTCTTATATTCTTCATTACATGGTTATTTCTTTTACTTTCTTATACGTAGTATAAGGAAGTATTGTGATGACGAAAATTTTCGACCTCGAGATTTTTGCAGACGTCCACGTTTTGAAGTCACCTGCTCCAAAAAAGTGGTTTTAAAAAAAATGTCTGTGTGTCTGTCTCTGTGTGTGTCTGACTGTCTCTGTGTGTGACCACGATAGCGGTCAAACCGCTCTATGTATCAATTCCAAATTTTGTATTTACATTTATAATCTCCCTTTTGAGATCTGATTAGTTTTGCAGTAAAATCGGTAGACCTGAAATAGTAGTTTACTTTTAGAGTGAAATAATCGAATTTTGCAAATATTTCGTCAACTACTATGTTTAAACAAATTTATAAAGAATTCATATGTACTTAAAATTAAAATTGAGAACAATTTTATTTAAAAAGTTTTTCGAAATTCTTAAGGGAAGTAGGTCTTTTACTCCTATCAAAAATCATTTTTTGCGAATATTTCGCAAGTCATGCTTTTTAGACAGGTACGTTACGAGTATAAAAGTATTTAGAGCTTAATTTTCAACACCTTTTCTATAAAAAATTTTTCAAAGTTCGGACCAAAAGTACCACTTTTACTCTTACCAAATAGCGATTTTTTGCAACTATGTCGTAAATTATGCATTCTATATATATTTATCAAGAGTACAGAAGTATTTAGAGCTTGATTTGCAATATTTTTTGTATAAATGAAATTTCAAAATTCGGACCGGAAGTAACACTTTTACTCTTAGGGAGCAACACTCAGGGGACTTCAAAACGTGGACGTTACTATATCTTCCAACATTTTGCATCACATGGTTTCTCATCAGAAGCATGTGATCTGCACGATATTGAATTTTTTGAGGTATCCGGTTTTCTGATTCTTGAAATAATGTTGTATTTGGTGATGGTAATCTGAGCAAGATTCTATTTCACCTCTTTTCCTTTTTTCTAGTTTAATGTTATTTTTTAAAGTTTCATATGTTTTCTTGATTTTTTTTATTGGAATTCCTTGCTTTTATCTTAACGTTTAATTGTTAAATTTTTACCAGGTCTTGAAAGAAACCTATCATAAAAATCTGCAGCTGGTAGAATATTATCTTCATCTTCTTTATTACTGCCACCACCAATATATTCAACGTCTTACATTCTTATCTACCAGATGAAGTAATAGTAGTGATTTTAATTTTTAAGTCATAGTTTATATTAAACATCAATGAACTACAGTTGCTACGAATTTTATACCAAGTTAGATATTAATAATGTAAGTATGATAATAGACCAATGTTGGACAAAGTTTCATATGTAATTAACAATTAAAAATATGAATGAGTAACAATCATTAGTTAGAATTAAATACAGACAACTCCGTATTTATCAGTAAATTATGTATAAATTTATTTTCTCATACCAGAATGCGCAGAATTAATTTTGGTTAATAAATTACAATCACATTTATTTTTTCAATTTTTAATTGTAATCAAATGTTACTTATCCTATTTCAGAAATACACTATTTCTTAATAAAAACTTGTTTAACCTGAAACAGGTTTAATATTTTCGAATTAGTAAACCAGTTGCTCGGCTACATCCTATAAAAAATTAAAACTTGCTTTGTGTTTACTGTCATTGACCGATTTATTACTTTCTTATACGAATGATGACGAAAATGTTCGACCTCGAGAGTTTTGCAGATGTCCACGTTTTGAAGTCCCCTGATACCGAAAAAGTGGTTTTTAAAAAATGACTGTGTGTCTGTGTGTGACCACGACAGCGATCAAACCGCTGTAGATATCAATTCCAAATTTTGTATTTACGTGTATAATCTCCCTCTTGAGATCTGATTAGTTTTTCAGTAAAATCAGTTGACCGGGAGTAGTAGTTTACTTCAGTGAAAAAATTTTGCCAATATTTCGTCAATTACTAAGTTTAAACAAATTTAAAAAAATTTAAATGTACTCAAAATTAAATTTAAGAAGAATTTTATTGAAAAAGTTTTTCGAAATTCCTACCGGAAATAGGTCTTTTACTCTTATCGAAAATCCGTTTTTTGCGAATATTTCGCAAGTTATGCTTTTTAGACGGGTACGTTACGAGTATAAAAGTATTTAGATCTTAATTTTCAATACCTTTTGTATAAAAAAAAAATTTAAAATTCGGACCGAAAGTAACACTTTTATTCTTATCGAATAAGGATCTTTTTGCAAATATTTCGTAAATTATGCATTTTATTAATATTTGTCAAGAGTACAAAAATATTTAGAGCTGGATTTGCAATTTTTTTTGTATACATCAAATTTCAAATTTCGGACCGGAAGTGTCACTTTTAATTTTAGCGAGTAGCACTTTTTTTTTGAATATCTAACAAAGTATGCATTCTATAGAAACTTATTAAGAGAATACAAGTACTTAGAATAGGATTTTAAATAATTTTTGTGTAAAAAAATCTGAAAATTCTATAATTTGAAACGCTGATACGTATAAAAATTTAGTGTGGTGGTCACTCCTCATTTTTTTGTTACTTTCTGCTAAATAACGAATCAATGTTATTTTATTATAATCAATCTATCACGCCATTGCCTTTCGATACACAATATTTCTGATCTGTACCTTTAGCGATATCGACGGTGAATGACTCGCCGACTGCGTGTCTTTCGTTTCCTATAGAAAATCATATGATTTCACATATTGTTGGTTTTTTAATATTCACCGATTTCGAACATTTCGAAACAAAATATGATCACAACTTTCCGCGCAACCTAAGAAACACACACACAAAATTTTGACAAAATCGATTATGTAGTTTGCCAGTATATAAATAACAAATTAAATGGTTTTGGTTTTATATATTAGATTCAAAGTCATAAATAAATTTACTTCTGACATAGTGATATGTTCGCTTTTTCTGCTTTAAAAATAAAAATAATTTAATAGATAATCTACTTCTATTTTAATTTTTAAAGCGGACAAAATAATATCAAGGTTGGTAAAGGCAAACTCTAGCAGCTACAATTACTCGACTCTTCTTTGAATTTTACGATTTAACTGTATGATTCATTTAAGTATTATGTGGTACATGAAAAATCATGTCAAGAATGCATCATTCATACATTTTTAAGAAATTTATTACAAAATCAACTCGTCTGTCATTAAACCGGTTTACCATAACAACGGCATGACGTTATTTGAATGAAATGGTAAAAATAATAGAATCCTATGCCTATCCACATTCGTATAGTCGATAGAAATTTACATTTTTCCAATTAGACACATCAAACAAAAGAATGGTAATTAGTTGTTTGTTCGTGAACGACAAAGAAAAGGAACAAGGTAGAAGTAAAAACAAAAAAATACCTCTAAACAATGTGTTCGTCTATTATTACTTTATTTATGCAACAGAAACCTTTTAACTAGGTTCTCTTTATAATATAAAAGCACATAGTTAACAATTTTATCGGCAAAATGTATCTTCCACATCTATTTATGTGTATCTTGTATGAAAGCATGAATATAATCTAAATCTGATGTAATATAATAAATGCCGTATACACGTTATGTTGTGAAACATTACTTTACCAGCTGGAAACTACAAAATACAGACCAATTACTTATATACGCAATTAGAAGATTTATTTAGATTTTTACAAAATATATTTTTTTATATTGAAACATGCATTACGTAAGCAATAGTGACGGTACCTAGTTAATTAGGGTCTCAACAACTTGAATGATGTTAACATTAACATTTTTTACACTTTTAAGCCAGATACCTCTGACGGTATGTTTGAGGCAGTTAATTCTCAACCTAATTTGCGTCGCCGTGTACTGAGGGTCATGTTAAGTTCCTCTTATATAGACTATTTAAAATTAATTTTTATTCGTTATACATCGTATCAGTAAATATCTATTAACACATAACTGGTTTGCAAATGCTTCTCCAATAAATCAGAAGAATGATATGAAGGATGTGAATTTTGCGCAATGAATGTGTGACATGTGTCATTGAGAGTATCATTGATCGATTGTGAGAATGCACGGTTATGAAATCAATGTCAGGACACATTACGAGCTACGCGTAGACACGACAGTACTGGCAAATGACTGTAAAAATTAAGCAAGTGCTTCCTAAATTCTAAACAGAATACAGAGTGTAGGCATCTAATTGATTAGTGAACTTGAACTGGGAATGAAAATTCTGTTTATGACATGACAATGACGTGGAGAATCGTGGAGAATATTGGTAAAATCCAGGCCAGTGGTTTTATTTATACATAATACTTTGTTTAGAACACGTCTTTTAATATTGTTCACAAACTATTGTCAAATTTCATGTTTTACATGTAGAAAATAGAAACACTTTATTCTCTTTAGTTATGAAAATATGACTTTAATTATTATTTTGAATACCAGTTAATGTAGTACTTTAGTATTTCGGTATTTGGGTACTTTACATGTTGCAAAACACTGAATTTATAATTAAAATAAATATATCGAATGTCTAGACAAAGTCTTTTAATATAGTAAAGCATATCACAAAATTATTATTTTACAAAAGGAATTAAGAAATATTAATGTAATATGTACGTAATATCATATATGCACATAGGGTATATTCTTAACTAAAAAAAATCTTCTTGGAAAAAAATAAGAAACTGATATAATAAATTAAGAGAAAGTTTACCGAGCGTCTTTCAGCTGTTCCTTTTTTGTAATACAGTTGTTTTGAATTTGCAGTTTTAAGTATAAAAGCCACAACAAGTTATCACATTAAATATGAATTCTAAAAATGTGATTGTGACCGTATTATCTGCTGTGAAGAGGTAATAATTATAAGGGAAGTAAATTTAGAACACGTAGCCGTAGAGAATTGAGGAAATGGCTGCAACCTGAAAGTTACAATGTGACAGTAAACAATTTTCGTTTGGAAACAAATATTAATGAAGGAAATGATTTTCAATTGTTACAATTTATAAACTCGAAATTATATACAAGTAGTTTGGATAAATAAAATAATACCTAGTACTCACTTTCCGAATGAATTTTAAACATCTGACCAAGAGACCATATAATTAAATCTTTCAAATCAATGAGGTCAAATCGGGCATTGTTTCTCTTGTCAGAGAATAATACAGACACAGAGTTTTTGTTTGTTTCACAATTAGGTACTTTTACATTGCGAATAATAGCAGTAGCACCGATCTGACGAAGATAATGTAAAAGGCAAATGATAGGTTATGATTTCTTCCTAGTAAAAGGATTAGTGGTCAGTTTAAATATTGCTTATTGAGATTTTCCATGTTAAGTTTTTGAATGTTTAATTTATTAGAAAATAACAGACGGAGGTTCGAGAAACATATAATATGTCTAATGTAAGCGTATAATTTCTAAATGAATAGATTCGTTAAATCAGTATTATTATTATATACGAGGGCGACCTGAAATGTTTCCGGAATCGGCAAGAAAAACACGCTATTGTTGTGGTTTTTTATTTTTATTTTTCGATGTAGTGTCCTCGAAGATGAATACACTTCCTCAAACGGTGCTCCAGTGTCTTCAAGCCGTCGGAAAAGTAGGATGTTTCGAGGTCTGCAAAATAGCCATCTGTAGCGGCGATGACCTCCTCATTTGAGGCAAATCTCTTTCCTGCCAGGGATTTTTTCAGGTTTGGGAATACGAAAAATTTGCTGGGGGCTAGGTCCGATGAATATGGAGGATGAGAAAGTAATGCGTAGCGCAACTCACTCAATTTGGACAAGACGGGATGAATGAGCCGGTGCATTGTCGTAATGAAAAAGCACTTTTTTCCGCTGCAAACGAGTCCGTTTCTCCTTCAATACTGCATCGAATCGAGTCAATAAATCGCTGTAGTATTTATTACCTCGTGATCGTCTTTCCCTTCTGCAGTCGATGAGGATCACACCTTGGGAATCCCAAAAAATGGTCGCCATGACCTTTCCGGCTGATGAAACGGTCCTGGAAAAGTCCACTGCTTCGATTGTTCCTTGGTCTCCGGTATGTAGTGGCGGATTCAAGGCTCATCCACGGTTACGAAACGCATGAAGAAATTTCTTGGATTGCGTTGAATGCTGGCCAGACACTCCTCCGAAACAGTCACCCGTCACCGGTCATCTCTTTCAGCTTCAATTGGCGATCGGCTAACACGACATCATGAAGTTTGTCTACCAATTCATCGTTGGTAGCGGTTTTTGGGCGTTCACTGCGTGGTTCATTACTTGTGCTTGTGCGGCCACGTTTGATCTCGCTCACTCAGAAGCTGATGGTCGAATATGACGGAGTAGATGCGCCATGAACCTCTAGCAAAATATTTCGTATTTCCGTGGTCGTTTCCCCAGATATCCAGAAGTGTTTTATCACTGCACGATATTCAATTTCAGGTTCCAATTTTAAAATCTATTTTATACAAAAATTAGTCCAAATCTAGCTCTAAATACTCTTGTACTCTCAATAAATAAAGAATTCATAATTTACAAGATATTTGCAAACACTGCTAAGAGCAGAAATGCAACTTTCGGTTCGAATATTGATTTTTTTTTACAAATATTATCCCAAATCAAGGTTTAATTTTTCTTATGTAATGTCAAGTTAGCTTTGAAATTGTTTAATTTGTTTGTTCTCTTTTTCTTATTGTTTGGAAATTGAAAAAAGTTACAAAACTTATATATTATCTAATATAGTTGTTAAGAAAAAGTAATAATAGACTTGGAAAAGAAAAAAATTCTGAATAATTAAATCTGCTTTTCAAATCTTTCATAGCATATCATAGTTTTTTATTATTAATATCAAGTATGGTAAAAAAAAACAATCGAATCTAATGTCATATAAAAACATTATTTGCTAACCTAACATACTGTGGAGTTTATTTTCTTTCTCTTAGAATATTCTTCATATCATGGCTTCATTTAACAATCATGAGAAATTTGATATACTGAGTTTTACATTCTAGAAGCTGAACAAATTTTATGTTAGGATCAAAATACATTTAGTCTGTTAGATAAGCTCATCATCAAGCCAGGTTTGGATTTAATGTCTAGAGTTGCAATTTAGGTTTCCTGCTCACTGAGCCTTTATTTTTTATCAAACCTTAAACAGTGAAAGGTAATTGAATCAATAATTTATCTTTGATTTCAACCAGCTGCTTGTTTTCATTTTTATTTGTAATTCTTCAATATAGGTTTAATATGTGAATAGTACATTTAGAGTGACTCCAAGATATGTTGGGTTAGGTTGGGTTGGGTTTGAGAAAAACAATATCTTTATATAGTGCTGTTAAATGCAATTACAAAGAGAAGAAGACCAAAATCAGACATAAATAATATCAAGGTAACTTGATGTTTTTATTAAAGTAAACTACTACTTACACTCCACTGATTCCACCGTTTGACTGCTATTGCTGTCACACACACACACACATACGCACACAGAGAGAGAGGGGGGGGGCAGCCATGTTTGCAAAAACTACTAAAGCATCGGCGCGACGCACCGTAAATAAGTCATAAATCATCCATATATATGTAATGTGTAAGCGACAGAAAGTCTCTCGTATTTACTACAAACATCGAGAAGGAAGATAGAATTTTTTCGTATATTTCCAGAGTCTTATATGCCGATATAAAAAGCTGCCGGTGCCCAGAACGAATTCATTCATTCAGTAGTCATCGTGCGGTATTTACTGAACAGATTAAAATAAATATAAGTGGTACAGTTTTTATTACAGTTCAATAAACACATAAATATTACAGATATAAATACTACTTAGTGATAGAAATAAATACGTGTGTTAATTTATTCGTAGTAGTTTTAAGTGCGTTATGTTTATTTTATATTTTTATATTGTGATTAGATTTTAATGTGTAAATATACAGACAGTTTTAAAACATATGCACGAGTTGTTTATTTCGAACCCGAAAACGCAACAGTAACATCTCCAAAAATTTCAAAACCGAAGATTTTCATCATCACGGTGTTTATACATATTACCTATAAGAAAGTAAAATTTCACTGCACTATCAATAAGTGCTATTTACACCAGTTCTTCCATATGATTCAAAACTATATATAAAGATTTGTTCTCATAGACAAACATACATGACGTCCATTGCGAAAACAAATGTGAGTGCTCAAACTTTCACAGAAAATAAGTTAAAGTTAAATTACCAACGATGAAGTAGAAAAAGTGTGTTTGAAAAAAACAAAATTACACTGAAAATGATTACACATAGCAAAATATGTCGACAGAATACTCCGGTATTTGGTAAAATTACTTACCTGTATATTTTACACGTAGTAGCTCAGAATTTTTCAAAATCGAGTCCTTGCAAATACGCTTTAATTTCCTAAGAATGCTAAACACATATTAACCGACATTTTTCATAATGCATAGTATCCCACATCAGCAATTAGGCGTGTATATATGTTCATTATAAAGTTGCGTTTCTCCTTTTAGAATTATGCCGAGATTAACATTAATAATATGTTATTTTAACAATTTTACATTGCTCGGTAGTCATATCCTGCGCGTTTAGTTGGTAATTAAGCTATATACCTGAATATCGGAAACTGTGGCGTGCATTTTCCAAATCGCGATCTGTATTTTTTTCGATTTACGATGATGTATATATGTGCATCGAAGTGTTGTTGCGTTATCGCCAACGATACAGCGAAACGTGCATTAAAAATCTCGCAAATGTCAAGTAAAACCTCTCTAAATTCTCCAGTCTCCCTGTGTATCGTGAATTCAGGGACGCGTGGGTGGTACTGAGAGACTGTGTGATACTTTTTTTCCGACCAGGTTCATTGTATGTGTGCAACGAATATGCCCACGCTTTATGTACGTTTATTTTAGTCGAGTCAGTCTGTGTGTGTACATGCTAAGACTCGAGTAGGACATGTAGCAATCAGCTGACCGCGAGATTGGTCCTGATTGCTCCTAATTCGTGTTTCCGCTCCCTGCATGTGGTCCGTCATCCTCTCTGAATGTACGGGGATCGTCGAATGACAAATTGAGAAATTTTCGAAAGTTGAAAGTGTTAGGAAGTAATTTTATGATTTAAAGTTAGTATAATTTTATAAATGTACAGGGCAACAGTTTATTATTAACACCGCTTAAGATGAAAATCCCTTGATGAGTTCATAGGCGTCTGTAATAGCTCAGAGCAAATATCTATTGCGATACTTCAGAAAAAAAAGATGCTTTTTATTTTTTGTTGGATCTATTATATTTATTCTATTAAAATGTTGACGTCTGTAGTGTCAGTCTCATATCAACGATAATAATTTTCTTATAAAAAAATATTATTTCAATACAAAAATACTTGAATTGATCTGTTTTTATGCGCTTGTCCCAAGTAAATTAATACATGTTAACAGGGTGTCACAAACCTAATTAATAAATGCATTGCTTCGATTTATATTTTGTTAGTATTAAAAGTAGAAAAATATAAAACTTTATGTTATTGTTTATATTATTTTGAGGTTATTTATTAATGCTTCAAGTCAGGGCCGGTTTTTCCAACTTCGGTGAAAATGTTTTATTGAATCGTTTATCAATTATTTCTCGATTGTTGACTATTCATAATTTCATGTGTTGGATTCATATCTGAAGTAGAAAGGAAAATACCATAACAATATTGTTAGTAGGGTTTTCATATTTTCATATTTATTTTAATAAAAGTACGTTTACCTATTATAAAGATGCCTAATACCAGGAAAGGAAGAACTACGTATGCTTCTAGAGAAGGAACTTCAGAAAGTTATACAAACACAATTAGACACACAAAAGCAAGATTTAAATGTAAACATAATAACACAGTTTGACATGCAGAACACAAACATACAGGATATTAACATTAATATACAAAATTTACAAACTATGCAAGGCCAATTAGATATTCAAAAGAAGGAATATAGACAGAGTATTGAAGGATTACATAGTGAAATAAATAATTTGCAAGAGGAAATAAAGAAAGAAATGCAGAATAATGTGAGGAATCTCCAAATGAATATGATTGACATGGAACCAAGAATAGATACAAGATTGAAGGACAATGAAGAGAATACAAAAGAATTGGAAATTAATACGAAGAAAGATTTAGAAAATCTTGGCAAGTTTGTGAAAAATAAAATACAAGAGGACCAAAAAGAGACATCCAAAATCATTTTGATGTTTTACAATCAAGAATTAGAGATAATAAAGAAGAGACAAAACAGGTAAAAGGTGATATTAAAACTTTGAAGGAAGATACACTAATTCTACAAGGAAAAGTTAATTTGGTTGATGAACAATACCGATCATCCATAAATAGATTCCAACAAGAAGAATGTGATTTCTTCGAAAATATAAGAAAAGAATTAGAACAGATGAAAAGAGCTGGTAACAGGATTATTTTTAATGAAAAAAGTAATTCTTATAATACATATTTGAAACCGGAAATGTGGCCTAAATAAGTAGAGATCAAGTTCATCCTATGACCTATTTAAAGAATATAACGAGACTAACAAGTGATTATTGAAGATAATTTCCAAAAGATGAATGGTTCGAGATGGTTGAAGAAAAATGTAAAAACTTTACGGATTTTGAAAGAGAATTCACTCAACAGTATTGGAATAAGAATATACAAGATCGAATGAAAGTGAAATTATTAACAGGACGTTATCAAGAAGGTTTGGTAAACCGAGAGAATTATGCGCATGGTATGTTTAATAAATCCAAACATATACCAGATATGTCCTAAGAAGAAGTCATTAGACATTTCTTAAATCATTTCATTTTAACAGATGGAGAAGTTGTTATAAGCAAGGAGGTGAACAACATAGAACAATTAATGGAAACAGTAAGACGATTGGATGATCTGACAGAAATAAAACAAAGAAATTCCCGAAATAATTATATTAATCATAATCCAGTAAACAGGGACAAATATAATTATTATAAAAATCAAGGAAGAGGAAATAATTTTTGGAAACAATAACAGAAGTAATTTTAATCAAAAACAAAATTATATAAGAGGAAATGGAAATAATAATTTCAAAAGTAACTTCGGTCAAAATAATTATTACAGGAGAAATTAAAATGGAAATGGAAATGAAAACAGAAGTTAAACTAATAATTACCGAAATAATTATAATCATGATAATGGAAACAAGAACAATTATCCTAATTCCAATACTAATTTCAAAGACAGAGGTAATAATAGACCTCAGATAAATAATGTTGAAGTAAGTAAAATGAAAATGCACCATGAATCCAGAATATATGAAAGAAAACTACAAGAGCCAGAAAAAAAACGCCGATTTATTCAGATACAGAAAATCTGATGATTCCGGAGTTGAATCAGTGTCAACCGAGTACTTCTCGAAACTAAATTTGTTACCAATAATATGTAGCTATTCACTGGATGTGACCAAAAATAATCGATTTTATGACAATCCACACAATCTTATAAAAATCAATGAGGAATCCGAAATTTTAATTGAAAATGATATACCTGTAATTGCAATGACTATAAAGAATTTAAATCTTAGAGTTATTGTTGATACTACTGCTGAAATTTCTTTAATAAGAAGAACAGATTTGAACAGGATTATTAATTATGAAAATTATGTCGTTTTTTCACCACCTGTTAACGCTAATCACTAATCAGTGATTTAGAGTATCGTTAACTGGAGTATTTTTAACCATTGTTACGGGTACCTGATAAAATATTAAACAGTGGTCACGATTTTGTACACATGCGCATTAAATAGAAAATTTTAAGTTTTATTATTTTTGGCAACAATTATGCTATCATATTCATTTGTTTTTTAGTATTCCTTTATTAGTTCCTTTGGAATTAATTAGTAATTACTTTCATCAAAAAATTAGTAAATGTATTGCTTTTTTTATAAATGACCATAACAGGTAAATAAAAATTTAAACATCTAACTTTTAGCTTACTATAGAGGTATAATTAATTGATAGCTACGAAAAGTTTTTGAAGTTTTTTAATTCCACTACAATCCTTGGAATTTGCCTTAATTCGTGAAGATCTTAAATATTTTATAGCAAATAATGCCTGCATTAGGTCTTTTGCTTTTCGTAATTGCATTTAACAGTAGCTTCTTAGGTATAATTCTAGTATACGGGTGCATTTTCTCTTCCCCTTACTCCCGCTTCACCTTGCCTAGCTCAAGAACTGGGTAGTAAGTTTCAAATAGCTAAAATCTAATAAAAGCTACAAATTGAAGTTAAGTATAGTGTAATGAACTGAAACAAAAATCAATTATTATAATTTTCATAACTTGTTTGATATATATGAGAGGTACTATGGTGGACTCCCCAAGGTGGACACCTAATGTACCCTGTGTAACAAGTACTTAGTACATTACATTGGTATAAGTCAAAGTGACACAACTGACTGAAACGCCACTAATTGAAACCATATTTACAATACATAAAAATAAAAAAAATACTATAGCAACTAAAAGGTGTCCACTTTAAAAAGTCCACCGTTGTACGTTTCAGAATTTAACCTGAAAAGTTTATTTGGTAAGTATATAATTCAATAATTAATTACTTTTCCATTTGGTGAGCAAATTATGTCTTTACTAAAACTAGTAGTGTTTTTGACATACCGCCCTTATTAAAACATGGGTTTACTCGCACATATCTTGGACTTACAATAGAAATGTCATTAACATATTAAACTATATTGAAAGGTACAAATGAACATAGAAGAAATTCTAGCAAAGTTGTTTATGTTCCGAGCATATGCAGAAACTTTATGTACTTCTGGTTGCGGTGGGTTTTGATGAATAATGTACATACTTGTAAAATTAACGTGCAGTTACATTCTACACTAGCTATATCGCCGTTGTAAGATCAATTCGATTCATTCAAAATATAACATTATTTAGGTTAAAATTATGTAGACCGGAAGGAGTAGTTTATTGTAATAAAAATATAAAAGTTTACTAAATCTCGTCAACCACTATGTTAGGACAAATATTTAAAGAAACCAAAAATACTAAAAAGTGAATTTTAGAACGATTTTATAAAAAGAAGGTTTTCGAAATTCTTACCGGAAGTAGGTCTTTCCTTCTCAGCGAAAAACAGTTTTTTTCAAATATCTCGCAAATTATGCCATCTGTACAGAATTATTTGGAATACACAAGTATTTAGATACCGAATTGAAACAATTTCTGTATAAAAGAAATGTTAAAGTTTGGACCGAAAGTAATACTTCCACTATTATCAATTAGCAATTTTAAATATTTAAAGCAGCATTTGAAATAATTTTTATATAAAAAATATTTAAAAAAATTCTGACCGGAAGTAATACTTGCGAGGGGTCGTCTTTATATTCTCGGACTAGACTTTTTTTTTGTTTTATTATCATACATGCCTTGAACGACTTTGACAATTTACAAAACAATAGCAGCAGTATTAGTTTGTGTTGTCACGTATCAAAATGCATAAACTTGAATATCGAGCAGTTATAAAATTCTTGACAAATCAAGGAAAATCTCCAAATTATTATTGAGATTACTCGTGAGAAAATATTGGCTGTATATGGCGATAATTGTCCTTCAAAGACGACCTTTTTGCGAATGGTCAAAATTGTTTAAACATGGCCGAGAATCACTGGAGGATGCAAGATTAAAGGGGCGACAAATAGCAACTTCATTAGGTGTTTCAGGAAGCACGGTTTTCATAATTCTACACGAATATCTTGGAATGAGGAGTGTTAGTGCCAGATGGGTTCGGGGAATGCTTTCGCCATTCCAAATTCGTGTGAACAATTTTGGGCGCTTTGTGGAGACGAAGCAGGTTTAATTATCAATCGACTTGTTACCGCAAATGCGATCTGGATCCATCATTTTGACCCTGAGTCAAAACAAGAATCAATGCAGTGGCGTGTTAGTAAGGGTTTTAGCCTTCCCAGTAAGTTTAAAGTCTCCCCTTTTGCAGAAAAAATATTAGCAACGATTTTTTGGGATTGTCAAGGAATACTAAAGATTGATTACTTACGTAAGAGTAGTACGGTAACAGGAGAGTATTACCCAAGATTAATACATCGCCTAAGAGATTCAATTAAAGTAAAAAGGCGCGGTAAACTGACGCAGGGCGCACTGTTGCTTCGATAATGCGCCAGTCCACAAATCAAGACTTGCAAAAGCTGCCGTTGTCGAATGTGGCTTCACAGAAATAGACCATCCACCTTATAGTCCAAATCTCGCTCCATGCGATTATTTTTTTTTTCCTAATCTCAAAAGAACTCTAAGGGGAACGACATTTAGGGACGATGAGGAACTTATAGCGGCCGTTGAAAGATATTTTGCAGACAAACCAAAGGATTTTTTTATAATGGATAAGAACTATTATTAAAACGATGTAATACATGAATCCAAAAGCAAGGGGGATATTTTGAAAAATAAATATTTATTGCTGTTCGAAACATTTTTTCATGCCTATAATCCGGGAATATAAAAACGACCCCTCGGATATCAGTTTCCTTCCAAATATTTATCAAATTGTGCATTCGCTAAAGCTTTTTTAAGAGAGTAAAAGTACTTTGACCTGCATTTGGGATAATTTCTGTATAAAAATATTTCAAACTTAAAGTAACACTTTTACGCAGATGTTTATTTTATTAAGAATATATTTTGAATTTAAAACTTAATTTGGACAAAACTATTGTATTCACATTTTTGAACACACATAAGAAAGTCGTGCGGTGCCTGCACCTCTTTTTTTTTATAAATTTACATACAACTTTAATTAGATTCATTTGATTTGTGCCAATTGAAAGTTATTTTGAATCAGATGAGAAACTTCATACATGAATAAGAAATAATTAACACTACTATATTTATTTTATGTTATTTGATTTTGGTCGATGGTAACCATCTTTACGAAGGTCCAAAATGGAGAATATAATATTGTCCATAATAACCATCACTTGGAAGACCGTACAAGATCCCCAAGACTCTCACGGTCATATGACAGGTATAACTTATCAAGTTTGAATTCATATTGTGTTTCTTTTAGGGATATTGGTCCAGTTGTTAAGATTTGTCAACTTAATATCGAAGGTATATCCAAAGACAAATGTAATTACTTAGCGAGATTGACGAAGGAAATGGAATTTGATGTTATTCAAGTGGAATGTGATTGCGAGTCCAGCTTGTGATTGCGGAGCTGGAATTGAAGCAGTTGGGCATATTGTTGAGGAGTGTCCTCTAGCTAATTTGATTTTGGATACACAGATTTACGTGGTTTAACTCCAGAGGCTGTTGCTTGGATCTTAACAACTAAAGACCTTTAGTATTGTAACGCTGTGATGGAGGTTTTTTATTCTGCACGTTTTTTCCTCCATCCGAGACCAAATGGTGCAGTGTTTTTAAAGGGCTCCTGCAGTTATGGCCCTTTTAAATATATTTCTACTTTTGTGTGTATAATTTATATACGTTTCTTTTTTTGTACATGTCATGTAGTTTCATACGAATATATATATATATAACACTACTATTTCTTATACATGTGTGACTACCAACATTGAACAAACATTGACAAATAAGTAAACCCAATTATTCATCTATTTAATAAATAACTTTATAATTTAATTATTAATATAACTTAAAATTATATTAATAATTTAATTTAATTTAAGAAAGGAAGTTATCTATGAAATAGATAAATAATTGGGTCTACAAATTTGACTTCATTGTTTAGTGAACTAATAAATTTAAAATTTAAGTACGTTTATATAAAAAAAAGTTACAAATAATGATTTCTCGCCCGCTCTTACTACGTTACATCTTTTTTCTCAACTTTAACGAACTTTTTCTAGGTAATGGTAATAAGTACGAGCTCTCGAAACATTTCCTGTTACACATTCCAAAATTACTCGCCTGATAATGAAGCCTAATAGTCTTGCAGAAAGTCATAAATGAAATACAGTGCGCACTATGAGAAGTGAAGGGAAAGAGAGATAGTTTGTAATTTTATGTGCAGCCAATTCCTTTCTCGTTTTTTCCTTGCATTTTCGAGGGTTTTCATGCCATTTTGAAATGGATCATCTAATGATAATGACTCGATGATGATTACAAAGAAACTGGCCGCAAGTTAGTTTATTTACGAACTAATAAGTGATTTTCAATTACGCAAGCAAGTTGTGGAAGAAAATAAGTTAAGTAAAAATGTATATCTTTATTTAGTCTATTGTAATGATTGTGTGACTCATTATGCTTGTTACACGAACATTCGGGTGTATTTATAAGATGCAATTTTAAACATAATAACTATAGGGCGGAATATATGCAAAGTGCATATATTTGCATATTTTGCATATTTTAACAAATTTCACAAAAAATTGCATATTTCGGCAAAAATAAAATTTGTGTGCATATTTTTATGTTTTTCGTTTTATGAAAAGATTAAGTGCGACCCTGTTTAGGAATTTCCAAGTAATCAGCTTGCCTAATGGAGAGCAGATGTGGTCTATTCTTTTATATTTATATTGTATAGTTTTTATTATTATATGGTTTATTGCCGGCATTTATTGGGTGTTTAGGAATTTCCAAGTAATCAGCTTGCCTAATGGAGAGCAGATGTGGTCTATTCTTTTATATTTATATTGTATAGTTTAGTTTGTCGATAGATTCCAGTGTGAAAAGAGTGATTTCGAAAATATTTTATTTCAAACGCCTAAAATGCCGAAAGCCGCTTCGTGGATTAAAAATTTTCCTGAGTTGGAGTTTAGTGGGGATAAAGTGTTTTGCAAAGTTTGTGCCAAAATCATTGTTTGTGAAAAGAAGTTCCAAATTGATCAACACTTGAAAACAGCTATGCATAAAGCTAAGTTGCAGAAAAATAAATCAGTGCCTGTTCAGCAGTGTGTGCAAACCGCATTTCAAAATGTCAAACCAAAGAGTGAAAAGGAGGTGTTTCATCAAGACTTATGCAAAGCTTTAGTCGCAGCAAATATACCTTTGAAGAAACTGCAAAATACACAATTCAGAGATTTTTTGCAAAAATATTGTAATCAAAACATCCCTGACGAATCCACACTTAGAAAGAAGAATGTGCAAACAGTATACGAAACCGTAATGGGAGAAATTAAAGTTACACTGGGCGATGAACATTTTTATATTATTGTTGATGAAAGCACAGACTCATGTGGTCGATATATCGCACATCTTATGATTGGAGGGCTTCAAGAAAATGAGCCAGGGAAACCATATTTAATATCTTCTAAACAGTTAGACAAAACAAATAATGAGACCGTAACTCGATTTATTCAGCAGTCTCTATCAAATTTTTTTTTACCAAATCCAGTTCCAGTAGAGAAGTTTTTAGTGTTTTTGTCTGACGCAGCGCCGTATATGGTTAAAGTAGGCCAAAACTTAAAAATATTTTATCCCAATATGGTACATGTCACTTGTCTTTTACACGGGATAAACAGAGTTGCAGAAATTATTAGAACAGCATATCCCTTGGTGAACAAATTAATTTCAAATGTAAAGAAAGTGTTTTTGAAAGCACCTCTAAGAGTGCAGATCTATAGAGAGAAATTGCCAGGAGTTTGTTTACCTCCAGAGCCCGTAATTACTCGATGGGGAACATGGATTAAGGCCGCGATATTCTACGCAGACCATTTTGAAGCCATTAAAGACATAGTTTTAGATTTAGAAGACAATTCGCAGTGTGTAGTGCAAAGTCAAGCATTATTCAAAAATGTAAATTTAGCTAAGGAACTTGTTTTTACTAAGGTTAATTTTAGTTTTGTACCAGATATAATAACTTCGTTAGAAAGTAGGAATATAAGTTTAAGAGAATCAATTAATATTGTTGAAACTTTTTCCGACAAATGCAGAAAAGTTCCCGGTGATGTAGGAAATCAAGTAAGAAGGAAACTCGAAGTTATAGTGGGAAAGAATGAAGGCTTTAAGTATTTAATGGAAGTCAAAAATATTTTTGATAGTAAACCATCCAACGAAGTAATACCTTGGCCTTATAACTTACTACCCAAATTAAAATATTGCCAGATCACATCCGTAGATGTTGAAAGAACTTTTTCTTTGTACAAACATATTTTTACAGACAGAAGGCAAACATTTTTATTGGAAAATTTTGAAAAATATATCGTTATAAATGCATTTTATACTATTTCAGGTTGAAAATTGTACCTATTATGTTTTTCTTTTAATTTTACTTAAAATAAATAATTTTTGTAAGAGTCGGCGTTTCTTTATTTCCATTTTTCCATGTTATATTCAAGGCATATAATTGCATATTTTGACAAATAAATGCATATTGTTGCATATTTCAGAGAAAAACGATGCATATATATGCGCATATTTTAACTGAATTGACGTGCATATATTCCGCCCTTTAATAATAACTATGTCTTTACAAAGTTTCTAAATTAACGGATTTTGACCGCAAGCTTGTCACTTGAATTCGAAAAATCCAATGTTCATTTCAAATCACTTATGATAAGCACACTGTAAAAAATTTTTGTGTAAAATTACACATACTATAATAGGAAACAATTTCACATGGATTATTACGTAAAATTACATCACTATGTAAAATTGCACACGAGTGTGTAGTAGTATTTTATGAAAAAATACACACAAACAAATTTAAAAAAAGACTAAGATTGCCCCCGGGTTCACATTCGGGCCGGAATATGTATTTTAATTTTTTGTTGTTGTATTTTTTCATAAAATACTACTACACACGCGTGTGCAATTTTACATAGTGATATAATTTTGCGTGATAATCCATGTGAAATAGTTTCCTATTATAGCATGTGTAATTTTTACTACAATTTTTTACTGTGCAGTAACAGTCTGATAGATTTTATAAAAAATCTGTGCACGTAAATTGATAATTTACATATTCACCTTAAATGTTGATAAATTAAATCAGAACTTAAACACTCAGAGGCGATCGCGCACTGCATAGAAAGAAGCGTTCTACAGAAGCAATACCACATGAATTAAGATAGAACAGTTAAGTCCTTACTGTACCAAAATGCATAATAAAAAGCTGATGATTAGATGCCGAATTCGGAGCATTCATTTCTTTTAGTCAATGGTTATTTTCTCTTAATTATTGATACCTTTTGGCCCAAACTTTCAACAGCTGTTGCTGTTTATACGAATAATTGTAAATTACCTTCTTTCAATGTGCCAGTCCTTTTTGGATAAATGAGATTGTGCGATAATTCGTCTATATAATGCTCGCCACTTGCGTTGATATATCTGGAGGGTACGACGACTTTCAGGAACTGAATTGGAGATCCCATTTGATAAATACTATTTTATTTGAACATAACTAATGCAGGTATTCAGCTTTAAAGTTATACTTCGCTAGAGAGCGTTTTACCAAATGGTAAAGTAGAGTGAAGCGAAGTCACTCGTACATTTCTGATTAAGTCTTCCATAGTTCTCCCGTTATTTGTGTCCTTTATTTATTTTAAATCTTTTATTTCTTCTCCTACGTATGCATTTATTAAATTAGTTTCTCTTTCATTTTCTGGTTTACCGAATGTACTATGTAGTTTGTTTTATGATTTTCAGCCTCACTATGTGCTCCAGTTATATTATTTATTTTTCTATTTTTATTTCTAATTGTTTCGATTTCACGTCTTTTTTCTCAACTAAATGTTTCTCATACTGCTAAGTCATGATACTTCTATTTCTATTGTTATTGCTAATAGTTTTGTTTTCTAAGCTTAGTATTTTTTATTCTGTCTAGTCTTAATTTTGCTTTGAGGTATGTCCCCTCTCAAAGCTTTCTATTTTACTTTTTTTGATACTTTGTTAACATCCATAATTGAGACACCAGCCTAAAAAAAACATAAATATATTCTTCCAGATTCCTTTTTTTTTTTGATTGTTTTATAGATTAATTTGGAGTAATAATTTCTTACCAAAATCATTTCACTAAATCAGTTTTATTCAAAAATTTTATAGGATTTTATAGTGAGAACATAATTATTTATGTGATTTGATTATTGCCTGTCTTCTAGTGATCGTATTTCATGGATGTGTCTACCTGCACCAAAATTTCTTGGATTCTTAATTTGATCATGTCATACAAAGGGCAAAACAGGACCATGGAGATATAAAGCGGATACTTTTTGTCTACAAAGCGGTAGTAGTTATATGTCAGGTAAGAACTGAACTAATATTGGCAGGTGTTGTTATGAGTGTCTTGTAATACAGTGAATTTTTAGCAGTCGTTATTACAAATTTTCAGAACGTTGTTATTTTCTGAAGGTGTATAAAATGGCCGATATCGTAAATATTTAATTCTTTATAACAATATTTATTTGTGCTTATTAATTGACATATATTTGCGAATATTTTGTGCTGCGAGTGATTTGTTGATGTCAATTATTTGTTACTTGTTAAGAAAACACAACCAGAAAAAGTCCGAGAGAGGCAAGATGTTTAGGGCGCATCACAGGGACATGCCAATTTTCCCCCCTTCACTTGTTTACTGTACTTAGGCGTATTTGAATATTTAAACATCGAATTAATGCTTTTCATTGCTTTCAGCACCGTTCGTTCATTACGGCTGGAAAAAATATGCAACATGCAGTAGCACCTATTCTGAGAGAAGTATGTGGGGTACATAAGATCAGCATAATTTTAAAAAGAAAGTCGAGAGAAGTCTGACAAGTTCCTGCTCATGAATTTCATCAATTAATGGGACTGGAATCAAAAAATACTATTTTTCTCTAGAAGCAGAGGAACAGGGTTAAATACTTGAAAAAAAATGACAATGGGGACCACTATTCTCTGGAGACAATATTTATTATATTTAAAAACAATACTGAAGCCCCACCTACGGTCTTTGAATGTTTTGCCGTTGATGGAAAATTTACTGCATTATGCTTTATCGAAGACAATGTCCTAAGGACATTCTGGGAAGGTTCCATATTAATGTACTAGGGCGTATTTTTATGTTATCTACCTAGCCATGAAAAAAAGCACAGAAGAGAACAAAAAAAATTATTTTTCTACATAACTCCCTTCAACACTAATACACTTATTCCATCATTTTTCCAGTTGCCCCATACCTTCAGAAAAAAATTGCTTCGGTAACCCCGCAAAATATTCTTCAGCAGCTTCTTTGAGTTCTTCATCAGAAGCAAAACGCTTTCCTCTGAGATGCTTTCTTAAAGTTTTGATTAAGAAGAAGTCTGACGGAGCTAGATCGGGGCTATAAGGTGGATTATCTGCTGAACTTTGTTTGCCTTAGGAACCCGACAATTGTCGTGCAGCAACAGGTTTTCTTGTGGATAAGAATGCGAGCATTTTACCTCCAGTGCAGTTATTAAATTTTTAATTGTGTTTCCGTAGGCCTCTCCATTTATGGTAGATCCTCTCGGCATATATTCAATCAGCAAAACTCCTTCAGCATCCCAGAAAACAGTTGCCATCAGTTTTTTTCCAGAAAATTATGTCTTGGCTTTTTTGGTGGTGGAGAGCCCTTATGAAACCACTGCATGGATTCTTGTTGACCAAATTTTCTTGAGAAACTTCTTTTCTGCACAGTTTTTGTTCAGGTGTAAGTAATCTGGGTATCCACCGTGCAGACACCTTCGTCATACCCAAATCATGATGCAAAATTTTGAGAACACTTGTTTCGGATATAGAGACTTCATTGGCAATGACAGAGATCTTTACACGCCGATCTTTCAGTACCAAATATTCGACTTTTCGCACAATGTTTTCAGTTCGAGCTTCAACGGGTCGTCCGGACTTTGGGTCATCATTGATTGACTCTCGGCCCCATCGAAAGAGTTTATACCAATATTTTACTTGGAAATAAGATGGTGTATCTTCCCCATATACAGCAACCATTCTTTCATGAATTGTTTTTGGACAATTGCCTTCCTTTGTCAGGAACTTTATTACACTGCGATGTTCAACTTTAGTTTCACTCATTTTATCAAGAAATGGACCGTCTCCAATCTCTATACACAGCATAAACTAAACACAACTTAGCACATGTACTTCTAACATCGTCACTCTTTTGTTTCATGGCTAGGTAGATAACATAAAAATACGCCCTCGTAAGAAGGAAAAGAAAACAACCCTTCCAACACCTTATGAAAAGCAGCAAAAAAGCAGCTCGATAAGCATAATAAAAACAGCTGAAAGACCTCTAATTTCAATTAAAAATGCTGATGGAGAGTAGAGAGACAAAAGAGATATCCAAATTTACTTTACAGCCCTATTTCACCTGCCCAAATGGTGAGGGTAAATGGTGTATTTACATGTTTTTTTTTCTTAATGCGTAGTGACAAAACTGATGGCCTACCAGATTTGCTGTCTAATCATCCATTGAGACATGTTCCAAATATCGTCCTTAAAGAATTTATACAACATTATAAATGACTTAAAAATAAAAACTAATTCGGTAGAAATACAATATTGTTTCGATTTTAAATGTAGGGCAAATGTCCGACATGTTATTAATTTTTAACTCAAAACATATTAACATTCAGCACTAATTACGAAAACAGTAATTTATTTCTTAACACGAAGATAACGCAAAGTGTATTAAATAAAGGATAAATATTTTAGTAGGGAACTACAATATATTCCACAAGACTAAGTCGCCAAGAGAGAAAACTAAATACTCGGACGCAAAAGTATGCATGATACAAATTTGATAATAATTTCTTCACAAATAAACAATCAAGTCAACTAGTTAATTAAAATATATAAGTTCTGAATATCTTCAATATTCGTATGAAACTACATGACAGGTACAAGAAAAGAAACATATAAATTGTATTACCAACGTAGAAATATATTTAGAAGGGCAATAACTGCAGGGACCCTTCAAAATACCGCACCATTTGGTATAGGATGTAAGAAAAAACCTGCATAATAAAAAAACCTCCATCACAGCCCCACAAAACTAAAGGACTTTAGTTGTTAAGATCCAATCAACAACCTTTGGAGTTACATTATGTAAATCTGTGTATCCAAATTCAAACTTAGCTGGAGGACACTGTTCAACGATATGTTTAACTGTTTCAATCTCAGCTCCGCAATCACAAGCTAGACTAGCACATTCCATTTGAATAACATACCATTGCACCTTCCATGACCCGTCCTAAGAAGATTCAACTTACACCAATTTTTTCTTGGTTGTGTAAAGCTTGGCACTTTTATCAAAGTATCGTCTATTAATTGTTTATTAAACACTTCACATTCCCACCAAATTGATTTCCAGAAGTCATTAATCGAAAACTGTTGATTTAGGAAATCTTCCTTCCAAATTGGACTAGGTGATTTCAATCTATAAGGTGGTAAGTTCTGAAGATCTTGAGTAATTATATATAAATTAGGAAAATTTTGATATTTATTTTATTTATTTATTTAATATACATCATCTCTAAATTCATTAACCCTAGATTACTATCGTGATTTTAATATACGTTATTACTATCGCATCGTAAAATTTACGACTGTTTGAAAAAACTTCTAGGTTTGCGACCTCTTACGTCTAACAGTTCTGGGGGATTTCCCTTTTGTTCTTTCTTACTGTACCAAGAATTGTTAAATTATAAGGATCACAGAGCATAGTTTTGGCCAAATCTATAGACGTGAACCAATTATCCATAGTGATGTTCCTATTGGATCCATGAACAGTTTTAGTCAGTTCTTTGACATAGTAGATACCAAGAGAGTCTCCATTGGTTATTGTCCCCCTGCCTAAGTAAGGAGAAGCATCGATCATATATTCAGAACTGGAATCACAAACCATAACTATCATGATGCCATACTTAGCTGGCTTATTTGGCATGTACATTCTGAACGGGCAGCGGCCACGAAACCCTAAAAGCTGCTCGTCTATTGTTAGGTACGAGCTAGGCTTGTAATTTTGATTGCAGTTCAATATAAATTGATCTCAAATGCTCCTTATGGCAGCAAACAGATCTGAAGATTTTCGCAAAGGCCTAGTTGTTTGATCGTCAAACCGTAAGCAGTTTAGAAGAAATTGAAAACGTTCTTCGCTCATAGTAGATCTGTAAATACTTGCAGATATGTTTGGATCAAACATCTGACGAACTTTTAAGTAGTTGTTTTTCATTGAAGCTGAAAAGATTAGTAAACCCATTAGCGCCATTATTTCTGCTGTGGTAGTTTGTTGTATCACTGCCAACTGCAAATTTTTATAGCTTGCTGCTCTGAGAAGTATCATCTCATTTGTATGGCGGACAATCGTGTCAATTATGAAATCATCAACAAATAATTTAAAAATATTAATTTCTGTTCTTGCGTTTTGACAATTTTTAGTTGGACCAGGTCTAATATGAACAATATTTTTTGATGAATTTCTTCCTACGCGACCTCTTGAAACCGAACTCCATCTATGTCCATTTTTTCCCTTCAAACGAAGTCTTCGTGGTATGACGATATATGGATTGGTGTTCATTACTTTGCTCAAAGGTACATCATCATCGCTTTTATTATTTGGATTGGTGTACTCATCAACACCAACTGAGGAAAAGTCATAGGCGCGCTAAAGCGGCTCACGAATAATGCCGAAGTTTTCCGAATAAATTGATTCGATTGTCGTAATTTTAACGAGCCATAGTTTTCTAGGGTTAAATAAAAATTGTATTTCTTGAGTAACGAAACCAATTTGGATCTCACACATAATATTCCAACTATAGAAACCTTGTATTAGAGCATAGATATCATTGTTTCATAGTTTCATATGTAAAAATAGCTGCATAAATAATGAACGACACGAAAGTTTATCTTTTGGGCCCCTTCAATTTCTTTTAATACTTGCAAAAGTAATTTCTGGCGAACTCTGCTTTGCATGCAGGGGGCGCCACTTCCTAACGCCTAAATACTGCTTCGCAATGGGTTCATGGAAAATTGATTATTGGCTTACTTTTGCAATTATTTCAATTTTTATTTTGAATTCTTAAACAGCAAATAAGAAAGCATGATTGTATAGTTTTACTTTTTTTCAACTATATTTAAAACTGGCTTTTTTAATTACAAGAAAAACGCAATTTCCGGTTGAATATCGCATTAATTCAGTTATTAATATTTAAAATCTATCGCTATACAATCATCTATTGATCTTTAAACAATATATTAAGACCAACTAGCATCAAAAATTCACAAATTTGAATGCACAGTTAATATTCTTCCAAACGCTTGCAACGTGGTAGCCAATCCGAGCGTAAGAACAGCCTTAATTTTTAAATGTGTACAGTATTATTGGCAAAACAACTAAAGTGTAATTTGATAAGTTTACTGAGAAAGTGGCAACTTTAAACGTTGACGGTTTTCATTTACATTTAAAAAATTAAAATTGTAGTATTATTAATTACGAACTAGAGACTGTAGAATTATCAATAACAGACGTTATAAATTTATGATAATACCTGCCTGTTTCCACCTTGATAATATCTCACTTATATATACATTATAAATTAAGTTATTATCTTCATTATATGTAAATAGAAATCTATACATACTCCTATATGCATATTACATCTGTATACAACAATATACAAAATGAAGCAAATCATATGTTTGTGTAGTCGTTTCGATAACGGCATATTAATTAAATATAAAACAGACACGTACATGAGTATACATGTTAATATTGCATACAAATAAGTCTTTGGAATATCTGTTATCTTTCTTAAACAATAAGCGTACACATTATTACAGTCTACCTGATGCTCTTTGTCATTATGATTGTATATTGTAATTGTGTGAATAATGAATATGCCTATATGTACAGACATGTGTACCTATTTGTTACGTCTAACCATATTAGTGTAATTCAATATTTAAATGATGCCCATTTAAGTGATATAATTCACTTCTGACATCGCACCGGTCATTTCGTAAACATTTTAAAAGTGCACTCGGTTTCGTTCCATTAAGTGACGCGAGGATTGTCGGGAAAAAAATTTATGGAAATCAAAAGCGACCCAAATTATCTGTAATTTAACTTTCAACTCGGCAGTTTCTATATAATGGTTGTAATTGTTTCGAAAATATATTATTTATACAGACGCACCACCTACGTCCATTGTTGTTTGCTACGTTATAATAATTGTAGGCTAAAATTTTAAAATATACCTATTTATATTTCTAGAGTTTGATAATAATTACTGGTACTTGTGTTATCTTTAAGGTATGAAAATAAAATGAGCTGTTGTTTTGTAAATTTGCTTATATATCTATTTAGTGAAATACATAGTAGAGAGTTAATATGAATGACCAATTACAATAATAAAAGAGAGACTGAAACATTGATAAACTAACGACAGGTTGATATGAAAGGAACATACAGAAATTCCAATTGCAAAATAAAAAAAAAACATTGTAAATTTACATGACAGTGCGGTAGAGTTGTCTCCCAAGATGCAGGTATTTCTTTATGTACGACTGGCTGACCCAGCAGACGTTCTTCTGCCTTTTCCAGTAGGTGGCGCGGAGATATATATCGGGTGTTCAGAAAAATTCAAAGTCAATTAAGTGTTAAACTGTGTCCAATTTCAAATTAATTGTAAATTGAAGAGCAGTCCTGGAATGTACCACTGATTGCCGATCTTTAGTAAGCTTCCTCCAGAACGCTTTTACTGCTGCAACTTCTTTAATCATCAGCATCCATATTAATTTTGGTATTTATGATCAGGCACAGTTCAAATAATGTATCTTGGTCGTGCGCAGTCGACAAGCGACCTTGCACATGGACGAATATTACTTACTTTAATTTTGGGGTGTGCGTATTAATAATCTTGCATTATTTTCCCCAGTCAATTTGATGCCAAACGTACATTCGTTATCCAGAAGTGCTCGTTTTATCTTTCACCCGCTATATCCGCCAGTTTTCTTGATTTGCGCTAGTCACGTATTCATACGAAGCGAAATGTAGACGTTTGTCATTTAAAAAGAGTTTTCTTGACATCAAACATTTTATATTTTAATTGCATTCCGACTAAAATATATGGTATATTATATTATATTACAATCACTAACATACCAAAACATAGTTTAAGCTCTACAAAGTAATATAATTAAAATTTATATTCTTCTAATTTTGACAGGATTTATCGATTATTAAACGTAACTCTTCCTATTTATATATTTTACCTGATTAATAACCATTAATCATATTTAGAGCAAGCTTAATAAAAAATTGTTAAGTGTAAAATCATTAAATTCAGACCCACTACCGAATGGTTTTTCATAACTCTCTAGAATAATAGCGTAAGTATTCAATGACTTCAGTTATCAAGAATTTTAAGTAAACAGCTGTTCTTTTCATTTAATTTCTGCTTGCTCTTGCTTTTACTCGTTCGCTTCTAACGCATTTTTTTTTATTTATAAAGCAAAAAGTCGCATTTCTGGTTTATTACAGACTGCACTTTAACTAACTTGCAAGTAAAAATACATCCGTTTCCACTGAATCTTCATAATGATTAATTACACTTTTTTTCTCACTTTTATTATTTCAAATGAACATACCGTAACTAAATAATTCCCTTTCGGTGAGCGTCAGTAATCGGAAAAAATACCAGAAAGCAATTATAAATTCATTATCAAGAAGTTATATCACCAATATTAATGTGATTTCTTTTATTAAAATATGTTCATATATATGTATATGTATGTATGTAGTACTTGCCTTGCTTATATTGAATCATACTAACAAGTTTAGACATAAAACCTGTTACAATTTAGAAAGATACGGGCAAATGCTTACATTGTAAGCTGTAAATATTAGAGTGGTAAATATATACATACCTACCATTTCAACATTATTTCATACAATTTTTATATTGCCTACATATTACAGGTAAATATAAGTCGTAGAAAGGAATGAATAGGCTAATGCATTTGAACTTGAAGCGTATATAATAAGGCAAAAATAACTGGCATAATTTTCACAGTTCATATAACATTGTTATATATCAAAATTTTCAATTGACCTGAAAACAACATAGAAATAATGCTCCACCTTGTCCTACGAAATACTCAACTTCAAGGATTACATAATTACCTCAGCACAATTCGCCCAGAAATAAAAGTTCGACAAAGATATCAATAACAACAATATTACTTTCTTAAACCTACAACTGTAATAAATTTATCTTCAACGGATTGCATTATTACTACTCTTACACATCTATACTTTTCACAAAAAAGGCTGCAGTTAATTCAATGATTTATGAGTTGAAATTTCATCCGTGAATCCAATTCAAAACGATATTAGTTATAGGTGATCAATGACAAAAGAAAAACTGAATCATCCATTAAAAGTATATATTTTCACACATGCTTAATATATTGAGAATTATAAATGGTAAGAAACACCGCAACAAACAAAAAAATTTGTTTCTCTATGTTGCCGAACTATACCTTATTCTTTATTTTGACGCAGTCGGTTGTAAAAATCTGTGGTTTCGATGTAGGGGTACAAGTCAAATGCCATAAGTTCGAAGGCAACCAAATTATTGCATGCGAAGTGATTTTTTTGAAGTGTAAACTTCTTTGGGCGCGTTGCGTTGATTGTGGGCACTGAACAAGACTGAATCGTCACGCTCGGCTATGTAACGCTCGTTTGGGTAAAGTCGGCTCGAGTCGACTAAGAGAAATATATATACATATAGAGGTATTTAATTTCAGTTAAATTGAAATTTAAATGAATAAATAAATGCATGTCCCCGAGCAGATTCGATCCCGAGCCGCACGGCACGTTAGCATCAGACCAGCGCGGGACTCGTAAGCGAGTATTCATATCGTCTATTTATATATATGTATATACATGCGTCCGAACCGACTCAGAAACGTATCGGAAAATCTCTCCGTCGAGGAACCCTTTAAAGTTGTTCGTACACCCACGCGATTATATTTCGCGGACTGTGTTGCGTTCGCTAATTGGTAACTTCGCGGACGGTTAACCAAAAAATTTGTTATGTGTGTATGAGACATTATCTCTATAATAATATAATATAATATTTCGCGCTCAGGTAAGTTTTAGCATTTTTATTAAAATGATATGGATGATTCGGAAACTGATCAGTATATTCCGGGAGTTAAATAACGTCCACACGCATTTACTATAATTTGTATACCAATGCAAAACAGAAACGTTGAGAATAGAGCATTGCTTTAATTGCTCACTATATACGAATTTATAAGCATTTAATTCTTTTCTGTTACACAGGATAGATAAAGAAAATCAAATCTATGTCAAATTAAAACGAAAAAGGGAATTTCCTAATGCGCGGGTAAAGAAATATCGTCAAAAGAAGCACACTAAATCTCAGCAACTGAATTCGTCGATGCAGGATGACCCTAATGTAATGTAGAACGAAAAAAAAGTTGGATTTCGTATTATTAACCTCGCCTCGATGAAGTTTTCACTTCTGCCTTGTGGTTTTAAGCACACCCATTTTCTTGTTTAAATGGTTGACATGATTGACTACAATGGTGGGGGGGGGGGGGTTGCTGCAGTTATTCGTTGTTGTAGAAATTAGCTAGAAGAAGATAGTCAACTTCGGAGAACAAGCTCTGAACGAACCTGAATAGCAAGATAGGAGACAAACTTTGCTTGGTATTCAAGATTGACATAGCACGCCAAAGTCTGTGCGAAATGTCTTTTTTTAGCAAAAATTAGGCACGAAGTAAAATTGCGTTTCACATATCGCTGCATAGTGTTCAAAATGAACGAATTTGTGATCGAAATTAATCACGCTGAAAAAGTAGGTTAAAAATTGAATCTTATTTAATTATTTTATTCCGTACAAATGAGTACCACGCGATCATTTAAATTCTAAATTATAGCAGGCGGGATTTTTTTTATTAGGTTGTCCAGAATGTCAATTATTGATTAATTAACATTTTGAAACGTCACTTTGACAATTCAAATTGTAAATTAGTACTTATATACCAACTTAATTTAAATTTCACAGCCTGCTCTAATTTAGAATTTAAATGATCGCGCGGTATAACCAATGGATAACGAGTCATTCGATTTTAACCCCTTAGGGGATGAAATAAGTACTTAAAGATGTCCCGGTCTCAACGATCTTTACTACCTGTGATATTGAGCACATAGCACTGAAAGATTCAAGGAGTTGCCTCTCTTTGACGAAAGTCAATCGAATAGTTTAGAATAGAGTTGGAAAATAGTTTCAGTTATATTTATTAAGGATTTTTCTGGCCTGATCGGTTATGCCGTAGATGTAAAGTAAGTAAATAGTGGTAATAAGCATTTGAAGATCGATGAATGGTGGTGTCTATGTCCCTTTTGGATTAACTGTTTTGGATTAAGGTTTTAGTTATATGTAAAAATTCCAGGGGTAGTACGTCAGGTTCGGACAGAGCAAATGCACTGTTTACTAAGGAGTTAAGTTTGAGGAGAGCGGTGACGGAACTGGCCATTGAGGTGTCGGTCAGTTGCGTGGGTTTTTGGGTATAAGGAATGTCCTAGTTTGCCATCTGACCGATATCCAAGACATAAGTAATTCTACATTCCAGCCAAACAATGCCCATTTTTATTTTGCAGCAGTTAAAGTAGAATTCCTTCAAGATGCCATCAACAGAACATGCCAGGGATATGATAAATCGAAGGATTGGTATGCTTCCTACCTGTCTAAGTTTCTTGGAAAGAACTTCCACAACAGTCCATATATTATCTTGTTAGAAACATGCTCAGGCAAATAGCAAAATGTATTTGTTTTCGTGAAAAACAGTTTATTTTTACATTTTTTTCTGGAAAGGTTATGCATTTGTCGATAAAAACATAAACAATTATTCTTACCAACACAGTAAACGTTTCCACATAATTTGTTAAAAAATTATATTTTCACAGATTGATTCTTTTTTTCACATTTGTATATCATAAAACTAATAATAAGCAACAATAAATCCAATATTAAAGTCACTATAATGTTTTTGTTAACAGATAAGGAAAGGAAATTCTAAAATCTGTATACTTTTACAAACATGGGGAGCACATTACTAGCTTAGAAGTTCTAAATTTAGATTATTTATGAAATATAATGTTTTCCTTTAATCGTAATCACAATCACTTCCAAGATGCAATTTTTTAAATGTTGTTTTCATACTCCATTGGAAGCCAAGACTATTTATTTTTTGACAAGTCAATTAATTGATCAAGACAGTAAAAGGAACTTGAGTACTCAAATTATTTACCTCCTTGAGTATGTTTAAGAAATGATATACAGATGAGCGATCTCTTGTACTATAGATAAAGACAACTGTCATTGTACCGTGTTAGTTTATTGATACTTCAGATATATTTGCAATAAATCACAATGTTTTCATTATCAAAACCTTATAAATGAAATAAACGAAAACAAAGAAAATGGTCTTATTGTTTGCATCATGTAAAGTATTTTGCCGCAAATTATTCAAAAATGTCATATAACATATTTTATATTTCGCAAAGCATGTAGTCGATAACCCACAAAATGAAAAGCTGAATCTATGGCAAATATTGAGCAACTAATAACACAATGCTTAAGAAGTATGTATGTAAGCTTTCACAGAGAACAACGTTCCTGTGGTGCATTTCGGGTAAGGAACGTTGCGCATTGGAACTATTTTTTAATGATCATCAAAAGCAACTTGATGACAATTGTTCTTGCATGGTATCATTTATCAGAATACATCAATAACCAATAAAGCGCATCTGGTCTAATATATATCCTCATGAATTTAATGAAACGTTTCTGCATCCTCAAACGACTTGAATTTTTCTAGGTTTCTTGTAAATTTCTTTTGTATGGTTTCTTGTTATTCTTTAATGATGTTGACTGCTACTGAAATAATATATTACAGCAGTTTTAAAATCAATTGCATGCATACAGATGAACTTTACGAGGGATACTTCCAACAGAATAATGCACCATCCTATTAGACAATGGAAGCAATAGAGTTATTGCATGAATTTTTTGGCAATCGCACAGTAAATATTTCGCCACTATCTTCAGATCTGACACTAATGACTTAATTCATACCTAGAAAGGGCTTGTTTCCTAAATTATTTATAATAGTAACTTAATTTTGTATAAAATATTCCAAAGCTTTCTGGAGTAGTATATAAGATATTTCGATCACATGTGTTAAATTACTTTCCTGGTTAAGTGGTATTTTCTAGCAAAGCATGAATTTATTACTAGTGAAATATATTACTCAATTAAAATATAATTTAATAATTATATGTAATTAATATAAATTAATTCTTATAACTACCTTAATCGGCATCTTAATAATTAACAATAATAAAGAAGTATAATGTATATTTGTGTATGATGTATCCAACAACAAGCATGTTTTGAATTTAAAATAAAATAAAATATCTTAACATTCATTTTCTTAGTATAATAAATTTTGTATAGTATGAAAAAATCTTAAATTAGAATCTTCAGTAAATGAAAAAATTTTCAAAAGATGAAACACTAAGCGTATTTTTGCTATAACTCTATTGCTATAGGAATTGTGAAAAAAATATAAACATTTTCTGAACTGAACAGTTACTTATTTTAAAATTAGTAGCGCATTATTTAGTTTGTCCTTAATTTTTGTTCATTTGGAAATATATCTTACATATTCCTTATTACAACTATAAGTTACTTAGAGATACTGATAATTTTTCTACGAGAAAATAAAGTAAATTGTTGCCGTTTTGACACCAGAACGCCTCTAAGTTTATAAAATAGTAATTTTCTGTTTGTTTGTTCGAGCATTACCCAAAAACTACTGGACCGATTTTGATAAAGCTTTGTGTTTATAATTAGACTTAAAATCTGGTCTATATTTTATCTCGAGATATACAAACGCGAATGAAACTAGATAATACAATAGGTAGAGTCTACACGAAATATTCATATCCAATATAGAGGTCTGTCGGCACAGCTAACAATGACAACAAACGTCCACGTTAAGTTGACTTAAATATTACAGAAAACAACAGAATTGAAGGGTGGAAAATCCATTGGACGTTTCATTAACGTAGACACCCGACGAAAATTCAATTGCGAGTTATGACCTCTCAAAATCAGCAATCAATTTCAGTTCGCAATGACATTTGCCGGGAAACGTCAGAATTGACGGAGTGTTTGTGTAAGTCGTGCAATACATCGTGTTATTTCCGCTCAGAAATGCTACAAATTGACAGCATTAAATACTGAGTATATCAGCGATGGACATAACACATTATATTGTACTGGACCAATTTTGATCAAATTTTTTATGTAGATTAAGGGCGAAGTCGCGGGTAACGGCTACTAAGCTTGTAACATCCTTAGAGGTTGATATAGAAATTGTGAAAACTGTGATGTTTTGAACTTTCATAAACTTTTTCAAACAGAATCGCATATATACGAGTATATATTGTGCTGAGTAACAATATTGATGTTTGGCACTGTATATTTTTGAACAAGTTGGAAGGATTATTTAATTTTACTAATTTTTCTTTGTGACTGTTATAGTAAAATATTTAAACTAAAAAAGAACAGTTGTGTATACTTAAAATGTTATTTATTACAATAAAGATGTGTGCAGTCAATTATGAAAACAGTACTTGAAGGAGTTGTAGTGGACCAGGTTCTTGGTGGCAGTAATTTTCATTGGTATCTGAAAATGGAGATTTAAATATTATAATTTATGTAAAAATGTAGTTTGAAATCTTGTAAAACTTGTCTAATTAACAATAATGTAAAGTAAAATAATTTAATGTTAATTGTTGAAGTATGAAGGAAACAACTTGGTAAATAATTTCGCGGGTAAAGTTTGAATAAGCGGATCTGTCAAAATTGACATTTACAGAAAATTTTGATTAGCAATATTTTTTGAAGTACAAAGTCTTAGTAATTCATTATGATAAATTAATAGAGATTTAATAGAGAAAGTTTACTAAAGTTTGAAAAACACTGAAACGTATCAATAAAGTTTTATAATACCATTTTGAACAAGAATTGTGAGAAAAGGAATTTAATTGGATGAAATCAGAAAACGGAAATATTGTCTTGGTGACGAAAAACAAACAAAAAAAATTGAAAAATATTTTTCAAGAAAGGCGCGTGTACTTTTCGGAAAATCACGATTTTATTCCGAAAAGTATATCTTAAATTCACTTAAACCGCGAAAGTTGGTGCTTAAAGTGTTCTTTACAGCATAGAAAATATTTATTGACGGTAGAATCAAAATATATTATAAAAAAGCATAAAATTATTCAATAATTTCATAGTAATTTAATTAATTGGTATCCTGTATGAATAAAGAAGATATTATATAAGGAAAATAAATATCAAAAGATTACTTACCAAATATTAACCAAGTCCGAGCGGAATATTGAATCCATCAGTTGCACGTGAGTTCAAAGAGGGATTCCAGTTATCCAAGTCCAGTTTATTGTATAAAAACGAGAAGTTCCAACTATTTAGAATCCCTGATGTCGTTCCAGTAAATGTTAAATTAATTAGAGGATCCGGTAACCCATATATATTTCCGAAGAGGTCTAGTTCAGTGTTAAGTCGAGATAGAAGTACAGCTGCATTTAAATCCAGAAGATATCCCGCAGTTTTCGAGGACACAACAAGATACATCCTGTAAGATATAACCAAAGCAGTTCCAGATCCTGAAGGAGAACGAGGATACACCAAGAAGTCGTGCTAGGAGGGTTTCCAGAGAGTTACCAGTTGCACAGAACGAGTCCAGTAAGATCCTGTGAAAAAAAAAAGGAAAACATAATTTAAACAAACCAGAGATAGAAGAAAAATATTAACAAGAGGTTGTATAATTTTTAAATAAGGAAAAATTTGAATTTATTAAATTGTATATCGAGTAAAAGTCATAAATATTATTTAGAATTGTTGACTAGTATAAAACAAGTATAGAAATACGTTTTGTTAAAAGATTAAATCTCTATTTTCATAAAAAGATACAGAATATGCACATATATAAATGAATTGACATGACCTTGGTACTAAAACATACCTTCAACTTGTTTAATATTTTATAGACGAAGGTTATGTATAGATAATTAAATTGCATCGTATAATACATGCTAAATTGAAAAAGATACATTGAATTGAATTTTGTACATACCTTTTGAATAAATAACATTTGCTGACATCCTTCATATAACAATAAACGTACAGGTGCGATTAGACAGGTTAACAATTTATGTACATGTCGTATAACTATTTTGGATGTATATTTTCGAATCAAGATTTTTATATTTGTTGTCATTAAACTAGTATTGTGGTGAAATTCTTCTTTTTATTTGGTAAAATAGTAACATTGTATTAGACATTTTCATTACGAACATAGAAGCAGATAAGTCAATGACCTACAAGTAAACAAAAATAAAATAGCATTATATAGTTTATAGTGAGAGGAAAAGTATACATACCGTACTATTGTTATCCTATAAGAGGGATAATTTATTAGCAGCAATATTCTCCTCATTATAAGAATAAGTAGAACAAGATTATTAGAAACATTTAAATTGTTATTTTTATGTAGTAGTGTATAACGGCAAATACCTAAGCGACATCTTTATAAAAGTAAATGAAATGCTAGTACTGCGCGGTTAAAAATAAAAACTAGTTACATTTATAGGAAAGTCATACCATAAAGAAGTGATGAATCGTAATTAATATTTGAAAGAGTTAGGAGATTAATATTTATTTCTAAATGCATTAAATAATATTATTATTATAAAAAAAAAAAGAATTAATTAAATTGATTTAGAATAAAACTGAGTAGTGTTTGGGCATAGATAAAAGAAATAAAGAAACCTATTATAGCATATGAGTACATTAATTTTGGTGCAAAGATTTTAAAATATTATATACTGAGTGATACATTATCATTATCATAGATTATAACCTGAGATTAATTGAGTAAATTTGAATGACTAGGTAAGAGAGGAGATATTATTAGCAATACAAATAACAAGATTTGAGTAAATTAGGGTATATTATTTATTATATGTGTTGCAAGTATATTATCCCCTCCACTAGTTCATTTTATGGCGTGCCCAACGTGGAGCGATTAAAATAAGACTCGCAAATAGTATTTTGATTATTTATTAATTTTGATTAGGTGTTTGTAATTTATATTACCCTCCTTAGCTCATTTTATGACGTATCTAACGTGAAGAAATTAAAATAAGACTCGCAACAACATATTTCAAATATTTTATTAATTATAGTAATAGCGGTAACATTAGTATACATTTTACAAAGGTAATTAAATCAGCTTAAAGTATATTAAGGTATAAGAAATTGTGTACTATAGTTATTTAAAATGAATACCAGATCTAAGAGTAACTTTGGATTAAATAGATCTGAATCATCTAGTGACAGTGAAGAGGAAGTAGGTCAGGATGTGAATGTACCAGAGGGAGGAGAACTTACATTACAAGTTCAGGAAGGTATTGAACAGACAGGGGAAACACAGGATAGAGGTGATAAGGTGGAAATTCAAGGAGAGACTTCGAAAATAGAAATGTCGACACCAGTAGTAGACTTTGGATCAATTTTACAAATGTTAAAACAGATGAACGAAGATTTAAGTGGTAAATTTGACAAGACAAGTGAAGAGAATAATAAGAAGTTAATGGATAAATTGGACAAGGCTAGTGAAGAGAATAAGAAAAATAGAGAGGAGGATAAAATGGAAGCTAAGAAAAATAGGGATGAGGATAAAATGGAAGCTAAGAAAAATAGGGAAGAGGATAAAAAAGAATTAGGTGAAAAATTGGATAAATTGGAGAAGGCTAGCATTGATACTAGAGAAGAAAATAAAAGAAATCTTGAAGAATTAAAGAAAACTTTACTGAGAGATACAGAAGAAAAGGTTAAAAAGCTTACTATTGAAATGGATAATAGGGAAGTTAAAATGCGCAAAGAAATGGATGACAAACTGAAGATTAAGGATACTGAAGTTAAAACTCTTATTACAAATAAAGTACAAGAGGTTGAAGGTAAAGTAAAGGTAGTACAAGAAAACGTTAAACAATTAGAAAAGAACAATAGTGAGATACATAAGGAGTTAGCTAAACGCATACGAGAGGAAGTAGATCAGGTTAGCAAAGATGTTACGGACAAGACAGAAAAATTGGCGGAGAATTTAAATAAGAAGATAGAAAATACTGAGGATAAGTGTTTGAAAGATATTAGAGTATTAACAATGTCTACGAGTGTTCAGAAATCTGGAATAGAAGAGGTTTTAAAAGAGTGCGAGGTTCAGAAATTAGAGTTGAAAGAACTTTTGTTGAAATCTAAAAATATTAAATTACCACAAGCTACTTGTACACCGTCTTATCATATATTGAATAACGGTATAAGAATTGAAAATATTACTCATTTTAGCGGAGATAAAATGACGACACATCCCATGGCATATTTAACTAACATCTTAAGATACATAGAAGAGATACAGGATTTTAGGAGCCAAATGAATATTATTCGAGCGACTTTAAACAATGGTGCAGCGGATTGGTTTCAAAGGGTTGAAGACAGTTGCGATGATTTAAGTAAGTTTGTGGAATTATTTAAAAACAATTACTGGAGTGAGACGCAGCAAAGCAGAGCACATCAGAGGCTGTTAACAGGGAGATATCAGCCAGGTAAATCTTCAAGGGAGGCTTATGCACAAAGAATGTTTAATTATTGTAGATACATCTCACATTTAGACGAACAGACCATATCTCAACATTTGTTGCAACATTTTATTCCTGTTGATACACATGCAATTATTTGTCAAAATGTAACAGATATGAATGGGTTGATCAACATACTTAGACGATTAGATGATTATTCAGACGGCGTGAAATATAGGGAATTTCGACAAGTGAATGGAAGAAACGAATCTCAGAATAACCAGCAACGTTCGTCAAATATCAATGGTGCGAATAATCAATATGCACGTAACAATACATCTTTTCCACAAAATGCATATCCGAGGAATAATCAACCTGGTAACAGTCAAAATAACAATTATGGGCCAAGACAACCTTACCAGTTTAATAGTCAACAGAATAATAATTATAATAGGAATTATAATACACAAGGGAATGGTAATAACAATTGGAATAATAATCGTGGTATCATAAATGGAGGTAATGGAAGACCAAACGCAAATAGGAATAATCCATTTATAAATCAATCTGCGAGACAAGTACCTCATCATAATAATTACCAAGAACAGAACAATAGGTATTATGGAGATAATAACTCGAGACAGGTAAATAATATACAGACTCAAGATTGGAGAAAATCAGATAGGAGGATTACTGGAAGTCAGGGTCCAGATGAAATAGAAGTTGGTTTAATAGAAGAAAAAAAAACGCCAATTTTGGAAATGAAATTGAATCCATATCAAAATGCTATACCGGGTACATCTCATTAGTAAATGATTTTGATATAAATAAAGTTAGTTGTAATATAATTAGAAGTAGGGATATAACGGGAATGGGGAATGTACAAAATAATTTAGATATGGGAAACATAATTAATAATTATGAAAGTTTACCTTTTTGCACAATTAGTATTAGAAATGTTAATTTTAAAACTTTATTGGATTCTGGTGCAGAAATCTCTCTCATAAAGGAAGATATGATAATGAAAATTCCTGAATATTCTAAATATATAATAAAAGTCAAAAATACGAATGTTATGTCTGCAAATAAGGGAAAAATGGGATGTATCAATAAGAGGTTATGCATAGATGTCGTTTTGAGTGGATATAAATTTATTATGCAATTTTACTTAATAGGGAATTTGTTTTATGATTGTATACTAGGGATAGATAATATGAGAACACTTGGGATGAATTTAGATTTTGAGGAAAACAAAATTAAGATAGGAGGGAAGGATATTTTATTAGAAAAAGTTGTGGATGTGAAAGAAATAAACGCCTATATTGAGTATAAGGAAGTTATTCAGAATGAAGTAAACAATATTATAATAGCAGATCGTGCAGAAAATGATGATACACAAGAACATTTGGAAGGGGCAATGTTCGAATTACCCAGATCAACAGATATAAATGAGGAATATGGAGATACTGTTATAATTGAAGATAAGCATGAAGTTAAAGTTATAAGGAATAAAGCTGACATTCAAACTTTTATATGGCTACAAAAATTACCAGAACCATGGATTGAAGATAGTTTAGTAGAAATTCTTGATAAGAACATTAAATTAATAAATGATGAAGTCGTTTTTGCCAAAGATTATGAACACCGGTTATTGATTAATGATGATTCGCCTTTATCATGTAAAAATTATCCAATACCGTATTTTTTTCAAGATCGTGTAAATGAAGAATTAAGAAAATTAGAAGAAGCAGATATCATAGAGAGATCGAACACATATTTTATTAGTCCTGTTGTATTAGTAAAAAAGAAAGACAATTCTATTCGACTTTGCATTGACGCGCGCTTAATTAACCTTAGGATCATGCCTGAGCACGAAATACCACAAAACATTGATGTCCTACTTACCAAATGTGGAAATAAAAAGTGGTATAGCAAATTAGACCTTAAGAATGCTTTTTGGTTAATAAGGTTGGACGAGAATTCCAGGAAGTACTGTGGATTTAACGTAAATGGAATTACTTACCATTTCAAAGTCTGTCCTTTCGGCATTAAAAGTAGTCCTGCGGGATTGATAAGATTTCTTCACAAGATACTGGACAAATATGAGAAATTTGCTCTTCATTATTTAGATGATATAATAATATTTTCAGATGATATAGAATCACACATAAATCATATAGAGATTATTATAAATACTTTACAAATCAATGGCATGAAATTAAACTTGTCTAAGTGCCAGTTTTGCCAAAAAGAAGTTAATTATTTGGGTTACGTAGTAAACCAACAGAATATTTTACTAGATCCACAAAGATTAGAGGAGATCCAAAATTATCCCAGACCAAATAAACTCAAGATGCTGAGAGGTTTTTTAGGATTGTTGAATTACTATAGGAAATTTGTATCTAATTATAGTCAAAAGACAAGTACGTTGTTAAATCTACTGAAGAAAGGAACGAAATGGAAATGGACTGATGAGTGTGAGGAATGTTTTGTACAACTAAAATCTAATTTTGTAGAAAATCTTAAATTATTTCATCCAGATTTTAATTTAGAGTTCATCGTTAGGACAGATGCATCAAGTGTAGCAGTTGCGGCAGAATTGATACAAATGAAAGATGGTATCGAGGTTCCTATATATTTCGCGTCAAGAACTTTAAAGCCGTGCGAAAGGAAATTTGGGATATCAGAACTCGAGATGCTTGCAGTCATATATGCATTGACCAAGTTACGTTATTACCTAATAGGGAAGAAATTCAAATTGGAGACGGATCACAAAGCTTTATTGAACATCATGACGACTAAATTAAATAATAACCGAATTTATCGTTGGACGTTGTTAATACAGCAATATGACATGGAAATTGTATATAGACCGGGGAAAGAAATGATTGCTGCTGACATTTTGAGTAGAAAGTATGGTGAGACTAAAACTACGAATGTACACATCAACTTGGTGAAATTGGGATTAGAAGGTATTTTTTCATTACAAAGAATTAGGGAAGCTCAAGAGTCTCCTGAGTTGGAAATAATTAAAATTAATCTACAGACAAATGGGTCATATAAAGGTATGAGTATAAGAGAAGGGATAATTTTGAAAAAGATAGGCGATTTGGAGGTATATGTTACAGACGAAGAACATACAATTGAAATTATTCGACATCTTCATATGATGTACACACATATAGGAGCGAGAAAATGTTGGCTTATGTACAGAGAAGCTTATTATTGTAAAAATGACGAGAAGATAATTAAAAGGGAAATTAAACGATGTGAAACGTGCGTTTTGGCAAAGGAAAAGAATTATACTAATCAAAATATTAGTTTGAGCATCATAGCGGATGATAGATTACAATTAGTAGCGATTGACTTTATTTCTAATCTAATCCCGAGCACAAGAAGATATCGTAATATTTTGGTACTGTGTGACATTTTTTCTAAACATGTGCGATTAATACCTACACAGAAATGCAATACGGATACGGTTTTACAAGCTATACAAGAGTATATAACAGAATATGGAACTCCTAGAACAATTTTATCGGATCATGCGACATACTTCATGAATCAAAGATATCATGAATTTTTAGATGAAAGAAATATTAAGTCACATCATATTTCAATACGACATCCCCAGGCTAATCCTTCTGAAAGGTATATAAAGGAAGTATTAAAATATTTACGTATATTACTGGAAGACAACCATCATAAATGGGCAAGATATTTAAAACAAATCGAATTCGTCATGAATAATACTCCAAGTACTGTACATGAAGCATGTCCAATAACTATTTTTACAGGACAACCTGCACAAAGGCCTTGGCAAGATGATGAAACTGCTGAAATAGGAGACAGGTATGAACAAATAAAGCACAAACTTTTGAAACGCAAAATTAAATGGGAGCAGAAGAAAAGAGAAAAACAACGTAAATATAAGATTTATAATATAAATGATAAAGTAATAGTTCGCGCGTTACGAGTAACAGATAGAAAGAATAAAATTATGGCAAAACTCATAAGGCCATATTCTGGACCATTTACAGTTTATCGAAGGATAGGTTTGAATAATTACGAACTAATTGATGAGGATACTGGTTATTTTAAAGGAACATATCACATATCTATGTTACATGACTATATAGTAGAATGATAAGTCATAGTATAGGTAAGACACAGTATTAGGAAGACTGTACTGTGAAAGTGATTAACGCCACTTCCTAAATCTGAGTTATATTAAATCTTCCGAAATTATAGTTAAGACACAGTATTGGAAGTTTGTATTGTGTAAGTGAGTAACGACACTTCCTAAATCTGAGTTAAGACAAATCATCCACAACAATATAATAAGACAAATCATCCACAATGATATAATACGACAAGTAATCAACGACAATTTAATATGACAAATAATCCACATTATTTGCATAAGTAAGAACAATATTGGAAGTTTAAACTGTAAAAGGAGAAATGACATTATTTCTCTGAATCATGCTAATTCATACCTAGGAAATTTTAGTCAAGACAGAAGATAAGAAAGGAGATCGTCTTCTGAAGGTACTTACAACACCTGCTTATCCAAGTAACTTGTAGATCTCAAAATTTCAAAAGTTTTTGACAAATAGAGACCTGGAGTTTATTAGAAATTAAATAATTATATAGTAATGAAGTATTAGGAGGACATAAATACCTTATTATAAGATAGGGGCATGACCAGATACAGATAACAAATTGATAAGAAAGGGGCATATTGGAATTCGCTTTCTTTAAAATGAATAAAAGACATAATGATGAAACAGATATACATGTATACAGACAAGTTCATGTTTATCGAGAAATAATTTGAATTTATAGAGAGATTTTCAGATAAAGAATGTACATAAAGTATTCCGGTATTATATTAGATTAGTTTAGTTATAGGTCTGTTACAATTATTAGTTATTAAAAGAAAAAAAAAAAAAAATGATGATTAATTAAAGGAAAAAATAAGTTATATACTCATTCCCATATTGTATATAAATTAGTAAATAATCATAAGAGAAGGTAATATAAGTAATCTGACTAGTAAATAGATTTGCCTGAGTATTTAAATGGAATGAAGTGGATAAAGAAGTTGTATAGAGGATAAATAACCTTGAGCCTTATAAAAATAAAAAGAATGTTTCAGAATAAGTAAAGCACTGAATAAAGTTAGAAAATATTTATCAAGATGTAACAAACATGTTAGGTGATGAAGAAATGGAAAAGAAAGAAGTTAAGAAGAGCCTCTTAAAAATAAAATATGTTAGATGAAAGTAAATGCTTACAATAAATAGTAAATATTAAAAGTACCATAAGAATATGGAATTATTATAGAGTGTATATGTATAAAAGGGTGAAAAATACCCAAAATGATATAAAATATAGGACCAAAAGTGTCTTAAAAAAGAATTATATAGGTAACGTAAGCCTTTAAAAACGATAAGTTAAAAAAATATGGACTTTCCATAAATGAAAGTATAGGGGATGACGAAAATGTCAATTATAGGTAAAAAGGGAATTTGTTCGAATGAGAACAGTATATAATGAAAATAATATATAATTAGTAAGCATAGTGAATCATTTTACAAGAGGCATAGACAGATAAAAAGAATATGTTATTCACCTATTTATGTAAAAGTTAGTACAGATAATATTTTTATAAGGAGTTTGAGTAAGGAAACACAGAAATACATATATGCAATTAATGTTAAAAAGTTTGATGGCAATTAATAAAAATATAGATATTTTAATAAGGTATTGGAACATTAAGAAAGATTATAATACATAGTACGATAAATAATGGAACAAAAATTTCTTATACAGGTCATAGACATCCATTTAAATAAATAAATTGATACTTTTATAATTAAAATGAAAATAAAGAAAAGCCTTATATTACTTTTGGACTTATAAGAAAGTTGAGTTTTATAGTTATGAGTGTCACAAATAATTTTGAATTTAAACACTGTTATGTACAGATAGTTATAAATAAATGTTATATGATATTACCAAATAATAGAAGATTCATTTGAAATCTGTTAAAGGATTTAGTAGATTAAAATAATTGTTTTGAGCACATTGATAAACATGTTAATTATCAGATTTTGTTTAATAAATATAAATTTTGATTCGAGTTGAAAATTTACATTTTTTAAAAGGGGCATATGTGCTGAGTAACAATATTGATGTTTGGCACTGTATATTTTTGAACAAGTTGGAAGGATTATTTAATTTTACTAATTTTTCTTTGTGACTGTTATAGTAAAATATTTAAACTAAAAAAGAACAGTTGTGTATACTTAAAATGTTATTTATTACAATAAAGATGTGTGCAGTCAATTATGAAAACAGTACTTGAAGGAGTTGTAGTGGACCAGGTTCTTGGTGGCAGTAATTTTCATTGGTATCTGAAAATGGAGATTTAAATATTATAATTTATGTAAAAATGTAGTTTGAAATCTTGTAAAACTTGTCTAATTAACAATAATGTAAAGTAAAATAATTTAATGTTAATTGTTGAAGTATGAAGGAAACAACTTGGTAAATAATTTCGCGGGTAAAGTTTGAATAAGCGGATCTGTCAAAATTGACATTTACAGAAAATTTTGATTAGCAATATTTTTTGAAGTACAAAGTCTTAGTAATTCATTATGATAAATTAATAGAGATTTAATAGAGAAAGTTTACTAAAGTTTGAAAAACACTGAAACGTATCAATAAAGTTTTATAATACCATTTTGAACAAGAATTGTGAGAAAAGGAATTTAATTGGATGAAATCAGAAAACGGAAATATTGTCTTGGTGACGAAAAACAAACAAAAAAAATTGAAAAATATTTTTCAAGAAAGGCGCGTGTACTTTTCGGAAAATCACGATTTTATTCCGAAAAGTATATCTTAAATTCACTTAAACCGCGAAAGTTGGTGCTTAAAGTGTTCTTTTCAGCATAGAAAATATTTATTGACGGTAGAATCAAAATATATTATAAAAAAGCATAAAATTATTCAATAATTTCATAGTAATTTAATTAATTGGTATCCTGTATGAATAAAGAAGATATTATATAAGGAAAATAAATATCAAAAGATTACTTACCAAATATTAACCAAGTCCGAGCGGAATATTGAATCCATCAGTTGCACGTGAGTTCAAAGAGGGATTCCAGTTATCCAAGTCCAGTTTATTGTATAAAAACGAGAAGTTCCAACTATTTAGAATCCCTGATGTCGTTCCAGTAAATGTTAAATTAATTAGAGGATCCGGTAACCCATATATATTTCCGAAGAGGTCTAGTTCAGTGTTAAGTCGAGATAGAAGTACAGCTGCATTTAAATCCAGAAGATATCCCGCAGTTTTCGAGGACACAACAAGATACATCCTGTAAGATATAACCAAAGCAGTTCCAGATCCTGAAGGAGAACGAGGATACACCAAGAAGTCGTGCTAGGAGGGTTTCCAGAGAGTTACCAGTTGCACAGAACGAGTCCAGTAAGATCCTGTGAAAAAAAAAAGGAAAACATAATTTAAACAAACCAGAGATAGAAGAAAAATATTAACAAGAGGTTGTATAATTTTTAAATAAGGAAAAATTTGAATTTATTAAATTGTATATCGAGTAAAAGTCATAAATATTATTTAGAATTGTTGACTAGTATAAAACAAGTATAGAAATACGTTTTGTTAAAAGATTAAATCTCTATTTTCATAAAAAGATACAGAATATGCACATATATAAATGAATTGACATGACCTTGGTACTAAAACATACCTTCAACTTGTTTAATATTTTATAGACGAAGGTTATGTATAGATAATTAAATTGCATCGTATAATACATGCTAAATTGAAAAAGATACATTGAATTGAATTTTGTACATACCTTTTGAATAAATAACATTTGCTGACATCCTTCATATAACAATAAACGTACAGGTGCGATTAGACAGGTTAACAATTTATGTACATGTCGTATAACTATTTTGGATGTATATTTTCGAATCAAGATTTTTATATTTGTTGTCATTAAACTAGTATTGTGGTGAAATTCTTCTTTTTATTTGGTAAAATAGTAACATTGTATTAGACATTTTCATTACGAACATAGAAGCAGATAAGTCAATGACCTACAAGTAAACAAAAATAAAATAGCATTATATAGTTTATAGTGAGAGGAAAAGTATACATACCGTACTATTGTTATCCTATAAGAGGGATAATTTATTAGCAGCAATATTCTCCTCATTATAAGAATAAGTAGAACAAGATTATTAGAAACATTTAAATTGTTATTTTTATGTAGTAGTGTATAACGGCAAATACCTAAGCGACATCTTTATAAAAGTAAATGAAATGCTAGTACTGCGCGGTTAAAAATAAAAACTAGTTACATTTATAGGAAAGTCATACCATAAAGAAGTGATGAATCGTAATTAATATTTGAAAGAGTTAGGAGATTAATATTTATTTCTAAATGCATTAAATAATATTATTATTATAAAAAAAAAAAGAATTAATTAAATTGATTTAGAATAAAACTGAGTAGTGTTTGGGCATAGATAAAAGAAATAAAGAAACCTATTATAGCATATGAGTACATTAATTTTGGTGCAAAGATTTTAAAATATTATATACTGAGTGATACATTATCATTATCATAGATTATAACCTGAGATTAATTGAGTAAATTTGAATGACTAGGTAAGAGAGGAGATATTATTAGCAATACAAATAACAAGATTTGAGTAAATTAGGGTATATTATTTATTATATGTGTTGCAAGTATATTATCCCCTCCACTAGTTCAATATATTTTATAGTTCGAATCTGCAGAATTTAACCAAACATTGCGTCAGAACTATGTCGGTGTACTTATTTAAGAAAATCACAAACTATCTTTGTGAATCTACTTGCTACACAAAACACCCATATTTCAATTTTGCCAGCTCCTGTGAATCTAAAATCGCTGAAAATACACAGTGCATCTTCTTCAAAGTCTTGTGATTTATCTTTATGTAACATATCGTCAATTGCAGAAACTTGAAACTGTAACAAAGCATCACCTCCGGATGAAGGTTCACGTCGGCTTGTACTAAGCGTTGAGTTATTTTCGGACAATATGTTTGCCAACCGCACGTTTTTACGCAGCACCTAAAGTGTTTCTAGTAACCTTTAGTAGTTTAGACAGCTTTGTATTTCTTCAAGATAATGAGATGATGTCATTACATTAGCTTTATTAGCTTTTCTACCTCCACTTCCAATATGCTATTTTGAGTTTAATATAGGTAGATTGTCTTGTGGAACTACAACTGAAACTCCTTCATTAGAACTGCTATTGAAGACTCAACTTTTCGTATATCGATAAAAAAAAGTCCGATTCTTGGAATATATTCTTTCGAAATGAATATTATCTCTTGCATCTTGTATCCATGCGAAACAATTATGCTACACCAAATTGCGATACCGCATATTTATTAATGCGCAAGAATATTTGAATACATCCTAAAACCACCCACAACCGATTTATCGAGTGGGTGCAATTTGTGATTGCTAAGTAAGGGAAGGTATCCAGAAGTACTGTGTGCTTTTTTTGCGAGTTTTAAAAATTGTATATTTCACATAATGTTGTTATGACCATATAAAACGAGTACTACTGGATCATCTTTCGATGCCTTACATTGGAACTGAAATGTTCAAATCATTTAGTAAATATGTAATGTTGTTTGAGCCACCTAAAAGAAGTAGCTTAAATAATTGATTGAAGACGGAGATACGTGTTAAAACTCCATAATTTACAAGTAAAAATTGAAATAAATTCAAATTGAGTTCAAAACAGTTTTATTCAATTTACTACAATTGTTAGTAGTATAGCAGTGACGCGTTGACTAATATTCATCACCTGATGAAGCCCTAGTAGGGTGAAACAATTGTAGTAAATTGAATAAAACTGTTTTGAACTCAATTTGAATTTATTTCAATTTTTACTTGTAGAAGTAGCTTACTCTAAAATGTTATGGACTCAATTGAAATCAGACGTATTTTGGTAAGTGTGAAATTTTTTCAAACTGTTACATAATGACGTGGACTGTTCTGATTTGGCTTTTGAGGTTGCAGTTTTTTGTTCCACGGGTCTCCTCGCAACAAAATTTTACTCTCTATATTCCATTAGCAAGCACTAACATCACGTTTAGCTCACCAATTTCTTTTATTTGTCTAAAATTGAATAAGTATAATAAGTTTTTATTGTGACATTAATTTTACTCCCCTAGCAGATACTCGCTGCGGCTAAATAACCTTCTGTGTAACACCTAAATATTTGCTACAGTGCTGGTGGATAAACCTTGGGTCTTTTTGACCGCTCTGTCATTTTTATCACTGGAGTATTTGCCTAGATATGCTACAATAACTGCGTATATTTATTTACATTTATATATGTGTGTTTTTATTGTTAATATTAATTATAATAATTGTAAAAACCACTTAAATTCCCACTTTATTGATTAAATATCATGACGATCGTTTCGACACACAGTGTTTTCTTCAGATGAGGTTGTATTACAAACTGATTGATAATGATTGATTGATATTTTATCAATAAAGTGGGAATTTAAAGTGATTTTTACTCTCAGTTTTATTTACTTTTAACATTATGAGTTTCCATCAAGTAAAGGCTACATCGATCCAAACATTTATGTATGTGTTTATCTATAGAGAGTTGTACAGAATATTGTCTGCTAATGTCCGTGATTATCCTTGATGTGGAATTTTGTAATCTGATTTATTATTATTATTATTTTTATTTAAAATAATTCCCTATTACATGAAAGCTACTCCATTCAGAAACATCCTCAATTTAGAAACAATTTACATGTAATAGCAATTACTATGTGATAAATTGATGCTACTGCTATCAAAGACTACTACTAAACTAAACGAAAGATAATATAACATAAATTTTAAGTACAAAGCACTTCTCAAAACTAAAAATATGAGTTCTCTGAGATAATTCTGGAATTATCAAATTTCGCAGGAATAGAGATTTTTGTATTATCACTAATAGTTGCAGGTTGTTGAAAATATAAATTTTAGTCAATGTGCCCAAACATAAATGATTCATTAATAAGCAGTATTCCACATAAGACCCTACTTAATTTTACTTTTGATTACCTGAAAAGCCATAAATCGTTATATTTTAAACAATAAAGTTATTACCTAATAAGCTTTTATGCAAATTTTAAAATTCATGTTTTAATCACGGTGAATTTTAAAAGCGTAATATTTGATAAAAAGTCTTAATTTAGTTGTGAAGACTGTAACTTTTTGATTTGTTACAGTAGAAATATTATAAGTATTCTTTCAATACTCTAAATTACTATTTTTCTATTGTACATGTGCGCTTATTGTTTGCTCATTACAGATTATTTGTGGACATAATAATATTTTACCTATTCATAAACTCGAAGTAATGGACTACTACTCTTAGTGGTTTCTATTATTGCGATTTTTAACAGCTAACAACGAAAAAATTAAGAAAAATGTATGAATATATGTATGTATGCATGTACGAAGTAGGCGCCATAAATTCTCGGCCTGATATACAAAAAAGAAACTTGGAACAATATAAGAATTTTTATTTTTCAATGTAATCTCCCCTAATTTCTATACATTTATTACAACGATTAATTAATAATTCGATACCCTTGTAAAAATAATCTGAAGTTTTTCCGTCAAAATGTTCTATAACAGCTGCTTGCAAGTCACTGTCGTCCTCCAAACTACGTCCCTTAAGGTTTTTTTTTAAATTAGAAAACAAAAGGAATCACAAGGAGCCATATCCGGACTATACGGTGGATGTTCCAATTCTTGAAAGCCGCATTCGCGGATGGCAGTTTGTGAAATGGCGACTGAATGAACGGGAGCAATGCCGTGCAAAAATCGCACACCTTTTGTCAATTTTCCGCGACGTTTTGCACGAATACTGTCCCTTAACTTATACAATAAAGACGCATAATATGTGCCATTCACATTTGTATTGCGCTCTTTAAAGCCAAATAGCAAAATGCCCCCACAATCCCAGAATATTGTGGCCATCACCTTTTTCGTTGATTGAACGACTTTTGCCTTTCTGGGACGAGGTTCATCATCATCATCGATAGAGGATCGTAAAACAGAATCATTGTTTCATCCCCTGTGACAATGGCCTCCAAAATCGGTTTTGGGTCGTCTCCATACATGTTTAAAAACGACTGCGCACATTCGACTCGACGTTCACGTTGGAGAACAAAAAGAAGTTGCCGTACCTATCTAGCACTAATTTTATTCATACACAAACGGTCATGGAGAATTTGGCGAACACTTGTTTCGGAAATGTTTGTTATCACTGCTAATTCCTTCACTTTCAAACGGCGACCTTCTAGCACTAAATGTTCAATAATTGAAATTTGTTGAGGCGTTATCACTTCAATTGGTCGACACGACCGATCAGCATCTTCCAGGAATTCTTGTCTCAAACGGAAACATTTTGCCCACTTTTTTACAGTTGAATATGAAGGAGATGAATCACCGCAAACGCCGTCTAAGCGTTTTTAATGTGACAAGGTGTATGTCTTTCTTTTGTTAAAAATTTAATGAACGCGCGGTACACAATTTTCGTTACTTTAGACATTTTCGTGCGATAGTCACTTTGGTTGGCTGGTTACTAAAAACTACTGGGCTTGGAACCGTCATATTTATAGTGTACACCTCGTGTATGTGCATGCATGACGTGGCGATGTTTGAACACGTTTGAACCTTTATAAGCCTGTCAGGCCGAGAATTTATGGCGCCTACCTCGTATGTATATACATACATATAATAATTTTGTGGAAGTATATGGATAAGAGATAGCTAACGAAATATTTGCAAGATTTATTTTTTTAAAATGTTACCGAATCATTTGCTTTATCTTCTAATTGTACTGCCATTAATCATGTATCTGGACTAATAGTTTACTAATTAATTGAACTACTTATGCACTTATTGATCCCAAACATTAACCATAGTCATTAATATACATATGTAGTATATATGGATGTAAGTGCCACTTACTGGAGATATTTTTAGTGGAATATTAATCATTGTCAGGTGAATAAAAATTGATATTCATTGAAATATGGTAATTACACACACGCAAATATGAAGAAGCATTTTTCTTATATTAAAAATTATTTTAGTTAATATGGAATGCACTAATTACCATTATACGAGATGTAGTTATTAACCTACTTCTTACACAATCATCAAATTGAAGTAATTTCCAAGGTACCAGTTTTAATTTGTGTTACTACGGAAATATTTTAAATCCTACTTTTTTCTATTATTAAGAATTTATTACAAATATTGCGACCATCTTTCATATGCAGTAAGACATCTTTTAGAAATACATAATTCATTCATTCTTACCCGTAATTCATATGATGCATGACAATTTTTAAAAATTCAATAAAATAATTTTTTTCTTATATATTTTTTAGTGGATGAGTTTAGTGCTAATATAAGTAAGTATTTTCATAGTTTTTGAAATATTGTTATACTAACATATTCTTTAGACAATTACCTATTTGTATTTATGTTATATTATTGATTGGACAAAACTACAAACTTTATTCCTTCATCAGTGTGTGCATAAAATTTATTTTCATTTTTTTGTACTTTTTATAATATTGAAATTAATTCCAGTATTAATTTAAACAATAAATACGAAAACATGCATCTAATAAATAATTTATTGTAACTCTCATTTGGATTTGGCAAGGGACTAGTATTACAGTATGCAGTAGTAATTGACAAAAATTTCAGAAGCCAACACTTTTCGTCCTTTTTATCTAGATCCTATTATCTATTAAGGCAGTTGCTAGGTCGTGTTAAAAGCGTTTGCGTCATCTTAGGCGGTAGGAAAGTATACTGTATTATTATTAGTATCTTGGTTTGAAGTTTTGATAATTTTAATTCACGACACGTTTTCTCTTCTTACGGCGGTCAAAAATTCTTGTGAGAGTATTATTGTACTCAAATTGATAATAATAATAATAGTGTTTTATTAGCTCATATAACAAAATACAAATACACAGTACATACAAATATCAAAGAAAAGAAAAAAGAAAAACAGAAAACAAAAACTAGAGACGACGTACTATCTAAACTATAATGTAAATAAATAATGTAAATATATGAACTAATGGGCTCAAGATCAGTCGAGTCAGTAAACACACAACTGCTCCACCTCTTGAGCCAGACACAATGCAACACATACAGAACATACAATGAAAATGAAGACATAATACATAATACACAAGATCGAAAATAGTATATTAAACAGCATTTAACAATTAACAATTAACAATATAGCGCAGTAATAATTGACAATACATATACATATACATGTCCAGCAACTGACAAAGCTTTCAAACATTAACCAAAGAAAAAAAGTACTTCCTTATTTCAGCACAGAAAGACGAAACAGACAACACTTCAAGAGATTATGGAACAGGGTTATATAACTTCACAATATTATATCGAAATGATCTTTTAAAACATTCCAGTTGATTCTGTGGGGTCGTCAAAAGGCCCCTGCTCCTAACATTGACACTATGCACATTCGTTCGAAATTGAATCTTACGGTATAAATAACTGGGTTTCTTTGAGAAAATAATTTTATGGAAGAACATGATGGAGTACAAAGAAATTCTTCTTCTTCACGAAAGCTAACAGCTTGTTTCACCCATTCCCATTCCTCTCATCCCATTCTTGCGATATTGATGTCCAACTATCCCTCCATCTCTTTGGTGGTCTTCCTGGGGGTCGTGTGGACGCTGGTTTCCCATCCCTTGCAATCCTTGCCATTCTATCACTAGTCATGCGCGACACATGTTCATTCCAAAATCTCCTCCTCTCGCGACTCCATCTCACTACATCCTCCACTTGACACTCCTCTCTGATCTCCTCACTCCTCCTCTGGTCTCTAAGTGTGTTCCCCGTTATTGCCCTTAGTACCCTCATTTCACTTGCACGTGCCATTCTTTTTGTTTCCGCCGTGTCCGCTCTTGTTTCGGCTGTGTATGTCGTCACAGGCCTGACGCATGTTTTGTAAATCCTTACTTTGCTCGCTGTTGACATACTTTTATTTTTCCAAATGATGTCCCTCAGTCCGCCCGCTATTCTCGTTGCTTTGTTCATTTGGTGTCTTACGCTCTCTTTCAAGCTCCCGTATGGCGAGATCATGGTGCCCAGATAGTTGAATTCGAACACTTGTTGGATGTTCCTCTCGTTCACTTGAAGCTTGCATCGTCGCGGTTTCCTGGCTATTACCATGCTTTTCGTTTTGGATGTCGATATTTCCATATTACACTTCTTCGCTTCTATGTTGAATGTTTGTAGTAAACACTGCAATCCATCTTCGTCCTCCGCAAACAACACCGCGTCATCCGCATAGCAGACTATTTTTATGAATTTGTTTCCCATTTTATAGCCATAATTAATCTTCCGTACGCCTTCTATTATCTTATCCATTATCATATTGAAAAGCAGTGGGCTGAGGCTATCCCCCTGTCTGACCCCTGCATTGACTTTTATTTCTTCGGTCGTAGCTGTTCTTGTTTTAATTACGGTGGTGTTGGCTTTATTGAGTTGTTTGATCGTTTCTACTATGGTTGGGTGGACTTTCCTTCGCCTCAGTTCATCAACAACATCCTCCAGTTGTATCCTGTCATATGCCTTCGTTAGATCCACAAAACATATATACGCTGGTTTGTTGTACTCTATGGCTTTTTCAATTACCTGTCTAACGATGAATACCGCATCGACCGTCGAGCGATTCCTTCGAAAGCCCTGTTGTTCTTCACTTAGTGTGGTATCCTTTAATATATGGTGACCCAGTATGCGTGTGAAAAGCTTCATTGAGGTATTTAGCAGTGTTATCCCTCGGTAGTTTTCCGGATCCGATCTTTCTCCCTTCTTGAAGAGTGGTATTGTGATGCTCTTTCTCCACTCGTCAGGTGTCACCGTGTCTTTTAATATTATGTTGTATAATTTTGTGACTTGCTTCGCTAGCATTTCTCCTCCGTGTTTCAATAGCTCGTTGGGGACACCGTCTGGGCCCGGGGCTTTGCCGTTTTTGAGATGTTTTAATTCATTCATCATCTCTTCTTCTGTGATTTGTACCGTTTCGTCTATGTCCTCGACATCCTCTCGTCTCGAATCGTTCTGCTCTTCCCGTTGTACATCTGTGTTCTGTGTGAATAGGTTCGTGAAGTGGTCCCTCCATTCTACTACTCATATTGAGCCAATGAGCCCACTTCAGTGCATGAGAAACGCTATCAAACCGACGTAAACCATAGATAAATCTCAAGCAAGCATTCTGGACCCTTCGTATTCGGAGCTTATCGGCACTATTGAGACAGGGAAAATATACATGGTCACAAAAATTAAACTTAGAAAGAACTAAGGCTTCGCATAAAATTCTAGATAAATTATCTAAACAATCTTTATTGCCATCTAGATGCAATTGTATATTGATAATTGATAAGAATACGATCACCAGTAAAGCTTGTACTTTTCAACCATAGTTGCAAAGTTGCAATACAAGTATGCGCATTGTTTAGATTTAGTATGAAATATACGGTAAAGTGATTGATTCCGGAACTTCATAAACATACCTTTGAGCATTTACATGACCTACCTTTTGCGCTAGCTCTATCTTACATCATCACATTCTAAGCTATTAAAATATCACTTAAATCAGGATGATATTATTGATCCAGAAAAATAAAAAAAGTGAACTAGTCTAATTGTTTAAATTCCATTGTAGTTCTTTTAGGTTGTGTTTTTTTAACTAAAAGAGATGATTACGCCAAGATCAGTGCTAGTCTACTTTATCTCGCAACATATTCCGCAGTATTAACTAGAAAAATATTCTATTTGTAGTGTTCAAACGATATCACCATTTCTTATGTATAAAAAGTCTAACTGATGTTAGATATTCTCATCTTTGAATACATTTAACAAAAGCTTGACGTTATTTCTAGTTTGCTAGTTACAGCCTTACCCTTACTCATAATTGCTAATTGCAAGAGCTAGGATAGTTAGGCAAAATAAAGTCTCGAAAAAGCCAGGCAAAAGAATTAAAAAAGCATTAAAAAGGCAAAAATAAAATATAAAAATGGCAAAAACGTAAAACTAGAACTGTCTATTAAAGAAAATAGCATAGCAAGTACGTATATTCAGTGTTAACTATTTATTTATTGTAGGGAGGCACATAATTCTTTAAGTATTGGTTTTATTACACTGTCAACTAGTCACCAGTAATTTCTCTGTGTTCCCCGATGTCAAACAAGTTCTCTTGTCGCTGGCAATTTGATTGTAGCTTGAAAAGGACCATTTTAAGTCACATGACGTTATCGGGGCCTATTTCAGAGAACTGATTTGTTGTGGTGACAGTATATCAAACATAGAATTTCGAGTGGAAATCCTCTGGTGAATTTCGGAAATTATTTTTAACTCTTCTAAAGAAGAATTTTTTGCAAAACAGCTTTAACTTTATCCTTTATTTTTATGCCTGCTGGTCCTGGGCCGCTCGATGTGAGATCCACTGCCTTTTGTAAAATATCTAGGGATTCCACAAGAGCCAGTTCAACTGTTTCTAATTTTTTAATTTCGTGAGGCAACCAAGAGAAATTTGTTTGAATATACATTAAGGCATGTAATACCTCACTGTCATTAAAGGCTTCTTGTGATTTTGAGATGGCATAGGAATTTGAAGCATCAAATGAGAGTACAGCCTGTAAAAGAATATTATTATGTATTAGTTGGCAGGTAATTAAACCAATAAATTTATGCATGCTTGCTGTCTTTCTTTACAAGTATCATATCGTGATTCCAAATATAACTTGCTGCTTTAATCATGTAAGGTGCAGGTCAGGTCACTAAGTAAAAGTAAAAGTTTTTCGTCAGGTACTTCATTGGGATACAGTATGCCGAAAACAAAAGAAATATGCACACAACTGTCTACAACAAAGATAACTACACTTAGGCATGCTGCCGTTAAAAAAAATTGAAACTGTTTGGTGGTTTGTTGTTTCCAATTGCTTTGAGGTCAACTTCATCTGTTACTAATTTACCAACAATTATATTTGTCCTGGCAGTCTGTTGTTTCATTAACGCACGTCCATATAAAATTGTCTCCAATTTCTGCGCGTATCGCTGCAATGCTCTAAAGGAAAAACGCCAGGTTTCAGTTAAAATGATTTAATAATTAAATTATGTATTCATACCGATTGGTAACACAAATGCAAATAATTCTTCCTCGACGTCGAATCATCCGGAATCGCTTAGTTTGTATGTTTTTCTAAAAACGATTTAAATGTTCTATTTTTTAATTTATAGAACGGAATGTTTGATGTAATAAGAGCTTCGGAAAGTTCCAATAAGAAGCCAGATTTAGTGGGTCCGCTTTTTGGCTCCATGGATCCAAACGCATTTGATATTAATTGTAGTTTTGCAGTTTTACGCTTTGCATTAGCTACGTGCAACGTTGTTTGTAAATGTTGCGTAACATGAAACCTTTTTGTCGCATTAATCTAAAATAAAAAAGGACAATTAAAATGACCCCTGCGTCAAATATTAATTATTATTAATTATATTAGAATCCAACTTTGCCCACTGACAATAATTGACACTTCTTGATTGCTTGTCTGCTGGCATTTTTAAAATTTAAAATGACTTGAATCACACACAAATATATACAGCTTGTGTAATGAAACACTTGATATTACCACGTTGCAAATCTGATGTATTTTGGACTTGCTATATCAAGTGTTCCATTACACAAGCTGTATACGGTTTTTTACAATTTATTTCAGAAATTTTATTTGTGCATTTTTCTAGGAAAATTGCTAGTGCGATTTCTTTTTTAAATTGAAAATTTAAGAACTAAATTTCTTAAAATTTCAATTTAGTATACAATAAATGGCAAAAAACAGGAGATTCCTAAAAAAAGCAGAATCCTAAAAAAGACGGAAAAAAGCAAAAAATTCATAATAAGGCAATATGCCTAATTAGCCTAGCCCTACTAATTGCTAATGCTATAAAACTTTATTTTGTTGTAATATTAACAAATATCTACATTCTACTTTTCTTATAAATACGATTTAAAATAAAAAATGTTATATAATATATGATATAAATCATTACTTCTGAAACTAGATATCTCAAAGCAAATAGTTTACGAATGTTCTACGTCTTATTTTGGAGGAAAATATATTTTACAAATAACTTTCTTCACATTGCCTTTTATTTAATTTGTATACAAGTTTGTCTAAAAATAACTCATTTGTCTATTTAAAATTAATTTTCTAATGTGTTAAAATAATTAATTTATTAAGCAAATTAATTATATAATCTGATGAAATGGTGATGAGCAAGCATATTCTCATAATTGCAGACTGTAGGTTGTGTGTATAATGCGTGCTTCTATAATGTGAAGGTGCATTTATAATTTCAACTTATTCCATCCGTAAGAATGAAAATATTTAATCATTACAGTGTGTATTTTATTTTGAATGAGTTGTAAAGAATTTTTTATCTTCTTGATTGTCTAGTATTCACTCTAACGTTTTCCTTATGTATATATAGAAAGAAAGGAAAAAAAATAAATATATGTGCTAGGTGATTCAATTAGATTGATATCAATTATAAATAAACTCGAATTCATTAAAATATTGCCGGGAGTTTTTATTATTACGTTGTATTATTTGCAAGTATTCTTGTTATTGAATATAATTTTAAATTATTAATTTATTATTCTATTTTTTTAAAATTACGTCGAATCAAATTTGAAAATTTTAAACGAATGCTGTCGAATTATTTATGTTATATAATTATCTTGTACTAAATCAAATGTCAATCAACAATAATTTCTTATTGCGCACGCGATTATAGTATGTTTGTATATTCTATATACAGGATTGTTTAGATTTGTGAATATAATTATTTGTTGTCGTTTATAATCATTTTAGAAAACAATGTCAATAGGACAGCTGTTATGTAATTTTTATCTATATATAAGAATACTTGAATTATTTTATTCAATCAAGTATTAATTTATGCTGCCATTTCATAGAACTTATACTTACGTATTTTTAAAAGAGTATTCATCGGTTATTATTTAAGAGGGTCATATTGTCTACTTTTTTACCTTTAAGACAATTTAACTACGGCTTTGTATTTACAGTGATTGACGTTATTGCAACATTAATTTATCTTCATAAAACAACACCTTTCGAGTAACAATATCTGGTCCAACAATATGCCCCGGCCTGCACCACAATATGTTCGTCATTAACTTTGATAATACGTTAGAACCGTAGTTTATAAAGATAAACCCGTTCACATCGAAAAATTGAAAATACGAATTACTAGAACGGTAAAAAATTCTCCGTCAATTTTTAAATAATTCTTTTGGGAGTTTTGTAAATTGTTTGGGTCATTGTCAAGTTTCAAATGGAGACCAATTCGAACACTTAATCTAATCTACTTCGTTATTATAATTTATTATTATTATTAGTTACTAACAAGATATTGACCGATAAACTTATTCCTAATCATCTTATTCGTCTTAGATGGTACATTAAATTTTTTTTGGTACTAGGTACTAGTACCAAAAAAAACATTTATTAAGGATTTGGCGTCCTTATAAAAATTTTTATTAAATATAAAAAATTACATAATGACGTAACTAAGAAACAATTGATGTGAAAGAAATTCAAGTATGTAGGTAAAAATGACGTAAAGACTTGTTTAGTTAACAATTTCTTCCTAAAATGGTCATTACTAACAATAAAGAAACTTCTGCATATTTTTAAGTAACGCTATATAGTATTTATCCCCTTTATTATTGTCACATAAGTTTCTAAGTAATTATGTGTCTTAAAGCCTTTTCTTTTCAATTTTTGGATAACTTTAACAAAAATCTATGCACAGATCAAATTTTACTATAATTTTATAAGATTACATACAGTGTAATAGTGTAATATACTCACAAATATGAAATGGAGTTATTTTTATGTACCTTAATTATTATTATTATTATATTAAGAATTATCTAAATATATAGGGTGTCCACACGAAAACTTTATATTGAATTATTTCTGGTGTTTTTGAAGACAAAAACTTGAAATTTTGGGTGGTTGTTCAGGATATAGGGGGACAATGAATAGTGTATTTCATACCGCCCCATCGGGTCACCCGCCGCCGCCGGCCACCCCCACTCCAACATTTTAAATGACACCCTGTATTTTTTTTTGGTGGTTTTGAAAGAACACAATTTTCTTGATATTCCTATGTGAAAAAACTAGTAACACACATTATGACATTTATGAGATATTTAAATTTAAAAGTTTCAGATATCAGAAATTATTAACTCCGAAAAATCATAAGTTAGTCATGGAAATAGTTTGCTTTAAATTAGAATTGTCAAAATTGTGACTTTTGTGTTTCATTAATATTAATACTTGTAAAATTGTTCTTAATGTTTCGGCTTTTTCGCTGAAATGGTTTATACTCTTGAAGAGAGAACTGAAATAGTGATTTTGTATGGGATTGCAAACAAAAATTATTCCCAAGCGGCGACGTTATTCAATGAAAACCATCCAAACAGAAACGTATCTGTTGCTTATGTCAGAACGCTAATAGAAAAATTTTTGCAAACTGGATCTGTAAATAATAAAAAACGGAATACGAATAATTGTGGTGTACTAAATGAAGCTATGCAACTAGCAGTTCTTGGGCATATTAATTTAGACCCAGAGCTTTCGTTGAGAAAATTATCCGAAGTTTCGGGAGTGCCAAAATCAACCTGCCATAAGATATTAAAATTAAACAAAATTCACCCTTATAAAATTCAACTTCACCAAGAGTTGGGTGACGGTGATTTCGACAGAAGAGTCGAATTTTGTGAAATAATGACAGATATGATTCGGCAAAATGGAAATGTTTTGCGAAGTATTTGCTTTAGTGATGAAAATTGCTTTTAATTAAATGGTCTTGTGAATAGACACAACTGTCGATATTGGAGCGACGTAAAACCCCATTTTTTCCGAGAAGGCAACACACAATATCCCCAAAAAATTAATGTATGGGCTGGAATTCTTAATAACCAAGTAATTGGCCCGATATTCTTCCAGGAAAATTTAAATGGACCTAAGTACTTACAATTTTTGGAAGAGCTAATACATCCTCTTATCATACAGTGTCTAGAAGAAAACTTGAATGAAATAGAGGAGGAGCAATTATATTTTCAACAAGATGGAGCTGGGCCACATTACTGTTTAGACGTTAGGAATTATTTGGATAATATTTTCCCAGGACATTGGATTGGACGTAGGGGCTCTATTGAATGGCCAGCTCGCTCCCCCGATTTAACTCCCCTAGATTTCTTTTTGTGGGGACATTTGAAGTCTGTTGTTTATAAGACACCGCCACAATCAATAGCTGATTTACGTAATAGAATAACAGAGGAATGTCGAAATTTAACGCCACAAGTGTTCGAAAATGTTAGAAATGCTTTTGAAAATAGACTTTATTTATGTTTAAATGTAAACGGTGAACAATTTGAGCATTTAATTTAACCAAAATGTTGTGAATAAATCTTGTTTTAAGTATTTCCATGACTAACTTTTGATTTTTCGGAGGTAATAATTTCTGATATCTGAAACTTTTAAATTTAAATATCTCATAAATGTCATAATGTGTGTTACTAGTTTTTTCACATAGGAATATCAAGAAAATTGTGTTCTTTCAAAACCACCAAAAAAAAATACAGGGTGTCATTTAAAATATTGGAGTGGGGGTGGCCGGCGGCGGCGGGTGACCCGATGGGGCGGTATGAAATACACTATTCATTGTCCCCCTATATCCTGAACAACCACCCAAAATTTCAAGTTTTTGTCTTCACAAACACCAGAAATAATTCAATATAAAGTTTTCGTGTGGACACCCGGTATGACAAGGAATTGATTAAGGGTATATCTTTCGATTTTTTGTAAGCATTCCATATGAGAACACATTTGTATCAAATTAACAGGTACATAAATATGTGTAGAATGTGTAAGTTATAACAAAATCATAAAAATATGAATATTGTTTCATGAAAAAGAAAGGGTTTTCAGCTGTGCAGCACTTGGTCTCATGATGTAGGGAAGCATTGGATTGAAAACAATATTACAGAACAAAAGAGATCTTTAAACTCCACTCAATAATCGTTGAGGTTACAACACCAATTTTTACAATAAGATTCATATTTAGTTATGGAACTTTTTTCAAGATTGGTAGTGAAGAATGTATTTCATAAAGTATTGCTATATTTTGTTAGAGGTACTGCTTTGTATTGCATAGGAAACAAGTGGTATCATCTTCACAGCGGTGGCGGATTAGATTCTTTCTAGTGATAAATTTACATAGGCGCTTCTCAATGATTGGTAGTTAGACCCTTCTATGTATAGTCTATATAGTACGAAAAGTTTACTCTCATAAAGACTTTCAGCCAAGTTAGTCTTTTCAATTTGCTGATGATAAATCGCTCTTTATATCTGTTGGGAATTTTATAAGAATGGCTACTCTAATACCATAGCGTGTTATTATGGTAAAATAATCAGACAGTCAAGTTTGAAAGAAGACCCTTCCGTATTTGCCTCTAGGTCTAACATCTGGGAAACGAGAATAAAGAACAGTATACAATTCAAACAGTATTTCTTTTGAGAAAACACATTTATACTTTCCCATTCCTATAAAGAAACTTATTGAATTGCATTACTACGAATATCCGTTCTTCTTCATCTTCTTTAGCCTATCTTCCAAAGTAGATAGCAGAATGTTGTATCTGTTAGCAGCTTTTTTGTACACTACTGCTCCAGATAGAACTTGCTATACTGCTTTCTTCATATCATCAGCTGACCAATTCTGTTGGGTAACAAAATAACAACAAAAAGCGTGTTTTAATGGGTAAAACACGCTTTTTCTCTTTTTGTCGTTTCTATAAGAACGTGCACATTCAAACTTATGGTAATTACGTGAACAAACATGAGCTCCCTGCGTCTGGCCTATGCGCACAGTACTCATAATAATGGGGGTACCCGTTTCTGCCTCGTTACTGTCTCGAATTCCGTTTATAGTGTGTTGATTACATTGTTGATGGCATCATCTCGGTTGGTATCAATTAAAAAGAATTGCTTCTAAATTTTCTGTATTTTTCTGTGTATAGTATGCATCTCATTACTGAATTATTAAAGTGGTTTATGTATATTTCTTTATTATTATTACCGTCGTGCGTCTAAAGCCCCTCCCCCGTTATGTTTTAAACGAAGTGGAATAAAATGTTGAAACAAAAATAAAACAAAACCACTATACAAATACTAACTTTATGATAATTGTGATTTTAAATTAAATTGTCAAAATGAACAACTTCAACCTGTAGGCAATAGAACAATCGATTGCAAAATAATGATGTAATTATCCTACCTGTAAAATTCGGCGCTTTTTTAACAAATGAGGGTAATTTAAAAAAAAAACATAAATTTTGAATAGACTTTCCAAATACCTGTCAAATGAATGGTCACTCTACTTTTTGCCATTTAAAAAATTTGATATTGGGAATTCAAATTAAATTTAGCGGGCGTCAGTAAAGCAGATCTTGATGTAGTTGTGACGTCATGGTTAGAATAGATTTGTTTACACGTGTGCTTACCATTGTATTTATTTTGAGAGTTATAGTATTCACTTTCTCTTTTACTGCTTTAACACAAGGGAGGTTTATGCAATTTCAGAATACCCCTCTCACAAATTCTAGTGGTGTTGTTCCTTTATGAGATTAACACCTAAACCGCAACTTTAGTACAGTCAGGTACTATTATAATTTTGTTCTTTTAAATAACTAAACCATTTTGGCATTTTAAAAGCCACCAAGTTTCAAACATTATCGTTTTACATGTTTGAAAAGAAACACCAAATAATATATATAAAATAACATATGGGAAGGTCTAATTTAATTTACATAAATCTAAAAAAATGTCCTTTTATACCAAGATAAATCTATGAATTCGCTTGTCAAGTAAAGATGGGGTTTCTTCAAAATTCGTTATTTGTTTTTATTTGTAACACTGTGGTGGTTTCGTGTTGGGAGATTTAGACAGGGTATAATTGTGAGCTTTAAGCGTTTTATTGATGACCACTCTCAAATAAAATTATTTTATTAGAAGGAATATACGTATAGATATCTTTTGACATTAAGATTTAAGATTAAATACAATAGATTTCTATCTGAACTATCATCACCAAAGTTTAATGAGTTAACTATCATTGAGCTTATATATTTGTGTCCATACTCAAACTTATTTTCCACATTTTTCTCCTTTCTTGAAGTTCTATCCGTCCAAATTCATTTTTCATTTCAAAGTTTTGGCCCTGATGTAGACGCGTCTCACATATTAAGTCACTGTTCATCTTTGTTACTGATTTGCATTTATAAACAACAGTTTTCAGTACAATTTATATCTCTTTATTGTCTAAAAAGAATTGTGCTGAACATCCTGGCGTTTTCATTTCTGCTGACCGTACTCCATTTCAGCAGAAATTATTCAATGCAGTAAAAGCTGAACTTACTGACCGTAAATCTAAAGGAGAGGAGAACCTTAGAATTAAATATGTGAATGGAGTGCCAAGGGTTGTTGTCATTTCGGAAAACTAACTCAGCCCAACAGAATCTGTTGTTTGGAGATGTATTACCAGAATGTTCGCGGCTTACGTACAAAAACACATACTTTTCTAAATGCGATTCTTTCTTCTTACTTTGACATAATACTACTTACCGAAACATGGCTTACTGACTCCTTCTCCAGCGGCGAGCTCTTTCCAATTCATTATAATGTCTTCAGATGTGATCGTGATCCAATAATTACCGGCAGAGTGTTGGGCGGCGGCGTGCCGGCTGCTGTTAGGGATTCCCTTGCTTGTGTATCTCTTGACACCACTGTGTTTATGCGGCTCACACAACTGGTGGACGTATTGGTTTTGAGAATTACTCTGGGCCTGAAGCAACTTCATGTTGTCCTTGTTTATATACCTCCGGATCTTAACTTGCATTTATTTGAAGACTTTTTTGAATTACTTGAGATATTTATTTTGGATAAATCTGTTATCATCTTGCTTTGAGTATAAGTTTCACATATAGATCAATTTCAAAATGTCCAGCTTTTATATCTAATCATAACAAAAGATACAATTTTTATAAAGCCAATTACAATAATCTTTATTCAGATTTCTTACATGCTGACTGGTCCATTCTAAAAAGTTGTACTAATGTTAACGAGGCAGTACATGAGTTTTATGGAATAATTTATGGCATTCTCGACTTGTCGGTGCCTAAGTCAGTTGGAAGTTCTAATTCTTTAAAATACCCGCCATGGTTCACTGTTGATATAAAGAATGAATTATCAGTTAAGAGGTATTATCATGTAAAGTGGAAAAAAACCGGTGACATGCATTTTAGACGAGAATTTGAGAGACTACGTAAAATAGTTAAGGCCAAGATCTCTGAAGCTTATATGTGTTACAATAACAATATACAACACAAGTTATATACTGATCCACGTTCCTTTTGGGACTATGTTAGATCAAAAAAATGTACTAGTAGAATTCCAAGTAAACTTAATGATTCCGCTCAGGAATATAACACACCATCTGCCATTGTTGATGCCTTTGCATTGGCTTTCTCTGGTGCTTTCGTGCGTGGTGGCGTAATTGATGACTTACCTGATTCGCTGTCTAATTATCCGTTGGTACATGTCTCGGATATCGGCCTTGAAGAAGTCATTCGGCATTGTAAACGACTTAAAAATAAATCTACTTCAGGAAATGACAACCTTCCTTGTTTTTTGGTGAGGGACTGTGCTACTATTTTCGCTAAACCTTTATGTGAGATTTTCAACTTGGCTCTACGCACGTGCGTCTTTCCGGATGATTGGAAGATTGCGAGGATCTGTCCAGTTTTTAAAAAAGGTGACGCTAACAACCCCAACAACTACCGCCCTATTGCCATTATCCCTGTTTTTGCAAAAATCTTTGAATCAATTATTAATGAACGAGTCGCCTTTCTCACCAAATCGTGTATGTCCTTCCACCAGCATGGATTTACATCAAGAAGATCAACAATCACCAATTTAACCACATTATCCCAAGAAATAGCTGAGACGCTGGACATGGGTGGACAATTGGATGTGATATACACGGATTTCTCAAGTGCCTTTGACAGTATTGACCACTCAATATTGCTCCGCAAACTGAGTTATTTGGGCTTCGATAACGTACTAGTCTGCTTTTTTAAATCTTACCTGTCAAAGCGCCAGAACTATGTCTATTATAATGGCTTCAGATCCCTTCAGTATGTCATCATCTGGTGTACCACAGGGCTCGAATCTGGGTCCTCTTTTATTTAATCTATTTGTTAACGATCTTATTAGCACGATTCAATGTCCTGTTTTGGCTTATGCTGACGATATAAAAATTTATCATAGAATAGCGACTTCTTCGGATGTCGATATACTTCAGCGAAACTTGGATATAATTTTTGCCTGGTGCAGGAGCAATAAGCTATATCTCAATATAGACAAGTGCTGCTCTGTCACTTATACTAGGAAGATAAATTTTATTCGTTCAGAGTATCATATTGACAACATATATATATCTACTTTGTCATCCGTTAAAGACCTGGGTGTTTTTTTTGATTCTGCACTTACGTTTTCTGAGCATATATCATCCGTTACCGCTTCTGCGCATAGAATACTTGGCTTCATTATTCGTACCTGTAATTGTTTTTCTAACTTACAAACGATATGTTCCCTTTTCTATGCCCTCGTTATCAGCAAACTAGAATACGCATCTGAGGTGTGGTTCCCGATATACCATGTTTACTCGAACGCAATTGAACGGGTGCAAAGAAGGTTCCTGAAATACCTATCATTTAAACTAGATGGCTTCTATCCGATTCAGAAAACTGACTACGGCGCATTGCTCTTGAGACATAATTTTAGAGCACTATCCGAAAGAAGAACTGACATCAGCGCTTCCTTCATGAATAACTTACTCTTCAGTGTATTGGATGCTCCGGGGTTGCTTTCTAGGGTGAACATCCTGGTTCCACGTCTTCAGTCGAGGGCAAGCAAGTTAATTATGGTTCCGACGCCCAGGACAAATATTCTATACAAAGCGCCCTTATATCACGCTGCTATAAATTTCAATAATCGTCATGAGTAACTTGTGAGATTTTAGTGTCAATTTTCCAATTTATTAATTGTTGTTTTTGTTGTAATCATGTGATACATCATTTCATAATTTGAACATTGTATTATCGAGCATTTCTGTAATTGTATTGCCCCATTTGGAGTTTTCTGTTGGGTAATTAATAAAGTTATTATTATTATTATTATTATTAAAAGGCTTGGTATGTGCCATTTGAAGCTTAGTTTCGTATATATTCATTGTTAATGTTAATACATACACTTAAACCAGCCTTCCGTTTCATATCAAACAAACAAATTAGAAATGTGTTAGTTTCTTTACTAAAATCACCTAAAACTATTCACATTGTTACGACTCTCCAACAAAATACATGTCCGGTGCATGCACCGGACATGAATCTATCCTGACCGTAACGTCAAGTTCTTAGTTCAAAAGTTTTACGCTAGGGTCGCATGCTTAGCTTGAATTACGAATAGCAAGCAGCATCTGTCAAAATTTTGAAATGAAACATGGTCATAAAGTTAGTATTTTTAGAGTCGTTTTGTTTACTTTTATTTCAACGTTTTTCTCCACTTCGTTTTAAAGATAACGCGGGGGGGGGGGGGATACTTTAGACACGCACTGTATACCTATATCCTGTATACCTATTCAAACCGCATCGAAAATTAAAATTACAAAATCAAAATTAAACATGAAAAATAATAGATCTTTAAAAAGAAATTAATGTTTTTGCAACTGATTCCTAATAGATAACGCCTAAGAATAGGTTAATATCCTGGATATTATTTATAATAGACGAAATAAAGTAAAATTTACAGACGATGTAATATGAACCGTTCTAGTAAATTAGCTTTTATGAGGAGGAAAACATAAAATATAATCTTTAGTTCGGGCAAGGTGTTCGCGAGTGTAATTATGAACGTAAGAGTTGTCTTCTATCTGTGAACATAAACTCATTTGAATATTATGAATAATAAATGGAATTTGACAGCCCGCTTTTATGTATAAACTATTTTCATTACCATGCAGTAAGCCGTGCAGTCAATAAAGTTAAAATAAAGAAATGAGATGTGGGCAACACATGACTTGCTTATACAATATCTTTTGCAAAATACGTTTTAAAGACCTCTATCCTCTTTAATAAATCTATGCGAAATGCTTATCTTGTGAAATATTTGCAAGAATTTCTTTTCTATAAGTGTAAAAGTGTACTTCCTGTCAGAATATCGAAAATGTTTATATAAAAATGCCAGCTCTAAATACCTTTATATTCTTAATAAACATCTATAGATTGAATAATTTGCGAACAATTGCAAAAAGCTGCTTGTGTATTACTTCCGGTTGTAATTTTGAATTCCTTTTATATTTAAAATTTTTCCAAGTCATGCTGTAATAGTATATTATGCAGATATTTCAAGGTAATTGCTTTTCTCAAGAAAAAGATGGTTGGTTTTAGACCAAAAAAATCAAAAATTTTAATTCCAGATGACGTAGAGAAGTTTTTATCCAATGCTCCAGATAACATCTATCTTCTCCATAAAGTGCCGACAATTTTCGGAATAGCTGGGGCGTGCAGGCGGGAAGAATTAACAAATTTATTAATTGAAAACGTGAAAGAGGAAAACTCCATGATTTTAGTTAAAATACTCGACAATAAAACGCACACAAGTAGAAGTTTTGTAATTACTGGGGAGAGGAACTTAAAGTGTGACAGAAAATATACATTGCTTAGACCGAAACATACTCCTCACAAGAGATTTTTTGTCCAGCATCACAACGGAGAATGCAGTATCCAGCGTGTTGGTATAAACAAATTTGGGAAAATACCGTCGGATGTAGACGCATATTTAAGACTTCCGGATCCAGAGGCCTACACTGGACACTGCTATAGGCGCTCTTCTGCCACGGCCCTTGCAGATGCTGGAATAGGGATAACGAATCTTAAACGTCATGGCGGGTGGCAGTCAACAAAAGTCGCCGAAGGATATCTGGATGAATCCCTGGAAAATAAAAAGTGTATTGCAAGCAAGATATTCAGACCGCAATCAGCCACTGACCAGTAGCTCTATCGCCTCCACTGACATACAGCCAGGTCCAAGTACTCAGCACAACTTTGAACAGGAATTCGAAAATGAACTACACTCGACTAACATTATTATCCCAGAACAGCAAAGAGCAACAGATCCAAAATTGCAGCCATTCAACAAGCAACTAACACCTGCTATAAATTTAAGTAATGCAAATAATTGTACTTTTACAATAAATTATAATATAAATAATTAGGTATTAGATTTTGACATGTAACTATTATTGTTAATAATATTTTACCTTATGTTTACTTTATCAATAATCTAATAAAATATGTTTCTAAATAAAATATAAGCACGTATACACAGTTAAAAATATCTCAACTTTTGATTAGTTTTGTTGACTTTTTTCACGCTCGTAGAAAAACTATTGTACCTAACACTTTCGGAAAATGTTTTTTCCGCACTCGGCTGCTTTACCGAACTCCGCTACGCGTCGTTCGGTGAACGGCAGACTCGTGCGGAAAATTTCATTTTCCGCACTTGTTAGGTAAATAGCTATTTTGTACCCATCGCCTGTAAAGTGACATTTGGCGTATGTGTCTCTCGACTAGTAAAGAGTATTTCCCGGTCGAGGCGACTGTAAAGATTGAAAAAAGAACACTGGCTCTTTGGGACATTTAAAAAAAATCTAAGTTGATGGTAATAAAATCTAGTCTATAAAATACTACTTCCCTCGACTATTCTTCACTAAAGGTTGGGGAAAGAGGAGTAATAGTTAAAAATTCTTCCAATAGATTTGTGACGCCATCTATTTGACCACATCGACATTCATATTGGCAGTTCATAAGAAATTGTAATTAAACAAAAAACGCAATGAATGTACTATAAATTTATAAATATAAGAATAAATACCTCATAGTTGCCATGTGTAAGAATATAATAACTTAATTTTAGGGCAAGGTGAGTAATAGTTGCATACATGAAATGCTTAAATTGATTAGATAATCTATCTTAGGTTAGGTATGATACTAGTGACATTAATCAATAATATTTTTTTAATTTAGTGTTCGTACAAAAAATATTGTACAAACCACTTGCGTGAAGACATCTTCCACGCATTTGCGCAATTAAAAGCACTCGCTTCTTGCGGTCGCTCGTGCTTTCAAAGTGCGCTCATGCGAGAAAATAGTCTTCTCGCACTTGGTTCGTAAATAACTATTACACTCTTAGTATATCTGTTAAAAGTATGATTTACGACACAATATAAAGTTCAACATCCTTACAATTTGAAGTAGTTTCATTATTAGATAACTGGATGACAGATAAGTCGACAATAAATGGTGATTACGACTCTACGATAGACTTTTTCGAACAGTTGCTTTCACTTGACTTTTATTTAATTGCTATTCCTGCTGAGTGTATTTGTTTGTATTTCGGTACACTTTCTTGTAAGAAAACCAATTTGTACTTTATAGGGATAACTGTGGACTTGTAGGTTCACAGAAAAATCACATTATTTCGTCGATAAATGTACCTATATAGATTTGATAAATGTAATCAGAAAATTGTAGTTAGGGTTAAGATTCGAACCCACGATCTCTCGATAGGTAGTCAGATATCCTTGCAATCGGGCGACCGTGGGATGCGAGTTCAATTTTTTTGTCCTAAATATATCAAATAACAGATGTTAATATGCCGGCAGTCTAATGTATGTATGATTTTTTTAAAATAATTTTCAAATTAGTTTTTTCAGTGTTTAAAGATACTGATTATGTTTTTTTCTGGTTCGCACTGATAGTTTAATTAGGCAAATTTAATCAAAAAAATTACTATACATGTCCAAAATGTTCACTAACAGTAGTCAATAATGTATTCTGATATTCTGAATTGTGTGAGTCTCATGTTGTGAAGTTGCTTTTATCCCCAACAAATTGAGACCCTCTCCCAGTAGCCATAATGGGAAGCTGTTTTTTCTTTTTTTTATTAGGTTTTAGTTTACTATATATTTATCCATAAGCAACTACGTCAAGTAGTCATTGTAGATTATTTGTGTACATTTCTTTAACATACTGGCTACAAATAATTAAATATATATACATATATATTTAAAATATATCAAAATTTCTTCATCCCGTACATATAATATAAGATAAAAAAATACCATAAATAAAGGTTTATTTGACGTCGACGATATTTGATCTTATAAATAGCATAAGGATGATATAAATCGCATTAACCTGATTACAGACTAGATACTTGAGAGAGTCGGCCCCTTTAATACTATTACACTCATAAAAGTCGTATCATTTAAAATCACTTATAGAAATGAAGTGGTCCTACAATCAATTTTAAGCAATTTCGAACCCGCTTCAAAATTACCGTTGTCGCCGCGGTATTTGGGGGGTGTTCGCATAACGGGGGCCAATAACATGTGGGGTGCAGATCAACAAACGACAAGCACGCGCCAAAAATTAAAATATATCTGTATACGAATCGCTAAATTATAGCAATCAGCAGCAACAACAAAACGGGTACAACACAGGCAATGACGACGTTCTTAGTGTGTGCCGATGTTGTGTATATGTGTGTAGAAAAGATTATATTATGCGCTCGTTTGTTGAATGGCAACGGACCCACCGGGGCCCGAAAGGCAACATAACGGTTTTTTAGCGTTCTCGCACCGGCACAAAAAAGCGTTTTGTAAGAGACGAGGGCGGGCCACTCTTCATCCGAACCCCCCTCGATGAATAGGAATGCATGCGAACGAGGTTCGTCTTGCGTTGTGTTCTGCTACTGCTGCTGCTGCTTGCATCGAGGTATCGGATGACACTTTGTGTATTTGAATTGCGCGATTTTTTTATATGACACGGTTTTCATTATTCGGGCAATGGGTGGTTCCCGTGTGCCAGAAGCTTCCGGATGAATCTATACTGGCAGGGTTGATAGCAGTGTTTTATTAAGATTTGCTTTCAGTGGTACCTACTTCAAGACATAACCAATATTTCTAATTGTACAATGAACTTAGGCATTAGAAAATTTCATAGCTAAATGAAGAAGAGAATTTAAGTATATGTAAACTGCATAGAAACAGTACACTCAGATTGTAGTAAGGCAGATTTTCTCGAATGACAATATAATACCTACTAGTGTAGAAATTCGTAAACATTGTTAAGTTAACGAAGATCAATAGAATATTAAATTAACTAAAGGTGCAAAGAGCAAGAATTATGAACAATATTTTAATTATTAATGGTGTATGTTAAAATAACGGCAAGAAATTTGGACATTAATTGTAATAGAACGTTGCGTTAAAAATAAACAAGGACATACAAGACAGTTTTCTAAAATAACACAGAACAGGGTAAATCTTATTAAATTTGTCAACTAAACTATATTTTGTCAAAGTGAACATAATTGTTGTCTAGAATACCTACCAGGAACGTCAGATTTAAAATAACAACAAGTTTCAATGCTTCCAAAATTTTAAAATTGAATTAAAGGGAATTAAATGCAATATTTAATTGAAAAAAAGTCAAGATATATTTAAAGATTTATAAACATAATAATTCAAAATTATAATCATTCTTTAACTTATATTTTAAAATAATTAGTAAAAATAACCAAACACATGGTTTCATTCACATTCTGCTCTGCAATTGGTTGGAAAATGTAGATCCTGCTGCAAAAACGCAAAAGTCCGAATGTTGGGCTTTCCCCGTCACGGCTGGCAGTTAGACAGTGGCAATTTCCAACTGTGATTAAAAAAGCCTTAAAATCCTGCATTTGCAATGGAAAAATTAATGGACGTTAAACAAGATTTTTACTAAAGAAATTTTAATCAATTTAAAAATATTTTTAAAAATATAAACCTAGATTTTGGAGGAGAAATGTCAATCTTCTTCGTAAATAGAAATTGAACTGAACAGAAAGCAAGGCACATGCCAATAAACCAAGAATTTAATAAAAGTATTTTGAAACTGCCAAAACATTAAAATAAAGAGAATCCATATTTTATTATCAATAATGTCTTATATCCAATTCCCTGTACAAGAGGTAGTCTTTGAAAAATTGTCAAATGACAGGGTTATTCCTGTTCCGATTAAAAGGGCAAACAATATTCAATCCCATTCAAGTAATAGCAGACCGCAGTTACTAGAGTCCCGATAACTTTACCCTTGCAATAGCAAAAATCAAGATTCGTTGTCAGCATGTAGAAACGTTGCTACGGAAGTGCAGTACTGTTGAGTTTGACGATAACTAAGTTTATTGATCTAAACTCTTCAGCTTTTAGCATTAGCTTCCCATATTTGATTCTCCCCATAAACCAGTTATATGTATTTCACATTTAAGGGTTATCCTCCATGTCCCGCTAATCGCAAAATCCTTTCAATATATCTATTACAAAACAGTATAAATTTAAGTATTTACGTGCAGACGTTTAGTCGTACAATTTTTAAACCAAACTACTACTACTAAATGTAAAGGCACTGCAACATTCATGTTTTTTAAAAATATTGGAGTTTTCTAATAACTAAAATGCACTTGCGAAAGACATATCTATTTTTCTTTTATTTGCACTTGGTATAAGCTTGTGTGAGAGATATCGACAATTTACTTAACAAAACTTACATTCTATAAGGTGAAAAACATAAATGATAGACAAGCGAACTGAAAGAATGTTTACCTACCAAATAATGAGGTGTGGCCACCACACGACTTTCTTATACGTATGAGCGTTTCAAATTATACACAAGTTGTTTTAAATTGTTTTAAATACTTTTATCTTAGAAAAATAAAACTGTAAGTGTGTTACTTCAAGTCCAAATTTTAAGAATTCTTTTAAACAAAAATATTCAAAATCCTATTCTAAGTACTTTTATTCTCTAATAAATCTCTGTAAAATGCATACTTTGCGAGATATTTGAAAAGAAGTGCTGCTCGCTGGGAGTAAAAGTGTTACTTCCGGTCCGAATTTTGATATTTTTTTCATACAAAAGATACTAAGAATTAAGTTCTAAATACTTTTATAATTGTAATGTACCCGTCTAAAGAGCATGACTTGTGAGATATTCGCAAAAAACTGATTTTCGATAAGAGTAACAACTTCCCGTAGGAATTTCGAAAAACTTTTTCAATAAAATTCTTCTGAAATTTAATTTTGAGTACATATGAATTCCGTATAAATTTGTTTAAATTTAGTAGTTGACGAAATATTGGAAAGTTTGATTTTTTCACTAAAGTAAACTACTATTTCCGGCCTGCCGATTTTATTGAAAATCTAATCAGATCTAAAGAGGGAACTTATATTCGTAAATACCAAATTTTGAATTGATAGATACAGCGGTTTGACTGACTTTGCTACTAACCTTAAGAATAAGAGTTTCGATCAACTATTGATACCAACTTTAATAATCAACACAAAGTATTCAGTAAAATCCACCCTGAAGATACCAGTGATATTTGAAATTAAAGAAGCAGTTTACTTATCAACTGACTAGCAAAAAAGGGTAATTTAACTAAAAAAATGAGGTGTGGCTACCATACGACTTTCTTAAACGTATGAGTGTTTCAAATCATACAATTTTAAGAATATTTTTATACAAAAATTATTCAAAATCTTACTCTAAGTACTTCTATTCTCTTAATAAATCATTACAGAATGCATACTGTGCAAGATATTCGATAAAAAGTGTTACTCGCTAAGAGTAAAAGATTTACTTCCGGTCCGAATTTTGACATTTCATGTATACCAAAATATTGCAAACAGAGCTCTAAATACTTTTGTCCTCTTGATAAATATATATAGAATGCATAAGTTACAACATATTTGCAAAAAATCGCTATAAGTACAACTTTAGTATAATTTGAAACGCATACACGTATAAGAAAGTCGAATGGTGGCCACACCTCATTTTTTGATAATAGTAGAAGGCCTACTTCCGGTAGGAATTTTGAAAAACTTTTTTGATGACATTTTACTCAGATTTAATTTTGAGTACATTTGAATTCTTTATAAACTTATTTAAACTTAGTAGTTGTCGAAATATAGGCAAAATTCGATTCTTTTTCTGAAGTAAACTACTACTTCCGGTCTACCGATTTTACTGAAAATCTAATCAGATCTCAAGAAGGAGTTTATACTCGTAAATACAAAATTTAGAATTGATTGCTATAGCTGTTTGACCGCTATTGTGGTCATACGCATACTGACACACACACACACACACAGAGAGAGAGAGAGAGAGAGAGAGAGAGAGAGAGAGAGAGAGAGAGAGAGAGAGAGAGAGAGAGAGAGAGAGAGAGAGAGAGAGAGAGAGAGAGAGAGAGAGAGAGAGAGAGAGAGAGAGAGAGAGAGAGAGAGAGAGAGAGAGAGAGAGAGAGAGAGACATTTTTTAAAAACCACTTTTTCGGTATCAGGGGACTTCAAAACGTGGGCATCTGCAAAAATCTCGAGGTCGAAAATGTTCATTATCACAATACTTTCTTATACTACGTGTAAGAAAGTAAAAAATTGTCAGTCATACAGTTTTGCGTATTATTCAGGTCAAATCTAGAGAGATAGTTTTTTTAATTTGCATATAATAACTAAAGAACGCATTATTATTATTTATATAATTAACTATTTACATAAATTAATATAAGTATAATATAAAAAATGTTGAATTAAGGGTCCTATAATAGGATAATAGCAGATTGTAAATGCAAGATGTTTTTCTTGATTTTAAATTTGAAGAAAACCTTTCAACGTCAACTTATTTTTCGTTCAACTATTTTTTACTTTGTTTTAAATGAATATAAAGTAAATTAAAATTAGGCAACCCACATTACAATGAATTGTTATTCTAGTAAAATTCGTTCCTGCGGTTACAAATGTGTAAATATTTGGTCATAAATGAATCTTTATTCGCTTAGATATTTAGTTATAATTTCAAATATTTATTAAATATTCTCTATGTGTAATAAGTACTCGGACATCCTTGGCTTATTAAATTATGTGCTATGCAAACAATATTACATTTCCGATCCACTATATAGGACCCTTAACTAAAAATTTTAATTTAAAAATGATATTCTATGGTTACTAGGACAATCAAATTAAATCAATGGTGAGTCTAACAGTGACGCGCGATTTTATTACATAGGTTTATACTTTATAGGTATGACATAACAAGAAAAAAAATTGATGCCTTAAAGTTAAAGCAACATTTTGGCTGTCAAAGTGACAAAACAATCCCGGGCTTTTTACACATGTAGCGTACCGTTATTGATAACGTTGATAATTAAAATTTAATTTTCCGCCTACTTTAGGTTCATAATTAAATGCCACTTCATGAATTTTTAATTCGTCTATTTTAATATCAGTAGGTTTTGGTGTTGACATTTTTGAATAAAAATATGAACATTAAAATGAGTTTCTTCTATTACGTTCTAATAGTATTCCAGCAGATAGCCACAGACACACAACAAACTTGATCAATATTCTTGGAACCAAATTTTACACCACTTGCACTTGAGACCGCTTTAAATGCGAAACAAGTGATGGGAGAACGACTCATGTCAGTAGTTACGGTCTTTAACGAATTGTTGTTGTATTACATCAATTATGCTCGTGGAAAGGTAGAATGGCGCACATTTAGTAAATACCACGTCTAAGAAAGAACTTTGAACTAGAGTCATTACATAAAGTAACAATAATAATATTTTCTTCTTTGTACTTATTCAAACATTTGAACGTATGCACATACTTGTAATACATACATATTCATTCATAACAAACACCAACCAGCTTGACATCTTGTTGATAGTGGTTTGTTATATTATGAATATGTGATTATTTACGCTTGACAATATTAATGATGAAAAATATTGAAACAGCTTTGCGATGAAGTAAATAACTGCCAGAGACCACATATTTGATATATTTTATAAATCGTATGTATATTCTACGCACTACTTGATACCGTCTGCTAAGTAGATATCATTATTATTAATTCTGCCAGCATATTACCAAACATCTGCTCCGATAATAAATACGGGCAATTAGAGTCAAAGAAGTGTATCATGTCTATGCACTAGGGATTTAATATTTTATTTATTACTTATTTTATTGGTGGCATTTATGCAAAATTGCATGTAGAACTGGAAGTTCATACAAATGAGGAAAAATTAAATAACGTATTTATGGAGATAACTGACTACAAATCAGTTATTTAAGCCGCGATTAACCGCTAAATGTAAAATAATAAAGAATTATTGTGACATTCACTTTACATATTGAAGACTAACAACGAATTAACCTAGAAAATTATAAACGAACTTATTCATTATTAATTATGCCATTCTAAAGTAATAATAATAATAATTTCAAATAAGGGGCACTACAAAGTATATATTTGACCAACTTGAAGTTCTAGAAATTACAGATGATAATAGCAAACAAAGTGAATGAAGATCAGTACACATTGGGAAAGGGGAAGATGTTGATTAGGAAATATATTCGTGCAGTCAGCAGTAAAAAAATGATGTTGAAAGCAGAATGCATACAACTTGTTTAAAAAATTCTGGAAATCTAAAGAAGCATACGTGGAAAGGAAAATCGTAATATTCAAAGATATTAGATTATATTCGTTCTGCTTGTCATTGATACATTTAATTAGGTTGCTACCTGATCTACCAAGCTAAGAAGAATTATGAATTAATCATAATTAAATATACAATAATTCGATATTGTTAAATACATATTATAGTTATACAGGGTGTCCGGGAAAATGTGGGAAATCTCTTGGATGCAGATAGGACATGAACAAATAAGATGACAAGTTCCTATAAAAAAATTTCCTACATGCCCCTCCTTCGGAGATATGCGTCCTTGAAGGACGCCTCTGGAAATCGGTTTTTATTGAATATCTTTTAAAGTAATTAATATACTTTAATAAAAATTGAATGTGATGGACACTAGTAAAGACCTCTTAAAATAGTGTTCTTGAAACAAATTTAGCTTTTGTAGTGTACCAGGGGCGGGCTAATCTTTAAAACTTAATGCCTAAATGTTTAACACCCTATATGATAAAGACTTTAAAAATATTAAACTGGATAGCTTTAACCATAGATTTTAAAAAAGGAATTCTTGCTTAATGTCGCTAATATGAACCGTTTACGAGCAAAAGTTTGTAAAAAATGTGCGTTTTAGTTTTTATCAGCACCAAAAAAAAAAAAACTACTACTGTTGCAAACGTTACTATGGTACGAAATAAATAAAATATCCGGCATTTTAGAACTTGTCATCACATCGTTGACACATTGAATTTATTCGAAGTATGGAATACACGTATGCAGATATGCATCTGATGTATAGTCTTGCGTCTTGAAATGCTTTAGAAGCCAGAAGATTATATCACGAAAGATTTCCAAATAGTACTCTACCAAACCATAAGACATTTCAACGTATTGACCAACGTCTAAGAGAGAATGGTGGGCGATTCCAGTTAATAAGGTAATATATATTATTGACTATCTTCATAATTTTAGGAAAGTTTGGAAAAAGTAGTACTGATGCTGGTCTGGGAAGAACCGTACGTATGTCATGATTAGAGGAACGTATTTTAAATGCTGTCGATGACAATCCATCAACGAGCACTCGACAATTATCAGCACAGCTTTATACATCGAAAACAATAGTACATGAAGTTCTTCATGAACAGCTGTTATATCCATATTATTTGCAAAAAATACATGAACTGAGTCCTGAAGATTTTCCTCGTAGAATGCAGTTTGCAAACTGGGTATTGGATCAGCAACGTAATAATGTTAACTGCATGAGCATTATTTTTTCACGGATGACGCAAGGTTTACCAAAAATGGTATCACCAATTTACACAATACGCATGTATGGGCTGATGAAAATCCTCATGCCACTATTGTTTCGGATTGTCGACATCAGTTCCAATCACTTAATATTTGGGAAGGAATCATTGACAATTTTTTGATTGGACCATTCGTTTTGCCAGAACGATTGAATGAACAACTTTATTTGGAGTTCCTTCAGACCGCTTTTCGAGATTTAATAGATCACTTACCTTTTGAAACCCGCTGAAACATGTACTTCATCGAGGGGGTACCACCTCATTTCAGCGTTTGTATGCGGGAGTACCTGAATAACGTCTATCCAAACCGCTGAATAGGTAGAGGAGGACCAATTGCCAGGCCTCCTCGATCTCCTGACCTAACGCCGTTGGATTTTTACCTGTGGGGACACCTCAAAAAAATTGTGTATTCCACTCCGGTCGACACTAGGGAGGAATTTCTATAGAGAATCACGTTTCATTGTGATGTTATAAGGAACACGGGTGGGTTATTATTGCGGGTACAACAGTCCTTAGTTCGTCGTGTCCGCGAGTGTATCAGACTTCACGGAGTCCATGTTGAACCCTCTTATGAAGTTTTTCAATAATTCCGTTAAAGTTCATCCGGAGACACCACTACGTTTATACTTATATTAATTACTTTAAAAGAAATTCAATAAAAACCGATTTCCAGCGGCGTCCTTCAGCGACGCATATTTCCGTAGGAGGAGCCTGTAGGAAATTTTTTTATAGGAACGACAAGTTCATGTTCCAAGAGATTTCCTACATTTTTCCGAACACTCTGTATAAATAATGTTAGAAATTAGAAACATATTACAATTCTAAGACAAGAATTCATAAAGACCGGAAGTAACACTTTTACTCCAAGCGAGTAGCATTTTTTTTCGAATATCTTGCAAAGTATGCAATCTATGAAGATTTATTAAGAGTATAGAAGTACGCAGAATGGGATTTTTGTATAAAATATCCTTAAAATTCTATAATTTGAAGCGGCCATAGGTATAAGAAAGTCGCGTGGTGGCCACCCCTCATTTTTTCACTTGGTTATACATAGCATAAGGAAGTATTGTGTTGACGAAAATTTTCGATCTCGAGATTTTTGCAGATGTCCACGTTTTGAAGTCTCCTGATTCCAAAAAAGTGGTTTTTAAATAATGAGGTGTGGACACCACACGACTTTCTTATACGTATAAGCGTTTCAAATTATAGAATTTTTAGAATTTTTTTATACACAAATTATTCAAAATCCTATTTTAAGTACTTCTATTATCTTAATAGATGTCTATAAAATGCATACTTTGCAAGATATTATAAAACAAGTGCTATTCGCTAAGAGTAAAAGTGCTACTTCCGGTCCGAATTTTGAAATAACATTTATACAAAAAACATTGCAAATCTAACTCTAAATACTTTTGTACTCTTGATAAATATACACAAAATGCATAATTTACGACATATTTGCAAGAAGTCGCTATTCGGTAATAGTAAAAGTGTTACTTCCGTTCCGAATTTTGAATTTCTTTTATACAAAAGATATTTGAAATTATGTACTAAATACTTTTGTACTGGCAATGTACCTGCCTAGAAAGCATGACTTGCGAGATATTCGCAAAAAACTGATTTTCGATAAGAGTAAAAGACCTACTTCCGGAAAGAATTTCAAAAAACTTTTTTGAAACAAATTTTCTCAAATTTAATTTTGAGTACATTTGAATTCTTTAGAAATTTGTTTAAACTTAGTAGTTGATGAAATATGTATTGGCCAAATTCGTTTTTTCACTGAAGTAAACTACTACTCCCGGTCTGCCGATTTTACTGAAAATCTAATCATTATCAATTATCAATATTTCGTCAATTACTAAATTTAAACAAATTTATAAAGAATTCAAATGTACTCAAAATTAAATTTAAGAAAAATTGTATTAAAAAAGTTTTTCGGAATTTCTACCGGAAGTGGGTCTTTTAGTCTTATTTAAAATCAGTTTTTTGCGAATATCTCGCAAGTCATGCTTGCTAGCCAGGTACATTACGAATATAAAAGTATTTAAAACATAATTTTAAGTATCTTTTGTATAAAATTCCAATATTCGGACCGGAGGTAACACTTTTACTTTGATCAAATAGCGATTTTTTTGCAAATATATTGTAAATTATGTATTGTATATATATTTATCAAGAGTACAAAAGTATTTAGAACTGGATTTGCAATGTCTTTTGTATAAAAATTTCAAAATTCGGACCGGAAATAACACTTTTACTCCTATCGAGTAGCACTTTTTTTCGAATATCTTGCAAAGTATGCATTCTATAGAATTTGTTAAGAGGATAGAAGTATTTATAATAGGATTTTGAGTAATTTTTGTATAAAAAATTCCTAATTTGAAACGCTCATTCGTATAAGAAAGTCATGTGGTGGCCACACCTCACTTTTTGTAAAATAAGGAATGTCTGTTCTGAGGAAACTCTGTACAAACGTATACCTCGGACATTCTTTTTAGCAATAATTACTATATATTTCTACAATAACGCGCATATAGTCTACATTTCTAGATTGAATTAAATATTATAAATTTCTTTAACATGCCATTATTCTAGTTACTGTTAGAAAAACGGAATTTTCTTAGAGTATATAATACACATTCCATCAGAAGAGTGAAAGAATAGTGGAGAAAAGTATTATATTATAAATGAATAAATGAATAAATGCGATACAGTAAAATACCTAACTGAAACAAATGCAATCATTGATATACAGTCGGATAATAAAATGACTTTAAGTGGGTAATATATTCTATTGCATTTTTGCGCTCAGCATTAGACTATTTCACTACTAATTTAATAAGTTTTTATGATTCTGTTGCGCACTGCTAACGGACGAGTTTGAATTTCTCTGGAATGAATACACACATGCATAATATATAGTATGGGTAATGTTTGAGAAAATCTGCAAGTAACTTTAGTATATTACGTTGAACATTGAAAAAAATTGCAGTTTAATTGAAATATATTCATGCAAGTCACGACTAATCAGTATTGGTAATTAACGCAAGTTGTTTTAATTGCAGTTTTTTTTTCAGTTTGAATCTCCGCAGACCTTGATTTTACTTTCACATAGGTAATAGTTTTCATAAAAAAACAGACATTAGCTGAACTATGGTGCTAATTAAATAGGATTTTTCTTATAATTTTTTTTATAAAAAGTAATTCTGATATAATAAGTCAATGATAGGTTCAAATGTATCTTCCAAATACAGGATTACCTTACATTGTTAGCTATAGGGATGGAAGATTATGCTTTTTATTTACCTGTGAATACAAACAAAATCAGAAGTTTTCTGATTTGTGAGTGTCCTTATTCTTCCGAATTTATGCGTTTTATTTTTATTTGGTGAAAATGCTTATGCTGATGACGTTCACCACTCGTTTACGTTTGACTATTATCTATGAAATTTACAATGCAATTCGTGCAGAAGTGTGGCAACTCCTTTTCCATTAACTACAATATGAATAATTTAATACTTGTTAATTCGGTATTTTAGTGATGTTAATTGTCCTCTGTCATAAAATTCAGCATTAATTTTCATACATAAACAGAACACCCAATATCAACTTAAAAAATCTTAGTAGGTACTTATCCACATTCTTTCAGTAGGTTGTGCTGTTGCTATGCTGAGGCGACAAATTCTGTTAGCAGTTGCTTGTCTTGCTTTGCAATGACATTTTCATGCATTAGATGCTCAGTAACAACACCAGTTCTTATAACTGTTACAATTCTGTTGAGGTGTTCCTGATTTCTACTAATGCCGTCTATGTCAACATCAGGAAGTGGGTCACCTTCTGCGAGATTTTGGAAGTCTGCAAGTGAGGGGTCTCACATGCAGTTAGAGCTTTGCCAACAGATCCCTTTCACTGAGTGGGACTTTCACTGGGACCTCTGAGCTCACCTGTCGCTCTGTCTACAGTAATATGTTTAAGGTATACAGGGTGTTATAAATTAAGTCGGCACTATTGCTAACTTTGTTATTAATGAAGCACCAGTATCGTTTAAATTAGCAAAGTAGCAGTAATTTTTGTTGTGAATAATGATGGCAGAACCGAAAAGGCAGTTGAACTACTAATTTTCGCACTATTTACAAAAGTTACTTTTTTTTAAAATGGAACACCCTGTATATTTTTGCATATATTCTTCTTCATCTTCTTGTAGTGGCTTTTAAGTCAGGCCTTAGGCCTTTTACTTTTTGTCTTATCTGTATTAATCTTAATGTGGCTTGATGGAAATGAACTCTTTCAGAGGATTCTTACAGAAGAGGGCCTATGTGAGGGGGAGCCTAGGTCTTTTGTGCGGCAAGTAGATTTCTGGGTCGTATAACATTTCTGTTGTGAGTTTTATGTTGTCGTTGTTGTCAATGGAGTCGTAGAATTTTCGGGAGAGATCCTCGATAAATTCTGGGATAGAGGGGGTGTTTGTCTCATTGTGTATTTGCGAGTTTCTTATATACCAGGGGGCTTTCAGGACCATCCTGAAGGAAATATTTTGAAATATTTGTAATGATTTAATATGAGTCGGAGCTGCGTGTTTCCATATCTGTGATCCATAGGTTAACGTGGGTCTTAGGATTTGTTTGTAAATTCTTAATTTTAGTTTCGGATCGAGGGTGCTGGCGGAGCCCAGGAGTGGCCAGAGGCTGCCCCTGCCCATTTTTGTCTTCTTTAAGGTGGTTTTAAGGTGATATGAGTATGTTAATCTTCTGTCCAGATTGATCCCTAAGTACTTCACGCATGTTAACCAAGGTATTTCTATATGGTCGATATAGATGTTTATCTCCGTTTATTCCTATTCGCCAGGTATGGCACCAGGTTATAAGTTTATCGATGGCAGTTTGTAAGGTTGAGATAGCAGCGGTAGGATTAATTGACGTTGCTAAGATAGCTGTATCATCTGCGTATGTCGCCAAGAGAGTTTTTGGAGTCTTGGGAATGTCTGAGGTAAAAATTGCATACAGATGCGGTGAAAGGACTGAACCTTGGGGAACTCCGGCGGTGAGGATTCTGGGTGAGGAAGTTGAATTTTGAAGTTGTACCGAGAATGTTCTACGATATAAGAAAGACTGAATGATTTTGATTAGATAATTGGGGTAGCTATATGCATAAAGTTTGTATAAAAGACCCGGATGCCACACCCTGTCAAAGGGCTTGGATACATCTAAGAATACTGCTGCTGTTGTCTGGTTTTTATAAAAGCCGTCATGGATATGCTCTGTTACCCTGGAAAGCTGCGTGATGGTGGAGTGATGTTTTCTGAATCCATGTTGCTCTTCAGGAATAACGTGGTGTTCTGTGGAATGCTGTACCAATTTTGACAGGATTACTTTTTCTGCTATTTTGCTAGTTGCAGATAGCAGACTGATCGGGCGGTAGTTTGATGAGATGTTGTGATCCTTGCCTGGTTTCGGAATCATCACCACTGAAGCGTGTTTCCAGCCTTTCGGAAAGATTTGAATTTTGAATACCGCATTTACAATATTCAGGAGGAACATGATCGCCTTGAATGGCATGTTCTTCAGCATTTTATTCGAGATGTCGTCTTTTCCTGGGGCCTTCTTAGGTTTTCGTTCTTATAATATGTTATTTATTTGCTGAGGGGTGATGAAGTCCGTAGTTGGTATGACAGGTTCGTTTTTCCTTTTGTTTAGGGATTTGTGGACATGAACTGTGTGTTCTATATTTGCATTTTTCCAATTAGGAGTGCACTGCTGCTCCACGTGACTGGCAAGTGTTTCCGCTTTCTCAGAGTTAGTAATGCTGTAACCATCTGGGGTCTTAAGTGGTGGGGTGCTTTGTTTTTTCCCCTTCAAGGCTCTGGTCAATTTCCACAATCCACCGGGGTCTTCCCCTATGTCATCTAGTGTTTTTATCCACTTAGAATTTTTATATTCACTAATGGCTATTTTCACCTCTCTTTGCTGTTGATTAAGTAGGGTTTTGGTTTGTGGATCTAGGGTTGCTTGGTATCTTCTCCTTGTGGCGTTTTTCTGTTTGATTAGATCTTTTATATCTCCTGGCAGTTGTTATGTCGTGTGAATGTGAGATTTTGTGACTGTGGCGGTGTTTGATGCTTCGTGGATTTTGGAGTGCAGGATGTCAATTGCATCCTCCATGTCTTCTTCTGTTTTTATAGCAGAAATTGCCGGGATGATATTGGCCAGAGTCTTTTTGTATATGGTCCAATCAGTATGTTTGGTTACTGTTGCAACAATATTTGAAGCTGTGCCCCATCTGAGAAGAATGGGATTGTGATCGGAAGAGAGGACAGCTTCGGTAGATATGTTAATATAATCAGAAATGTTATTGGAAACTGCAATATCCATATATTGAAAGAAGGAATTATTTAAAAAAAAAAAGCTTTCATATATTATTGACAAAAAATTAAAGTTGCGGCAGTTATCCACTATTTTGTACAGCAATTCATATTAATAAAATCAAGATGGCTATGATAAAAAAAAACAGCAAATATTAAACAAGAATTTTGCATATGTTTATTATAATAATCATCGCGAAGTACAACATTTTTTGAGCGAAATGTTTTGGAATAAGTGGGTAGGTACGAATGGACCAATTCAGTAGCCACCATCCCGGATCTAAACCCTATAGACTTTTATTTTTGGGGATATTTAAAAAATGAAATTTACAAAGGGAGATATGAAAACGTTGTAGGGCTGTAAAATAAAATAATTATCTATTATAATAAATATACATAATACACAATGCTTGTTTAATATTTGCTGTTTTTTTATCATAGCCATCTTGATTTTATTGATATGAATTGCTGCACAAAATAGTGGATAACTGCCGCAACTTTCATTTGTTTGTCAATAATATATGAAAGCTTTCTTTTTTGAAATAATTCTTTCTTTCAATATATGCAAAAATATACTGGGTGTTCTATTTAAAAAAAAAGTAACTTTTGTAAACAGCGCGAAAATTAGATGTTCAACTGTCTTTTCGATTCTGCCATCATTGTTCACGATAAAAATACTACTACTTTGCTAATTTAACCGATACTGTAGCTTCATTAATAACAAAGTTAGAAAGAGTGCCGACTTAATTTATAACACCCTGTATAGTTTCAGGTTCACCGACTGCGACATCGTGATCTTCTAGTTGTTTGGTGTTGTACTGCTACTGCCTTTCTTTTTCTCGATAAGTGCTTCCTTTCCCGTAATCAAAAAAACCCTGCAACTTTTCTCAATTCTTCTGCCTATGCTGTTTTCTTCTGACCTTTTCTTAGTTTTCCTTGTGCTCTCTAGATTTTCTTAGGATCTATAACAATGGTCTTGTCATCGGCACTAACACCATAGTCAACTAGTACCGCTGCTGCTGCTCTGTTTGACATTCCATACTTCTGCGTCTCTAGTGCAATGGTGGAGACTTGTGTTGTGTTCCGACAAACATCAAGAGTAACGAAATCATCGTCACGTATACTTTCTGTTCCCTCATAATCAGGTCATTAAGCTGAATCTTCAATAACAGTGGCGATTCTCCTTTTCTTCTCATCGGACACGCTTTCTTCCTTACGAGGCCTTCTTGCAGACCTCCTGTTTATCATTTCAGTTATAGTCTGCTCTGCTTATTTGGCTTTTGCGAACTGTTCTTTGTTCAACTAAAAGTCTTCCAAGTTTTTTGGCTCATTTATATGCAACCAGATCCTTGCATTGACATGCAGCAATGGCAAACAATTCATTTAAACTGTCGAGAAACTGCTTGCTTTTCTCTGTACTAATACCATAGTTTTATGCATTATTTATATCCTTCATCCATAAGTCTATCAGTTTTGCTTTAGCATTCTAAAATGGCTGCGGTGAAATCCCTGCTAGAATCCACTGGTCAATGAGACCCTGAATTAACTGGGAAATGATATCCTTACAGCTGGAAAACTTATGCTCCTTCAAAAAAAAAATTCAATCTGGAGACGCGTGGGAAGTTCAATGGTTGGTAATTCCTGCAGAGAGGGGCCAAACACCACTTGACTTGCTGCCTTTCAGAGTTATCATTTGACTCATGCTAGTACCTGAAATGTAAAAAAGAATAAATGAATATTGTTGAATATTTAATTATTCCTTAAATTACTTGTTTATCAATTTAGAACATATAGCAATAGATCTATAGAAATGGCAATTTTTGGCCAAGTTCTCCTGTCTTTGTCAAAAAGGGAGCACTTAGGCCTAATGAGAAAAAAATTTAATTGGATTTTCTGAATACCTTTATCCGTGTGAAAAAAAACCCTAGATGTGGAAGAAGATCGATTTCGACAACACGGGCTAAAGTCTATAGACCTATGATATTCATCAGTATAAATAGTTTGTGTAACTAATTTTGAAAATTATGATGGCATTTGAGAAAACTCGAAATAAATAAACTTGCTTATTTTTTCATCTAACTCAAGCCATTTTTGACAAAAGGAGCAATTTTAATTTAAGTTTTTTACTAGTTGATAATGGGCAATACAATGTTCGCATGTACACTACATAGAAGAAAATTCGGAAAAAGTTCTTGATATAATTCAGTGTTAGAGCAAATCTTCGTCAATTTTATATAGGTACATTCCAACCGACAACAAAAAACCTATGTGAAGCCGACGCCGTCGCCATTGCTAATGTAATTACATATCAGAAATTACCGTTCACGATACGTACAAAAACCGATTCAGCTTCGACCCGTAATTAAACTGAGAGAAACAACGCAAAGTCTCCAACGGAAAAAAGGAACCACATCGTTACATAATAAAAGGCAAGCAACGCGTAGTATCAGAGTGCGCCCATTTTCTGAACAATCCGAGGCGCAGCTTCTGCCGCGATACATAGAGAGTCGGTCACAGTTGATTATTTGATAGTTATTCCAGGCGAAGGCAATCAAACAGAAGCCGTCAGATTCCTCGGGCGGTGTCATTAATCTTCAGACAATGCAGGTAATTATATCACACTTCACACCTTGTATGTTGGTGCGCCCGATACGCGCCTTGTGACCAGGGCCGCCAACCTATGAATGATTCTCTGTCAGCGGGAAGTGACTTGTCGACCCAGGGGGCAACTTGTAATCGCGACGGCACCTCTGCCTCCGTTTTTCTCATTTTTCTGACTACTAATATTGTGTTATTCGATGTGATACACACCCACCTATAGGATGTTCGATTATTCGATTTCCTTACTCGCGGTTAAATACAAACAAAAACTGATTGAAAAAAAAACTATCTAGAATTTTCATACCAACACAGAAGAATCGTAAATTTCAAATAATATTCAAATATGATCAATAAATACAGTTTTGATTTATAAATCGAAAGGGTCGAAAGCTAAGTATAGTTCAATTAACCAAACAGACGAGTCAAGTCATAGACAACGTCACTGTGATGTTATAACAGTGTTGACAAATTACATTGCTTTGAGCAAACTATACTTTGAAAATAATCTGAGGCTAGAATTAGGTTAACATTGTAGTATATTAACAAATACCATTAATGCGTTTTACATTATTCGACTATATCTACAAAAAATACAAAAGATATAATTAGAAAATAGATTACATTCACAAAATTAAGACACACAAAATCTATATATTATTATACATAATAGAGATTAAAAAACTCATAACACTGTGATAAGCATACGATAAAAAGAAAACAATATTAATCTGAGATGCTAGTGTTTTTCAGCATTTACATGTCTTCTGAATCAGATTCCTTTACATAATTATTAGGGAGCGGAATCGAGCGAGTCATGACTCATCGCCCATGGGCGCGCTATTGAAATGTTGTATTTTTAAAAAGGTTTTAATTTTATTTATATAATTGAATAACAAGTGGCTGGTGATTATAAAATACAAAATACCCTACTATTTGTTCATTTTCTCTTCTGTAAGACTTGTTCTCTTTGAGTAAAGTACATCCTTGTAGATAGAAAACGTCCCTTCTACATTAGCATACACAATTGCCGCCATGTTATTAAACCTGGATTTCTATTAAAAACTGCGTCTAAGTCACTTGGAATTATTAATAGCCACATCTAATGTGGTTAATCCATTATTACTTTCTTATACGTAGTATAAGGAAGTATTGTGAAATTTTCGATCTCGAGATTTTTGCAGATGTCCACGTTTTGAAGTCCCCTGATACCGAAAAAGATGTTTTTACAAAATGTCTGTGTGTCTCTATGTGACCACGATAACCGCTGTAGATATCAATTCCAAATTTTGTATTTACGTGTCTAATCTCCCTCTTGAGATCTGAGTAGTTTTTCAGTAAAATCGGTAGACCGGAAGTAGCAGTTTACTTCAGTGAAAAAATTAAATTTTGCCAATATTTCGTCAATTACTAAATTTAAACAAATTTATAAAGAATTCATATGTACTTGAAATTAAAATTGAGAACAATTTTATTTAAAAAGTTTTTCGAAGCTGCTACCGGAAGTAGGTCTTTTACTCCTATCGAAAATCAGTTTTTTGCGAATATTTCGCATGTCATGCTTTTTAGACAGGTACGTTACGGGTATAAAGGTATTTAAAACGTAATTTTCAATATCTTTTGCATAAAAACAATTTCAAAATTCAGACCGGAATTACCACTTTTACTCTTATCGCATAGCGATTTTTCGCGAATATGTCGTAAATTATGCATTCTATATGTATTTATCAAGAATAAAAAAGTATTTAGTGCTAGATTTGCAATATTTTTTGAATATATGAAATTTCAAAATTCGGACCGGAAGTAACACTTTTACTCTTAGGGAGTAGTCCTTTTTTCGAATATATTGCTAAGTATGCATTCTATAGCGATTTATTAAGAGAACAGAAGTACTTAGAATAGGATTTTGAATAATTTTTTTGTAAAAAAAATATAGTATAGTTTGAAACGCTCATACGTATAAGAAAGTCGTGTGGTGGCCACACCTCATTTTTCAATTTGAGATTAGATTTTCAAAATATGTCATTAGTTTAGGCAAATTTCCAAAGTGTTCCTGAAGGAATAACAACTGATTTTTTAAATTTGGGATTTGTGTTAGTTCCTTGCACTCAGAAATACTTCGAGCATCGTCATTTAAACATGTAACGAAATTTTGTAAACTATCGAAATTCTCTGCATGAAAACTATTCCTGTGTATGTTTTAGCAAAGCTAAGTGACGATATTTTACAGACTTTGCAATAAATTTCGGAATCACTGACAATTAATTTTTATCTCAGAAAAAGTAACATACAACGTTCTAGATCTAAATAAATGATAACTAAAAATGTACGCGTATGTTATTTAAACATACATATTATATTGCGAAATATAAAGTAAATGTAATAAATTTTAAAAACTCGTCACCCTTGTACCTACGCCGGTGAAGAAAGGACTTTATTCATAAAATTCCTTATTTTATGGCAGTTTTTTCTCTGATTCTCTGGAGTAAACAGATGTTACAGTTCGCCCTATGAATTAGTGCTATTCAGATATAATGTAAACAACACGCTGTTGTTTACATTATTTCTTTTCACGGTTGTGGCTCCGTGGTAGTTTAGCTCGCTCGATTCCGCTCCCTAATAATTATAAAAGGTAATTTGCTATCTCACCATTTTTAAATTTCTTTTTTAGAATGGCTAACGTTATTTTCCAAATGTCCGGAGTTATCTGCGTTAATGCCCTTTCCACAGTTGTATGCATTTCCCCCCAATAGTTGCCTATATTATTGTTATAATATCCACTATTTATATTAGGTTAAATACACAATATAGGGTAAAACTTGAAGAACTATGTGCTCATACTTTTCTGATAAATCATCAGCTGTGTATATACTTGGAGGTTTATAATAATAATTGTATTTCTAGGGCAGTTCTGTTGTAATAAATGTTATTATTGGTGAGCCATGTCTGAATTTCATTTTTAGTGGTAACTAGCATTAAACAAAACAGTAATATAGATACTGTATTTCTAATCGCACATTAAATAAAATCAACCACATTTACTACAGGATTATTTCTAGGCCGTTTTCGCTTGGGACTAGATGGTTCAACCTGTATTGACGTAGATGATATTTTATTTAGACTTACAACATAAGTATTTAAATCACTTGCTACTCTCTAAATAAAAAATATTATTATTAAAAGTTTACGGTATAAAGTCTAATTAAAGAAAATATTACCTTTGATAGCGCTCTTGGGGGGAAGAATCATTATGGCGTTCTTTTTCAAAATACGCAATTAAGGAGAAATTTCTTTCTTTGGCTTGTTTACCTAACGGTTTAGACACGATTTAGTTGTGAAAATAACTGATCCTTATAAATAATATTGTTCTATAAATATAGTGAAAATGGAACTACTAACCGAATAGCATCGTTTGCCAAATTAAATTGGACAATAGAAGGGTGTAATAGTAATGCCCCTTAGTTGGTCGACATATGTAATAGTACGGTGCTTCAAAATTAAATAAAAATGAATAAAATGCCCCAAAGTAGGGTGTTCAGAGATAATAATACAAATTTAAATAATATAATTAAAATGACTCAAATAAATAAAAGGACTTATTGGATGTTCCGCGTAATTAGCTCAGTTAAATAGTTCGGTTTAGCATAAGACTCTTAATTTCAAGACGGTTCAGGTATTTAGACGCTAAGATTATTATCCTGCACGTACTATTACTTCTATTTTATATTCCAAATTTCCTATAGTAAGGTAGACAAATAATACGCAAAAGAATATTTAAACATTTCTAATATATTGATTAAAAACACCATCAACACAGATCAGGTTACAAACAAAGGTTATAGAAACAAAACACAATTCAAATGGTAAAACACAATACAAATTACGCATCAATTACAACATGGGCAAATATAATTAACAACAATGCAATGACGCTTTACCTATACAGTATACCATGGATTTAATTAGATGCTAATTGAATTGTTTTATAAAAAAAACATGCATGATATAGGCCTTTAATTCAAACAACGTTGGGTACCTGATACGATGCTTTGACGCCGCTGGACCGGTATTTTCACGGGCAGCTTTCCCAGGGTAGACTGAAATCATCGTCTTCTTTGTCTGGAGATACGGCACACACTTAATTATTAATAGAACTTTTACTTCACTTGACCCACTATTTGTTTTATTAAAACTTATAACAGTTTTCTCACTAGGCTTTTTCTTTTACTTTTTACTAGTGCGTAGAATTACTTGTATTAGCACTGTTAGCCTGTGAGAGTTCGTTCCCTTTTCTTGGGTGCGGTCTAGTGTTATTCTACTTAACACGACCTGCGAACCTATTCATGCGTTAGCTAGGGAACGTCTGCTTGCCTACTCCTTGCTTAAGGCACGCCACGCCGTATTCTTTTAGGGAATTCCCCGAGCCACCTATGTGCTTTACTTTTCTGCATCACATTCAAGGTTCCACGTGTCGGTTGCACACACACTGTTCTTTATTTATGTCGCATAACTTCCTGGCTGGCTGCGATAATATTGACGCCACTTATGTTTTTCATTCTTTCACACCGATACACCTACGCACTATTTCTTTCTTACATATACAGAATTTATATAGAAACATTTTAAACAGGAATATAATAATTTAATACAAATAAATGAATAATACATGTTTCCCGATCTGTGTTGATTTATTATCTACCATAATATCATAATATTTTAGATGTTATATTATATTTATATTTTATTCATTATATACAGGGCCTACCGTTACAGATACCCCCCTTTGCCTTTTCTGACAGGCTGATAAGTCTAAATGAAAAGCAAATAATGGTAACGTGTACATAATAAAATATAACAATTACAAAATTAATTTTGAGATTATATATACTTCTAGTTTGCTAAATGAATAGTCATAAATGAATAGATATGTATTGTATATTTACAGACTACTTTTCCATACCACCTATATCTCTGTTGGGTCTTTTGGCGGTATTGCATAAACGTCAACAGGTGTTGATAAAATATTATTAATCATTTTTGATGAATGATTTGAGAACATTACTTCTTCGTAATGTGGATTATTGCAGAGATAATGACGTTTCTTTGGCTTATCCCATCGGAACGTATTATTTTTATTATAATCCCTTTTTAGAACCCATTTTTCCTTCAATATGATCGGTTCTTTCCTTATCTTCATTTTTAACTTCTTTTGTTTTCTTTGGCGATTGTTTTTTATTTTCTTAGAAAAACCCATTACCTTACCGATTTCACTCTGTATATTATTTGACCAATATTTTTCCAGAAAGTCTCGTCGAAAGTCCTCCATCGATTTCCATTGGCTCTTGGTTATTTTTTCATACATCTGGTAATTGGCTTCTTGGATGTCTTTCTTTAAATCCTCATTACTTTTCTTTAAAGTTTCCATATTTTTGTCTATTTTTTCACTCATTTCCTTCTTGGATTCTGCCATATCTTTCTTTAAATCTTTCCTTAATTCTTCATTATTTTTCTTTGATTCTCTGAATTTTTCATCACTGTCTTCCTTTAAATCTTTCCTTAATTGTATCATGAGGTCAAAAAGTGCCTGCATATCTCCCATTCCTTTGGGCGTCGCTTCCTTTTCAACCATATTTTCGTCCGGGGTTTTATATCCGGATGCTCCTTGGTTTGTTTCTTCACTTTCATTCTCTACATCTGAGTTTCCCATGATTATTTCTTTTTCTCCTATCATTTTACCACTCCTTAAATGCATTCACTTCAATTCCTTATTTAATATTCTTCCAACTTTATTTCCTTTGGAGGCTATGTTTATTTTATACTACGGTGGCTTTATTTAAACAACGATAAGGCATATAAAAAACAACTAAATAAAAATTTGACAACAACGCTATAAAAGAAAATTCTTTTTCGTTCAAATTTTACTCTATTTTGCCTTTAAAAGCTCCGCTAATTGTATAAAATGTTTATTTATTTAATTCCAGTGACTCCCCAACCAGGTGTGCCTATTCCTTTGGATCACCCTGTATAATACGTATTATTGTACCGTATACCTTATATGCTATGCGCCCTGAAAATGTTTACACCAACTTTCGTAACACCCTGTATATCAAAAAAAATATACTTAAATTGTCTACCTTTTAATTCAAATTTAAATTGCGCTTTTATTTAAAAATTAAAATTTTGTTCAAAAGAATTTAAAAATTATGTGAAAATATTTTTTAAATATTTGATAAAGCTTTGTTCCTACCAAACTACTCCACACAAATTTGAAATAAATTGAAAATTTAGTGTCTTTTCGGGCCCACCGGCTGGCGCGCCATATGTAATAGTAATGCCCCTTAGTTGGTCGACATATGTAATAGTACGGTCCTTCAAAATTAAATAAAAATGAATAAAATGCCCCAAAGTAGGGTGTTCAGAGATAATAATACAAATTTAAATAATATAATTAAAATGACTCAAATAAATAAAAGGACTTATTGGATGTTCCGCGTAATTAGCTCAGTTAAATAGTTCGGTTTAGCATAAGACTCTTAATTTCAAGACGGTTCAGGTATTTAGACGCTAAGATTATTATCCTGCACGTACTATTACTTCTATTTTATATTCCAAATTTCCTATAGTAAGGTAGACAAATAATACGCAAAAGAATATTTAAACATTTCTAATATATTGATTAACAACACCATCAACACAGATCAGGTTACAAACAAAGGTTATAGAAACAAAACACAATTCAAATGGTAAAACACAATACAAATTACGCATCAATTACAACATGGGCAAATATAATTAACAACAATGCAATGACGCTTTACCTATACAGTATACCATGGATTTAATTAGATGCTAATTGAATTGTTTTATAAAAAAAACATGCATGATATAGGCCTTTAATTCAAACAACGTTGGGTACCTGATACGATGCTTTGACGCCGCTGGACCGGTATTTTCACGGGCAGCTTTCCCAGGGTAGACTGAAATCGTCGTCTTCTTTGTCTGGAGATACGGCACACACTTAATTATTAATAGAACTTTTACTTCACTTGACCCACTATTTGTTTTATTAAAACTTATAACAGTTTTCTCACTAGGCTTTTTCTTTTACTTTTTACTAGTGCGTAGAATTAATTGTATTAGCACTGTTAGCCTGTGAGAGTTCGTTCCCTTTTCTTGGGTGCGGTCTAGTGTTATTCTACTTAACACGACCTGCGAACCTATTCATGCGTTAGCTAGGGAACGTCTGCTTGCCTACTCCTTGCTTAAGGCACGCCACGCCGTATTCTTTTAGGGAATTCCCCGAGCCACCTATGTGCTTTACTTTTCTGCATCACATTCAAGGTTCCACGTGTCGGTTGCACACACACTGTTCTTTATTTATGTCGCATAACTTCCTGGCTGGCTGCGATAATATTGACGCCACTTATGTTTTTCATTCTTTCACACCGATACACCTACGCACTATTTCTTTCTTACATATACAGAATTTATATAGAAACATTTTAAACAGGAATATAATAATTTAATACAAATAAATGAATAATACATGTTTCCCGATCTGTGTTGATTTATTATCTACCATAATATCATAATATTTTAGATGTTATATTATATTTATATTTTATTCATTATATACAGGGCCTACCGTTACAAGGGGTTATTTGCTGTCTCTTAAGGCCCAATAACTCAATATTAGTCCCACGGTTTTTTTTCCGACATTTTAATTTTTATTTTGCATAATCTCGAAATTCTGCAATTAAACTTAAATTTAAAGAAAAGTTACTGGTCCAAATTCAAGTTTGTGTGCTGTTGTGTGGTTCAACCAAATTTAGAATTAATTGCATATAACATGTAATTTCCATTTTATTAACACACAATTTTTTTGGAATTGGTAAAAATAAACTTTAAACTCAATTTTACATTGTACTAAAAAAATAACTAAAAGCGATCTTTAATTTTTTTAAAAACTTCTCTAGTATATCACCTTTCCAACGGTGTGCAATATGCCATAAAAATCTTGACTACAACTTCACTAATTCGCTAACTTTGTTTATCGGGACACATGAATGACATGATCACAAATCTGCAAATCTTGCTCGAATTGCTGACCTCTGTTGCGTATGCAGGCGCGACATATTTGCCTTATTCCTATAGTAGTTGTGTCTGAACGCATTTCTTCCTTAATGGTGTCCACAACCACTTCAATACGTTGGACTTGTTTCAATTTCCGTGGCGTATACGAGTTCTTTGGTTCGTCTCCAGATGTAAAATCTAACGGAAGTAGATCTGGGGAACGTGGCAGAACAGGACCATCCCTCCTAATCCATGAATTGAAGAAAAAAAAGACAGATGGTGACTTCTGCTACCTAGGAGAGAGATAACAGTTTAAACACTGACAAAAAATTCTATTTTAAATTATTTTGTGAGTAATTAACAATTATGAAATATGTTGTCTTCGTATTTGAATTATTATTTATGTTTTAAACTGTCAACATAAGTGTTGTAATTAGTAAAAAAAAGTTTTTTTTATTACATCAGTAATTGACTTCTAAGAACTATGTTTATTTATATTTTAAATATTCATTAATTTTTTATTATCAAATTAAGTGTTGCTGTAATTAATAGAAAATATATTTATTAAAATCTAATTGTATAATGATTTTTATGTAATTTGTAGAAAGAAAACAATCAATATTTAGTAAGTTATAAGTAGTATTTATTGCTTGTGAAGTAATAAAACGGGTATTTCTTAATACAATTTAAAAGTAAGTAATATAAAGAGTGTATGTCACATATAATTATATCGTAAAATATTTACAAACATTTTTTTATAGTATTTTATTTCCTTTTAAATGCATGGACAAAGAAGAGTTGTTAAACGACTTTCTTATACGCATGTAATTTTTGAATTTATATGTATAAAAATTTTCCATATAAAGTTTCAAAGTGTTTTATCTTCTTAATTAATTTGTGAGTAAAGTAACATAACTATAAACTTAATGAAAATGACTATATCCATGTACACTGATCTGTGCAAGTTAGGAATAATTGAAATATATTTTACTTTACTTGCTATACGACTCTCATGAGTTTCAAATTAATGTAATGAGTAATGGTTTTTAAATGCTAGCTTATGGAGAATCTATAGTAAAATTATTGTAAAATTATGTCATTAATCAAAACAAATTCTATAAGTAATGTAGGCATGTACATAAGTGTTACTGTCTCTATTTCTGTTTATAGCAGGCAGGCGGATCTCTCAGTTTATACGGACACAACCGCCGACGGTTGTTTTTAACTGCATTTTGAAATCATTTCCTAAGAATAATACATAGTAGGTACCTATGTATTTTAACTACAAAAGAGAAAGCTATAAATATGATGCTTGTTATTTCTTTGAAAAAGTTTCCAAATACTGAAAAGGGTCTTAAATCCTTAAATTTCCTGACAAGATGATGGTTACTGTTTCGTTAGACATACAGTAATTAAGTATAGGTATAAGGAGCAAACTAGCAATTTAGACTATTTTGTTAATTCTTTAAATCGACTCTATCAAAATATTTAGCAAGAAAAGGCAGTAATCTGTATTGTTTTTTATAATAATATACTCTATTTTAATATGTTCTACTAATATATGATATAATTGAGTAAGCGTTTTGAAAAAATTCGTAAATATTCTTGTCAGATTTTAACGGCACTTTGCAAACATAAATTATACTCTGTATTTATTTAGTTGAAGCAATATCAACTAATTAATAAATTATAATTATAACATTATGTATCACTTTAAATTAATCTTATTAACAATATGCGAAAGTTAATTAAAAACTGAAATGCAGTTCTAGATAAACACAACTTTTTTATTATTGTAATTAGAATTATTTAAATCTTCTACGAATCTTTCACGTTCATATTCTTCTTTTAAGTTTTCTAGCTTATCTTTTCATCAATTCCCGGACTATTAATTGAATATAAAGCGTTTAATTATATTTTATATTCGATTAATTGCTTCCCGTAGCACAACTAAAATACGCTTTTAGCACTTCTGTTTCCATCTACTGTCTGATGTAAAATACACTATATTTCTCACACGTACAAGATGCTAATATGCAATAGGTTTGTTACCATCACGGTGTCTTACAACCTGTCGAGATATACGTCAAGGTTATAAGACGACAAGTATGATGATATAATTTCTAATTTGCAATAAGTAAATAATTTTTACTCCAATCTAAATATATTTAAACTGGTGTCGGTACCACATAACTTTTTCGTAATCATGGGCACCCTGAGTTTTCAAAAAAGAATTTTTTTGCCAAAGTTATTGAAAATTGAAGTTTATGTACCCTTATCATCTTAATAAATTTATATAGCAGGCATAATTTGCGAGATATTCTCAAAAAACTGCATTTAGACAGGACTATCATTACGATTATTTACGGTTAAAATCAAATAAGTTCTAAATACTTTTATTAAACAGGTCTAGAATGCTTAATATACGAGATATTAATTAAGAGTAGAAGATTTATTTTCGGTCCGAATTTTGAAAATGTTTATATACAAAATTTGCTTAAAATTAAGTCTTTATAAGACATGTTTCAATCTGATTTTCGAATACTTTTGTATTTCTTACTAAATTTCAATAAAGCTATAAATCAGATATTCGCAAAATATAATTGTCACCATGAAATAAAGAGTCTATCGACAGACGGTGACATAAATCACACATACAGGCACAAACAATCAAATACAGTTTGAAAAAATACCATTTCATAATTAAGGAGATGTGACAAAATTTCGAGGTAGTAGAGTGAAAACATTTAGAGAATATTACATACGTCATCACAAAGCTGCGCGAATGGAAAGTGCCAGTGGCGTAGCTGACTAAGAGGGCAGAGGTAACTTCATAATTGTGAAAATTATGCTTTTACATAAAACTACAATATTTCTAATAAATTAAATTTATATTAGGGGAGCAAGCTATTATTTACAGAAATATTAATGTGATTCTTTAAAACTACTTCATTATGAATATTGCTGCTAGTATAATTAGAATAAAATTAAGTCAAATTAACGAAATAAATTTTCGCTTCTTAAACTTTCTTATTTTAGAGAATTATTTCGAACTCAGTTAAAGATTATTTTACTTTTATCAAATCAGAACAATTATTATAATTTGAAGTAAGTATTGGCTTATTCCAAGCTACAATAAAGATACATATAAATATTTCGTGTTGTCAAAAGAGTATATTGTTACATTTAATACAAGTAAACTTGTATAAGATATGGAAGACGAACTTATTTAGAAAATTTTATTTTTTACCAAGTAATATTTCAATACATATGCAATACAAACAAGAACAGTGTAATGGATGTATGTTAATACCAGTATATATAATATGTATATGGGGTATAAAAAAGAGACAAATTGTTCTATTTTTTTAATTTAAAGTTCTACAAAAGATTTAAGAAAAGTAACAGAATATCCAGTGCCGCATGAAGAAGGGCACTGCCTCTAACTCATCCGTTTTGTGGGTCATGGATTTACACAGAATCTCATATGGATGAATATACGTACACCGTCTTCCTATGTGTAATATTCCCTACCCCAAAATGATCTTTTAAATCTTCAAGGTAGCAAAAGGTAAGACAAAGCCACAATTTCCAACAACAAATAATTTAATATATTCTATAGATGTTTAAGTTATAAAATTTAATTATAAAATTTAGAAGATAGAAAGTTAAACAAAAAACAAAAATTAGATAAGTTTACGAAAGGTATTAACTCGTTCTACACAAAAATAAAAATATGTGATAATGTAAAATTAAAATGACAGAGGTCCCCTACTTTGGACACCTATATATTGTCACATTTCAATTTATTTAAAAATAAATTAAAGCTAGCGGTAGCTTGAGATCTGTTGCTTTACAATGATTTTAACAATTGTGTCGATACGTGTTCAACACTGTATATAGATATAAATGTATTTAAGAATTAAATGGAACTATGCAAATGGTTGCATAAAGAAAACAATATAATGACAATTTGGCAAAGACCTCCAAAATTTAATTTGAAATAATAATTAAATGACAAACTTGTATGTTAACCATCGTAAACTGAAGTTATTCTATGCCAACCCCGGTTAAGATATGGCAATAGTTTTAAAATGCTCAAATAAAAACTTAAATGAAAATTTAACTAATGTTATCTAGCTCTAATCCAACGCCAAAACAAAATAAATTAAAACACAGTCCTGACTTTGGAGCACAAATTTGGCAACGGGAAAAAATATTAAATCTCAGAGCGAGAGAACCTTGATATAAAGAAATTAATTTTAACAACAAATTAGGCTAACGGTAACTTACAGATTAACAACAAATAATTAGGGGTAAACGTGAAATACTTATCTTATTTTACAAGTAGGCGTGGTCTAACACATACTAAAGGAAACTGGAAATTTCTCTTCTATCCGGGCTTCCAGGGAAAATAAACTTCGTGTAAGAACAGCCAAGATTCTTAGCACTTCTGATTCGGTAGTTAAATTACCTTCTACAGGACAATTAAATAAAAATTCACAAGTACCAATAAATTCAAGATGTGGTCACCATGCGCCCTTAATTTCCGGTCACTTATGACGGTATATGCGAGAATTTCCGCACAAAATAAGAAGCTAAAAGACAAGGGAAAACGACATACATTATAAACAATACTACACAACGGAAAGCTAAGAGACCTACTCACCAGATATGAATTAAAGCGATCGCATAAAATTATCTGACAAAAGTTCGGGGGAAATATTCATCCAAACTTTTAATCGCTACGATAATAATCCGATTGACAAGCGTAATCTCTACGAGACGAAGAGGTAATAATGCAACAGTTAATTAGCAGTGAATAAATAGCAATCGTAATCACATCTGCTTCTATATCAATTAAACGGCAAAAATCAAACGGACGAGAAGAAAGTACTCCCTTAACGTTAACTGCATTCGACGGCCAAGACGAGAACTATAAATTACAATGGTACCAACATGTATAATTATATCGTCGACATTTGTAAACCAAAAATGAAGCCTACTAATTGCTAGGGAAGGAAGGAGAAATTAAAAGAAAATTCTCTAAGATAAAAAAAAAGTGATTAATTCAAATTCAAAAATATCATATTAGCGTAACTAAGATTGTATATGTATCAGATTAAAACAGTCAATAGAGCAAGCGTAATAAGATTTGCATATACGTGAGATGACTATGACTTGCGGTAACAGAGCCACAAAGTAGAGATCTATTGTATATCTTATGTGTCTATTATACGTTAAAGCCCGAAGTTGCCAGAAGATGGCGGAGCAACCCAATAGCTTATAATTTAAACTAATCATATTTAAATTAAAAATACAGAAATGCATTACTACTGAATATGATAACGTGTTGAATAAAAATAAATTAAACGAAAATTGCTAACGTCAAAACGACAGAAAACATAACCATAATCCAACCAAAATAAATAAACGAAACAAAATTTCGGAATATACAGATCTGTTCAAAATTAGCATAACAATATCGGTGACCAAATCGAATGAAGCATACTTGAGGCTAGAGCAAGAGGTAGTGGTGGCGTCTATGGATGCAAACTGCCTAGTATTTCTATTAACAAATCTCAAGGTTTTCAATCCGTATAAAATAAAAAAATATATATTAATCTGGTAACAAAAATCATTCCTAAATCCTTTACCACACGAATAGGGATTCGAAGACGTAATTCAAACGCATGGTGGTTCCTGCCTTAGACTGATAGTAAATACATTGCATTTAGAGATATTCATAGGCAAATTATTCGCAGTACACTACGCTCCCAAGTATACGTTTCTGTGCTTCTTTCTAAGATTTACTAGGATTGAAGTGTCATCTACATACAGCATCACATCGTGCGCCCCTGTAATGTTGACAAGCCAGTTATTTATGTAAATGACAAACAGAGCAGGCCCTAAGAGAGGCTGTTACAGAAGTCCAATAGATATGTTTGTCGCCCTAGATTGCTGTTCTTCTGTTAGCTTATGGTTTTTTTTAAATATGAAACAAGTAAATCTATTATATATTCCTGTAATTTGTCAAGTAATGTTTCTGATCGACTGATTCCAAAGATTTTTTATATACGCATGATGGTTCAGATTCACTTTCTCAAAAAATTGTAATTGGTACTCAATTAATATTTATAGTATTTTAGATAATTTTGGAAATACGGAAACCTACAATTCGTTGGGTCATGTTTATTTTCACTCTTAGAATCGGTAGTACCTTGTCTATTTTAAATTTATCCGAAATTCACTAAACAAATCCGAGAGAGGTCTCTTATACGTTCTTGCAAATTGTTTAAAAGACATTTCAACGATGTATGTGGTTAATATGTCTACGAATATGACCAGGAAAAAATCACTCGTTAAGTACCTTATCAGTTATTTCCATTTCGGTACTTGGGTGTCTACAATTTTATTAGTAAAACTTGTTCACTTGCAAGTCAGCTATAAGAAACACTAGCGCTTTTGGCATAGATAATGTTTACCTTGTAATCCAGTTAAATCAAAACATACATTTTTCGCAGAGAATATCAAATACCTGTAATATACTCAGAGATTTATGTTTGGAGAATAATAGAGACAGATTCAGATGGAGTTTACTAATATATGTAAGGTACTTTATAAACACACCGACGTGACACAGCCAAAATGTTAGTTTGAATGGAGAGGCAGCATATGGCAAATACACGACAATATTGACAGGATAAGTTTTTGTCACCGTAACAGAATGCATCTTAATCCTATTTTCCGGTTTCCCATACTCGTACACGTATACAAAAATATATGGTTTAGTTCGCATACACAGGGCAAACAGCACGGCATCGACTGCAGCGGACACTAATCCTTGTTTGTATATTTTGTATTTGGTCCGCTTCGAAGAGCGTGGTGATATTCATTTGACACTGAAAGGCGGAACAGAAATGATACAATAGTGATAGTCAGCGGGCAGTCGCAGCCACTTTTAAATCAGCCGACTTACCTACCGATAAGCTCTTTTTTTACTCTGTTTAAGAAGATTTACCGTTTTAAAATCACTTATGATAAAACTGATTTATATAAGTGGTATATAATTTACTTTCGTCCTAATTATCTATAACTGCTGCCTTTTTGTTTTAAAATTGCGATTCTTATTATAAAGTATCTTTGAAAGGATTACGGGTTTGTTTATGCCTATATTCTTTAATCTTCATACTATCAATATTACAATATTATCTTACCCTACGATAATTAATAATCGAATCGTTTATTTGGTACAAGAATAATAAACTATAGAAATCACGTATACCTTCACCTCCTAATTAAAAAGGACCAAGTTCACTTAAAATTTGGAAATAAATCTGAATAAATCATTAAATAAAAAGTCTAGACATTGATATCATGATGTACTTCATTTATTCCAGATATATTATCAAGATTATTTAACTGATGTATCTAATAGAATATTTTTTTCCAAGGAACTTAAAGTAGCTCAGATTATTTTCCTTTTTTAAACATGAATATAAGCATTAAACAAATTGCTTTCGACTTATTTCTGTTTTATCAATTATTTATAAGGTATTTGAAAAAGTATTGAAAGATTAAACTTTAATAATCACTTTAATAATATGGTGCATTCGCAACTGTAACTCTAAAAATAATGTTTCTAATGAGCTTAACGGACATTATTTAAGTAAGTAATATTGATATTACTTAATCTATCACAAATGTTTTGCCTGTATAACTCTATTTGCTTCTTCACTAATCGATATAAAGCAGTAATTAAAGATACAATATATAAGAGATGAGTACAAGATACTATCTTTAGCTCGATAGTATTTCTTATTGTAGAACGTCAAAAACTAAGGATCATTGTTAGTTAATCAGTTGTCATAAAATTCAAAATGTATACTTCAATTCGAGGCAACGTAGGCATCAAAGAGTTGATCCCGAGAGAGCTAAGATTTATTTTAATCTCTATATTCTTATAAATACAAGCATCCTAGAAAATACAAAGTAATATGGATCTCTCCAGACAAAAAACAGATTCACAAATAGACCACATGCTAGTGTCTAAGAGAAGGCAATACGGGATATTAGGATATGTCGGGGTCCATGCACGGACGCCGACCACTTTATAGTAACTACAAAAATAGCACTGGTGAAAATTGTAAAATGGTTAAAAAAACGAAACATGATAGAATATAGAGAAATTACAACATAAAGAAAGCAAAGATCAGTATGCCTTGAAAGGAGGTGAATACCTAGAAGAATGTAAACGCACTCAGAATAACTTTGAGGAAACTTGTATACTAGAGCACAATTAAGAAGGCAACAGAGGAATGTGTAGGAAAAAAAGAAAGGGAACACAGAAAGGAATGATATAATCAGATATGTAAAGAAGCACTGGAAGAGAAAGTGAATCCAAGATTAAAATGGTTGAGAACAAAATCAGAAAAGAGCAAGATCAAATATCTAGAAAAAAGAAAAGAGTGCAAAAAATAGTAAGACCAGTAAGAGTGGCTGGATAGAAAATGAAAAAGAGCAAAGAAAAACCCTAGAAAATTTTACCAATAAATAAATAAACAAAATAAGACCTATCTACCCAGAACCCATGGAATAAAAAACAAGCAAGGAATAATTGTGAGAGAACACAGTCTAGTGAAAGAGAGATGGGTAGAATATTTTATGGAGTTACTCAATGAAGAAGATGACACTGACAACGTTGAAGTACAAGAACCCACTTTCGAGGAAGTAAAAAAGATAATATTGAAAAATCGTTATTCAAAAGCACCAGGAAAAGATGGTATAAACAATGGAATTAATTTAGTATGGAAGCAATAAGCTATGGTAGCAGATACACAAACTAATTTTGCTAGTAAGGAGAGAAGAAAAGATAACATGAGATTGGGAAGTAGGTCAAATAGTAACTTTATTCAAGAAGGGAGACAGGGAGACAGGGAGACAAGGGGATATGAATGTCAGAATTATAGATTAATAACACTGCTAAATACGTCATACAAGATTATATCTATTAGCTGCAATGTCAAGTAACAATATAGGACAGTATCAATTTTGTTTCATAAAGAGAAAATCATCAACGGGTGCAATACATGTAATGAAACAAATCATCGAAAAACATACCAGTATAAAGCAGACCTCGAAGTAATATTTTAGATTGTCAAGCCTTTGACTCCTAGGTGTGCCACAAATACCAGGGAAATTACAAAGACTTATATATACAACCTTGTGAGAAACGAGAATCAGCATAAGAACACAAAAAGGTGAAACAGAATAAGTAAATATCGACCGTTGATTGAAGAAATACATAAAGATCCGCCACTACATAACACTGAGCGTAGCCAAAACTGGATCCGAGATCTATAGCGACTGCATCAGTGGTTTGGCCGCCGCGATCTCCTGATCTAGTAGTTTATTATTATTTTCAGAATCCTTTTTTATTTGCCTTATTTTTAATTTTATTAGAATTACGCTTTTGTTTGTGTCATGCAGCCTGAACGCAGCTTAATAATTCTCTGCATTTACTGAAAGAAAAAAAAACAAATCCTTGCAACTCGTAAATATTATTTCTGAACGCATTACAAACACCCAAGCCGGTGGTCGAATAGTTACTGCTAACCACGCTAACCTGTATTTACGAACATGCATCGGTCGTGCTGGCATTGGAAAGGAAAGAAGGGGTACTATGTTGCCACGTACTGTATGGATTAATCGCCTATGGCTAATGAAAATTGACACATGCTGTATATTCCTTCAATCAACGTATCGACGAGGTGTTAAACAAAGAGAGATGCACTGTCAGTGTTATTTACATATTAGGCGTATAATAAACAAAGTTCAATAAGATCAAGGGGATGTTAGCGGGAAGCATATGCAGACGATTTAGTGCTACTTGCTAAAAGAATGGATATTATGGTTAACATGCTAGACAAAATAGTGGAAAAGGAAAAGAAAATTGGACTCAAAATAAACAAAAGAAAGACGAACAAAATGAGGATAGGAAAGGAGCTAAGTAATAAAAGAATCAACTAAAGCGCTGCTAGTGTTGGCAAGGACTCCACCGATCCATCTCCTGATAAAGCAGAGACTGGAAATAGAGAAGAGTGGAAGGATTTCTAGGGAAGACGCTTATAACGCATGGCAAGCCACATGGGAGGAAAATGAGGAACGAGCACAATGGACAAAAAAGCTAATCAAGGACATAAGACCATGGGTGGTAAGAAAACACGGCCAATTAAATTATTACTTGAGTCAATTTTTCACGGGACATGGCTGCTTTAAATCGTATCTGTGCCGCTTTGGATTGAGCGAGTCGGATGATTGTACCTATTGTGACGAAAAGGATACTGCGGAGCACACCTTCTTCGAGTGCCCAAGGTGGACGATGCAACAAACACGAATAGAGAATGAAATAGGTAAACTCACACCTGAAAATATAGTTAAAATTATGCTGGAAAAAGAGGAAAATTGGGGAATCGTGGAAGAAGGTATAAGGGAGGTTTTAAGTCAAAAAGAAGAAGATGAAAGGTTTCGGCAGAATAAAGGCAATCTTTAAAAGTGGAGAATAGCCCGACCAACTGTATACGTCCTCTTCTTGAAGTAATGTCGCAGCAGTCCCGAGAAGAGAAGAAGAACTACACGTACGAGGGGTTTTTAGTTGGTGGAAATCCAACACTACCCAGTGAATGGGTCGCTGGGTGTCTTTGAAAGATTTTCCCCTCCCGAAAAAAAAAAAAAAAAAGGAATAAAAGAATAAACGTAGGGTAACACGAATTCGAGGAGGTGATAAATTCAGATATCTGAGTGTCGTACTGACCAGCAATGGAGACAGAACATGGCAGTCTCTGCGTGCAGCAAGAGACCGCATGTTAATGAGGGTAGTCTGTGCCACGGGGAAGATAGACACATTGTACCTTAAAAGAAGAATATTTTCGGAAGCGACGTTGTATTTTTACTAAAGATAATTGATATCTAATATAAAAAGGAGACCAAGCAACAGAACAATATTCACGTTTAATTACCAGAAACGAATGATATAATGTCTTATGGACAGAGATATAATTGAAGTATCTAGAGCTACACATCAGGAATTTCAAGATTTTGGACGCAGTCAGACATAAATACTATATATGGTCGTTGAAGGAAAGGCGAGAATCGAATCATATACCCAAGTCCCTGACAAGATTTGCTTTAGATAGATGTTCTCTATGAATATCATACTGACATGCAATAGTTGACAGATTTTTGGTAAGGGTCATATAACAACATTTAGGAATATTCAGAACCAATCTATTGTCAATGCATCACTGGTAAAGAACATCAAAATCTTTTTGCAATAATAGTGCATCATCGTGCGTAGAGACAATTTTCAAATCATTACCATAACACAAAACAGAGGAAGTTAGAGGAGTTAATAGATCATCAATGAAAAAAATAAAAAGAAGTGGACCCCAGTTAGATCCCTATGGTGCACTGGAACCAGAGACATATGCTCTAGACACTAACCAAAATAAACAACATAATTAACTCTATTGTGTAAGTAGGACTGCATCAAATCTATGAAAGAAGAGTTCATTCCAAAGGAACACAATTTTCTAAGTAGAATTCAATGATCAACGATGTCAAAAGCTTGATTTCGAATAATATTTGTACTATATATAAATTATAAAAATTCAGAGTTAAAGTAGTACTTTTACTTCTACCTGAAATCAGATTTTGCAAATTATTCATTCTATACAGATTTATTACAAGAGCAAAAGTATTTAGAGGTGGATTTAGAACAATTTTTGTAAAAAAAAATGTATGTAAAAATTTGGACTGGAAGTGACAAGTTCACTCTTATGAAAAAGTACTTATTTGCAAATATCTTGCAAAGGATGCAATCCGCAAAAGTTCATTAAGAGGACAATAGTATTTTTGTAAGTAACATTTATATTCCAAGAAAAAAAACACGTACATACACATAGATACATATATACATATACACATAATATACTGTATATATATATATATATATAACATGTCCCCTTCGGTCCTCAGTTTCATTGCAAGATCCTGGTTTTTTCCAATTTCCCGCATGAGCGGTATTAAGGGCCCCTGTGTGTTCTTCTTCTTCTTTTTGTTTCTGGATGTCTCTCAGTTTCTTCTCGATTTCATTTATATTTTCAATATCCTCTTCTTGATTTCTTTGTGAAAGTTATGGTGGTCCATGTTTTTTTATTTTTGTTGTTAATTTGTTGTAGTTTTTTTTATCGCATCTGTGTTTTTTTGCTCTTATGTGTGTGTGTGCTCTCGTTCGGTAGTTATGTATTTCATTATTAGTTTGTAGTTTCATTTTTGTTTTGATTAGTCCCTTGTATATTTTATGTATCAGTAATATATTTTTAATTCTTAAAGTTTCTCAGTATTTGGTATTCCAGTGATATTATATAGTTATGCTGTTGGAGTTCTTTTATTTAGTCGAAATATTAGTTTTATGAATCTATTTTGTTGTCGCTGTAATTTGTTTATATTTTTTGACGTTGTTTGGCCCCATATATTAACGAGGTAATTCGTATGAGATGCAAACATGGCGTGGTATATTGCCGGTCTCATGCTTGGTGGTATTATATTTTTAATTTTATATATTCCGGCTATTACTTTTGAGTTCTTTTTGAGAAAGTTTTGGACATGACCGTCCCACTTTAAGATTTCTTGGATTTTTAACCCTAGGTAAGTTATTTGTTTTCTTTGATGGATTTTCATGCCTTTAAGTTGTATATTAGTGGAGCGAAATCGCCCAAAAAATGTGTCATTTTTTTTTCGACGTAGAACCAGATGGGACCACATACATTTTATAAAGTAAATAATTCTACACACGAAATGGCTATTTACGACATTTTTCTGTGGTGCAGACCTTTTTTATTTCGAAAAAACATCAAAAATTGATCATTTCTAAAAATCGTGTTTTTTAACATTTACATCGTCATATCCGCCAATCTAATTAAGCTTTTGACTTAATTTTTTTTTTTAAATTGAAGCACATAAATAAGCGCTTCTAGGGATATCATTTCCTTATCGAATATTGTTTATTAATATTTGTTTAAATATCAGTTTACCTGTTAGTTCGCTGGGAAGGTATTCACATTTTCACTAAGCGACAATTTTTTTTATTTGTGGAAATTTTTATATACATGCTGCGAAGCAATTGAAGATAAAATAAAGGAGAAGTTTTTGGAAAAAGAAAAATTGACCTAGGACTTATAGTTTTTTAATTATGAATATTTTTGTAACGCACAAAATTGGAAGGCGCTCCTATCAGGACTTGCAGCCTCGCTACCCGCGCTGGGGAGGCCAAAGCATGCGACTGCTCCTGGAGCAATTACCTATGACAAAAATGGACGCGTAAAAGGGGGAAGGTTTATTTTTTAATTAAAGACCATTTGAACAATATTATTTTTGGTTAATGATAATTAAAAATGTTCTTCGTCATTCTCACATTCATCCGGAAATTCCTCACAATTATTACATGTCACACATTTACACTGATCACCACATTTTAAACCCTCTTTCACACAGTTACATTTTCTACTGTTGCAGCTTTTATCAGAACAGTAGAGGCTTAAACATTGTCGTACAATATTCGGAATCGGTTCTTGAATCGAAAAAATTGGATTCCAACAGTCATTCGTTAAAGTCCACCCACAAAACTTGATATCTTCAAGCTCCGTTTTTGCAACATTACTGCAGTACCATATTTTTAATTGATGCATACATCTGAAATGTGGATACACATTGTTAAAGCCTTTCTCTAAAGAATTAAAATCACTAACCTCAAGAAATGTTGATAAAAAGCATCATCAGTTGGAGGAAGCTCGGAAGATGGTTTATTCGATTTGGTAGCCATTCTTAAACGTAAATCATTCAGTGTTCGAATATTCTTATCCTTATTTTTGTACAATAAAAGAACATATCGCGTAGCTATTTGCAATGCCTCCTGCTGAGGCAATAAGGGTAATTTTGACAGTCTTTCAAGGCAATCAATGTTCTTCTTCAGAACATCAAATGCGGTCCTTTTGCCAATTTTATAAAACGCACTCGTAGTGTCGCATCCTGTCAAACAGTGTATTGATAAAAGGCATCTACAAATTGTTGTTCCCAAATTGTGTACAATCGTATCTATCGAAATAAAGCGCTGGTTTGAACTGTGTCCTAGCTGCATATACATCGTAATTGTATTTAACTCAGGAGCAGAGGCATAAAAGTGAATTAGTAAAATCAAGACATCAGTGTCTATAGATTTAATCAATATTCGTTTACTGAATTTGGATTCATATACTGCATGTAAAATTATGCGAGTATCTGCTTCTTCTTGGTTGCTGCATAAATCATTTAATATCTGCACTGAATCGTCTTTAGTCATTAAGATCACCTTCTCGGGTGTTTCAAAACCTCCTGCGATAATCAATAATTCATTATCTCTAAGAAATTCGGCACCGCTTTGGACAATATACTCCGTGAGAAATCTCAACAAAGACTGTTTGTTTTTAAACGATTTTAAGAAGTCTCTAAACTTATGCACTTTCCTACTACCGTTAACATTGAATTCTGCTGCATTGCTTTCACCACGTCTAATTCTTTCTGCTGTTTTTATTGAAAGGGATTTATAAGTGTCAAAAACTATAGTTATTCGCACAGCCTGACATCTTCGTCCGCAATTCAAAACTGTTTTCAAAAACACTTTTCCCAGATCATTAAAAGTAACGAATTGTTTTTCATTCATCTCTTGAATTGTTACCATTCCGTCTACTATTAAAGACTGCACTGAAATTTAACGCTTTTGTTTACCAGTTTGTATTGATATTAAATTTTGTTGCTTCTTCCTTCCACTTTTATTACAAATTAAGCACATTGTTCGGATATTAAAAAGAGAATTAGACTGACGTGTTACAGGAATACACTTAGGTTTGACTCTTTGAGAAGTATAACCACCGTCTGACTGTGTAGATGAAATATTTTGATGACTTGTATAAGTCTTTCGACAATCTGAGTGAAATTTCACTTTAATTTCGCCACTTAAAATTTTATTTCTTTGAAGTAGAATTTGTTTTCCACAATCATCTTGCCTTTTTTCTGCACTAGATAATAATGACAGCAAGCCTTGTTTTCTGGGGTTCTGTACCACAGATTTGTCATCACCATGCACTGTTTTTTTACATATAATACACTCCATAATGAGAATTTTAATGCACAGTCGTACCACTTAGAATCATCTGAAGCAAATGGCTAATTCACGTCATATCAGGTGACAATATCTTCCAATTATGTCACGTTACGCGAGGTGTCGGTGGTGTATCTTGGCTACCCTACCACCTCAAAAAGTCCTAATAGAGTCGCGCACCAATTTTGTGCGTTACAAAAATATTCATAATTAAAAAACTATAAGTCCTAGGTCAATTTTTCTTTTTCCAAAAACTTCTTCTTTATTTTATCTTCAATTGCTTCGCAGCATGTATATAAAAATTTCCACAAATAAAAAAAATTGTCGCTTAGTGAAAATGTGAATACCTTCCCAGCGAACTAACAGGTAAACTGATATTTAAACAAATATTAATAAACAATATTCGATAAGGAAATGATATCCCTAGAAGCGCTTATTTATGTGCTTCAATTTAAAAAAAAAATTAAGTCAAAAGCTTGATTAGATTGGCGGATATGACGATGTAAATGTTAAAAAACACGATTTTTAGAAATGATCAATTTTTGATGTTTTTTCGAAATAAAAAAGGTCTGCACCACAGAAAAATGTCGTAAATAGCCATTTCGTGTGTAGAATTATTTACTTTATAAAATGTATGTGGTCCCATCTGGTTCTACGCTCAAATTTTTTTTTTTGAGAACGGAGCGACTTTTCTTGTCTATTTCGCTCCACTATATCTAGTTTTGGTTTTTGTGTTTTATTTGAGTATATCATAAAGCTCGTCTTATCTTCGTTTATTGTTATGAGATTATTAAAGCACCATTCTTCTATTTGCTTCATATCATTATTAATGTGGTTTTCTATTATGTGGGGTTTTTTGTTACTGTATAGAATACAGGTGTCTTCTGCGTATCCGTATATTTTGCCATCGAGTGGTAATTCAAATATATCATTGGTATACAGTATATAAAGTAAAGGTGGTAAGTTCCCGCCCTGTGGTATTCTATATTTGGCAAAACGTACATCACTTTCGACTTTGTTTATGTTTGTTTTTTGTGGACGATTCATTAGATAAGTTTTAATTATTTTTTGCTCTGTATTTTTTATACCTATATTCTGCAATTTTTCAATAAGTTACTATGTTTCCTTTTTCCACTTTTTCTTTAATTTCATTTATAAAATCTGTTGTTGCAGACGTTGTGCCGGAGTTCTTCTGGAAAGCATATTGGTTCGAGTCCACAATTTTATTCATTGTTAGATGGTCAGACAATTGAATTTGTAAGCTTTTCTCTAAGATTTTGTTCAGTGTAGATAGTAAGGAGACAATTTTCTACGTTAAGCTTGTTGCCTTTTTGGTACATGTGCACAATAATTGTTTCTTTTAGATATTCGGAGAATTCTCCATCATGTGTAACGTTGTTAATTAATTTGGCCAAAATTGGTGAAAACTCAATCTAGATGAACTTTTTTATCAGAAATCTGAAACGCATTTTCGTATATGAAATTGGTGGAATTTTTTTGTCTGTTTTTGTGGAACTTGTAAATATTGCCTACTGTTTACTTTGAAATATAGGTTGTTTTGTGAAATATTTTGTAAATTGCTTTAATTGTTTCGCGGCAATGTTTGTTGTATTATTAGATTTCAACAATTCGTTAAAGTGTAACAAAACAAATGGTACTCATTGAATAAATAGTACTGAGCATAATCCGAGTTCATCCATCCTGCTTAGCAAGTCGATACAAATATTATTTATAGGCTTCTGGAACTATTATGCAATTTATTCAATATTATCTAAATTATAATTATTTAGTTTAATCTTCCTTTGACTATTAGAAACGTAACGGTTTTGTTTACTAGAATTATTATCAGTAATTGTTAAGTAATTGAAAACACATGTGTATTTTGCAGAATATTATTTATGACTTCCTTCATAAAATGGTTTAAATTATTTTATTTCCAATAATTTCCTTTACATTTAATTCATTAAATCGAATATTTAATATATTTTTATTTAGTTTTCCAATATACATAATATCAGAAAACATAATGAAAATAAAATGTAAGACATTTAATTTATTATGGAGTTAAGTTCCTGCTCTAATGCCTTCCCGCTAACAAAATACTTTAAAAATTAATATTTACATATATACAAAGAACAAACATAGTATATGGAATATTTATAATCAAAATATAACTATCACTGGTGTTTCTCTGGTTGCTACGCTAAGACCACACTTTTATAATATTTTAATTAAATGCATAATTACTTGCTAGGTTCACACATAATTAAATACTTAGTTTTAAAAACTGTCCATGACCCCTTTGTCTAAGATCGGAGGTAATAGACAAGAATCTACCTAGTAAATTATATTTTTATCAAATAATTATATCTAAATTCTCTAGTTATCTTCTAAGAATGTAATGTAATCCCTGTGTTTGGCCTGTTGAGAAAAAAAAAACAATGCCCCTAAATAGAGATAATCTTGCTATTGTCGATACTACTTGGTCGCTTGTCCGAAGGGTTATTTGGAAGTTCGGGGCGCCAGTTGAGTAGCAATGGAGCAAATCACATTATTCCGGAACGCTACATCGCACTGGCTATTTGTGAACCGATTTCCATTCAAGCGAACGGAAATCGGCATATTGTTAGGGCAAAGAATATTATGTATGTGTATATTGAATAGGATTTGATGTACCTTTTAGTGTAATGTTTTAGATAGCTATTTTTCTATGATTCAGGCAATGTATTTATTCTTTGGTATACCAAGCAAACCAATAAAGTTTCTAAACAATACAAAGAAATACAGAATGCGAAACTTTCTTTGATTAAGGAAAAATAAATTATTTACACTTACTTGCAAAAAAGGTTTCAACAAAAAATTTAATCCGATTAAATTCGTACCAATCTCTAATTTTCAGGAATAATACCTCTACGCATATTAATTAATGTGATTTATGTGTTTAGTTTCTATGAATTTCTACTGTTGAGATTGATATACACATATATAAGAAAATTTATATATCTTTTTCATGATTTACTGTTTACGTAGGGCATTTTATATTTTTGGCAATTATTAGGAAATGAGATAATGTATTTACACAAAACTTAAAAAATAATGTAACAAAGCAAAAGATAATAAGGAAAGAAAGAGAATGTAAAGAAAGAACAATAAATTTAAAGTTTAAAATATATAAATCAGTTATTAGTGCGTCCACCCTTCGTTATTTTCTATTACTTCTGCGAAACGAGATGGCATGCTGTCGACAAATTTTTGGCAATAGTCTACGGTGACATTTTCATAGGTAGTTTTAATTTGATTTCATAATTGATTTGAATTGTTGTATACTTTATCAGACATTCTCTTTTTCATAAATTCCCAGAGATTTTCTAAAGAATTTAAATCTGGAGTTTTTGGCCATGGTAGAGTTTCAATATTTGCAGTTTTGATCCACTGCTGAACCACTCTGGATTTATGTATCAGTGAGTTATCGTGTTGAAACAGCAAGTTGTCACGTAGTACAGTAACACTAGGCAATATGGAATTAGCTAGTATATCCCTATACTGTATACCGTAAAATGGGGCGACTTTAGTAATTGTAAAAAGTTTTTTGTTTGTAATTTTTTTCCCAATTTTGTTACAAATATACAAAAAAACTTGTAATCAACAATTCTCAGAGAATAGACTAATGCCATCACTTTTAAAGAATTTTGACTAATTGCAACAAAAAAAAAAATAAAAACCACCCGATCAAATTTACACTAGAAATGGGGCGTATTTGATCCATGCTCCGAAAGTGACTTATATGAAGCGTTGCTGCTATAGATGGGTCAAACTCGCCCCATTTTCAAATCGGTTCTGCTGATTTTGTCAATTAATAATTTTTATCATGCGTCTCTGATAACTTTGTAGAGAGTACCTAACTCATTCGTCACATATAATATCAAATGTTTAAAAAAAAGTTAGAACAATTCAACCACATCAACTTTACGCTCAAATGTTAAAGTTTGGTTGTCTTCTTGGGTCGGAGTTGGCAGAACATCAATAATATCTGCAATGGGAACTGTGGAGATATCCTTCACAACCAGTTTGTAATTTGTTTTTTTTTGCATCAGTAGATTTTAGGCAAACAACAGTCCATTCGTCTTTTGAAAATTGTTTTCGTATTCTACACACATATCTGTAAATAGCAGAGGTTCTTTTTCCGGGCACATACTTTATGAGAACAATGTTTCTGGAAGAAGCAATTCTCGTTCTGGATAACGGTAGTCCACTTCCTCAACAATTTCTTCCATGACTTCATCAACTCCCTGATCTTCGACTTCCACCTCTTCGCTATTATCATTATCTTCGGAGCTGCTACTATCTGGATTTATAGCAATACTTCTTCCAGTTTCGTTTTCTTTCGACGCACTCTCTCAGTTCTTTCACCATACCTTTTCTCGCGAAGTAAGTTGGATAATGTGTCGTTAATTGCTTGGGTCGGATCATGTTATATTTCTGGTAGTTTGTCTAATACTTTGTTTCGATTTCCTGGATAAATGCCAGTAGCAAAAAATCCATTTATTAAATTTCGCTTGACACCAGACTCTTCATTATCGCCTGGTTTGTTCTTACTTTAGGCAGTTACATTATCCATTTTTTCCAAAGCAAGTTTTAGCAATGGAATTAATCTTTGGGTATTCCAGAAGTTGATGTATATTTCAACTTGAAATTTAACAACACTGTACGCCAAGCTACTTTAAAGGGCTTAAAGAAAGTGACATCTAAAGGCTGTAAAAGGTGTGTCGAATGTGGAACAAGACAAACAAAAGATATGTCATTTTCTTCACACGTTCTTAAAATATCGTCGTTAAAATGTGACGCTAGGTTGTCTCTTATTAACACCTTTCTACCTTCTAGTTTTCTGGCATGAGGCAAAAACAAAGTCTGAAACCAGCCTACAAACGTAAGGCTATCCATCCAACCATGAGAAGTACGATTAAATCGACACCCTAACGAACAGCATGATTTTTGACAACAGGGTTTACCATGAATGCCCCCTTTGAATGATTTACAATATTTTCTGGATATTTGACCCCTCTACGATAAATTAGTCGCTTTGCTCCAGGATCGTCGCCAACGTTTGTTTCGTCATAATTGAAAATATTAGATGGAGGAATTCCCTCCAATGTATTCTCTAAGTTAACAAAGTACTCCTCTATGAATAGTCTGGACACACTTGCTCGAACTTTATTAATGTTACGGGAGACACGTTGTGAAACGTCAGTTTTGTGTCGTAGAAGAAGACTTAAAGCCCAATCTTTACCAGAAAGGTTATTTGAAAATTTTTGTACTACCCCTCCTATTCTGTCTAAATAAGTTTTTGCTAACATTTGTATTTCCATCAAATCAAGAGAAAAACCCCAATCAACACATTTTAGTGCAGCCGCTAAAAAACTTTTTCTTCTTGTTGCGAAAAGATACATTGACCACCAACCTTTCTACCGTGTCAACCGTGATATTTATTATTAATTGTCCCATACAGGATTTTATATCTTGCAGCTGCAGCTTTCATTGTAAATTCTCCATCAGCCACCTTTTCAATTACTTCATTTAGTTGATCTTGGGTATAATTTTTATAATTTCGAGATCCAAGTGGTTTCACATATTTTCGCACCATCTGAATGATTATAAAAGATGATTATTAGATGATTATCAGATATAATTTAATTTAATTTTTAATTAATTAATATTGTTAATAGTGATGGGGTTAGTGGTATCACTAGCGAGGCGCGATTGATCGGATGGTAGTAGATCAAATTCGCCCCGACGTGTGTATCAAAGTTACCCCTCGACAAAGGACACTTAGTTATGAAAAAATTATACAGTTTTAAAGCAAATATTTGAGGTTATGGATTGACAACACATGTGCTTGTATGGCTCAATACTTAAAAATCGCAAACACATCACACTTACTTTTGTGTACTCGAAGTTATCTGACTACATCCAAGTCGTTGAAAACAAGGGTGTGGAGGAAATCACCTCAAAAGTAAAAATTCTTTAAGCTAACAGAGCGTGATGCACACACACAATAATCTTATGCACTCTAGTGAGTGTTCCGCGCACAAAATTGCGCGCTGAAGCAAATATCAAAGTCGCCTCCAGAAATCAATGTCACCCCATTTTACGGTACCGTTTAAATGACCTCTATTTTCGATATAAGCCTTGGCCCATCAAAAGACATCCTTCCTTAGGCGCCTACAGAAAACTGGCCACTAATCAAACGTTCATAAATATATCTTGGAGCATTTATTCGTCCTCCCTCACGATTAACCGTTTTCTATCTGTAGGAAGACGATTGAAAAGTTAATTCACCGGAGAAAATTACTGACCACCAAAAATATCCATGCGGTGATGAAAACCACTTTCGTTGATCGATTTTTTCGAGAGTAGTCAACATTATTTTACCGTTTTTACCTTCAATAGTTGGGATATTTAAACAGAACCAGGCGATATTAAATATAAGAGTAACAAAACGATGAAGACACTAAAACACTGATTGATTAAAATACTCTTAAACGTACTAGAAATATTTATTAGAACTTATTTATATTTATTACTTTATATCTGATATTCACAGTACTAACTGAACTAATAATAATAATTCCCTCCTGCGCCTGGAAACCCCTTTTCATACACATCTTTTGCTCAGCGGTAATTATCGTGGCTTTTGGATTGACGGTGCCCAATTCCCCATTCATTCTTTTTGCGACATTTTTGTTAGTATTTTACGGCGAAAAATCATTTGTTTGCCCACTACTTCTTTGTTCGGTAACTAAAGTTTATTCAGTTTATCTTGTAGAAAATGTTGTATGTATTACGTATTACTATTTACAAAATAACCGAATGAATATTAAAAACAGTAAATTTCTTTTATATATGTGAATAGCGAATCAATAGAACCATTCAAATAAATTATGTCTATTTTTTGTCTTTTATCTAGTGAATACTCCTTGGCCCGAGGTTTACAGATTGCAGCGCTAATATTCAAAATTTTGCTGGAAAATTTTTCTTTGCAACAAAGTGTATATTACAAAGTAAATCAACTACACATATTTCAGCAACAAGTAATTAATAAGTATATATTTTACTATCTCTCTTCTGTCTTATTTGTATTTAATATCTCTTTAAGTTACTATATTAAATTTTATTTGGCATGAAATATAATAAGAAAAGTTCTAGGTTGTTGTTTTAAAAATTACATACCAAATAAATAATAACTCTTGTGTATTTCTTATAAGAATACTTAAAATAAATAAATTAAAAATTAAATTAAATATGTAATGTCTAAAAACAAACCATATTGATTTAATAATACTGTAAGTTTTAAAATAATGCTGTTACTTTTCTTATACTTGAATAAAATTATTCTTTGTAATATCGGCACTTATTTTCTTTTGATTATAGTCAAGCAATTCTTGATTTACTAGGTCTGGATTTTGTGTATAATGTTTCTTAATAGGTACGTAAATTATTGTTGATATTACTACTTTATCTTTAAAGTATTGTATTGTAATTGTTATTACAATAATTACATATTGTTAGTAGACAAGAAATAACTAAATACAAACAGGTCTCCTAGCGAAGCCGTAAAGTTCATTATTGATATTTAATAATGTAGATTTTCAAACATTTTAAATACAGTTAAAAAATATTTTTAATTGTACAGACAACTACGAGCTAGGTACGAACTGTGACATAACGATTTTATATTAAAAATTGTACAACTTTTGAAATATTGCTATGAAATAACAATTAACGATGTAGTTTAATGTATATTTCGATATTTCAAGGCATATTGAATTACATATAATTTGCTAAGTTAAAAATTGTGAAACATTATACAGGGCAATCCAAATTAAGTGTTCACCATTGGTAACTTTGTTATTATTAAAGATAAAAGATTGTTTAAATTAGCGAACTTGTAGTACTTTTAACGCTCTTTAAGATGGAAAAATAAAAAAAAAACAAATGAGCAACGCGTTTTCGAGTTTTGCCGAAAAATATTTTGTTTCAAATGGAAGCCCCTGTATATTATATCATTTTCTGCTAGAACTTTAATTTTTAAACAAAAAATCTTATAAGAAATTTTTTACTTTTTAAAAAAAATAAGTTTGTGGTGGTTCGTCGTTGTCGAAGACTCTGTGTGATAACAAATATTTTAATATTATATAACTCATAATTCTTGTATTAAAATTTTTTCGCTATCTAATTTATTACAATAGATATCAATAATGGACTTCATCGCTTCGCTGGAACACTACTAAACTACGAAACGTCAGGTATATATTATATTGCAAGCTTTCACTACATTTATCTACTATATTCTAAATATATGCCACAAGTTTTATGAGCTGATTCCTAGGCAGTGTTGTGCATTATCTAGATGATTTTATCTAGAGAAGTTATCTAGACAACCGTTTTGTTATCTATCATATTATATAGATCACACGACAACCATTTATCTATTATCTTATCTTAGATAAAAAAGCAAATTATCTGAAGGTTTTAGATATCAGATAATTTTTTTCGCGGGTTTTCAATTTTTTTTTTTTTGGTGTGCCTCGAAGATCGTAACGAAACCAATAAAACCACCGTCGTCTCTGTAACTCTGCTTATATCTATATGGTTTTCGACTTTCGTACAATATAATACATTTTTCACAGTAACGTTGGTACTGGTACTTTAGACAAATACGTCGTTGAAATGCTACTTGTCATTGTCACTTTCACTTTCCACTTGTCATATTCTGTGAGCTTATAACAAACAACATAGCTGGTGTAGTGTCTAGTTACTCATGCTTCATGATAGTGAGTGCATGTGTAGGTATGTATATATATATATATATATATATATATGATTTTGATAATTTGATAACTACGTGAACATTTCGTTCTAGAGAAAAGCAAATTCCACCATGGAAAATTTTCTAATAAAAGTGGCCATAATCAAAGGGATTGAACAGAGATTTCAACACTTGTTTGACATGGAAACCTACCCAGCCGGAAGTAAAGCTTTCATTCTGTCAGCAATAAGTCACCCCAGCAAGTTAGCCCCAAATTTAAAACCAAATGGATTCTTGAGAGACTTGTTAATTACTGTAAAGAAATATTCACAAAAGATTTTACTTTTTTGATTTCACAGTCCATCACAGATAGTGAATCCGAAACGGACCATAGATAAAAGAGAGGGAATAGATGGCATACTCTCTCACTAAAACGTGAACCAAACATCAGCACCATCTGTTGCACCCTTCCGGGTGCTTTTGGTAGAATTCATCGTAAGAATCTGTAGAGAATGATAACTTTCTAACGAGCGGAATCTTTGAAATGACTTTATTGCAAATTATTAAAGTATGAAATTCATATGAAAATTTGCATCAATATTTTTTGGCGTTATATTTGCTGGAACATTAACATGTGTCTGCAACATTAAACGTCGATATATTTGATGCTAATTTTACATGAAAAACATATTAATAAGATAAGATACGGAAAAGATTTTACGATACTTCACTATTTACGTATAAATAGTGAAGTATCGTAAAATCTTTTCTGTATCTAAGTGCTACTGATGAAACAGATTAAAACAAATGTATTTTTATCTATAAGTATTATATACTGTGTGTCCAAAAAGTCTGGAAACACCCAAAAAAAATGCAAAAACAGGTCGATTAGTATTTTCAAAAAACTACTGGCTGATGGTATCTGTTTGGAATTTTTGATGACCTTGAAAAAGTTATATCATCAAAAAAAAAATTAAATGGCAACGCCGTATTTTTAATTTTATTTTTGATAGATCTTTTAATTGTCTAAACGACAGTCAAAAAATTTTTCATTCTACTTAAGAAAAATTTTGAAAAAAAAAATTATTATAGAAAACAAAGAAAATTTTAATCGTAGAAATCAGCAAACACTCTTACAATAAATGTTCAAAATGTTGTCCTTGAGCATCTTGGCAATACCCTAAACGATAATAAAATTCATTTTGAACGTTTTCTATCATTTCAGGAGTGATCCTTCGTACTTCAATCTCAATTTTTCGAAGAAGTAATTAAATTTTTCTCGGTCATTTTCTTAAGTAAAATGAAATTTTTTTTTACAGTCATTTAGACAATTAAAAGATCTATCAAAAATAAAATTAAAAATGCGACATTGCCATTTAAATTTCTTTTTGATGACATCATAACTTTTTCAAGGTCATCAAAAATTCCAAACAGATACCATCAGCCAGTAGTTTTTTGAAAATACTAATTGACCTGTTTTTGTATTTTTCTCAAAAATCATCCGTTTCGATTTTATTTGGGTGTTTCCAGACTTTTTGGACACACAGTATATTTAGTAAATCATATACAAAAATAACATTATACCTTATAACTGCAATATATTTAATATGATTAAGAAACTGTTACATTTTTTAATACTATAAATGACACTTACAAATACATGACACATAATGAATTTCTAGTGTTTCACTAGGACTAGCTTGTGAGGTGGATGGTAACGCCTGGGCATTCATATTTTCTAAAGTAGTATCATCGGTTTGATGTTTCGAAATGCACTTGTGAAGAAGAACTAACGTATTTAACAATGACAGTTACTCACAATATTGCAAATGGCGGAGAAAGATCACATGACAACAACAACTCTAACAAAATTCACCAACGCAACCAACTATATTGAGGGCTATGTTTTCGATCCTGTATAAAGTGCTGCCCTCTAAGGGACCCTCCCTCAACCAAAACACTGATAAGGTGTAGTAAATGAATACCCCTGAAACGGACGACAGCGGCGATATTTTTTTTAAATCGCTTTCTGTCAAGGGAAACTGGTCCGAAAAGAAGAGACGAAATGGGAACACTTCACAAAATGATGGTTATCTAAGTTGTAAAAAAAAAGAACTAGAAATGTTTCATGCATACCTAACTATTAAAATAATATTCTTTAAATATAACTACCATCTTCAGCACCGGTCGAAAGACTTTTCAGCATGGGCGCCCAAATCCTACTGCCATGTATTTATCGACTATCCGACAAATATTTCGAAATGTTGTTAATTTGCCGAAGCAACCATCCGACTTTAATCAGTCCCTAAAACATTAATAATTGTAAATAAACGTAAGAATTTATATTAAATTTGTTCATGTTTAACGTTGTGCATTACCTATATCAAAAAATCGCATCCTCATTCTTCCTATATCAATCGATACCTAACCACGTTGATTTCTAAAATAAAGTTCTGAGGATTTTACTAGATTATCTACTGAATTATCTAGATAAATTATACTTTATCTGTCATCTTTATCTAGATAATCATTTGCAAAACCATCTTTTATCTGTATCTAGATAATATTTTTCAGAATTACCTGTTATCTTATTTAGATAATAAAAATGGTTATCTGTGTACAACACTGTTCCTAGGGTTATTATGATCATAAAAGTTCTTGTCTTAGAGGAAATAGTTTTAAAGTTATAGCTTGTTTAATATAAAATTTAAACTTTTGTTATAGTATAACTAACAAGATTTAATGTCACACCTGTTTCTGCAAAAACATTTGTTTTGAAGGAAAAATATTTATTTGTCATTTCAATATTATTATGTCAAAGTTTTATCAAGGTATTGTCAAGGTTTTCTAATATGAATTATACAAATGCTGAGTTGTGCGATATCCACATTGTTTACGATCTTGCCAATAGTAATTGACGTGCAGCTAGACGTTTTTATAAAGAACGCTACCCGAGCCGTTTCATCCAGCATCATTTGATAGCGGACACCCACCTACAGTTAGAACATCCTTCTACAAGCACCACAAAAGTTGCCTCTGCCTTAGACAAAAGTCAGCCCACAGATTGGACGATTTTGAACAATGAACTAATTTCTCCAGACATGCTATTATTAATTTTCATAATAATTACACATGGGCAGAAGAAAATCCACGCGAAACTTTGGAAACCCGTCATCAATTTCTGTTAATCTGTGGGCCGAAATTGTTGGAGATCACTAGATAGGTCCATATTTTTGCCGATGACGTTAAATAGAGAACTATACAGCTCCTTTCTTGAAGAGCAGCTACCACTACTGTTGGAAGAAGTCCCGTTGCAATTAAGATTGCAAATATATTTTATGCACGATGGTGCTGAAGAACATTTCAGTTTAATTGCTCTTGAGTTTTTGGACGGTGTGTATCCATATCAGTCGATAGGGCGAGGAGGTCTTAAATTCTCTAGTTTTTTTTCTCTGGAGTCACCTTAAATCACTAGTTTATACGACTACCGTTGAAAATATTGATGAACTGAGAAATCGTATTGTTGCAGCATTTGAGACAATTTGAAACACCCCGGGTATTCTTGAACACACTCACCAATCAATGCAACGGAGGATATAAGCTTGTATGGCAGTTGAAGGCGGTTATTTCGAACGACGTTTATAAGATAGTTTTGTTATATTAGTACATTTGATTGTATGAACTCTTAAGTTACTATTAAATAACCTATAACTTTAAAACCATGCCACTTAAGACAGGCATTCAAATGAACTTTTAAGATCATAATAACCCTAGGAATCAGCCCATAAAATTGGTCTTATATATTTAGAATGACCCTGTATATCTGGATACTAGAGACTGTAGAATAAATTCGCTGCTGCAGTGATTAAAGTCATAAACGAGACCGGAATGCATGTAATGTAGATATGCAAAAATATTCCTTGTATATATGTATATACATATTTGTTGCAACACATAAATACTCATATTTCTGGACTTATGACTGATAAATTACATGTAGTGTGAAGTGTAAATAACATAGGTAGAACTTTTTAAGGTACAGTTTCCTATAATATCGGTCTTAGATGTTTTGACATTAAAATCATCATGGAAACGTTACAGAAATAAATGACTGTAATGAGAAAATAATTACTGAAACAACTACTTGTACTAGCGGTAATACCGTTTACCTCACTTGCAAAATCATACGTTTTTCTTAGTATTACTTGGTTATTAATATGTTGCTGTATATATACAAGTACATATGTGCTATATACATAGATATAAGATATGCTCTATATGTTCTACGAATATATCGCAATTCTTAGTTTTGTTAAGTAATAACTTATCTTAAATATTTTGCGCTTTTGTTTCATAATTTACTAATATTTACTGGTTTCTGTTTTAATCAAGGTATATGCCTAACACTTTTTTGGGTATTTCAAAAACTTTATTTCTTGTTAAGTGTCTTAAGTATTATAGGAGCAGGTAAAGGGTTTGTATCAATTTTATAACTTTTATTTCCTTGAAACTAAAAAATATGGTTATTCTATATTTAGAACATCAGGCACATAGACATGCCGAATGAAAGTATCTGTTGTTTTATGTCATATATAAGAAAACACGATGAGTAAACTCTATTCTCACATTTTGAGCACCTAGTAGTAGTGTTTTGATGTCACAACGTGCCCGACTATGGTTGGCCTGTGGAATAACTAGATGGTCCAACCTGTCAAATCGCAGTTTACTACCTGGCAATTCTGTGGAACACCCTTCCTGATAAGAATATTTCTTTTTGTTTTGAGTCAATAAAATAATTTATAGGCTTGCTCAGAATGCATTGCTTAAAGCCATAGAAAAATCAAAATTTATTTATTCAAGTATACTCTTGTTGTTGTCTTGTTAATTTTATATCTATTGTTGTTGCTTATGCAATCCTACACATATCATCTCAAATGTGAGAATTTGTAGGTAAGACGTAGGCATAGCATACTAAAAAATATGATTAATTGCTTATACAATTTTATTGGACATTGTTGATAGCAAGATAGCAAGTCAAGTAAAACGTTCTTAATAGATAATACAAATTCATTTTCAATATTTTTGATTGTACAAAGATAGCTAATATTTTGTCGCAAATGAGAGAATGTTTAGGCATTGTAAGTATCAAACACATTCAATTTTTTTTTTGTTGATAAAAATTGTTGTACATTCAAGAATGAGTGTATATTAAATATGAGTCAATTTCATAATATACATCTATAAATGAATATACTTAAGGAGAAGGATAACATTGTGTATTCAACTACCACAATTTTATTCAAATATAAACGGAAAAATAATATTTCCAAATTTATTAAATGAATTAAAAGTAAAAGGAATACAAATTAAATATATAATTAGTAATTTTATTATTTAAATTGATGCATATTGACATTGCTATCGTTATTTTATAATAGACATTTATTTATTTGTTGTTGTTTTATTATAATTTCCTAACCATAACAATAAAAATAATTATTTAGAAAAGAGAGTTCTACTTTTGAAGGTCCAGAGGCTGCAATTAAAAGTAAACCAGAGAAAATCTAGAAAAGGTAAGAAATAAGTTGAGACACTGTTCAACCCACGTTCAAGCAGTACATGCTCTAAAGTTATAACAAAAAATATACTGAATTATTATACAAGGTGTGTATAAATTGGCGGATCCACTACACGTGGCGACATTCTTGGTCAAATTTTGAGTTAAAAGTCCTAATCCTAAAACGATGTATCAGGCTTCCTTTGTCTTCAGAACGAATTTGAAAGAAACATACATTTGGCAACATTGAACACGCATGTGCTAGTTATAATCTTCGGAACATTTTTACTCGTCGTCATGTGAACCTTACATTTTAAATTTAAAAAAGAAACGAACGAAATAAAATTGGTTTCTTAGATTACATATTTATTACGAAAATATTACAAAGTTTAAATTTTTTTTGATAATATTGACTAATTTTTGTACATCTTCTTGATAGAAATCAATGTATTTATTATCTACATAATTGTTCGAATTGAAATCCATCAGTTTGTAGACATAGCTGCAATCTTTGTGGTATCGTTTGTACTATTCGCTCAAGTCTTTCTGGTGTGATTTCTAATACTGCGGCTTCAATTCGGGCTCTAACTTCGGCAGCGTCCTGTGGAGGTGTAGCGTAAACTTTACCTTTAATGAAACCCCAAACAAAAAAATCTAATGGATTGAGATCGGGGGATCTCGCAGGCCACAAAAGGGGACCGCCACGACCAATCCATCTGTCTGGGAAGTATTCAGTCAATCAGTCTCTTATATTATGAGCAAAGTGCGCAGGAGCTCCATCATGCATGTAAATCATATTACGGCGTACGTTCAGCGGTATCTCATCAATAACTTGTTCTAAAACATTTAAATATTCACCGGTATCTAGGCGATTTGGTAAGTAAATTGGTCCAACTACCCAGTGGTTTATTATACCCAGCCAAACGTTAACAGAAAACCTTCTTTGGTGACCGTATTCGCGAAATTCATGTGGATTTTCATCTGCCCAATGATGAAAATTATGAGTATTAAACACACAATCTCTGGTAAACATGCACTCATCACTCCAAAGAATACGTCTTAAAAAGTCACCTTCTTCCTGAATTCTATTTAAGATTGTATTGCAATAATTGATTCGAAATAAGTTATCATTTCCGTAAAGAGGCTGAACTTTAGAAACATGGTATGGATGAAGCAAGTTTTCTCGTAGAACCAAATGAACAGTCTTATTACTGGGAATATTTAGTGTAGAAGCTAATTGACGGGTACTCGCAGAGGGATCTTCCTGTATTGTGGCTAGAACTTGCTCTTCTAGTTGTACGGTACGCCTTTGCCTTGGTCGACCTGCGTTCGCATTTCTTGGAATAAACGAACCTGTTTCACGAAGTCGTTGGTCCAGCCTTCGAAATACATTTTTACTTGGATGCCTCCGATTTGGAAAACGCACTCGATATTCCTGCCCTGCCATGCTAGCATTTCCACGACAGAAACCGTATTACATACATATCGGCATATTCGTTGAACGTAAAATTCATAACAAACAACCAGAACAACTAGTAAACAAGAAAATCCGAAAACTGATTAAAACTATACAAATAAACACGAAAAATAAGCAAGTCGAATGAAATAGGTAGATTACAAAGTGTCAAAATTTGACAGTAGTAATGTATTTGACTAGAACAACATTAGGCTGCCTACTTATTGTTTTGCAACATTGTCAGATGTGTTTTTCGTCAAAATAAGTTAATAAACAAATATTAAAAACAAACTTTAAAATCAAAAAGAAAACTTTAACGGAAGGATAATAACAACAATTCTTCTTTCTTCTAAATTGTAGCTCTTTCTGTCAACAAATATCAAGTAATAATGCTTATTTCAAGACTGAAAGTCCGAACTTTAGGAACCTCGTGCAAAGATATGGAGCATGGTACAACATTTTCGTATTAGGATTTTGGACTCCGAATTTAACGAAGAACATCGCCGCGTGTAGTGGATCCGCCAATTTATACACACCTTGTATATCAAAATAATCCACAAAAAGAACGTTACAACGATAGGTATAAGTAAGTCGTGTGGTGACAATATCTGTAAAAAATGCAATATGTAATTAAACTATATAGGTAAATTTATTGAAAAAATATGGAAAGAGAGACTACAAGAGTGAAATTATGAAATCAGAGTAGACATAAAATTCGAATTTTGCTAATATATTCAGGTTTCTCAGCAAACAATTCCTAGGGTCAGGTTCGATCAGCATTCATAATTAGAGTAATTAGGTTTTCACTTAATTCATGCAGATGAATAATAAATTTGCAAAAGAACGCAATCATATTATTCAACTCTAAAATTAAATTGTTTCAAAAAATTTAGTAACATGCATTTCTATCTCTAACAAAATTTAGAACTAAAAACGTATTTTTCTATTCCGGTGCTATAAAATTCACTTTGCGACACCCGTTTTGGTTGCATAAAGTATTGCTTTATCGCACGCTAATTTTATTTTTTTGAAGTTGGTAACAAAAAAAAAATGGAACCAAATCATATTTAAATGTCAAAATATAAGTCTTTAATCTAACAAACATGTGTAAGAAGTTGTACAGAGAATAAAAAACACAGTTACGAACATTTTATTTACGTTAATTAACAATATAAATGGGATGATGTTGAATAGTACAACTGTTATAAACGTTTACTGTAACACTAGAAGATTCGTGTGCATTAATAGAGATTCCAGGCAGATTTTGGGAACACACTATGTTTTGTGTACATTCCTGTTGATTCATATTGACTGACACATTACTGCCAATTGTAGCAGAAGTCGATGGATTATGAATGGTTTTTTTAGTGGATGTATTAGGTACAATAGACAGTATTTGAGCAACCTCAACTTTTTTCATGGTGGAATTATCAATGTAACCTTCGTTCACTGCTGAGGATTTCCATCCTCCATGGTGCTTAATTGTTATTAAGTCACCTCCACTATTAGCCAAGTGTGTCACAATGGAACGTCTAAAGCAATGTCCAATGAAGAGCTTAGGATTAGGTAAATTTAAGTAAGTAGCAATATTTTTTGGTACTTTTCCTATGGTATTAATACCAATTGGACTATTCACGCAAGATCCATTTCTATATTGCAGGAAGAAGCGTTTATGTGTAACATGGCTGCATGGGACTAAGTGAATAATATTTTTTAACCAATTCAATCCATAATCTTTGTGTTATAATAAATTGTCTTGGAACATAAGTTTTATTTTTTGGCACTGCAACCATTATGACATCATTTTTAAACTGTATATCATCTAAAGTCATGTTCGTTATTTCTTCACGACGACAAGCTCCATTATAGGCCATATAAGGATAATCTAACAGAATATTAATATGACTATTATAACAAAATAATGTAGAAAATTAGTAAAATACAACTACAATGATGTTCTTATTACTTACTTTCATCGCTAAATATGTTGTATTATCAGCTTCTATTATAAACTGGTTAATATGATCTATTTCTAAAATCTTGGATTTCTTAGGCTCGTAGCCTTCAGATATTCTTTTTAAAAATGCAAGAAGCCTACAAAATTTTGAGATATCTATACTTTTATAAATATTTAAACAACAACGTAACATTGAATAAGTAGACCACAAGGACGGTGCCTTTTTTATCTTTCTTTCTTTGTCAAAATAAGCAATTACTATATTTTCCGGTAATATTCACAATATTATTTTCTTTACACCAACTTAAAAAGTATTGCTTTTCATAAATATGTCGAGTCTTTGTTGGCAAAAGATTTTCTAAATTGTCTTCTGCTATTTTGCGAATCTCTGGAGGCGTGCAGTTATTTACTTCTTCCATTTTGTTGATAATTTGAAATAATTTATTGCATAAATCAGGCTAAATTTTAAACAAAATGACAAGTGATATTCAAATATTTAAATTGTTTTACTTAAAAATCAGAGTAACCAACTTCAAAAAAACAAAATTTCTAAAATGTTCGAACAAAACATCTCTCCCATTTTAATCTTTTTTGAACTTTCAATAATCGAAATAGAAAAAATAGTATAAAATACACGTTTCATAAGACATTTTTGCGCACTTGTTCTTTAGAAAACTTGTATCTTAATATTATATTTTATCAAAATACAAGGTGATTACCGGGAAACGCATGTTTTTGAATTGGGTAGTACACGGCAAGTAGTGGTGGATGGCAGTTGGGAAGGTCATACAGTGTGGAGGCTAGTTGGAAGTTTCAGTTACACTCAAGATGTGGGACCTTGAACACCGCGCTTTTGTTATGAGACGGTTTTATGTTAACAATGAGTCCGTGACACAGACCCAGCGAGACTTTCGCCGGCACTTCAAGGTTCCGCCGCGTGGGCCGATTCCGGATCGTAACACAATATTGAGGTGGATGCATAATTTGAACACAACCTCCAGAACCAGCAAAAACCGTTCGTACGCCTGAGAAAGTTGATCGTGTGCGCGTCGCTACGTTGGAGAGCCCCAATCGTTCGCTAAGGAAGCGGACCTTAAACCTCGACATTTCTGTCTCTACGGTAAAAAACATTTTGATTAAAGACCTCAATTTCCATCCGTATAAGCTTGCGATCTGTCAACAACTGAACCCTGGTGATTACAGACAGCGTTTACAATTTTGTCAGCAAATGTTGGCAATCTTGGGCGAAAACGAAAACGCAGTTTTGCTCATGAGCGACGAGGCTCATTTTCATATGGACGGTTTTGTAAATAAGCAGTCGATTTTGGTGTCCAGGAAATCCGCAAATATTGCAAGAGAAACCGTTACACAGTGCCCGAGTGACAGTGCGGTGTGCGGTAGGTGACGTGGGGGTCATTAGGCCGTATTTCCTTGAGAACGATAACAGCGAGGCAGTTAACGTTAACGCAGACCACTACTTGGAAATGTTATTAATTTTTTCTTGTCTGCACTTCGCCGTCGTCGCATAGCAATGCGAAACATGTGGTTCCAGCAAGATGGGGCTACGGACCACACTGCTCGAATTTCGATGGAACGGGTCCGACAAGCTTTCCCTGGAAAAGTTATCTCTCGTTTTGGAGATGTTCCTTGGCCCCCACGGTCTCCTGATTTGATGATCCCGGACTTCTTTCTTTGGGGTTTCTTGAAATCGCGTGTTTACGCTGGAAAACCACGCACATTACAACAGTTGAAGGAAGCCATCCGAAGAGAAATTTAAGCCATTCGACGAGCAATGTTACGAGATGCAATGCGTAACTTCAGGGAACGTCTGGAAACATGTGTTCAATCGCAAGGACGCCACCTACGCGATCTTATTTTTCCTACTTAATTTTTGTAATTTTCTTAAAATTCCGAGTTTGTACAACACATTGTATAAAATAAATAAAATTTTTGTTCAACATTTAAAAATTTGTGGCTTTTTTAAAACCATGCGTTTCTCGGTAATCACCCTGTATATGTTTCTCCAAGTATCATTTTTAGTACGTATCTGACAGGTAATATTTCCCTCCGTCAACCACTTTGTACATTATTTCACAAATCTTAACTTTTCATTGGGATACTTTTTCCAATCTTTTCTGGAACTCAAGTTTCTTTTTGACCCTCTATGAACCGCCTATTATACCTTTTTGAAAGGTTGAACTCTCTTTCCTAATTTTAATACTGCAATTTTTAGAAGTTCATATATATAGCTTCGATTTTTTAAAGTATTTTAAACGTTTTTCGAATTCCGCAATTCATCTTAATATTATTTCTTTCTTTATTACAATTTGATATTATTTTTTTCGTTTTTCAAGTGTCAGTTATTTAATATGACAACGTGGTATCTTTTAAAGCGTTTGTTATATTAATTAAATATATAAACTCAAAAACTGTTGGCAATTGTATATACGTAATAGCATATTAAGTAATATATATTTATACAATAACAATATGCCTATAATTTGATTTCATGTTAACTCTTGTGGAAAGCCTTGCACGAATAGATCGAAATTTAAAAAATTCAGGTTTGCATTCGCAACACATCCCGAGTACATTCAATATTTATAGGTGAGCATGCAATCTCGACTACCTGATTGCAAATATCCAGTTTTTTACGTCTTCGAGGTTGCCGGTGTGGTATTTTCGTCACCTGCTACGCACACATAAAGAAGACGCTAACAAATGTCCATCATTTATAATATTAATGAGTTAAAGTGCATTAAGGAAATTAACTTACTTTGCCGCATCTACATTATATGAATATTATTAATTTGCTTATGTGGCTCCAACAGAACGAATTGTAAAAAGAGAGGAAAAAATACATGTACGTCCACCATCACGAATAAACACCGACTCGCTCACTAATTGCTTATTCCACTAGGTATGTAATGCATAATTCGATGTAACGATGTGTTGTTATGTTGTATTCCTAAAAAGAGGTAGAACGGCTTCCTTAGAATTACTTTGTGATATGGCAAAGAAACGAATGCATTAACACGAAACCAGGGAATACTAAGATAGTGAGAATTTATGTTTGTTCGGTTGGAAACATGTCACTTTTTCATTTTTGTATTTTGGTATTTTCTCGCATAACTTAGTTTAATATTGAGTGTTAAACCAGAACTAGAAATGCAAATAACTCGAAATGTTAGATTACTATTCACACTAACACTATTGCTGTGTATTGTTCATTGTTAATATATGTGAAAGCTAATATTGAGGTACAATACATTCGGAAAGAGAGGATTTGGATTTCAAATGAGAATTACCAATTCTATGAACATTAGATATAAATATATACAAAATTACGATTTGGGTGCTAAAAAACGTCTTTCTTCATTTTTGCTAATACCAGCGTCGTGTCATATTTTATTTACAAAGTAAACATAATTTTTTAATCATATGATCAAGACAGTCGCGGCTGGAAAGATCGTTTAGGTGAAGTAATTACATAGACAAGACTGACTCGTTTATTATTGGTGATATACTCCCAGATGCCGAGCATATCACCGATAACAACCAGTCTTGTCTATGTAAAGCTTCACCAAAACGTACTCACCAGCCTACTGGATCAGGATCACGTGCGACTATAGCATTACCAATACAGCATGAAGAAGATGTAATTTCGAATCCGTATTCCGTTAAATTATATGTCGATCATTTCCAAATTCGCTGCTAAAAAACCCTTGAAACTCCCAAGAATTCTGTCAAGTTTCACAACTTATCTGAATTCAAGCAGGTCTGGAAATTGTAAAACGTAAAAGTGGATACAATGCAAATGGCGGCTGCTTAAATAAATTATAGACATATTATAGAATAGCGTTTATTTACACAATCATAGTCATTAGAAATTAAACCGAATTCATAAAGTATAAATAAATAGACAAATGTACAATGTAAGACAAACCAGAAAACAGTTTAAAATTTAATAGCTTTAGTAATTTAAAAACTCTTGCACCGAATAGTACGTACTTTCTGATAAGGAGCTCTCAATTTTTGTTGATGTTCCACATAATAACACCATTGATTTCTATTAGTTTATTAAAGGATCCCAGTAATCCACATACTTCTTATATACAGGGTGAGTCATTAGTAGCCGCGTCTTCGATTGCTCTTTTGTGTTTTAAATAAAAGAAAAAACAATTAGTGGAAGATCCATGGTTGCTTCTGGCGCATATTGTAAAAATACTTTAAGCTCTGACGCACTTCCGGTTTCATCGGAAATGCACGGAACTTAATTCTTTTAAAAGACTCACCCTATATATTTCTGGATTTTCTTGTACTGTTTTAAATTGTCTGTTCAAGTGTTTTTTATTTTTCAAAATTGAGCCAATAGTTTTTGAGTTATTAATTTTTTTTGAAAATATTTGACCAAAACACGTGTTCAGAAAAAAATCATTTTCACATTGTATTTAAAAGCAAAAACATTAAATTTGGTGGTGCTTGTAGCCAAGAAAATTCTGCGTCATCTGTTAAAGTTGCACTCGACAATACCTCAAAAAACTTTGTTTTTTCAAAGCCTACTTCCTGAAACTTTCACATTCCAAAAACTTATTTTTTTTAAATGGAACACCACACATTTTGTTTCTTTTTTTATTTCTTCATTTTTGTTAATAATGTCCTATACCTATCTTTTGTAATTTCTGAGATAATCACTATAGGAGCAATTAGTGGTCAATTAAAGAAATACTAGCGCTGTTGTTCTATACACCAAAATATTCGTTCAACCAATGGAAGGCAGGAATGGCGCCCGACCTCCTCAGTCAACTGTCAAACAAAGTAAATTTTAAATCCAACTATCCCAAAAGTAAGAATTTTGCAGAATGAAGAGCATCGCATTTCAATTTTTAATTCCGGCAATGTCCAGTTGCAGTATTTCATTTTTTGACACTGTTGGTTAACATCGAAATAAAATAAAGGTTATGTTTACTGATATATTTGAAGATGTCTTCAAAAAGTTTTGAAAATCCGTCCGTAGATAGCGAATATACTCTCCTTCATTAACATTTTCATTAAAGAAATAAGGTCCAATTATGCAACTACCCACTATTCCTCCCCACAGTTTTAATGACCGACGATTTAGAAAGTTTACAGGTGTGATAAAGTGGGGGGTTTTATGTGTTATAACAACGGAAATTGTGACGATAAACGTATTCACTTTAATAGTTGGTAAACAACAAAAAATTGAGAAAGCCAGGATAATTTATCTGCTGCCAATTGACAAAAATGTAAGCGATTCTGAAAATTTCTCTCATCTAACCCTGTGTATGAATATGCTATGGGTGAATTTCATATTTCGTAATTATTCTGGATTCTCAAATTTGACTTACTTCTAACTACCGACTAATTTTCGTAGTACTAGTATGGGGGTGTTCGACTACACTCGCAAGTACCATAAACGTCTTATGCTCACCAGTTATTCCTTTTTCCGTTCTTTCTTTCATATTCAATACTTTCTGTTCACTCAAACCATCCCTTTATACTTTTGAATGTTTCTGGCTTCGGTTGACTTCTACCAGGGATCGCTGTGCATAAAGTCTGGACGCTAGCAAAGAGTTTCTTTCAGATTCACCCAAAACGTCAATCATATCTTTTAACTCTGCATAAGAATAATTCATTTAGATGATAACTAATAGCGATGTTTTTATAAGTTTGATATAAATGTAAACCGACTTTCTTTAACAGTTGACTCAGGCAGTCAGCCGCATTCCAGCCACTATAGGACGAATATTTGGGTGCATAGAACAGCGCCCGTAGGTCTTTCATTGACCGCTAATTGCTCCTATAGTCATTATCTAAAAAAATACAAAAGATAGGTATAGGACATTTTAAGAAAAATGATAAAGAATGAAAAAAGGAACAAAATGCATCAATAAAATACTGGGTGTTCGATTTAAAAAGAAATAAGCTTTGGTATGTGAAAATTTCAGGAAATAGGCTTTGAAAAAACAAAGTGTTTTGAGTTATTGTCAAGTGCAACTTTACCAAATGATGCAGAATGTTCTTGGCTACAAGTACCACCAAAGTTAAAATTTTTACTTTTAACAACAATGTGAAAATAATTTTTTTCTGAACACGTGTTTTGGTCAAATATTTTCAAAAAAAATTAATAACTCAAAAACTATTGGCTCAACTTTGAAAAAGAAAAAGCAATTGAACAGACAATTTAAAGCAGTACAAGATAATCCAAAAATATATAGGGTGAGTCATTTAAAAGAATTAACTTCCGTGCATTTCTGGTGAAACCGGGAGTGCGTCAGAGCTTAAAGTATTTTTACAATATGCGCTACAAGCAACCATGGATCTTCCTCTAATTGTTTTTTTCTTTTATTTAAAATACAAAAGAGCAATCGAAGAAGCGGCTACTAATGACTCACCTGTACAGTGTGTAAATAAAGTAAGGAATAATATTCATATTTTGTTTATTATCGCTGTTTGGGAGAAAAACTCGGACAGGTCAATTTTATTTTCTTCCTCCGGATTTTATGGATGTCAATTTTTTTCTTCGGTTTACTATTCTGGGACTTATGACGTCATCGACTTCTTTTTCAAATGGAACCTCCTTATTTTCTTGCTAGAAATAAAAGGTGCATTTTTTTCTAAATTCAACATATGTATAATAAAATTAGCTTTGAAATGATGTGTCACATTGTGGAATACGTAACCGTTTTTTCCCGCTAGAGGGCGCTAAAATCAAAAATAGCGCAACCAAAAATCACTTTACTGAATTCTCCGTACAATTACCTTTTCAATGATGTATCGTATTTAGTACTTTCCCTATTTAAATTGTAATGGTTAGAGTGATGGAGGGGAGGGGAATGACGTATCACAGTTGAAGATATGATGGAAGGGTGTCCCCCTTGGAACAAAAATCGACCTGTTTTTGCTTTTTTTCAAAAAAGTTTTCTCCTTCGAGATATTCAATCTGTTTCGTTTTCGGTGGGGCAGCCTGTATATACAGAATGCATAATTTACGGCATGTTTGCAAAAAATCGCTATTTGATAAGAGTAAAAGTGTTACTTCCGGTCCGAATTTAATTTCTTTTTATACAAAAGTTATTTTTAATTAAGTTCTAAATACTTTTATACTCGTAATGTACCTGTCTAAACAGCATGACTTTCGAAATATTGGCAAAATTCGATTTTTTCGCTGAAGTAAACTACTACTTCCAGTCTGCCGATTTTACTGAAAATCTAATCATATCTCAAGAGGGAGATTGTACTTGTAAATACAAAATTTGGAATTGATCGCTATAGCAGTTTGACCGCTATCGTAGTCACACACACACAGAGACAGAGAGAGAGGGGGGGAGAGGGAGAGAGAGAGGGAGAGAGAGGGAGAGAGAGAGGGAGAGAGAGAGAGAGATAGAGAGAGAGACTACGTATAAGAAAGTGAAAGGGAATGAGCACTACATGAACAAAACATAATAAAAGGGAATTACAAAAGAATAACCGGAATATATAAAATTAAAGATATCAGAGCATGCAGCATGAGGTCAATAATATACCATTCAATGTTCGCGTCGCATATGAAATATGCATTAACACATAGAATGAAACAATATCAACAAATAAAAACAAACTTAAGCGGCAATAAAATAAAATCATAAAACTAATACTTGGATTAAATAAAAGAACTCCAGCAGCCAAGATATATAAACTGTCCAGAGTTCCTAATATTGATAAACTAATAAAAATAAATATATATATATATATATATCTAATACATAAAATTAACAAAGTTCTAATTAAATACAATTACCGTCTAACAATGTAATACTATCACCAAACTAGAGGGCTCATAAGGGCATATAAGAACAATGAAAAATAAAATATGAAGTTGCATCTGTTGTAGGTAACAACGGACATAATAAACAATCACAAATTTTGAAAAGAAATTAAGAAGGTGATGCTAGGAATATAAACCAAATCGAGAAGAAACCAGAAAGGCATCCTGTAAAAAGACAACACACAAGTCCTGGATACCACTCATGTAGGAGCCTGAAAAATAATCAGTCTTGCAATGATGCTAAGGACATTAGATGTATAATTCATGTGTAACCTATATGTATATGTTTTAAGAAAAAAAATCACTAACGTACTTAAGATCACTAGCTCATAGAAACTCTTAGCTCATGAAAAACTTTATTAAGGCAATGAGCGAAGTGGAAGGTGACAGATTTAAATGTCATCGAGAAATTAAAAGAAGGAAAGCTAAAGTAAAGTATTTTTATTGGACCTCAGATAAGAAAAATAGTAATTGATAGAAAACTTGAAACCTAATTAACAGCGCGGATTAAAGCTGCGAGGGTGTTCTAGGAAGTTTCTACCCGTGTTTTCGAATACAAAAAAGGCAGAAAATTACAAAACTTTAGTAATGGTCGTGATACAAGGCATGCTGGATGCAATATGTCGCTTGACGTGCATATTTTATATTCTCATTTGGACTTTTGTCCGGGAAATATGCGCTATTTTATCGATAAGCTTTTGCTATTTTATGATATTTTTGGAAAAGTTAAAAGGCATAAAGGTAAACTAAATCCAGTACTCTGAGCTGATTACAGTTGGACGTTAAAAAGGAAGAACCTGCATCTTGCTTATACGAAACAAGGCAATATTTTGTCACATTCTTGATTATAATTTTTTTTAAATATACAATAAAGTTTGTTGTAAACAGAAAAATGTTTTATTAAAATCCAAACAAAATTAAAGCTAACTTAACCATTTGCATTTTATTAAAATAAATGTTTGTATGTTTACTATAAAAATTAAATTACGTCATTTTGTGGCAAAACGAAAAGTTGAATTTTGTTGGTTAGTATTATTTATTAACTATTTATCCTTTGTAGACACAACCTACATTTCTCTTTCTACGAAAGCAATATTTTCCTAAATCATGTTACATTTAGATTTAGTTAAATTTGATATTTCTGCTTATACGCTGTTTTTAAAAGTATTGTTTTTTATCCAACAATACGTTATCATTTCAATGCCAATTACGCTGCTCACCTACAATATAGTATTATCTCCCAAGTTGGAAAACAGAAAAAGCACATGGGACTGAAATAAACATCAAATCAACGTCATGATTACATAACCTTTCATATGCCGCAAAACAATACTCAAACAGAAATGATAAATCGCTATTCTCTACATGTCTTGTAGAAACAATTAAAATGCATTTAACGATTTTCACTCTGAACCAACGTTTTCTTTTCTTTTCTTTTTTTTTGTTAGATTAGAAGGTTAACAATATTAGAATATCCTTGAGAGTTATGAAGTGTGTATAAGAAAATAATGCCATTCACGGCCGCCTTTATAAATGCGAAAGTTGACATTATATATCTTTTGTCATTTAAATGAGGAATTTTATTTCATATTATATTAATATAATGTTAAGAAAAAAATTAATTAAATACAAATTCGAAATATATTTTGGAGATGTCACAGGTAGATGCAGAATTATGAAAGAATGTCGTTTGAAGTAAAAACATGAAACTTATGTTTAAACCCAGATAAAGCTGAATTTTTTTTTCTTAAATTTTTGTTAAATTTTGCTGTAGTTTGCATGTATACAACTAATTAAACTTGTTAATTCATATCTTTCATCTCTCACATCCGTACTATGTGAACTACTGGCATTCCTTCCAGAAGGATATCAGCTGTATATACTACATATAGGTACCTACAGGAAATTTCATTTTAATTAGTTACCTAGATAATATTTCTATGCAAATACATTTACCAATTAGTAAGATTAAAGAAGTAAAGGTTTTTAAAAAAATTATTTCGTATGATAATTTATAAAACATGATACGTGGAGTGGTAAATTACATTTTACACAATTTCTGGTCGTTTTCTTATGGTACAGGCGGCAATGAAGTTGTTTCTTTTTACCAGTTATATCATTGGTTGGTAAATCGGACACATAGTGCTCTATTCTGTCATAACGTGAGTCGATCTTAGAGTGGCTTGATGGTCTTCCCCTATTAGATTTGACTCGTCGATTGGATTCCAAAATTGCTGTAACAATTCGTCTGCGGAATGCTAAATGATCTAGTTTTCCACCGCCATGTCGATATAGTTGCCAAGCATTTTGTTCAGCTACATCGATCATATGGGCTATGATAGGGAAGTGCCATTTCTTTCCCCTTATCGATACCCGATAAAGCGAAATATGCTGATCCGCCCTGTCGATTCCCCCCATATTAATATTATAATGTCGAATAAGACGAGGTTGTTGAACTTGTATTTTCTTCTTTTGTGCTTGCGAATAACGTGAGACTCCACAAGTCGGATGTACAGCATCAAAATTACTTGCTATGGTAACAACACTGTTATCATTCCATGTACAAATAAGTAGGCGTTTTGATTCATCACTTCTGAAGTCAAATTCACCTCTTGGTCTTTTTTTCAGAACATCGCTTTTGATAATATTACAATCCATAATTCTATTAGATCTAATAGTACCGGTAGCTCTTATATTCTGTAGATTTAAGTCTTCCAATAGATGTATAGATGTAAAGAAATTATCGAAATAAATTTCATATGGAAGATCTTTTGGCAATAAATCAGCATATGTCATTACAACACTATAACCAAGACCTTTACCGTCATATGATCCAGGTAATGTTCCAGCTCCTTGATATGGCTCTAACCAAGCTAAATATCCAGTGCTGGTACCGCCACACCAAAATTTATAGCCGTATCGTATCGGCTTACCTTTGATGAACTGCTTGGTGCCATGCTTTCCAAAGTAAGGGACCATGCTTTCATCTACCGAATGTGCTTGAGTGTGAGGAATGTTGTCAATGCACTTTTGATTGATATTTTTTATTATTTTACGAACTTTAGCGAATTTATCATTTGTATTTAGCTTTGTATTATCACAGACATGTAAATTTGTCATACCTAATAAATTTAAATCGATCTCTCGATATTGCTTCCGAAACCATAGTATTCTGTGTGTCAACAGACGTTTCCCAGTACAATTATTTTCTTGTTACCACTACATATCCACTCAGTAACAAAACAGCAATAAAACATTTCATTTCGTCTTCTGAAATATCACCATTTCTGATGCGCTGATTTGCATATCTGTTGGTATATTTTACTATCATTTGTATCATTTCAGAGTCAAAGAACAATTGAAAATACTCTAAAGGCGTTCGTTCTTTATATTTCGCGGTGTGATATAACGGCCAAACGGAATTTGTTTGCGCAAGATCAGCTTTTCTCCACTGATATTCCTTTCTACGTCTGATACTTGTCGTTTTACTTTTTTTCGTAAAAGTTTCAGAGCTGGCGTTATCGCGTTCTGGATCAGGTCCGTTATCAAGTGTGGCTATGAAAGCAGGAGCATTCAACTGACTACCTGGGACATTGTCAATGCGAGGATTTTCCTCATCACCGCTGTCTTCATCAGTAATGTCATCCGTCGCATTAGTAGGTGGCATAATATTTACCTTTACACCGCTGTATGGAAGAGCATCCTCATTCCCATCAATAAGATCTAGAATCTGTGACAACGTTACTTGTTTTCTAGAACAAAATATAAAACTATACTACTTTGACTTATTTTGGGGGTTATAAGTTATTATATTCAGATAATATGACTCTAACCAATTGTATTTCTTAGCAAAATTGTAAGTACCCACCAATAGCACACAACGGACCTTATTACAACTGACGTCCTTCTAGAAGGATGCAGGAAAGTAAAGGTATATCAAAGTTAACATGTTGAAATATGTTCAATTTTGTAATATGAGGTTAGAAGAATAAGTATTCAGCAATGTAATACAATTGTTTAGAAAGTCATAAATACTACTAAAAGCAAAATATTCTTACCTATCCACTAGAAGGTCTACTGGTTCAGTCATTTTACGCACAAGGTAGTTTTCACGTTCACTCACGCCATAAACAGAAAAAGATACTAGATCAACTATGTTGTTATTATGAAAAGTATCTGTGTTTTTAGCGAAACATGATAGCGCCATCTTATATACATCAGCAAAACTAAATTAATTTGCTTTAAAAAAACTGCATATAAAATATCCTTCTAGAAGGACGCTGTCTTATCTGGGTTTTAAACGAATTTTTTTCTTTCTTGTACGTAGTACGATATAACGAAGTATTGTGATGAAAATTTTCGAAATTTTTTTAGATGTTCACGGTTCGAAGTTTCGTCATACCGAAGAAGTATTTCTTGCAAACATGCTTCTGTCTCTCTGTGTGTGCCTGCCCCTCTCTTCCTGTGTGTGACCACAATTGCGGCTAAACGGCGAATGTTGTCCTCAAAACTAAGGATCTTGTAACTAATGTTACAAATGGCGGTCTGTCACCTGATAGTATTCCTTGTATGCTTACATCTCCAGGGTTCCCACCTAGTCATGGGCTCCCCCGTACTGATGATGACCAATGACTCGAGAACATAAGATAAATTGTTTTCTCATCCGTGGAGTACCGAATTCTGCGGGAAATCTGCCGAACAAACAAGTGAAATATTTGTAAAAATACTTACCTCATATTATGAACAAAGCTTCCCTCAAAAGAAAATAAATATAAATAAACAAAGAAATACATACAACGAAGTATCTGCAGACTTACGGCAAATGAAAAATACATTGGATGCTTTAGCGACAGTATTAAAAGATGCTGGTATATATCAGAAGTTCTACGATTATAAAGAGTGATACAATGCAAACGTGGATGCCGAAGTGAGGGAAAACTATCTGAACAAGATAAACAATTCAGGTAATAAGCAAAAAGCAATATGGGAGATCATTAATAAGGAAGCAAAAAAAGAAAAAGGATTATGCATTTTCTGCTACTCTAAATGCCAACACTTTAAATTATACATTCGTAAGTAACGATATGCAAATAGATACCGGCACAAAAAATATGAAGAATATCTATTAAAGGTCCGCGTAGAGACCAGGAAGTCATGCTTCTTTGTGCCAACAACAACAAATGAAGTGAGCAACATCATGTCCAAAATCAAAACAAAAAGTACTTTGGATCACTATGGTTTGACTACAAAATTGTTGAAGAGCGTCTTTGATGCTATTAGTGCCCCTGTAACGGACTTAATAAATAAGTGCATTATAGAAGGCGAATTTCCTGATGAACTAAAAATATCAAGAATAGTTCCAATTCACAAAAAGGGGAACATCAATGATCCACAAAATTACAGACCAATATCAATATTACCAGCAATATCTAAGATTCTTGAGTGAGTGATAACTGATCGCCTACAGTATTATTTTGAAAAAAATAACTTACTCTCCAACGCGCAGCATGGATTTAGGAAAAATAGGTCTACATGTACCTAGTGGTATAACCGACATCCTCGATTGCCTACTGGATGCACTGGATAAGCACGATAACATCGAGATAACCTGCTACGACTTAACACGTGCCTTTGATACTGTCCAGCATTCCATTCTGTTGGAAAAGTTGTATCATTATGGAGCTCGTGGCATTGGACATCAACTTATTGCGTCATATCTTAGGGACAGGAGACAATACGTGGACTTTCATGGACAAAGATTTAATGTACTATATGTGCAGCAGGGTGTACCACAGGGATCCATACTTGGACCCCTCCTGTTTATAATATACATCAACGACCTAGATTTAAATCTTAGTGCAGATCTGGTGTGCTTATACGCAGATGACACCTCATTCTTAGTGCGAGAATATTGCAAAAGTCATGTACTTGAAAAATCTAACACTGTCCAAAAAGAAGCTGAGGAATGGTTTTCTTCAAATAGATTAAAATTAAACAAGAATAAGACGCAAAGGCTGGATTTCACAACAAATAAATGTGAAGAAACAAAAAGTATCAAACTCATAGGTCTTTATATGGATAATAAACTAAATTGGAAGGCACATGTGAATGAAATTGCAGGAAAATTGAATGCAGCGATATTCTGCATTCGCAGAATTAAGAATATATCTAACCACCAGGCGGCCAGAATGACATACTTTGCGAATTTCCATAGTGTTCTATCGTATGGAATTGAGTTCTGGGGAACGTCCGCGGGTGCGGAGCGGATTTTTCTACTCCAAAAACGTGCTTTAAGGGTGTTGTGCGACCTAAAAATAGAACAGTCATGCAAATCATATTTTGTCAGTGAAAAACTACTCACCTTACCATCTATCTTCATTTTTGTGGTTGCAGTGTATATGAAAAAAAACTTAACTAAGTTTATAAAGAGTGGTGGAGATCTATTAAAGGTTCCGTACCACCGGTTGACAACAACACAGAAGTATGTTGACTATTGGGGTCCGAAAATACATAATAAGCTACAGACAGTACTGTCAAATAACAAATACGAAAGTGAAAGAAACTATTTGTGAAAACTTTTCTATTGGAGAATGCTTTTTATACTGTGGACGGTTTTCTGAATTACTAGTTTCATAGATTGACATTTGTTTGTACGACTTGTTGTCTTACGTTTCATACAATTTCAATGTTTTTAAGCTTATTTTATATATATACAATAGTATTTATTTATGTACCTTTTGACACATGCTGTAATGTTTATTACAACAAATAAAGCCCTACTACTACTACTACTACTACATATGTCTACGGTTGTTCTACAGCGGAATTTACCCAATATCCTTCCATTCTTGTTTTTTATGGATGTTATGTGTACTGTGTAACTAATAAGGTGGACGACACGCGGCCGACAATGTCTACATCGCGGCGGTGTAGGTTGTTGTCACTCAAACCTGAGGATATTCTGACAATTGGTGGTCTGTCTTTCCGATGATCTTCCTTTTGTTTTCTATCTCCAAGGATATCTCACCTTATTCCTTGGCTACACCGTACTAACTATGACCAACTAGTCTGAAACACGTGTCTGCGGTTGCACTACAGCGGAATAACCCGATTGTCTTTATCCTCTTTTTATTATATATCCGCGATATTTCCTTTACTGGAAATTTGAAATGTACCATTTTACGAGTTAAATATTTCTTTGACTCTAGAAAACATCTTTTCCAAGAAATACAGCAAACCCATATCACATCATTATAATGCATTATACTTTTCATCGTATAATTTCATGTATATATAACGTTATAAGAGCTATTGTGTAATAATAATATTTTGCAGCTCTATCACTTAGAAGATAAATAATATTTTATCACCTTCGGGTTATATTTCCCGGTACTATCGATAATTTTGCTTCTATATTCAACGTAGAACTATCTTTAATATTAGAGGCCGTAAAGTATTCCATCTTTAGAAAATTTTGCTCTTGTAATGTTCAGGAATTTTTAAAGCACAGCTATAGATGAAATCAGAACATACAACACAACCTTGTGTCTTCATTATTAGACTATATGTATGTCGCATATGGAGATAATGTTTAAGCTCAACAGCTAATTCACGTTTTAGTTCCTAATGGAAATAGTAATTCACAAGCCAGGTTATGACACGAGGAGTGCGCAGTTTTCTAAACGAGAGAGGCTTCCATGGGCACATAAAGACAACGGCAACAACTACAACAGTGGATGCACAAACACATGCACACAAACACATTATACACACACGTATGAGTATAATCCTACATACTTCATTCCATTTGGTAAAAACACACTGGCACATACGTACGCATGCACTTCTGGTATTCGCCGCTCGTCTTTTTTTGTCCAGGCCACAGTCCGGACCGATATGTAAGTGGAGCGGTTTTTTTTTATCACAAGACGACTCGGATCCTTTGATGTACCGCGTTAAAAATTGCGCGAAATTCCAAATATTACTCGCTTGTTAGTAGTTTCTGGTTCTGTTCGCTGATGCTCCTGATGTAAGAGTTTTGTTCGCTACTTACTGTAGCTACCGTTGTGTTATTCTTTTGGCTGCTGGAATTCCTTTTATATTTATTTTTGTATTATCATGCATGCTCATAAATATATGGCTTAAATTCTGTGTCACTTGTATTTAACAGAGAAATGCGGTTCACGTCCAGATACCCATTCGACCAGCTTTAAATTAAATTTCTTTATTCTGGAAGAAAAATTATGGTATGAAAATGCACTGCAAATATGTGTAAATAATTAAATAATTATTCAAGAACTAGGAAAGAATTGGCTCTAATTATTTTGTTATTGTGATTTTTTACTAGCATTAAAATTAAGAATTAGAAAATTAATTAGATGCAATGTGTCGGTTTGCCTGAAGCCAATGTATATTTAGTGGACTGTATGGTGACTCCATGCTAGTTTTCTCAAATGCTTAAATATCCTACTTTAATGCTATACCTTAAAAATTACTATTTACACTGACTACCTTACATACAGTAGTGATTTATGTTACAATGAGCAAACAATGAGATCTGTTTTAAATTATGTATAAAGTGATAAACGTCGCATTTATTCATTTACTTTTACATATATAGCCTGTTACCTGCAAGTACCTAAAACAGGCTGGTTGACTACCTTTTGTAATTGTTGTTTTATCAACTTAAAACATTAAATACCGCGAGATCAAAAATTATATTGATAATTTAATGCATGTGTAAAAAAACCCATAAGTCGGGACTGTTTTGTCCTACGAGTAAAGAATAGAACAGGTGAGAGTCTTCTTAAAAATAATATTTGTCCAAAGTGGTAACTCAATATGGCCGCCGTAATGCATAGGCGTGCATAAATATTTTGTATAGGGTATATGTACACTTCCTGTGTTCTCGATAATCATTTAAAATAGGTTGTTAGTCCAAAAATAATTAAAGAAATATTGTGAGTGTATTATGTTTTCAATTCTTTTCATCTTTTTAATATATTATAAACGCGTTTCAAGTAAATCTGCGTCAAAAATATAACAAATATTAAATGACTTGGATATGTATGTTACGCCACTGAACACATAATCAGACATGTCAGATATATGACAAGTTATTTAAAATAACTTTTTTGAAATTATTATTGCCTATGTTGAATGCCAATGAAATTACTTACCGATAAAGAGAAAAAGTGATATTCTATGTTCTTGCCGTTTTAGAACGACCACAAGTTTTCTTTTATATCTGCAAAAAAGCTGTTTACCTTTGGTTGCCTCGACAACGATTTCTGTTTTCTAGTTATGTCAAAAAATCCTGTGTTTAAATGGTCGAAGAACGAACTCATTGTCAAAATGAAATGTCAAAGTCGACGCAACCGTAAGCTTTGCGTACTGTTTTTGGTTGACCCAACATCAATTTGTTTTCTTTACCTTCATAGTGTTCGTTGTGAAGTGTTGTTATGACATAAAGTCGGCAAATTCATTGTAAGTACTTAATAATCTTCACAAAGTGTATAAGAACTGTGTTTTTAATAACTGTATTTTTAAATAATATAGTTACTATGCAATAAATATTTGAATAATTGTTAACACATTTAGTAAATTATCTTACCGAATTACATTCGAGCTTCCTTTTTATTTCCGAATAAATTTTCCATTTTCAAACTCAAATTTAGTTGCTACATGGTAATTGAACTCAACAAATTACCTTCTCGATAAGACGACTCGTCCTTCGGACCCGTCGTTTGATCAGGCAATTGTTTCCTAGAGTTACCTAGCAAGAAAAATTTTCGTTAAAAACTGAAAATTTATTCGGAAAAAAGAAAGCTCTCGCGTAATTATAACTGATAAAGGTTTGCCATGGAATATAAAACGTCTGTCTTAGGTTATATCATTAAGTGTCGTACTGTCATTAATTTTTTCTATTCCGGTGCTATAAAGTTCACTTTACGACACCCGTTTTGGTTGCACGCTAATTTTATTTTTTTGAAGTTGGTAACAAAAAAATGGAACCAAATCGTATTTAAATGTCAAAATATAAGCCTTTAAAGTAACAAACATGTGCAATAAAATTGTACAAAGAATAAGAAGCACACATGCTAACATTTCACTTACTAATTAGCAATATAAATTGTTTAGCAGAGTTGGATGATAAGTTTTCGGATGCTACTATTGACATTTACTTACCATGTTGAATAGTACAACTGTTATAAAAGTTTGTTTTGATAAATATGTAGAGAGTTTGTGGACGAAAGATTTTGTAAATTGTCTTCTGCTATTTTGCGAATCTCTGGGGGCGTACAGTTATTTATTTCGTCCTTTTTGTTGATAATTTGAAATAATTTATTGTATAAATCGGTCTGAATTTTAAACACAATTACATATAGCACCACCGATATTCAAATATTTAAAACGTTCTACTTAAAAATCAGAGTAACGAACTTCAAAAAAGCAAAATTTCTAAGATATTCGAACAAAACATGTCTCTTATTTTAAGCTTTTTTGAACTTTTAATAACCGAAATAGAAAAAATAGTATAAAATACACGTTTCGTAAGACATTTTGCGCACTTGTTCTTTAGAAAACGAGCCGCTAGGTGCGCAAAAATCGTGTCTTATGAAACTTGTATTTTAATATACTATTTTTGTCATTATATTTGCTTTCTGACATCTTGTAGTTTTTCAATTATGGTTTATGACAGCACACAAAACTTACATGATTGAAGCGTATTTTAGAATAGGTGTGCTAGTTAATGGTATTTGGTAATACAGTAACCGTTTATGTTTGGATAATTTTCGTGTTATGTTATTCAAACATGTAAATCATTTTAAATAAACATATATTTAGAAATCTTATGTCAGTCAAATGTCAGTATGACAGTTAACCTGATAATTTAATCAGAATTATCGCAAAAGAATGATACCTAAAACGGACTTTTTACATTCCATGGCAAACCGTTATCAGTATAATTTTTGATCTCGCGGTGTAATCAATTATTAGAAAAGAAATTAACAAAATTGCTCCTAAAAAGGCCCTAACCAGCCACAAACTAATGTACACTCGGATTCAAGAAAGATGATCCCTTCATCACTAATATATTATTCTATCAATGAATTACGTCTACATCCAAATAAGAAATAGTATCTACTTGTATAACAAGGATAGCATAAGCGAATGCATGTGTTTCCAGTCCCGACATACGATTCGTAGAGTTTATTTGAGCAAGACAAAGACAGATAATAACTATACTCTCTTTGATCATGTACCTAATTCAATTTTTATAATTTTTTGAATAAATTTTAATTCATTTTTGACATTTTTATCATCTTTTTTGTACTGTCCCTGTCATTACAGCTTAAAAAAAACATTTGAAAAATATTATTTAGTTTCAGACTAACTTCAGTCTATTCATTCGGATAAATATGGGGTTATTCTAAAGTAAGTTCCCAGTTTGAAATGGCGGTAAGGTTGGCAAATTTTTAATATGTACAAAAATAAAAGCACTAATTTGTTCATAAAGAAGGGGGATTTTATTATAACAAGAAACCGTAGGAAAATGTTAAATTTGACCATTACCTACCGTGTTGTTCAATAAGTATTATAGTCTATTTTTAAAGTAGCAAGCAAAATTCAAATAATTTTTGCATTTGTGATACGTATATATTAAGTATAGATCTATGCAGAAATCAGCAACAGGAATTTATCTAGGATGACAGAAGAGGATAGAATTTAAGTAAGTATTAGAAAGTGTAAACGGATGATAGATAAGATACATAGCATTTATTTATTATAATACAAAATATACATTCATAATACATTTATTGTAAACTTACTGGTTCAGCACAACTTGAATTGCCACACCGACAGCGGGCGTATAAGTTATACGTATAAATGTATTCGTAGGCAAATCAAGTGAAGAGCAGTGTAATAGGTAATGCGTTCCCGTTGTAAGTAATTATTTGTAGTTGTTTGAAGCATCAGATAATCACTGATAATATGTCAGTGAAGTAACTCATCACAGCTTCATAAACAACATAAAAGAGCAAAAATAAATAATAATAACTCCTAGACTTTAAAATAAAAAAAACTTCTTAACTAAAATAATATTTTTCAACAAATATTATAATCTAAAAACTCAACTATAATAAAATACTGAAACATAAAATATTTACTTCTTAAAACAGAATTGTAATTCAACATTGCAATTAACCTGTAATTAGCTAAAAAAATGTTATTCTTAAGCAATAATAAAACTCGAACTGACGCCCATATGTGGAACCGACGGCGAATGCGACTGTGTGTGTGTAGTCACACCGTATAAATGTCGATTTTTTGGACAAATGCGAGTGCATCATAGGCATATGCGAAATACTAGCTCTGTTGTAATCCAGTATAACACTGCGTCTACTTGTTTACCGTTCTAATACACAGGCATCTCTATCTGTTTCGCTTACTCTACAGGTATCGCGATAATGCAGACGCACGCGGTCTTATGGTATAAGTATATTTATCCAATTTATATTGTTGCAAGCATATATGACAGCAAATCCCGCAAATTGAACTAGTTGTCCCACTAGACGCGGTAACTTGTCGCATGAGACGACAGACCACATTTTGTGCACTTTACCCAAATTTTGTTTCGTTTGGACTAAAGAGCAGGTGTCTTTCTCATCAGGACTATCATCACTAGATGTTAGGGCTTGCTGCACAGTTTGGGTCAATGTTTGTTGTTTCGTAAACTCAGAGAGCTGTGGTCCTATCTGAGGTTCTTTGCTTATTTTTTTTTTAATTGAACCTATCCATTATTATCAGGCGTATACACAGGTAAATGTGATCTGAAATGCATTCGTGGAAACACAAAGAAAGGAGCAATAGAATTTCCATTTGCCGAACCTTCTGACGCCATAGTAACCAAGCCTCCACGCTCTGCTGAGGTAATAGAGCCTACCAGCTATACTCCTCTTCTGTCAACGATATAGTCAGGTTTCTGCACGGTCGTGATGCTACTTTCGTCAACATTCCATATATCACTTGGGCCAAATGGTGACGATTCTGAAAACTGACCAAATTTTGAGAAAACGTTGACATACTCAATTTATTAAAACTGGTTGCTCAAGCTAAACTAGCAGGTTCTTATTTTCTGATGCTAAAAGTATGCTTTTCATGAATGCTTTAAACCAATCGATTCCAACCATTTTGTTAGTAATCCACTTCTGTGGAGTTTTCCTCCTTAGAACCGTTGCGTATTCAAAGGCAAATTTTCGGCATTTAATCCGAAATATATGTCGGACATTTTCATTAAATACAAAGCTAATTGAGCTTCTTTGACGAATGTTTTTATACACCACAAGAAAATTCAGATTGGGATTACTTTGCTTCTTGTTATAGCATCCAGATGGATTCTATAGTTGATAATACAGTATTTTGCTGTGCTTTTAATGAATTTGTAATTTCTAATTACGTTTACGGCTCTCTATATAACGTTGTGTTTGCGCACGATCCGGTAGCCGTTTTCTGTTTCGTGTATTGCAGACAGCTATAATTAAAAAATAATTATATACCTACCTAATTATATTAGTAAACTTTTGTTGTGTTTGTAAACAAAAACCATATTTGAAACTATACCTTGTCTCAGAATAAGAAAGAGTGATTGAAATATCGCGCCAAAATAATAAGATGAAGTTGCTTCAAAAAAATCCCCTTTCAGAATATCACTTATATGAGAATGTTTGACAGAAGCAATTACAAATGTTACAATAAGTATTTGGAAAAATTGTGCCGACAATGTAAATTTTTAATCTTTTTAACATGATGTGAACACTAAATTATTGTTAATTTCCAATATATAGCAGAAATAAATATTTGTTATACTTTATATATCTTTGCATAATAAATAAATTTTAATAGGGAATAATAATTAGTAATGTGTAGGTGTATGTAATTATCTTTCCAGTTCGTGTAAACAACTTCATCCGATGTAAATTTTTCTATTTATTACTGTTATATGTAAGATTCAAATTTCCAAGACTAGTTGCTTGAATTTACCTCCTCAAGGTTTGTAGCAGTAATACAAATGATTTATCTGTAAGTCTTTATTGATATTTAAAATAGAAACTAATAAACAAAAGCTTTTCTGTAAGTTCTTAAGGACATTTTGATAAAAGATAAAAGGTTTGATTCATTCTTGCTCTCTGATACAAATATTTAATAATAAATAGACTTGATTCACAATTTTCATGTTGATATAGCACATTCACTAAAATGTGCAGTAATTATATATTTATAACGACAATCCTCCTCAAAACGCTCAGAACAAAGTCTATGCTTTCATTTGTAAATTGGGCCTATATCTTTATCCATAGATTCTTCTAATTTCTTTTGCAAAACTAGAATGAACAGATTTAAATGTTAAGAGATTTGTATTCATCAAAGTATATATGCACCTACTTGTGTTTATAACTTTACTCTGCTGTTTCCAATTGCCGTGCACTCGTATTGCTGCTTCGATTGGTAGAATTAAAAGCGGCACATCCATTTATTTTAACGATCATATCAAATTGTCTACTAAATTTTAAGCTGTGTGTTCCATGTTCTGGCGGGATATTTGAATCACTCCTTCTTATTCTGAGACAGGGTATAGGCTAGTTGTCATATGTGACTTTCAACCCCTCCTCTTATGTGACAACTAGCACTTTATATCGGCATCTGATTCTTGATAGTGAAAGAAATAAACGCAAGCCCATAGGCTCAAAATATATTTATATCGCAAAACGAAAAGAAACAACCTATCCAAGAATAGATATATGAAGACTGGAGATTAATAATTTTATAAAAAATTACTTACCGAGAGTAATTTTACTTAAGGTTTACTAACTTACAAAAACTTTACCCACAAGCTCTGATATTTGGCACGCTACTCCATATGATCATAAGGGAACCTACATGTTTGATGCTGGTTCTAATCAATGCATACAGATGGAGTTAGGATTGACGTGACAACTAGCCCTGACGACATGGTACACCCAAATATATAATATTTATACTACGCGTCATATTAATAATATTAGCAAAGTAGTCACTATTCAGTGACCCCCTAATCACATTACTACCCCCAGCAACAATTATGACAAAGTCATTCTTATTAAAATCATATGCGGAAAAAATAAAAAAAAATGGTTGCCGTAATTTAAGTGTTTCTGCCAAACCATCCCGCTATATTAAGATCAATTTTATACAAACTTGTAGCAACTTGAATTCATGCAAAATTAATACTTCTTTATTATCATTATTTGTATCACTCGACTTAAAAGAGTACTTTTTTGATGCATATGAAACTAAACTGAAGTTCTGTACAACAGTCATAAATTAATAAGTTGTAATTTATATCAGAGGACGAGTTTTGAAGTAACCGTTTTACTTTCCTTTCATTAAACGTGTACGCTAAAATTTTAAATTATTCTTATTGACTGTCCGTTTACGGCAGCTTAAAAACGTTCACGCTACTTGATTAATTGTTCCTTTCAATTAGAGTCTGTCGAGACATATTCCTTTCTTTAAACAACAATCATTTGCCAATCCATCAATATACAAGTAATGCTGCGCACCGAGTCGGTGTGTTATTTTCTTAATTTTAATTACCGCTCGTCAACCACTTCATCTTCGCTTGGATCGATTCGACTTTTACAGACATTACATCACTGATGGGCGTAATTCGACCTCTTCACAACAAAAAAGAGGAAGAAATGAATGTGAAAAGGAAAAAAAGAACGCAAGTAAATATGATGATTAATTTGAATACGGGGTTCATTACATCTTAATTTTGGTCGCTTGCTGGCCTGGACTTTATGTATGTATGTGTGTATTTTGTCGAATAGAAGAGTGGCTAACATCGTTGATGAATAGAACGGTAACGAGAGACGCGTGGACCGTCAGGGGCTCCACCTATATGACACGTGCAATACACGAATGTCCCCCGGATTGTTCAGAGATAGGGAGGATGAGATATCGTCTGTAACTGGGACGTCGGTGAGACGACGCATTCGGGATCTCGGATTGGGGGTGACATCACAATAGGACACAGATTACTTCGGATAAGCCGGCTAAAGGCGGAACGCGCTCGATCTTCTCGAGTCAGCACGCGGGTCAAGTCCACTCACTTCACTTGAAAACATTATTAGCTGTCGTTTATTCGAGACTATGGTCTGTTCATAATTCGATGATCTTTTTACTGTTTTAACATGAGTGATTTTAGACTGTAAGGGATTATTATATTCAGAATAAATTTTTGAAATAGGATAAAGGAAAAATATTCTAGAACAAATTCAGTCAATAAGAATGACATATTTGGAAACAAAATAGCAACCAAGTTTAAAATCTTATAAATGTCATCAGTTGTTGTCATATGTGTTTAGTATATCTGACAATTCAGTGGTTAAGTACACGTTCAAAACCGTTTGGTTATCATGGAAAAATTGTATGAAAACAAAAGTTCTTCTATGAATACTCAACGTGCCTTTTGTAAAAGATTGTATAGTACCAATGCCAAACATTATAAAAATAAAAAAAGGGGGGGCAGAAGCTAGACATAAATGAAGAAAATCGAAACATGAAGAAGACCTACTGAGACACAAGGAAATAAGAGCTAAAAGAAACAAAATATTTTGAACAAAAATGGAAATATGGTACGACAAGATAATCGAGGAAATGGAGAAACGCAGCAAAGATAGTGAAAAATTATTCAACATGGTGAAGCAGTAAAAAACAAACTTCAGACAATATTGAGAAGGAGAAATGGGAAGAAAACATTTCGAAGAGCTACTGACCGGCAGTGAGCCAAGTCAGATAGAAATTAACACACCACAACAGAAGAATTAAACGTAATAATAACAAAGCTAAAATTAACCAAGAAATCGGGACCAGATAGATAAAATAATTCAATTTCAACTAGTAATCGATTTTTAGGAGCACGAAACAATGCCAAATAAGTGTAAATTAGTACTACTAGTACCAATATTTGAAAAAGAAGACCTTGGGACTGCAAAACTATAGAAGGATTATGCTGCAAAACCCCTCATACAAAATTCTTACTACACTTCCGAAGATGGCCATTGAATCACGAGCTGTGTGAGCAATTGCACCATCCTGTTGAAACCACACTCTTCTTATTGCCCATCTGCGACGTCGAAGTTCTGGGAAAAACACGATTTGGAGCATCGTAATGCAGTCTTTCCATTAAAAGTCAAGGTAATGTTGTTTAGTAGCAAGTAAGGGCTAATAATGCCGTTGTGCCAAAATTGCACACCATACTGTTACTATTGGGCTGTACGAAGAAAACTCATGTGACCCCTGAGAAATATTATTACACCAGTATCTACAGTTTTGCTTATTAGCGAACCGATTAAATAAAAATGAAATGCATCACTAATGAGCCAAATTATATTTCATTAATATCCAAGGTTTCAAGCATGTATTCACAAAAGACACGGCACTGTTCATAAACAACTTCACTCAGTTGATGACATACCTGAATTTTGTGTGAATGATATTGAAAATCTTTGTGCAAAATCTTGATGTTGCAGTCTGAAGCATAACGACGGATCAAGATATTAAAATGGACAAGAAAATCACATGTGTCTGCGGCACAGACTCATTGCTTACGCAAAAAACGCCGGAGAGCAAAAGGTACGGTGTTCAAAGTTCGCACAGCAACGTGGCAGCTAAACTTTCCGCTCTAACACAGAAAAAAGTCATCTTCCACTCAGAGACCAACCACTTGGCCATACAAGACAATCGGAGAACATACGGTTTCCGTGATGAACTTTGTATAAAAAATTTGGTTGCATCTGAAATAGTTTCATTTTCTGTTTCATTGTTAAGTTATATCGTTGTTATGGCAAATCTTTATACAGGGTTATGATAAAGTAACGCACAAAATTCATAAAACGTACAATGTTCATTTTTGAAAAAAATGCAAAAACACGTCAAACAGTTTATTTTATTCCGCGTCCTTAACATAAGTCAAAAAAATAAAACGTCAAATTTGTCAAAGTTATGACGTCATCAATATTTTTTTTAAATATGAAGCTTGTTTTTTTTTACTTTATTTGATAAAGCTTCTTTTTCTGCATTATAAAGAAATAATTGAAGTAGGGGTCACATAAGAAAAAACCAGACAATTTAGAAGACTTAATGGAACGAATTAGACATGAAATGACTCGTATAACTCCGCAGATGATCGAAGACTCTGTAAATCAGGTCTACCATCGTCTTGGCCTATGTCAGATAGTAAACGGGACACAGTTTGAACAATTCCTGTAAGAAATCGTTTTGGTTTAATGGACTGTTTAGTTAATTCAAATGTTATTACTATAATAAAGTTTATTTTGTTTTTAATTAATTCTCTCAGTTTTTTATGTGACCCTACTTCAATTATTTCTTTATAATGCAGAAAAACAAGCTTTATCAAATAAAGTAAAAAAAAACCAAGCTTCATATTTAAAAAAAAAATATTGATGACGTCATAACTTTGACAAATTTGACGTTTTATTTTTTTGACTTATGTTAAAAGACACGGAATAAATTAAACTGTTTGACGTGTTTTTGCATTTTTTTCAAAAATGAACGTTGTACGTTTTATGAATTTTGTGCGTTACTTTATCATAACCCTGTATAATAACGAATTACATATTTTATTTTAAATATAAGGCATTTAAATTTATGGTATACTTTATTATTACGGCAAATTGCCAATTGAAACAGGTATCTATCTGGTGTTGTTGCTGGTAAAGTTCAGCCTTGCACTCGAGCAGTTAGACTTTGCCAAAAGCCATCTTAAATCTACAAATTGGGCTTTAACTTATTTAATCAACATAATATTTTTCATAAGAGTAAAAATTAAATCCTCTTTAAATCTCACAAAAATTTTATTTAATATACTCTAGGACATGTTTCGGCTTAAAGCTATCATCAGCTAGAATCTACAATAATTCAATTAAGAGAAGATAAAATAAAAAGGTTAAATACTTACAGTCAAGAATTCATACAGTATTTGACATTTAAATGTTCATCTGTTATAATGACGTAATTAATATTATATTAAAATTCAGTAATTGTAAAACTATAGAGTAAAACTCATAATAGAGGAATGATTTAGATAAAATCAAATTAATATGAAACAAAAATGGGGAATTTTGGATGGTTACATTTGGATTCTACGATAAATTCAAAAAGGAAGAGGGAAAAAGGGAGTTTAAACAGTAAACCGTGTTACTGGGCTGAAAGCTGTGAAACAACAGGTGGATGTGAGGTGAAGTGTCAAACTAGTTAGGTGGTAGGTAACCTATAAAACTAAACTTAAAAATAAATATAAATGTGAGTGTTAGAATTATAAAGAGAGTAAATATAATATAGGCAACCAACTAATCATGTGTGTTATGCAGGATATTGAGATATAGAAATATAGGCTTATCAATATATTCTAATTGGTCATTTAATAAATTATGATTAAATTTATGTTTTCCAATTTCTAAAATTTTCAGTAGATTTAATTTTTGGCTTTTATGACATTTATGTAGTAATTTTGGACTATTGTAATTTATAATGTGACCGGTAAATTACATTAATTCTAACACTCATACCTAACTAGTTTGACATTTCACCTCACATCCACCTGTTGTTTCACAGCTTTCAACCCAGTAACCGTGTTACTGTTTAAACTCCCTTTTTCCTTCTTCCTTTTTGAATTAAACGTAAACTCCAAATGTAACCACCCAAAATTTCCCATTTTTGTTTCATATTAATTTAATTTTATCTAAATCATTCCTCTATTATGAGTTTACTCTATAGTTTTACAATTACTAAATTTTAATATAATATTAATTACGTCATTATAACAGATGAACATTTAAATGTCAAATACTGTATGAATCCTTGACTGTAAGTATTTAACCTTTTTATTTTATCTTCTCTTAATTGAATTATTGTAGATTTTAGCTGATGATGGCTTTAAGCCGAAACATGTCCTAAAGTATATTAAATAAAATTTTTGTAAGTTTTAAAGAGTATGTAATTTTTACCCTTATTATCAATTACCTTACAACATGGATTTTCTTCATATAATATTTTTCCAATTTAAATTTACCTACGGTTTGCAGAATTTATACTTATAAAAGACGAGATGTCTGTCTATTTCAGACGACAATCAAAATTGCAAATCTTAACTGCTAATCACAGAAGTAAACCTTTAAACGCTGTCCGAAAAACACATACAAAACGTTTACATATTCAAGGAAACGGAGGCTGCAGACCATAAGACTGCAGACAAATACGATAGCAGTTCAAGTCGTTGGACAGTAGTTAGGTATCTACATAGATAAGGTGGTGTTTACATCCCATGTTTCAATATTTCTTGAAAGGAAACAAGTTTTGAGAAAAAGAATTTGCTCTGATGTTATAGCACTTCAGATGAGACGAAAAAGACTTGTAATAACATTAGTCTATCTTAAGAAGGCGTAAGGTTAATCGGCAAAACTAAGATAGATACTAAAGGATATAAATTTGTGTCTCAAAATGACTGGGCTTTCAGAAAATACGCTTACAAACAGAAGTCCTCCCGTTCAGAAAACATTGTGTTGTCAAATAATGACACTCAACACACTATTGTCACTAGTACTAATCACTAGCTGTCCATCAATCTCTTCGAGCTTGAATCGCCTTTCGCGTCCGCTTACAGTTTTATTACAGTTCGCTGTAAAACGCCAAAAAAAATCATTTTTGATTCTCTAAACTTTTGGCACACCTTGTATAGACGTATATCTTTGTCCACGAAGTACTGTCACGGTCACAGGTGGAACGACAATTTAAAGCATCTTAACGTCAGTCTGACTTTTCGTTGTTGGAGTTTGAAATTTAGATGCTATTTAGCGTAATACTAAGACTTGACACTAAAAGATTCATAGTTTTATTAGTTTTACACAATGAAAGGACTAAATCATTATTGAAAATGTAATATCAGATTTATTTTAATTTTGCATAATTTAACCTGCCAATTATCATGGCCCGCAAACATACTTTTGACATACCCTTTGAGCTTTGTTATAATGCAAATTTGTGAACAATGCATGCCCATTACACAGAAGAATCAAGTTTTAAATAAAATGTTGTTATAGAATAAGTATGACTTATTACTTTTATTTATAATAGTGAATTTATAACTGGCCTCCATATTAATAATTAGTTTCATTTGTCTGCTCTGAAATTGTTCCTGTCAAAGTGAGTTTGCAGTGACATTGAGTCGTCGCCTGTAGATCGTGCTCTGGCTATGTCGGTTGCTGAGACGATCCTATTATAATTTCAATATTTAGTAGTGACGCTGGTAGTTGAACTAAAAACAATAACCAAAAATAATACTGACCGACGTTGGAATATCTGTGTAAACATTTTGCTTACACACACTGTAAAAAGAATATAATTTGTAATTGTTGGATCATTTTGTGATTTTTATTAAGTATTTAAGGAAAAATAACACAAAAAGGTAGTTCATGATTACAACCAATCCATCGAAATAAGAGCCACCAGCCTGGGACACGATCATCATCAACCATCATCAGAATGTTTGATTAACAATTTGATTTAGTGGTGTATTTTCAAACATATCGCATTAAATGATTGAACGCTGCCCATTCTTCAAACTTTCTACTGACAATCAAACTATTTAGTAGAAGTAATTGTTGAATTAGACTGGAATATTTACTTTAGTAAATTGAATAGTTACAAAACCATTATCATTACATTGGAATTTGATTCGTCTGTCACCTAGTAATAATAATATAAATCATATTTTAAGGTAATTGTCTAATACCGTGCCGTCAAATACTTTCCGCATTAGAGTAGGCTGTTTTTGAAGTTTTTAAGTAATCAATGTTGGTGTACATGCTAATTTTTTGAAAACTTCAAATTCTGACAGTTGTCATACTTAAATTCAAATTATAGACGCCTATTATTATTTATATGACATAACCAAACTATTAAAATTATGCATTGTCACCAACCATTAAAAAAAAAGCATGGCCGTCTCTAATGCGGAGAGTAGGTATTTGAAGGCACGGTATATAGGCAAAACTAAAATGGATCTGATAGCACTTTTCTCATTAATATTTTAGTCATTTCGCTGTATAAAATTTGTAATTTCATATCTTTTTGTGTCAAGGTCTACAATAAATATCGATGAAGCTTAAAAACATGAACCATGAAATATCAGACAGATGTCAGGGTGTTTAACCTTTTTTTTTGAAATAATTGTCATCATGAAAGCAGTTCAGATTAAATTTCATCACGAACTGAAATCGATTGATCGTTTTGACGTTTTATAACCTGCAATTAAATTTTTGTGAAATTGCCAACATTAATCAAAAGTCAGATGGACTTTTTCTGACAATTCTGACGTTTCCTGTAACATTTAAGCCACCTAACGTGAATGTTGAGTTGACCAACATTTCGCGTATGCTCTAGTTAAATATATCGGTGTTAAAATAATAATAGATGAGTAAAGATGGCTACACCCTTTAACTGTTACTTAATTTTAGTTTAATAATATACTATGTTCACCAATTTTGATCAGCATGATGTATTCGTTTCTTTGAATTACAATTAACGTAGGGCTTACGGGACAATAGTCAATAGAAATAAATTTATATGACGTTCGTTGCAAATAATCAAGCTCATCAGTGCTCCATAATGTTTGTCATAAAATGTCGATATAAGTCATCAAGTGCTGATTATTCAATTTACTCTTTCCACCTTTTTTCTTTTTTTTTTTTAGGACACATTAATTTAATAGAATACTTGCTCTTTTTGTTATTCCATGAAACTCTTCGAGTTTGAATTGCTTCTTTGGAACGTGACTACTGCCAGTCGCAGAGGCACTTGAATTTTAACGGTTATAAATTTTCTTTTAATTAGTTTATGAATGAAGATGCAAATTAAATGAAATATCTCTAGAAATTAATTATACATTATTGTGGCATCTATAATTATAGACAAATGGATTTATTAACTAAAAAATTTCCCATAAAATGTTTAACATTTCTATAGAATTTACTGAAAGCTGATTACTTGGAACATTTCGTTGACATTCAAGTTTGATATAATGCGTGTGCACCTAGTCTAAGTTGAATGTAAGTAGGCCGAACAGGTAAACCTAAGATGGTTGTATGATCAAGATTTGTTGTATCATATATAAATTTCTTTGTTTTTTAAATTTGGTAGTACTCTAACTTTATTTGTCTCAAGTTTTATGATAAACGTTGCCCATACGTTAAATTTTCTTGCAAACTGTCATGTTGGTGACAGTTCGATCTATTGCGAGAATGAATTGTCAAATTGAATGTCACTGTAGACATACCGTGCCTTCAATTAATTTTTTTTGGAATAACCTACGATTTCAATATTAATTTGAAAACACTGTGGAACTTTTCAATAAATTGACTTAACTATGACAGTAGCCAAAATGAAAAACATTACTATAGCACAGTATTCCCAAATTAATATTGATATCATAAGCTACTCTAAATTTAAATTAAAGACGCAGTATGTATATTTGTATGTAGAAAGATGACAGAGATGTGTCCAAGACATTAAAGATACGATAAATGACCGATACAATAGTAATAATAATAATAATTGATGATAATTGATGAGCAAGTGCTCTTTTAAGATTTTGATTTGAGTGGTTTTCCATCTGGTTATAGAAACTGAGCGCTCTTTCCTTGATGTAGTCAATAATGGTTGGGGTATTTGTTTCATTCATTATTTGATTATTTCTCATATACCATGGAGCATTTAGTATCATTCTAAGACTGGTGTTTTTTGATGTTGGTCTTGCACATATGCACCCATGCATATGTGAATATTGGACCTAATACTTGTTTGTAAAGTAGAATTTTGTTGTTCGTGTTCAGCTGGCTTCTTCTGCCTATAAGAGGCCATAGTTGACATCTTGTTTGTTTGGTTTTGGTTATCGTTTTTGCTATGTGTGTGTTATAATTGAGCTTTATATCCAGGTATATTCCCAGGTATTTAATTTCTCTACTCCATGGTATAGTGTTGTTGTTGATGGTTATTTCGTTGCCTGTTGTTTTCAGATTCCTTTGAAAGATTATTGCTTGGGATTTGTCTTCGTTTATTGTTGTCCTCCATTGTTTGAACCATTTTATCGTGTTGTCTAGGTGCGTTTGGAGTTCCTGTACCGCGTTCGTCGGACATCTTGATGTTGAGAGCAGTGCCGAATCATCTGCAAAGGTGGCCGTATTTAAGTATCTTGTAGGATTTGATACTGGTATGTCTGCTGTAAATATTGTATATAGGTGAGGTGACAGGCATGAGCCCTGGGGGACTCCCGCTGTTGGATGTTTTATTGAGGAAAGTGTGTTCTGGATGCTAACTTGAAAGCAGCGTCCTTAGAGAAAACTGTTCGTGATTTTTATGACGTGTGTTGGGTAATTGTGTATTATCATTTTATATATGAGTCCCTGCCTCCAGACTTTATCAAATGCCTTTGCTATGTCGAGAAATACAGCTGCCGTCACTTGATTTTTATTGAATCCGTCTTGGATAGTCTCAGTGACTCTTGAAAGTTGTGTTATCGTTGAATGTTCTTCTCTAAAAACCCATGTTGATCTTCTGGTATTATGTCTTGATTATCAGAGTGGTACTTTATCTTCTGTAGGATTATTTTTTCTATCACTTTGCTAATGGATGGTAACAGGCTTATGGGCTTGTAGCTGCTTGGTATTGTTTTTGGTTTTCCTGGTTTAGGTATAACTATTACTTTGGCATGTTTCCATATCTTTGGGAATGTTTGGAGTCTGATAACGGAGTTTGCTATTGCTAGAATTGACATTATTGCTTTTGGGGGGAGGTTTTGTAGTGATCTGTTGGTGATGTTGTCTATACCAGGAGCTTTTTTGGTATTTAATGCTTTAAGGATTGCTTTTAGGTTCTCGGCTGTGACTGGGTCGTTGCTAGGGGAGTGGGGTTCACGTATTTCTCTGCTTACTACTTTGTGAATCTGCACTACGTGTTGCATGTCTACTTCATCCAAGTTCGGAGTGAATTGCTCTTCTAGTGATTCCGCTAGAGCTTCTGCTTTTTCTTCTGCTGTGACTTGTGTGGAGTTATTGAATTGAAGTGGTGGGATTTGTATTTGTTCTCTTTTGATTGCCTTGATTATTTTCCATGTCTTAGAGGGCTCTGCACCTATTTCTTCGAGTGTTCTTTGCCATTCTACATTTTTCGGTTCCAGTAATTTCTTATTATGTACTTGATGTTGAAGGTTGTTTAGTATAGTTTTGTCTTCTCCTAGCTCTGTTCTTTTCCTTTATTAGTTCTTTAATATGATGTGGTAGACTACCTGATTTATATATCCTTTCTATTTTGATGGTGTTATTTTCAACAGCGTTTGTTATTTTATCTTGTAGTGATTTTATGGTCTGTTCTAATTCTGCAGTGTTTTGTATTTTAGGAACTGCAGTGATGGTTTGTTCTAGTTCTGTTTTGTAGCCGGCCCAGTCTGTCTTGAAGGTGTGATATGTTCTTTCGGTTATGTCTTCGTTCCAAGTTATTATAATTGGAATGTGATCAGAGCTCATGACACTTTCAGTTTCTATCTTTATGGTTTTGTTAATGTTTTTACTGATTGCTAAGTCTAATTGTCTAATTGTGTGCATCTAGCCCAAGGTGAACGTCGACAGACCAAAACAAAAAAAAACCAAGACGGTTCGGCAATGAAATGTTGTTTCATGTTATTCGTTCTATAAAATTGGTAGTACCATGCCTTGTGTCAAGTTTACGATAAAAATAGTGTATACTTCAAATTTTTTGACAGACTGTCATCGTGACACTTATACGACAATAAAAAGTTGATGTTTAACCAAATTGTCGTTCCACCTGTCATCGTGACAATACTTCGTTGTTGTGTATTCGTTCACACATAAACTTGTGAGAACGAAATGTCAGACTGAGAGTGCTTAACAACATTGTCTTTCCAATTGTCAAATGAAATTAACAACATAACATGATGAACTTTAACAAAACATGCTTTAAACTTACAGGTCATTGAGAGAATTAATTAATTTTCATATTACGCTTTAATAGTTGTATATATATGTACTTTGTAAAACCCAATCAAAAATCTTGCTGGCTCCTAATACCATTTAACCGAAAATGTACTTCTGATTAGTTTGTGCCAACCCGCATAGTCGCGTACTTTAAATGCTTACTTTTATAACTGAATTGATAAACGAAATTACATAAATGCTTATGGGAATTTTACATATTTGATGTATTTATGTTATTTTGAAGTGTTTCGGACACATCTGACAAATAAAGAAAACTCAGATGATTCTTTATTTAGGCTTGCTTCGGTACTTCTTTCGCGAGAAGTGACGACATTTCGATTTGTGTTTAATATATCTTAATAAAATATAGAAAGATCGTTATATTTGTCACTGTACTTACGTGCGATAATACACTTTAAGTTTATTTTATCATATCCGTCGGCATTGTTCCTATATTCATAAATAGAAAAGAAATAGTAACAATTGATAATAATAACACTAATACGTATCTGAAAGGTACCACTTTCCCTTCATAATCCCTTTATTTGTCGGCCTTCTGACATTTAAACTTGACAACCGATCGATAAACGTGAATAGATAGTCATTATGTGTTGTGTATTACACGACTGGTGCTTTCCGCTAATTTTGACGTTTCCCGGCAAATGCCATATCGCGAACTCAAACTGATTTGACGGTTTTGATAATTTATAACCTGAAATTGAATTTTTCGTGCGTTTAACTTAACCTTATCCGAAGTTTGATGTGTCACGGTCATCTGTATCGATCCACCGCCATTTTAAAATCGAACCTAGTCCATATTTTTTATTTTACACGTAGGCCTTATGGCAAAATACTATGATTCATACTCTTTTTCTGCACGTTCTAAAATTTTCAAAAACTCCTTTCGGGCCCTCGTTCTCTCTTCGGAGACGTGAAAAATGGCCTAAGGCACGTGGGACCGTGGTCCCCGTCGCGTGACACTTTCGTTCCCACCGTAGATGCGCCAGGTTCTCAGAAAACTGTCTCCCCAATTCGTCAATTTTGGGGTATAGCTTTGCCGTTTTAATCGTTCGTGTTAAAAAGAGCGAGACAATTGGCTTTTAGTATATATAATAATGGTGAATTTTCCGATAATTCATTACAGAGCTGACTGACATATGGACTCGTAGTTATTTTATGTATTGCGATAAAATTAAAACCTACCGAATATTGCTAACACTATACGATGGGAATAAAGGTCTTCATATTATGTTTTTGTAATGGCTGAAATTATCCTCTGGCAATACGTATATTTCTTCTTCTCCTTACTCGTTTAGTATAACGAAAGTGTATGCATATAATGTAATGTATCTTCAAGTTTCATCTTTCTCCCCATCATTCGCGAAACACGAAGCAGTAAACAGTTTATGCCTCTGTACCGTTAATTCATCTCTTCACTTTAATTTGAAAATGATTTATTTTCGCTTCCGACAGAATGCAAATTGTATTTGTTCTTCTTGTTACTCACAAGTGTGTGGCGGCGTCGCGTTCTTCGTCCTTCCTCTTGTCTTGCACCATCTCTCTTGTCGTGTCGTTACGAAGTAGCCCGAGATCGCGCCGTCGTGATTAAGTATTAACGCCGTTAGTACGCTAATTGGATTCGAATTTGTTTTATTAAAATGTGTATAATTTGTTATATTTGACGGCGACGTATTTATCTTTAATCTTGATGTCGTCGCCTGTCGGTAGTCATAAGATTAGTTTGTGGCTGTTCTATCCTCTGTCCAGTGTTTCAATTCTCTTTCTGTCATCAAATAAATTACCCGTACAGAATGTCAAAATAGAAAAATATTTTCATACGTTGATATATTTCGCTTTTATCTATTAGGAAAACTTTATAAATTAGAAACGTTAAATAAGAAACGTCTGTGATTTCAATACCCAAGTTATTTCGTAATGTTCTACCTGTATTGACGAAGCCTAAATTAGACTTCATTTTATGAGTGAAAAATATTGAAGTTGTAGCTTTATTCCTCTTTGCTACAAGAATTAAGTCAACTTATAATATTGCGGTTACAAGAGATTTTAATATACATTTTCTCGAAACGAAAAATATAATTGCAAAGTATATGGTACATCTACAAAGTAGACCATGTCAATTGAAAGGCCTAAATTTTGGCAACAATGACTCATTGGTTATATTAGGAAACACTTGTTGTAGCTAGAAATAAAACAAATAAGATTTTCAATCTTCATTACAAAAAAAAATAATTTAGATCACAATGTTAGTAAACATCAATGTTTGAAATAACAATGTCAATGTTTGAAATAAATATTGTTTGAATATATTATTCGTTAATGTTTGAAATAAATACGTCAATGTTTGAAATAAATATTGTTTGAATATATTATTCTAACACTTTTTAACTATTTTAGAATTATTCTAGTGTAAATATCGGAGAAAATCTTCAATTTTCCGATAAACACATCCGCTTCTTTTTGAGGTTCGAAAGATTTTCTCTCTTATTTATTTATTATCGCCTTGACGATTTCATAATTTTTCAATTTAACCAATGAACATATTTCGCAAAAGATTTCATGTTATTTAGTGTAACAAAAATTATTTCTCTCAAACTTCTAATGAAATGTCACTGAACTGTCAGTTCCGTATTATGAATTTTAAGCTGGAACTTTTAATCAATTCATTCGATTCATTTTCCAAGATTGAGTTCTTCTTTCCTTTTCACATCATTAACGTCAATTAAACAAGTTTTTACAAAATAATAATACACATCATAATACAACAATTAATATTTAAATCTCTTCTTTTCAGATTATGGTGAAATTCAATGCAAAATGAAACTGATCGACAACTCCCCATACAGGACGTTCACAATATAAATATTTACTACTCAAATAAATATCAATTCTTTTTATAGTAAGAAATTCTCAACTATATCTCTAAATAAATTATTTCACATCAGAATTACCTAATACTCAATAAGCAAATTCATTTACATGAAAATAAAATATGATGGTATATTGTTAGCGTACATAACCATACTATTTCAATATATATATATATATATATATATATATATATATATATATATATATCTAAATTGATTTTTCTGCTTCGCGCTGAGTAAATTAATTAGGAAATTTTATCACAAAAATTTGCCCACGATGAGATTTGAACTCATGACCTTCTTACTGTCGATAAGATGCGCTACCAACTGCGCCACGAGGGCCTGAGTTCATATCTACTTTAAAACGTCTTGATCTCTTCAAGTAACAGTTGAAATATACATCTTTATATATATTTATATATAAATTGATTTCAATCAATTTAGATATTTCTACGCTGAGAAAAACAGAATTTTAAAAATAATTAAAATTCTAATTTACACATACATTTCCGAACTGCCGGATAAAGATGTATATTTCAACTGTTACTTGAAGAGATCAAGACGTTTTAAAGTAGATATGAACTCAGGCCCTCGTGGCGCAGTTGGTAGCGCATCTTATCGACAGTAAGAAGGTCATGAGTTCAAATCTCATCGTGGGCAAAATTTTTGTGATAAAATTTCCTAATTAATTTACTCAGCGCGAAGCAGAAAAATCAATTTAGATATTTCTACGCTGAGAAAAACAGAATTTTAAAAATAATTAAAATTCTAATTTACATATATATATATATATATATATATATATATATATATATATATATATATATATATAAAGTATAGAATTTCATGGGGTAACTCCGCTCAAAATGCAACTGCGGACACGTGTTTCGAACTACTTGATTATTCTATAATCCGCAATATTTCTTTTCTTTATTATATATATATATATATTTTTTTTTTGATAGGAATTATTTCCCTTCTTTTTTCTTGGCCGTATATATTTAATATTTCTTTAAGTAGGATTATTGGTGTAGCGGCCTTTTTTTGATGAAATATTATAATATATATAATAATATATCATATTATTATATAAATTAAAAACAAACTACATTTAACGTTTCGACTATATATTTAGTCTTTTTCAAAAATTATAATTTAAAATACGTGTAAATTATAGATGCATGTTTCATATTGTCATTAAAACTGTAAAAAAACGGACAAAAACAATTAAGAACATACAACGCTCTTGAAAGACAGTTTATAAATATCTTACCATGTTTTTGTTCTTTCTAAATTTCGAAACAGTAAAATATAAATATAATTAAAGAACATTGTAATTTGCTTGTTATCGAGTGACTGTTTCGTTTCTATCTATTTTATTTTTACGGACAGGTTTTTTTTTTTGTTTCATTGTGTATTTTTATGTTGTGTATAAGCAAAACTGTTTAGTTGGGTATATGAAATAGTCTTAAAGTGTGTGTATTGATATAGAGGGTTCTTTCAATAAATTAACAAAATTATTGGAAAAATGGGTAGTAGAACTTAGACAATCCATCAATCTCACTCCGATCATTTACATTTTTTCATTTCGTATTATTTGTATCATTTCGTGAATGCATCTTGCTTTTGCATTATTTTCTTTCTTTAAAATTCTGGTTTTGTTAAAATTGAAAGTATGGTTTAATTTTGTCTGATGTTTTTTTAAGGCTGTGATATTTTTTGCATATTTATGACCCTTAAGTCTTTCCCCTAATAATTGTTTCGTTTGTCCAATATAAATTTATTACACATTTCGCAGGGTATGCTATAAACAATATGTGATTGTTTTATGGTTGGAGTTGAGTCCTTGAGTTTGGTATATAAGAATTTTAAGTTGTTGTTATTTTGATGACCTATTTTAAAATTGTATGGTTTTAGGATGTGGCTAATTTTTTCGGATAACCCTTTTATGTAGGATATTGGTATATAAGATGGTTTAGTTGTCTGGCTTTCGTTTTTCTTTTTTAGTTCACTTTCTTTGTTGTAGAATTTATGTAAACTTTGTTTTATAATTGTATTTGTGAAATTTGTTGGGTATCCATTGCTTTTTAAGATATTTTTAATTTTATCTATTGTCATCGGCCGGTATTCAGGACTTGTGAGGTATATAGCTCTGTCAGCTAACGCCTTAACTGTATTTCGTTTGTGTGACATTGGTTGTGCGGAATTGTAATTTAAGCATCTATTTGAGGCAATGTGTTTTCTGTACCATATAGTTTGAATTTCATTTTCTTTTTTTATTAAAGTAATGTCTAAAAAATTAATAGAACAATTTTCTTCTATTTCAATAGTGAAATGAATTTTAGGATGGAATAGGTTGAATTGATTTTGGAAGTACGTTATTTTATCCTCAGGAATTAAGGCTATGCAGTCGTCTACATATCTTTTGAACAAAGCTGGTTTGAAATCTAAATTCTTAATTGTTTGTTCTTCTATGTGTTCTAAAACCATTTGGGCAACTACACTTGATATAGGTGCCCCCATGGCTAAGCCTTCAATTTGTTGGTAATAATTATTGTTATATAGAAAATAAGTAAAATCGATTTGAAAGTTTTTCGTTTTTTCGTTATTTCATCTTTCGTCATTTCAACTTCGCGAACTGACAACAATTTGACAATTAAAAACGTAGGTTTTATTTCTGTTGGCAGTTCAGAGCGAACTAGTGCAAAAAATAATAAATTGAATTTTAATGACGAAAAAACGAAAAATTTTCAAATCGATTTTTCTAGAAAACGGTGTATCCTACCGACTTAAAGTAAGAGTACCTTTTAGTACTAAAATACCTGAAAATTTAATAATCTAGTGTCACAAATGCTTAAAAGTTAAAGACAAAAAAGTTATGCGTTAAAATAACCGTTTACCTACCCAAAACGGACGCCTATGACCTTAGGAAGCATTTTCGGACTAGGGTGAATCGGCTTAAATTGTTTTAAAATTATCTGAGGAATCTCTGGTCTTCCTTTGTCAGGAGAGTTCCTGGACACCCTGTATAATGAACACCGTAGTTTCTTGTATACATTTTATCAAGTTAAGAGCACTAAGCCACCGCCAGTTCCATGAGCTTCTGGAAAATGTTCAATCCGATTATGAAGATTTTACATTTTATTCTGATGTGCCTTGACTAAAGAAAGGAAAGATGCTGAAACGATTTTATGATTTGAAAGACGAGGTATTTGACTTATGGGCATTAAAGAAAAACCTGTACTAGAGCTAAAAAAGCAATTTGGCTCTGTAATCTTGCATTTATTGTTGATATTTCAACTCATCTCAATGAATCGAATTCAATGTTACAAGCTCAAGAACAACTAGTTTCATGAACTTTAGGAACACATTAGGGCATTCCAAAATAAATTGCGGCTCTGAGAGAATCATTTAAGGACAGGAAATACCTACCACTTTGCTACTCTTGCAAATCACATAAATTATAGTAACTTCCAAACATTTGCTAACAAACTAAAATCTATAATAGAAGAAATTTAATGTTTGATATAACTATATAAGAATATACATAGAGTTATTTTTTAATGCAACAACCCATCTCCACAAAGTTTAAACATCTGTAATATAATTTTCCTGAAATGAAACTATGAGTTTCCTTTTAAACTGTCTCTTAAAAATTTGAATTATAAGTCCGGCCCGCGATTTGATAGTTTTGCGGCTCGCGATCTTGATTAAGTTGCACATGCCTGCTTTAAACCGTAGATAAAAATATATGTCTTTTATATACATACAGGTTGCGATTATGTATGGATTCAGCTAAATATTTTGAAGACGGTTCATTGGAACTCGCTGAAATTTGGCACACTGTTAGAAGAACTTAGACTACATTATTTGAGATGTGCTCCAGTTTTACATCGTCATTCGTTTTGTAGATACAAGGCGTTTTTTAAATAGCACGGGGGGTCAAATGTAACATTTTTGAAAAGGGTCCTCTTTTCTCTATTCAGGGATGTAACACATGCCTGCCTTAATTTACATAAAAACCGCTTTTTTTTTGTTTTCACGAATTCGAATTTGAAGAAAAGTAAAAGTAAGTTAGCTTTGAAGATGCTGCCATTAGCCTTCTGGCATTTGCATTATATTCAAAAAATATGCTTGTCATATAATTAGTTTAAAAATGGTGCATTTAAGTGAAAGGGGGCGTAGAGAAATCCTGATGATGGTTGGATATGCCGATAGAAGACGAAGTTGTGTTAAGGTCGTAACTCTTTTTAATGAAATACATCTCAATCGACAGTCGATCTCTAGAACAACGGTGTCAAAAACTTTAAGACGATTCAATGAAACTGGAAGCACAAAAAATCGTGTAAAACCCGACGTTAAACGAAGAAGATTCTTTGAATGTTATATTAGATGTGGAAGAAAATCCAAAAACTTCTTTACACCAGTTGGCTCTAAATCATAATATAAGTAGAAGATCTATACACAATATAATAAAACGCGAAAAATTTCATCCCTACAAAATACAGGAACTTAGTGAAGATGATTTTGACCAGAGAATCGAATTTTGCGAAACAATGATGAACAAAATAAATCAAGATGGGAACTCACATTCTCTTCTCTGATGAATCAACTTGTTGTTTAGATGGAAATGTTAGCCGCCATAACTGTAGGTATTGGTCTGATAGAAATCCGCATTGTATGGAGCAGCCAGTTCATACGCAGTATCCCCCAAAAAATTAATGTTTGGTGTGGAATTGGTCGGAATATCATTGGTCCGTTTTTAATTAATGGTAATTTAACTTCTCCAAGATACTTACTAATTTTACAACAGAATATTGTTCCCCGGTTCAGAGAAATCTTTCCAAACTACAATAACCGAAATATACCAGCAGACATCATATGGTTCCAACAAGACGGAGCACCGCCCCATTTTGGTCGTGTAGTACGTCAGTATTTAAACCAAACGTTTCCTGATAGATGGATAGGACGGAGGGGAACAATTGAATGGCCAGCTAGGTCACCTGATTTGACCCCAGTTGATTTTTTCATGTGGGGTCATTTAAAGAATCGAGTTTATTTAAATAGACCATTAAATATCGCATATTTGCAAGAACGAATAGGAAATGATATACAATTTAAACATTTCTTTCATTATTCTTAAAATGTGTGAGTTCACTTTTCATAAAATGCGTTATTTTTATTATTTTTGGTCGAAGTGAGGTTGCTATTTAAAAAAAAATCAAGTTAGCCTTGTACCTCGGAAACAAACGACGATATAAAACTGGAGATCATCTCAAATAATGTTGTCTAAATCCTTCTAACAGAGTGCCAAATTTCAGCCAGTTTCAATAAACCGTGTCCAAAATATTTAGCTGTATCCATACATAATCGCAACCCTGTATACGTATATGACTTTAAAAAAAATACTCTTTCAGGTTAGATTTTTCCAAATTGTAGATAATACAAATAAAAATTGTAATTAGACTTTTATGGCTAATAATGCTATAAAGATAACTTTTGAAAATAAATAACATTTAACTTCTAATTATATAATTGACGATTCTCAACTTGTTATTCTCTGATATACAGTATAACAGTGCAAGTTTCTTCTTCCGATGATTATTATTATCGTTGTTATGTTTATTGGTACTGTACATATTGTTAGTAGATATCTTATTAATACAACGAAAAAAAATCGTGAGAAGAAAATAGATACCTATCAGAAAGATGATTAATATGAAGAACAAATATAATTAGAATTCTGACAGAAGCAGCAAATAAATCATAAATTTATTCATCAACGTGTGTAATAAGAAAAGAAATAAAATCAACTTTGGAAAAGGACACTCGGAGGCAAATGGGTAAAGACAGAGAAAAAGCGTTGCATACAGAAACGAAGGCAGGCAAAAATGAGGAATACAAAATAAAGCACTCATACACATAAACATTGACGAATAACAATAGTAATAACATTGCAATACATAAAACACAACTTCATACGTCTGTGTGCATACTTATATAGCACCAGATCAAGTAATAGATGAACGAGTGCTATCGTACCACATCGTTTCGCTTTAATTAATAATTATAAAGTGTGCGTGTTGTGTTTGAAGCGTTTGGTGTTGTGAGAGAAAGATGTGAATAAGTGGTTTTATACTGTACAGTGGAAAGATGGTGTTGTTGGTGAATTAACATTATAGATCAGTGCTACCGTATTACAATGTCCATAACTAATTTCTTTATTAGTTCACACTGCGTGAACAGGGCACCCGCTGGGGCTAAAACGAGCCGCCTGGATTCGCCTTCCTCTTTTCCTCGATCCATCTCAGATTGCCTGCGAACAACAATGAAGGTACATAACATATTCTAATGCATATAACTTTTACACCTTCATTTTTAAGGTGTATTATATTTCCCACGGATGGAACTACAGAGTGATTTAAGGAAAGACATTATGTTTATAACGAATCCGATAAAGTTGCGGCAAAAACTTTTGTCCTGTCCTAATATCAGTTCTGATTTCAGTTGTTTAATACAAAAATTTGAATATATATTAAACTGGTTTGAAAAAGAAAATGCATCTGGCACATAAAAGCAACTATTTATATTTCCTCGCGTCTTTATTCAGAAACTATTAGAGATAAAGAGTTGCAGTGAAGTGGAGACGATATTGAGTATACAGGGCGAGTCATTACTAGCCACTTCTTCGATTGCTCTTATGTGTTTTAAATAAAAGAAAAAACAATTAGTGGAAAATTCATGGTTTCTTGTGTTCTTATTGTAAAAATACTTTAAGCTCTGACGCACTTCCGGTTTTACCGGATATGCACGGAACCTAATTTTTTAAATAACTATATATTTTTAGATTTTCTAATACTGCTTTAAATTGCCTATTCAGGGTTTTTTCATTTTCGAAATTGAGCAAATAGTTTTTGAGTTATTAATTTTTTTCGAAAATATTTGACCAAAGCACGTGTTCAGAAAATAAATCATTTTCACATTGTTTTTAAGCAATTAGCGGTAAATTAAAGATCTTCGAGCGCTGTTGTTCTATGCACCAAAATATTCGTTCAACCAATGGAAGGCAGGGATGGGGCCCGACTTCCTCAACTGTCAAACAAAGAAACGGTTAAAACCAACTATTCCAAAAGTAATAATTTTGCAGAATGAAGAGCATCCCATTTAATTTTTTTAATTCCGGCAATGTCCAGTTGCAGTATTTCATTTTTGGCACTGTTAGTTAACAACGAAATAGAATAAAGATTATGTTTACTGACATATTTGAAGATGCCGCCCCACTAAAAGGTACATGAAACAATGATGCTCTCTTCAATTTAATCTGCCTCCTTCATTCTTTCATTGTTGAATCTCTTCATGAGAGTTGACTGTAGTTCTCAAAATTATAAATTGTTTTCCTAAAACTCCGATAGAAAAAAAATTAGCAACAAAATAACGCAATTTAAATAACCTAAAACTATTGAACAAAAACAACAATCAAAAGTAAGAAAAATAAATTTTGTTACTGAGTATGTGCAACTCAACCCCAACTTTGGGCAATGCACGTGAGTATTCTGTTTTGCAAAGAAGTATTAACGTTGCGTAAAACGTTTCGACATATTCTTGTAAACGCTTTACTGATTTTAATGTTAATGTCTTCAAAAAGTTTTGAAAATCCGTCCGTAGAAAACGAAGAGACTCTTCTCCACTAACATTTTCATCAAAGAAATAAGGTCCAATTATGTAACTACCCACTGTTCCTCCCCACATATTTAATGACCAACGATTTTGAAAGTTTTTCAGGTGTGCTAAGTGAATGTTTTTGTGTATTATAATAACGAAAATTGTGACGATGAACATATCCACTTTAACTATCTCTAACCCTGTGTATGAATATGCTACGGATGAATTAAATATTTCCTAATTATTCTGCTCTTTTTTTTTATATTCAATACTTTCTGTTCACTCGAATCGTTCCTTTATACTTTCGAAGCTTTCTGGCTTCGGTTGACTTCTACCAGGGATCGGCTGTGCATAAAGTCTGGATGCTAGCAAAGAGTCTCTTTCAGATTCACCCAAAACGTCGGTCATATCTATTAACTCTTCATCAGAAATATTCATTTGGATGATAACTAATAGCGATGCTTTTATATATTTGACATAAATGTTTACCGACTTTCTTTAACAATTGACTCAGGCAGTCGGCTGCATTCCAGCCTCTATTAGACACATGTTTCGGTGCATAGAACAGAGCTCGTAGATCCTTTTTTTCAAGAAGTAGGCTTTGAAAATACAAAGCTTTTTGAGGTATTGTTGAGTGCAACTTATGATGCATAATTTTCTTGGCTATAAGAACACCAAAGTTAATATTTTTACTTTTAAAAACAATGAAAAAATGTTTTTTTCTGAAGAAGTGTTTTCATCAAGAATTTCCAAAAAAAATTAATAACTCAAAAACTATTGGCTCAATTTTGAAAAATAAAAAATTAGTTAAAAGTTAGTTAGTAGTTAAATAGACAATTTAAAGCCGCACTAGGAAATCTAAAAGTATATAGAATGAATTATTTAAAAAAATTAAATTCCATGCATTTCCGGTGAAACCGGAAGTGCGTCAGAGCTGAAAGTATTTTTAGAATATGCGCCCCAAGAAACCATAAATCTTCCACTAATTATTTTTTCTTTTATTTAAAACACAAAAGAGCAATCGAAGAAACGTCTACTAATGACTCACTCTGTACAATTCTATCGAATATCCTCTTATCCCCTTTCCTCAACTTTATTTTTTAAATTCTTGAATTTTCGGTTACTACTAGTTTTACAAATATGCTCATACGTAATAATTAGTTGTATTCTAATTATTATAGACAATGGAGAAAGTATAACCAAATAATTTTTAAAAGCATGTAGTCTACATGAAAAAATAGAAAAAACTAAACTTTTTAATTCAGTCATTTAATTTTTCACTTGATATTTTCAAAATAGCCACTAATTTCTAGAGAATCTTTGTAGTACATGGTCTTCTTATTGTATCTGGAGTATCTGCGTCAAAAGATTAACAGGTGTCTTAGCATTAACAACCTCTTTTAAATCTAACCAAAGAAAAAGGTTTAATAGTGACAAATCTGGTGACCATGCACTTAGTTGGTCCTCTGCTTTCAATCCAATTTCCTTGAAAAAAAAATATATAAAAAAGCCTATATATGCTGCATGACATGGAAAGTGCAACACCAAGAATGGGTGCGAATTTTTTGACCAAACTTGGTAGAAACGTATAACTAGTCAAAAGCAATAATTGATTAAAATTTTGTTGCGATAGATCAAGTGGTCATGACACATCTGACACTTCATTCAGTTTTCGCTGACATTAATGTGTGGTGTATTAATTGTTTGTTTGAAATTAATTTCAACGGTTTTGTCTTATTATACCTTTGTTTAACGTGTTTAAAGAGTTTTATTACGCCTAGAGTGGGGCAACGTGGAAATTATCGCCAATTAAGCGAATTCGACAGAGGTGGAATTGTTGGTTTGCGAGAAGGTGGTTTTTCATACAGGGAAATTGCAAATCGCCTTAACCGGAACCAATCCACCATTATGCGCTGTTATCAATCATGGACTAGGGAAGGTCAGGAAAGACGCCAAAGAGGAACCGGAGGCCGAAGAAGAACTAATGAGATACAGGACCGCCGCCTTCGCTTAATGGCACTAAGAGACAGGTTTTCCAGTACCAGATCAATTGCTGACGTGTGGTTAGGTAATATTGGTCGTCCTGTAACCCTTCGAACCGTTTATCGTCGAATTAGGGGTTTCGGCTTACAATCTTATCGTCCACATCTTGTGTTACCACTTACGGCTCAACACCGACAGCAACGTTTGGAGTGGTGTAGATTGCGACTGCACTGGAACGTGGAGTGGCACAGGGTGGTATTCACTGATGAATCTCGATTTTGTCTAGGGATGCATGATGACCGTATGAGGGTCAGACGAAGACGTGGGGAACGTCGTGATATTCAGTTTTCCGTTGAAAGGCATGTGCATCGAGCAGTGGGTGTTATGGTATGGGGTGCTATAGCATATGGGAGTAGGTCTCAATTGGTGTTCATCCAAACCACCATTAATGCCCAGCGTTACATTGATGAGGTGGTAGAACCCCATATTCTACCATATCTTCAAACGCTCGAAGACCCACTTTTCCAGCAGGATAATGCCCCTCCTCAAACGAAAATTCTTCTCAAATTCAATTTTGAGTACATATGAATTCTTTATAAATTTGTTTAAACTTAGTAGTTGAAGAAATATTGGCAGAGTTCGATTTTTTCACTGAAGTAAACTACTACTTCCGGTCTGCCGATTTTACTGAAAATCTAATCAGATCTCAAGAGGGAGATTATACTCGTAAATATAAAATTTTAAATTGATACCTATAGCGGTTTGACCACTATCGTGGTCACACGTACACACAGAGAGAGAGAGAGAAAGAGAGAGGGAGAGAGGGAGAGGGAGAGGGAGAGAGAGAGAGAGAGAGAGAGAGGGAGAGGGAGACATTTTTTAAAAACCACTTTTTCGGTATCAGGGCACTTCAAAACGTGGACATCTGCAAAAATCTCGAGGTCGAAAATTTTCATCATCACAATACTTTCTTATACATACTACGTATAAGAAAGTAAAAGTGCAATCATTATCCATGGCCTATTACACTAGTTTACAAAATGAATTTTTTTTTCATGTACATTTGATGATAGGTGACTTTTCGTTTTAATATTATAGACAACATTCCGAAGGAGATTGCGAGTTTTTGAAATTGCCAAACTAGAATTGTTTACAAGGCATTGTTTTAGAGGATCTAGTGCAACACGTTTGGCAAATCATGATAGTGATTTGTTGACCTTAAAAAATTATGGGGGTTGGTCAGCTTCAATATAAACCTCCTCCTTAAACAAAAAGATTAAAATATCTTATAGCACGAATCTCAAACTAATACATACATTCCGGGATGTTCAAACGAAACCACTACAATTGATAGAAATAACAGTTTTCACAAAATATTCTATCAACAAGTACGAGTAGTTTTCCTGGTATTACTATAAATGTCCAAGATCCATCTCATGCGTCATGATGAGTTTATAAGTTATAAACGCATCATTTTTGTTGTGTTAATAGGGTTACTATCACATCAGATTAGTAAAATATTTTTAAATTGCTGTATATACTTTACTTTTTGTGTTATTATTTAACAATATATTCTTTAGTTCTCTCTGTAACATGAAAAACTATTAAAATATCAGGTAAATGTATATTTTCAGATATCATGTACAGTTCTATGCAATAAATTGGCGTACACTTAATATACGTTTATGTAAATATGACTTTTGTTTGAATACCTGGCATGTATGACAAATTGAATTGACGCTATAATTCCATTTGTCAACTTAACTTAACCCATTTTCACAATGGCAAAATAATGTCAAAATTAGCAATAAGACGTGTACGCCAATTTATTGCACAAAACTGTACATCACTAACTTCCTTGACCAAAAGGCAAACATTGTTGCCACATTTTAATATAAATATTCCAAAGTAATTGCAGAAATTTACTAACAAGATTTGAATACATAAATCTGGATGTAAAAATATTGAATAGGTGCACACATATCAGTGCGTATACAGATAACATAAATGTACATAACCTATTTCATCAATTCGTCAAAAATTAATGTCATTATATATTGCATAATGTACATACTTGGTGGAACGCAGAATTAAAATACAGAGTATTTGAGAGTATAGTTTTATCAACTAATATGACTGCACATAAAAACTGTCAAATGAGTATTTAGTAAATTTGTACATCTGTCATATAAATTTTGCTTTAGTAAAAATAATAATTCAAATTACTTGATTATGTCTTTTCGAGTCAATTGCGGTAGATGTGTCTTTTCTTTAGTACTACATCGAAGGTACGTCACTTGTATCATGGTATGGTTTTCATTGATGCTATTAAATGGGTCCAGATTCTCTCTCCGAAATATAAGGTATTTAGAAGAATTATATGTTTACAATACTTCCAAAAATTACACTGTTTGCAAAGGATATCGATTGTCGGATAAATATGAAAAACTATTAAAAATATCTCATCCAACTTGGGGCTTCAACCCCGATAAGATAGTAATCATGAAGTACGTGTATCGTATTGGATACATGTTAGGTCACGTACCAGTTGGACTTTTTTGTGATCTGTATGGATCAAGGCATTTCTTATCATTTGGCCTTTTGGCAGCTGGTCTGATAAATTGCCTATTGCCATATATGTTAGAGAGATTTTCGTGGATGTCTGTTGCCTTTTTGCTGTTTGTTTTCGGGATTTTTCAAGGTTTTTGTAGACCTGCAACCTTCTGCTTACTTGCGCATTGGATACCAAATTACCAATTAACTTTCCTGATCGCTGCCGTTTTCTCTGCAACGTTAGTTGGCCGAGTTCTTAGTTCTATGGTAGCAGTGTATTTTGCAACTAATATTTTATATTGGCCTGGCGCGTTTTACTTTTGGACGGTGGCTACTTTTGTTTTGTATATAGCTTTTGTAAATTCGGTGTTTTCGAGTCCTGCCACACACCCATTCATTAAACAGGAGGAGAAGCAGCAACTGACAGAAACATTTGGAAATTTGAATCCTTGCCGTATACCTTGGAGAAATATTTTACGAGATGGTGCATTGTGGGCTATAGTGTCAGCTAGAGTTGGGTACAAATTCATACACTCAGCCATAGAAGAAAGTTTTCCACAATTTATTTTTGGTTTATATAATGTAAAGATTGTGATTATACCTTATTATGCCTTTATACCATCGCTGTTACCATGTGTATTTGCAATACCATTTAGCATTCTAGGAGATTACCTAATCAAACGAGATATTGTGCCAACTATATACTTGAGATCAATTTGTATCGCTATGGGAAACATCTCCAGCCCTATTTTACTTTTATTAATTACTTTCATGAATTGCCACAAAGTGATGTCAATGTTTTGTCTCCTTTGTGCTATAATTTGTCAAGCCTTCTACTTTTCCGTAATAGCGGCTACTGTTATAGATAGGACAAGACACTATGCTGGATTTTACGGCGCCGTCTCGAATTGTGTACCAACTATAGTGACCCCCATTTCTGAACACCTCATCTCGAACATAAGCGAGACGAAGACTATGAATGCTCTTAGCAGGGTATTTTATTTTTCTATTGCTGCATCTATCTTTACCACTGTTATATATTTGGTCTGGAATAAAGGAGAACGCGCTAAGTGGGATATAGTAGAAACTCGAGAAGAAATCCGAAGGATGAGATTTGAAAAATAATTATTTACATATAATTGTGTTACAAAATCATTTCACAGTACGGGACTTTACATTAAATATATGAATATAACCTATACATCGTTATGATTTACAATTTAAACTGAATCAGTGTTTTAAACTTATTTTCGCTATTTGCGTTATTGTAACATGCTATCTAGATTTATTGACACGATCTTATTGTATTTTTCGCGAGCATCAATATCTACTTCAACTTTTTAATGTGATGTTAGCGTTTTAGAAATATAACTAAATATTTGGCATTTCTTATTCAAATATCGTTAGCGTTTGCTACCATATGTATTACTTTCTATATCAATGTCATCGTAATAGAATGGTCATAAGTGATTATCCATTTTTCAAACAGCAGAGATATATTTACATTCAAATAATTGAGCTTAATATACTTGAGAAATATTAATTAAGGTTTACAATATCGTGTTTTTCTCAATGGCAAACAAAATCAACAAGGAAAACATGGTGGTACTCCGTAAAATTATGTGTCGAAGAATATTGTTATATATTCAAATTAATCACAATACAATTTGATCTACGCAATTATAAATTGTCTAAAATTGTAAAATTCAACTGAGAAAGGTCTTTTAACTCCTACTATAGTTTTTGTTTTTTATCCCATCGCTTTGTAATGCTTTGAATTGCACTCCTGCACATAGATAGATAGATAGATAGATAGATAGATAGATAGATAGATAGATAGATACTTCATTAGTCCCGTTGACTATGCTAGTAGTATGGGATAAGTCAACATATAAATTCATAAACATGAACAACATATGAATAAAATCTCAAAATACAATGCAGAATAGAAAACACGTTTCTCGGTTTACATAAGAGAAAAACAAGCAATACACGCGTATATGTGAATACAGTCCTAAAGCTAGACTTATAGTAAACAAAAATAGTTGTAGATTACAACTGCTGACAATAGCTATAGTATTCCCCTATATCATAGAAACATAGTTTCACCAGCAGTGCTTTAATTCGTCTGAGAAATATCTCATTCGACACAATCACTTTCAGTTCATCTGGGATCGCATTATATAATCGTACTGCTGTATAATGAGGTGAATTTTTAAGATATGTGTGCAACGGTCTCGCAAGTTGCAAGTGATGTTGATATCTCGTGTTGTACGAATTGTGATTGGTACTAAACTTGTCCAAGTTGCTCCTAATGTATCTTATGTTCTCGTATATATATATGATGGGTAAAGTCATCAATTTGTGTTGTTTAAAATATGGTCTACAGGAATCCCTCGGTCCAAGTCCGAACATTAGCCTAATTGCTCTTTTTTGCAGACAAAACACTCTACTAGTATCCATTGCTTGTCCCCATACCAAGATACTATATGTTAAATGGGGGTAGATCAAGGAATAATATATATTGATTAGGTGTCCAGTATCCAATTGATGTCTAAGACTAAGTAATGCAAAGTATCCACTATTTACTTTTTTGCAAACCATATCAGTTTGGTCTGTCCATCTGAGTATTTTATCTATGGTAGTGCCGAGAAACTTCACTCTTCCTGCCGCTTCCAGTCCATGCTCCCGTAGCAACACCCGCAGATTGAATGGGGTATCCTTCTATTTCGAAAAGTAAACACATTGGGCTTTATTCAAATTTAATCAAAACGAAAATGAAAAGTGTGAACATATGGATGTTAAAACTAACATCAAGCAGTAAATAATTACTGTGACTTACATATATACCTTTATACGTAGAACGTATATGTATATATGCATGTGTTTGAGATACACACATACATTAAGTGCCATTGTCGATAATCGAACGCACATACACCGGTGTTTCGACCTATGAGGTCTCATCAGTGTACGTGGATATTCTCGACAATAGCTTCAAGACTTAAATCGCTGCCTATGTCATTTTCGCATGTTAAATGTAGTGAGAGTATCACAGCGACATCTAACACCCAAAAGATGACACGGAAAAAAGCGATGGCTTCTGACAGCATGTTCTGCTATACAGACGCCTGTATGTTAATAGTGTATCTCGTGTAATAGAGCCTTAGGCGGCGTCACCAATCAAAACGGAAATGAAAAGTGTGAACACATGGATGTTAAAACTAATATCAAGCAGTAAATAATTACTGTGACTTGCATATATACCTTTATACGTAGAACGTGTATGTATATGTATATGCATGTGTTTGAGATACACACATACATTAAGTGCCATTGTCGATAATCGAACGCACAGACACCGGTGTTTCGACCTATGAGGTATCATCAGTGTACGTGGAGATTCTCGACAATAGCTTCAAGACTTAAGTCGCTGCCTATGTCATTTTCGCATGTTAAATGTAGTGAGAGTATCACAGCGACATCTAACACCCAAAAGATCGCTTATTTCCGTGTCATCTTTTGGGTGTTAGATGTCGTTGTGATACTCTCGCTACATTTAACATGCGAAAATGACATAGGCAGCGATTTAAGTCTTGAAGCTATTGTCGAGAATCTCCACGTACACTGATGAGACCTCATAGGTCGAAACACCGGTGTCTGTGCGTTCGATTATCGACAATGGCACTTAATGTATGTGTGTATCTCAAACACATGCATATATACATATACGTTCTACGTATAAAGGTATATATGTAAGTCACAGTAATCAAATCTAATATTAGCATATTCTGGGAACACCATCGAGCAAAGCTCGCCAGGACGGTACCCACCGACACAGCAAGACCCGCAGAATCCAGTGTTGTTATAACCATACTGGTATCATCAGCATACATAGTTATGGACGCTCCAGGTGCATGTCCCGGTAGGTCGTTAACATACAGGATAAAAAGCAAAGGTCCCAACACGGAGCCCTGCGGCACTCCAGCATGTATATCGTAGTCGTCAGACTGATTAGTATCGATAGAAACCCTAAGCCGGCGTCCAGTCAAGTATGAACGTAGCCAGTCCAAAACGGGTCCTCGCATGCCATAAGTTTCAAGCTTGAGGAGGATAAATTCAATATTCAGTGCGTCAAAGGCATAACTCAGATCGAAGAAGAGTCCAACCACTTCATGTCCCTTATCAAGATGTTCATAAAGTTTCTGCACTAATAGAACTGTAGCCGACAGAGTAGACCTCTCTGCTCTGTATCCGTGCTGTTCATCCATCAGAACATTGAATCTCTTCAGAAAAACCATTATACTATCAAATACCATTTTTTCAAATAACTTACTGAAAACACTCAGAATCGATATCGGCCGATAGCTCCGGAGACCAGTCCTGTCACCCTTCTTGGGCACCGGCACCACCCTGGCCACCTTCAGTGATGAGGGGAAAGATCCCTGCTCGATTGATAAGTTAAACCAATAACTAATCGGAGTTGCAATCTCATCTGCTACATATCTAATCATTTTAGACGATATTCCATAAACCCCACAGGAACCGCTTCTGTTTAGTCCATGAACATAACGAACGACATCCAAGTGTGTACCAGGATGCAAGAACACCGATGCACTGACAGACCTTCCAGTGGTACATTGCACGGACGTATAATTACCAAAGTGTTCTCTTATTTTTCGTGAAGCAGTCGTTGTAAAAGTAATGCGCGAAGTTTTCACAGACCTGAGCCGTATCGCTAGTCGTTTCTCCGTTAATGTTTAAAGTGTAACTTTGTTTAATTTTTGGGTTTCTGTCGAGCACAACATTTACAATGTTCCATATTTTCCTTGTACGATTTGGGGCTTCCATAATCCGTTTTGAATAAAATTCTTTTTTCACTTTTTTTATTTTGTTATTGAAAATTCGCTTTTTCTCTTTGTATTTGTGTTGAAGAGTGCTATCAACAAATTGCACATTCCAGTAAAGTGTCTTCAAATCCTTACTTTCTCGTATTATTTCTGGAGTTAACAAAGGTGTTCTATTGCACTTCGATTCCTTTGCTACGTATGTAACAACTGGACAGCTCAAATTCATGTTTTCAAGAAAAATTTCAAGAAATCTTTCAAATGCGGTATCTACATCACCCTGCACATAAACCGTGTCCCAATTTATCTCTTGAAAAAGGCTTTTGAATTTAATCAAGCTTTCGTCAGACGTGTTTCTATAACTTTTTAGTGAGTTATTACCATTATCATTAGATACATCATTGCTAGCCATAATCGACATCTTCTGTGCAAAATGGTCAGCAATGTGATCCGAGAGCATGTTTTCTTCACAGCACGTACTAGGCAAATTTGTGGCCATGTAGTCTATTGCTGTACTGGACACAACCCCGTTTTTATTTGTGAGAATTCTGGTAGGTTCAAACAAAGTATTCCTCAGACAATAGCTCTCCAGTATGTCATTCAAAATGTCACTCTCAATCGATGTGCTTAAATTGTCTATATTAGGGTCTCCACACAGAATTACACTTTAGAATTTACTAGTTACATAATCCAAGCATAGGGACAAATTAGAAAAAAAAGTTTCAGTATTACCCAATGGTGGTCTGTACACACATAGAACACACAACTTATACTTAAATCCAATAAAAGAGATCGCACACATCCCTATATGATTTACCATGCAAAACCGATTTACATTTTCAACAGCTATTCCTTTAACAGTACACTGTCTGCTTATATATATTGCGACTCCTCCATGGTGACCAGAATCCCTGCAAAAATATCAAACTGGATTGAAATTTGTAGGTTTAATTAAAAGAACCGCATCACTGGGTAGCCAGTGTTCCGTCACACACAAAACATGTAAATTATTTTCCATTACAAAAATATCCAACATATCAAGTTTATTCCTAATAGATTGCACATTCACATGAGCCACATTCAAAACGGGCCTGTCATCAAAAGGTAAACCAAAGTTATTCAATTTGTTTAATGTAGTGGTGTTAAAATTCTCCTTGTTCTCTCCGTGATTGGCGAAAAAATAAGGATATGGAAGCAATGAGAACTGAATTGATATCCATCCATTTTATGATGTTTATATCGCCATTTTTCTAAGAAGCAATGCAAGATAAATCTCTTTCAGTTTTTTCATGTTCCTGTTGCCCATATTTTCTTTTTCTTTAGATGCTGCAAAAGGTCAACTGAACAAAATAAAGTATCGAAAAATAATTTGTGATTGTTGTGCGTAATATCTTCAGAAAAATGACGGATTACATCAGCACAGGCTCCAAATTTGCTTATTTTGTCTCGACCCCCTCTACTTCCCTGGTATATTTCAAAGCGATACATATACCCGCTCCTTCCAGCTCTGGCCCATTTCTGTTTTTTTTTTTTTTTGAAAGATACTGCTTTATACTAAGTCGATCTTTTATTAGCAATTTGTTCGTCTCTACATTGATATTCTTCCGCCTCAGCGGCAGACAAAAAGTTACCTTGAATTTTATCTAAGAATGGGCGAATTCTTTTTAATTTATCGTTATCATTAAGATCCAGCTCCAGGTTATTTTGGAAATGAAGGTGTCTGAAAATAGAATCATATTTATTGACATATATTGCATTAGCTACCAGATCCATTCTCAAACCTTGATCACTTCTCCAATACAAACGCGATCGAAGGTACCACCCGATCATTTAAATTCTAAATTATAGCAGGCGGGATTTTTTTTATTAGGTTGTCCAGAATGTCAATTATTGGTTAATTGAAATTTGCGGTTATGTTATACTTTGTGACATTTGTGAATCTTATGTGCGCTTATGTGTAATCGATTTAAATTTAATGGAAATGAAAGCATTACAAGATAAATTAGTTTCATTGTGAATTACAAAAGGTGTTCAAAGTGTTCTCACCCTGTTGCAATGCAATTGTTAACCCTCCGTTTCATGTTTTCTAAAGCATTTGCCAACATCTGAACGGTTATAGCGTTACATGCATTAGAAATTGCCTCTTGTAGTTCTTCAAGATTTTGTGGGTTATTTTTGTAAACTGTGTTTTTCAGATACGGATAAATGAAATAATCAAGAATCGTTAAGTCCGGACTGCGAGGCGGAAATTCAATGACTCGATTATCATAAAACTCGCGAATTCGAGCCATACTTTCCCATGTTTTGTGAGCTGTTGCATTGTCCTGTTGGAAATACCCATGTAAAAGTTCGTCATCATGAAGATTTTGTAAAAACGGTTCAAGTAAATTATTTCGATATGTCTCAGCATTTATCGTTCCTTCAAAAAACACAGGTCCAAATATACGCCTTCTAGAAACCGCTAGCCAAACACCAATTTTCTGCGGATGAAGAGGCAATTGAATAAACTCATAAGGATTCTCCGAAGACCAAATACGCATATTTTGTTTGTTTACGTATATAGCCGGATAGGTGAAACCATGCTTCGTCAGAAAAAAATGTTAAATCCAAAGTGTTGTTGTTATTTAAATTATTCAAAAACCACTGACAGTATTCTATTCGTACAAGAAAATCTCGAGGGAATAGCTCTTGAACGACGTTAATCTTATAGGGATAAAGATTTAAATTTTCTTTTAACATTTTTTGACAAATTCCATATGAAAGGTTTATTTCTTGGGCTAATCTGCGAAGAGATTTTTTGGGAGACTGTTCCATTCTTTCTGCAACATCTGCCACAATCTCAGGAGTCCTTTTTTTGGGCGCGCCACTACCAGCTTTCCTACCTACAGTTCCAACATTACGAAATTTCTCCACACATGTGTAAATTTCTTGGACTAATTTTTGATAATCCGCAGGAAAATTAGGGAAGGCATTTTGAAAATCATTGATGTAGTGCGGTACTGAATATGTCCATTCACCATTCTCTTGTCATTCGGCGTTTTTAAAATAACTTTCAGTTAGAAAAATCTTATGTTCTAAATCAACCATTTTGAAACGTCACTTTGACAATTCAAATTGTAAATTAGTACTTATATACCAACTTAATTTGAATTTCACAACCTACTCTAATTTAAAATTTAAATGATCGAGCGGTATTTTATGTATGACATTATTACATTTGTTCCCAAAAACAAAAGACGTTCGTGCTTAGTTTTCCCAAAAGATTGTTTATTATTTCAGAAGCCATGAAAATTTGTTTGGTAAAGAATGGCATGCAATAAGTCATTCGTAAAGACGACACGAAATAATCAACTGCTCTTTCTTTGCACCTATATGTTTATTGTTTCACTTCCTGAAAAAGGTGGTAAGCTACCATGGCCATACATGCTATCACTCTTTACTCATTTCCGATCGCTTACATTTCTAAAAAGTACAGTTGACGGTATATCATCGTCACTGTTATAGCCGTTTTCTTCTTCAGAAGACAGTTGAATATATGATGAAAGGGTGTCCCCCTTGGATTAAAAATCGACTTGTTATTGCGTTTTTTCATAAAAGTTTTCTCATTCGAGATATTCAATCTGTTTCGTTTTCGGTGGGGCACCCAGTATATAGGACACACAGTAGTTTGAAAGTAATTAACATATATATTTTATTTAAAAGTACTTTTAATTTGCTTGTTTTGAAATTACAATAACAAGATTCTTCCAAATAGGCAAAATGGAATGTGATCACAGAAATAATATAACACTTATCTAACATATATACAAAAACGAATTAGAAAAGCAATATAACGAAAATAAACCAAAACGCAGAAAACAATGTTATATGTCAAAATTTAATAAATAGACTAACGCGGTAACATGTCATGGCGGTATATTTTCTCTGTCTGTCTTATTACTCTTATGGGGAACACAACCCCACCTTAAAGTTTAAAATTTCTATCCAAAGTCATTGAGATTGGAAAGAAATGAGTGTATATACCTACATTCTAAGTGCCGATGTCCTTGATAACGCCACGCAATTGATGACGTGACCCAAAAGATCCGATGGACAGATAGTACCTACATTTATTTGTATACTGAAACTGGAGTGTCAGTTAATGCAGGTAAGCAATTACGTGCATTAACTGAGTGCGTATTTATGACGATCCATGACTCACAACTTAAAAATGTATATAGAGGAAACGCGTTACATTCAATTGTACGTCATACTAGATTCATGCCGGATCTATTTTTATTTCTGGCAGTGACATTTGATATAACCAAAAAAAAAATCATGCTACAATAACTATAACTTAATATACCGCGAGATCGAAAATTATATTGATAAAGGTTTGCCGTGGAATGTAAAACGTCTCTCTTAAGGGTGTTGTATAGCATACTAAAAATTTCGACGTCTTCGGCGCGGGTATCGGGGGGTAGTGCTCATGGGTGGGACTTGCTAATACCCCACTACCATGTACTGTTTTGCTAAATGCTATAGTAAAAATCTAAATTGTACAGTTCCCAGTTTATAAGTACCGCCCTTATGGAGCGATGCATTCGAAATGACATACGTCTGATACGTTAAGTGCTAATTGTCTCTGTTCAGGCTACACATACTCTACGTAACGTAGGTGCTAGTAATATTTTGTATGATTTATTTAGTCTGGTGTCTTGGCGCTACAGGAATGTAGATCGTAAATTTTTTTAGTCTGACATGTGTTCAATAAGTTAAATATGTAAGAGGGAATTCTGATTAAAAGAAATATTACTTAGTGCCTATGAATACTATATAATAATAATAATATTTTGTTGAAAGGCACTAATGTCATCGTCTTGATTATCTTTTCCATTGGCCGTATTGAAAATCACAGGATAATTATTTATATCTATAGGTACTTTTATTATACAAGGTGGTCGGCAAGGTATCCGAGAAACCTCGTACATGAATTCAATGACTAATTTTAAGCAAAAATGTTCTTATTAACTTTTTCCGAATTCCTAACGGTTCTTGAAATATCGGTGTTCGAAGCTGTAATTAATTACTAGAGGGTTTAGAAGAAAATGTGATTTATTTTATGGAAAGCCTACGGAGCATTATTAAAGCAGCTCAATGTGTCCACCGCATTGTACAATGCATAACTAAATCTTCCGTCAGAGTCCTCGTTCCCAGTTGTAGTTCTCCATATTGTTTTTCGCCTCATAAAATGTCATGAATCTTATGGATGAGCCGGTATTTTTAGGCTTTCCCCTTGAATATGTAAGTAACTAGATTTTTTCATGTCCCATATGAGAAAATCTAGTGGGTAGAGATCCGGAAATCGCGGTGGCTAAGCTATGGAACCACCACGACCTATCCATCGATTTGGAGACTGTTCATTGAGAAAATTAGTGACACCTCTTCCACAATGGGCCGGAGGACCATTATAAATAATGAAGTGTAGCCACCACACGACTTTCTTGTACATATGAGCGTTTCAAATTATACAAAATTGGAATTTGAATAATTTTTGTATAAAAAGATTCATAAAATTTATAGTTTGAAGCGCTCATACGTATAAGAAAGTTGTGTGGTGGCCACACTTTATTATTTTCGAATATCTTGCAAAGTGTGCATTCTATAGTGAATCATTAAGGAAACTTTTTAATTGCATCCCTTATATATTACAGAACATAAGAATACATACAAAAATTAAAAAGTGACGTATTAAAAAATTTAAATTCATTGTGTGAAAACGAAGACTAACTATTCATGATATGTAGTGCAAAATGTGGTTCATCAACGTCGTCATTGTATTTATCACCAGAGCTATCAAAAGCTGTAGAGGGGCCTGGTAAGGGAGATGGAGGCGAAGAAATAGAAGTATTTACAAGGGCAGGAGTTCTGGTTATAGCTTTTGAAAAGAATGTCGTTAATGTAGTATGCTTTGTAACTTGTAAAACTTCACTTATTGGCCGTTCAACTTTCGTGAACCGTTCAATATTTGAATCCATATCTTCTAGTTTTAGTAGTTTCATTCACTTTCCTCTACGGGTTCCTCTTCCGGGAGCCGTTGTACTTCCAACTCTATTAAATCTTCGTTTGTTAATTCTCCCTCAATATACTCAACTAATGCTTCAATATCCTCCACTTCAGCTTCTAAATTGAGTATGTTAGTAAGTTCCACTACTTTATGTATGGCATTAGTGTACTCGTCTTTGTCAAAATCTAAATTATTCGTGAACACTTTCTGAAATTTTACATTTTTTCATCCATAATTTTATCAAATTGCTCAATAAATTATTCCACTGCTTCGACGTCAACGCTTGCTGCTTCACCGCTAAGACTTCTATTAAACTTCAGAGATCATTCGCGCCTTTGCCTGAATAATTAGTAGGCTCATCGGCATTCTATTTTGTATCTGGTCATCAACCAAATCGCGAGGAGCTTTTCCATCTCAAGAATCAGACCTTTCCGCTGCCTAGTTATTACGGCTCTAAAACCTGTCGATGATTTTAATGCATCTTTTACTTTAGTCCTGTCCTTCAAGATTGTTGAAATTGTTGAATGCGCCGGATCCAAGTCACGTGGTATCTCTTTAACTTTACTGCCATCTTCATTATCGCAGCGAGTACATTAGATAATTTGTAGATAATATTTTTTTTTTTAAAAAAAATTTGTTCGACCAACTATTTACTCGGAAACTCCATTCACAAACTTTTTGAGATTACCAAAAACCCACAAGGAGGGAAGGGGGGGTTCCAACTGTTTGGTTTTAGAGTCGTCGCATACCCCACTAACGATTAATCAAATAAAATAGTCTCGCATATTTTTTTCTAAAAAAATACAGAATGACTGTACTATAATATCATGTATTGAATGGAATTTCATTATTTTATTATTATATATAAATTATTTAAAGTTTAATGTTTATTCATTATTATTATGTAACTACATCTGTAAAATAATATGTCCTGTTTCTGTCTGTTCTTTATTTGCCATAACAGGAAAAGTAATCTAGCTAAATTTTTAAAATAAAAGATATCCTTACAGAGCAATTTCTGGTTTACTTCAAATCTTTTTATAACTGTCCGAACACTGAATCGTTTGAGAGTAATTTTTTGCTAGGTCGTAAATTAATCTTTTGAACGTCTACCAGTCTGGTACAATATCTGTACAGAGGAAGTAGGCACCATCTATATCCATCTCATTTTCTATATTAGTTTTACATTATTTTTAACTGACTTATAAATGTCAGTAGTATTTTATCTTGATAAATGTAAAATAGTGGAAGAACTAAAAAAGCTAGTATTATTTATGAATCATATGTAATGTTTTTGTTTAAGTTTGTATTTATGTAAAAGTTATCAAAGCCTGCCAGCCAATGTGTACAATTTTATGAAATGTAATACAAAATAATATAAGTAAATTTTACAAAAAGAAAATATATATTAATTTTATAAAGTTAAATCAAGGTTACGCGATAATGTTTTCAATTTTATGATATGTAAAATAATATAAAAAATGTCGATTTATGTATTCCGAATATCGCTCGTAAAGTGAATCCCCACCTAAACAAAGTAACTCCGCCCTGTCTTGGATTGCAAGGATATATCAAATATTTGACTGCAGGTGGCGTACTAAAGCAGTGCCAAAAATGCATTTCTTTCTTATCAAATTACACATTTATCTTAATAAATACGAAAAAAATGTGCTAGAAATTAATGTTCACAATAATATGTTATACGTCGGTACGCATTTTATTTTTCGATGGTCTATTTATATTTAATTTTTTATAACAATTAATAAAAAATTGAAAAAACAAAATGCCTAGGGACGTGTAGATTAACATTATAAGAATATTTCATCTAAATCATTTTTGCATAAAGTTTAAAGGTAGCCTTTAATCTGTAAATATTTGAAAATGTACCTATACAACACCCTTAAGTTATATGGGTATAATTTTTCATCTAGCGGTATTTGGTAATTGAAATGCTCTATGACTTCAGTCTTTCTTAACTTCCGTCTTTCATAACGTAATATATGTGAAAAAACACATTTTTTACTATTTTAAAAAAACGATATACTGATATGCTCTCATAGATTTTTTATTTATTATATTAATTTAGTTTGTGGAAAAACCTTAAGTGTTTCATAACTTATCCATAATATTTTTTTTAACAGACGATTATAAACAAGGGTTTGGTATACAGAATTGATAATAAATCTAAATGAAGATTCTGATAGTGACGAATGTAACTAGAAGGATAAAGAAAAACATATTGTTGGTTATAAGCATGAAATTTTATCACTAATTAATAATTAATGCTGTAAATTTTGACATTGTACAACTCTGATAGTACTACTATTTAAATAAATGCAAATGTATACCATTAATAAATTATTTTCTTTATAACTTTGATTTGTATAAAAAGTATATACAACTGAAAAGAACATTTTTTCATAATTTGCATTATTTCCATGGAGTTTATCAATATTCCGTCATTCGTATTTATTAGGTAGTGGATCATGGAATCATATTTACTTGTGCTTGGAAATGTATTTTTCTAAATAAGGAGAAATTAATAAAATAATAACTGTTATTCTATTTAAAAATTTATCGCTGGAAGAAAAAGACTAACCCGAAGGCGGGAACGAATCATCGTTCTACTGTTGAGTTGACTTTCTTAAATGGAAGAAAAAAACTTTAAAATATATTTTATTATTGTGTTAATTTATTACACAATCGTCGTATAAGCGTTCTAATTGTCTAGTTTCTCTACGTTTTACACGCTTATCAAAGCTGTCAAAATTTATTACCATCTACGTTTATCTCCTATTTAGTTATATATCTGCTTTCCGAGAACGCTCGTAACTTTTTAGTGGTATTGTTATGCACAAAGAGAAACTGGTAAAGTAATACATAGCCGAGGAATCATGCCGTATTTTTTATTGACTACTCTTTCTGTAAATAATAATGTGTTTAACATTAATATTGCAATATTGCATTGCTTAAGTTTATGTTTCGCTTAGCGGATAAGTCGATTATTTTATTTAACTTTTACTGTTGTATAGATTTTTCAATTTTGGTATGGATATTTCGTTTTAAAAGTTGCTCATCACGTATCCGCATATAGTATATTACATTCCAAATTATTATCATGAATTTTTATAGTTTTTAAATTACTTACTGATAGTATCACTTAAAAATGTGAAAAGAATTGCTCAGACTAACTAACTCCCGCTTACAAATATGGCCTCGTATAATGAGCTGCCTATGTTAGTACGTGACGGAAGAGTAAAAGGGCCCACACACTGCAGTTTTGTTCGACAGACTTGTTCGTCGAACAAGTCTGTCGAACAAAACCGCAGTGTGTGGGCCCCTATATAAACAGGCCGAACCAGATATTTTCTGCAGCTTTGTACGCTAACATCAACGGCGGTTTTCGACCCACACACTTCAAATTTGTTCGACGGTTTTGTTCGACAGACTTGTTCGTCGAACAAAACTGTCGAACAAAACCGCAGTGTGTGGGCCCCTTAACTCTTCAATAAGAAACTTATTTTATTGTAAAAAAATATGTTTTGACGTAATTCTCTTGAAAGTCCTTAGTGAGTCTGCAATTTTTTCAAACCATTCAAATAGCATTTTTTTGAAAACTCTTCCACCGAGTATTTTTTTTTCAATTCGGAAATATACTGAAACCGGAGAGTCAGTTTTTGCACGTCATACCTAATGTATCACGTTATCTTTGCAATGTTGTGAATTGTAGGCCGCCTTAATTTGAATTGGTATATACTGCAGGTTATGTTCATGTATGTTTCAAATGTTAAACTAAAAGTTTAAATTTAAGACTAAGAGAAACGTATGTCTATAGTAATTATGTTGATCGTTATGAATTGTGAAGAAAAGAAAAATGAATGAGTTTTTGTATTAAAATATTGTTCAGATTTGTACATGCGCAGACTTGTATGCGCATGTAATTACATAATAGAATTTAGATTATAACATGTTGAAAATAACAAAAAGAAACAGTTTATTATCATTCAAAAATATATTATATATTTCAAATTTGCAATATAAAATTTAAAATTTAGATACCAAATAATGAAAATTATAAACAATAATATATTTTAACCACTAAAATGCATTAAAATTTTATTTTAATTCATTTCTTATCTTAAAATTCTTAAGTAATTATGTGGCACATTAAATTTCATTTTATGTAGTACATAAAGAAACACAACAAATTTGTGAGAGCCTGAATCACAAGTGGTATCACTATTTCCGCCTACAATTAATTCAGCAGCATCGTCTTTGTCAAATATCCCACTTCTATGTCCCACCACTTTTGTATTTCTCTTTCAGTATGATAAACAGTATTTTCCTACACTTCTGGAGTAATTATACTGAATGTTTCCTTCCACAATTAAATGCATTTGTCTTTTCCATATCCGTCTCTTCCAATATGACGATAACTTTTCGTTATTCCACATACATTTTCAATGGGGTTCAAAATGCAATGGTAAGGTGTTAATCTCAAAACTTTATGATCATACTGTTCAGCAATTTTATCTACTACCATGCTTATTTTCTAATCAATATGTAATAATTGCTTTTTGTACATATCTTGTTCATAAACAACATTATTTGTCAATAATCATTGCATTATATCTGCTTTTTTCCAATTAGAATTAGGTACTTTATTTTCTAATGTAAAATGGTAATTCGCATTGCCCATAATAAACATAGATGGTTTTTTCAAGTTTCGTATTAATTAATTTTCAAACCAGGAAAGAAATTCATTTTTCCGTGATACTCACTTTCCTTCGTTTTTGAAAAAAGTAACAAACAAGCCCCATGAATGAAGCTATTTTTGTTACGTACATGGAGATTAATATAACGAGTCTCCTCTGTTTTCAATGATTTCACACTTTTCTTATTACCATCTTGTCATGATCTGCATATGCTATCTACTATTTTCAAAAATGTTTCATCCAAATTCGAATTCTATGGATCTCATATTTCTTACATATGCTCCTAAAATAGTAAATCTTCAAAATACGATGTGAGGTAATTCCATAAGAACTGTTTTAGGACTATCTTTTAGCCATCGGAAACCAATTTTCTTTAATATAGTATTTAGTAATGTCAAACCACATTTAAAAATGTCTCTTTCTTTAAGTTCTTCTAATATAGAACGTTGAATTACGTGCTGCTTTTTTTGATAATTTCATATATTGTATTCCTTGTATCGAGATTGTTAGTTTTAGCAATTTCCGTAACTGATTTTCTTTGAGAATACTTTTTTAGGGTTAAGTATTGGTTGCTTATTCCCAATTTGACTTACAGTCGCCATACTAATATTTAATGCTTCACTAACTCTCTATAAAAACAATATTAATATTCTTATTACATATTATATATAATTAATATATACGTACCTCATTAATAGCATTGATTGGTAGCAATGGTCCTCCATTATTTCGTTCTTTTGTAAAATAATTGATCAATGACGCAACTAGCAGCTTGCTTTGTTTACATACAGCTTTTGGCATTTTAATGCAGAAATATAATATGAAGATGCAAAATTAGTTCATAAAAAAACTGATAAGTTAATAATAGAAAGCAGGCAAATAATTAACAAAAATGACAAGAAAATGACAGCTAGTTAGTGGCATTTGCGGTATTGAAATTAGAAATGGCAAAATGAACGTCGAATGTTACTGTCAATATACAAAAAAAAACTACTTATAATTTTGTTAAAAGAACTTAGAAAGTTAAACAATCCGATAATTATTAACACCTATAACATTAACAAAATAGTTCATTAAAAACAAAAATGTATATTATTATAAATAATAATAGTTATTATTATTCATATAAATTTTAAGTTGTGAGGTTATCATGGATCATCATAAATACGTAATTGTTTACGTGCATTAACTGACTCCCCAGTTTCAGTATGAAAGGAAACAAGTGGTAGCCAGATCTGGTTATTCACCAGATCTGGTTTCCAGCATAAGAAGCAGCAATTTGTAAACGAATTGAACTAATGTTGTTATAGTAACAGAGGACAAATGAGAAGGCGCATTGTCATAATGGAAAAAACAACAAAACTTGTAGATAAATCCAATATTTCGACTGTATTCCAGGCGTCATTTACTGTGACATATCGACAGAAAATTTTCTTTAAATTGATATAAAACGTAACCCATCTGTCATATTTGCATGAAATTTTGACAGTAGACATAAAAAACATGGCGGAAGCCGCAAGATGATCACCGTAGTGAAATGATTGCCAATTTAAGTTGCTGTATTATGTAAATTATTGGAACATATTTCTGAACAATGAACTATTGGAAGATATTTTTGAACAATTGGAACATATTTTTGAAGGGGTTCCAGGTTAGTAATATCATTCTCAAACTCTTTCTTCGGTAGTGGGTATGGTAGTAAAGTGGTATCAGAGTGATTTTTTGTGACATGTATGTCATTTGAATGATTTATGATTATTTTATTCAAAAATTTGATACTTGGAAATAGTGAATAGTTTCTTCTTTATTACGCAAGTTTCTTTAAAAAAAATCTAAATGCGTCTTGTTGTCCCGAATCATATTTTGATTAACTCGCCTGACATTAATCTTTTTACTGCAAGATTCGACTAAAAAATACCAGTTATTGGGTTGATGAACAACTATCTTTCTTTTATTTTTTTCGATTTAGGCAAAATTCTCTGTCGCGCGGAAGAAAGCTGTGCCCAGGTTTTGGATAAATGACAATGTACGAGTATGTTGTCAAAAACTTAATTTTGGAGGAAGATGATAAAGATATATAGTAGACTGATATACTTGTTCTAAGCTCCACAATTATCTGTGAATATATAAAAGGTTTTTATGGAATCCGGTAAATGGATAAACGATATCATTTCGATATACCCTTTGCTGACCACACTTTCCTCAAACATATACCGATTGTGTCAAATATCATTAGCCATAGCGAATCTCATGCATACCTATGTATGATGTATACGTATTGCTATGATATTAGTACAATTGTTCTAGGGTTGCCGCGATATAGCTCAGAAAACAAAATTCTCTCTCACTCAGGTTCCCTCGGCGAAACTGTACAATTTTCACGTCAGGAATCGTGTTCTTAGGAAACAGTATAAAAAAACAACAAATTACTTGAAGACAAAAAAAATGAAATAATTATTTAATTAACTTTTCTAAAATTTTTAATAAAATTGAAAAACAGATCAGATATAATTATTTATTACAAAAAAAAACAAAAAAAAAAAACTTTAATTAACAAATTCTCAAGAAAAAACCCTACCCACTAATTGACCAGATAGGATAAAAAAAACTTGTACTGACAAACACGACAAAATTTACCTAATTAATTACTGAAAATAATTCACAAAGTCCATACAAAATAATAATTACTTAAATTGAATAAATTAAATACCTATAATTAAAATACATCAAATTATATAGCAAACTGATACAGTAAAGAAAATTATCTAATTTAATAGCTTCTCAATAAATATAAAATATTTTCAAACACGTGCTGGAAAAAACAAAATGAAGGATACGAGTCTACTTTTACAATATTAAAATTTTCTCTTATTATAATAAAGAATGCATTCTCTTTCTTAAAAGTAAATACTTAACTTGTATAACAGCAATAAAACTAATTCACAAACTTGATTAAATCTCGGCTCCTTATAATCAAATGAAAATTATAACAATTTTTTTTTCTTTAATATTCAAACATAAAATATCTCCAATTCAACAACTGAACTTAACGGGAGACCAAGATTTAATGTCCATCAATATTAAACACTCGGCCAGTGAAGGTCACGCACCCCTTCCACATTGAAATAAAATTCTCACATCTATACAATATTAAAATATCAAGTTAAGGAGCGTAAATAATCTTTCTGGCATCTTCTCTTTTAAATTCAAATAACAACAACATAAATATTAACATACACAGATTACCAAAATACTACTATACCTCCCAAATTCGTAAACAGAAACCAAAATACAGTGTGTACCAAAACATTTGCCCCACAGAAATATAAATTTGAAATAAATCAATTTATCTAATTTTAATTGTCCATAATATATAAAAAAAAACCATAGCAGTATGTATATGTATGCCAACCCGGTACCTACTGTCCGCCCTAATGCCGGCGCCGTATACATCGTATATACGTATACATTGATTTCCTATGGCTAATGATATTTGACACAACCGGTATACATTATAGATTTTGAAGTCTTACAACTGCGGAAACCTTGTAGATCCATATTTGATTAGCATAAAATACGGCATTTGTAGGAACAACAGGAACACGAAAGTCTTGTAGGTAGTCAAAACATAGCGTTTTGACAGTTTTATTAGTTCGTGCTGCTCTTGATCTTTAAATCGTCGTAAGAATCCTGAGATTTGCGAAGGTGAAACACTTTTTATCTTAAAAGCGAACTTTTTTTCCCCTACTGCTAGTGATTCCATTTCAGCCTTTAAGTGATCTATAATAAAAATTACTTTGGGATTACTGGGCTTATTTTGTTTGAGTAGTTTGTAGGTCTAGGGTCAAAATGCTTAAGTCAGTAGGCAAATATTTTCTTACACTATCATTTTTAGAATAATGGAGTTTTCTGCATTTGAAATATTTGATATGTTCGTCAATAGCAATTACTACGACTGGCACAATGACCATGTCAATCAAGATCATGTTCACAAGGCTAACATTACTATTTTGTACCAATATTGGCTTTTATAGTAATAGTTTGGCTGGTTTAAATGTGTTATTTTGCTGCTCTCCTAGTGTCGCAATCGTCTTCGCTTTAGTTCGAATATGCTTAAAACGAAAACTTAAATATGAGCCTGAATATCTCTGTCAATCATTGAGTAAAAATCCGAAGAACATTTAGTCCTCTTTGCTTCAGTAAAACTCTTCATAACATTTTTTGACAAGTTACATAATCCGAACTGCTTGATATGTACAGATGTACATATCTTATTACTAGGAGAAAAAACCTTTAATTGAAATAAATTAACTGATCAGAGACTATGCTCGACGCGGCGTCTCCAATCGATCAATATTCTCCCCAGAAACACTCAATTAATTAGTGACTATGCTCGTCGCGGCGTCACCAATTAATGATATCCACAAATTCAGGGTGCAAGATAATTGTGTGAATCAGAGCATGCACTTACCGTTAATAATTATTATTAATCGCTTATGATTAATAATATTTCCAGATGTTGACTTCGAAGTAGAACCGTCGATGTTATTATATCTGTGACCTACCCTGCATATCTAGCTCAGATTACACTGGGCAACAAATTTTCGAAAAGTTCATGCTTCCAAGCTGAAAATAGTCATTTCTTAATGAATTCAATGTGCTGAACACGAAAATGACTAAGAAAAAGCTGAATTGGCTACGGGTTTTCTGTAATATGTACGCATATTTCAGAAAAAGTGTACTTATGTCAATATTATAATACATGGTAAGAAAACATTTACGCATATTTCAGAAAAAGTGTACTTATGTCAATATTATAATACATGGTAAGAAAACATTTACGCATATTTCAGAAAAAGTGTACTTATGTCAATATTATAATACATGGTAAGAAAACATTTACGCATATTTCAGAAAAAGTGTACTTATGTCAATATTATAATACATGGTAAGAAAACATTAGTCTGCTTTCGGCTTTCGACTTCTTTTGGCCTGCCGTTTGTAGTGGACTTGTGGAGCATCTCTACTGATTGTCCAACAATAGTCAGCTAGCATTGACGTAGACCATTTGCCTTGGTACCGTTGCTCCATGGTGGCAATGTCCTGATGAAAGCCTTCGCCGTGCTCATCGCTGACCTGCTCGCAGTTATCAGGAAAGAAATCTAAGTGGGAATCAAGAAAGTGGATCTTTAAGGACATATTGCAGCCGAATTCATGAAACAAAGCCAACATATCCTCAACCAGACACTTGTAATTTTCTGCCTTGTCATTCCCCAGGAAGTTTGCTGCCACTTGATAGAATGCATCCCAAACCTGTTTTTCTTTACCTTGAAGAAGTTCCTCAAACTTGGGGTCTCGGAAGAGCTGTCTAATTTGAGGCCCCACAGAGATGCTCTCTTTAATTTTGGCTTCACTGAGTCGAGGGAATTTGTCATGCAGGTACTTGAATGCTGGTCCATTCTTATCCATGGCTTTTACCAAGTTTTTGACAAGACCGAGTTTGATGTGTAAAGGAGGAATGATGATTTTGTGTGTCTGTGCCAATAGTGGGTGCTGTACATTCGTTTCTCCAGGCTTAAAAAATGCTCTCGGAGGCCAGTCTTTCTTGATGTAGTGCAAATCGATTGCTCTGCTCTCCCACAGGCAAAGAAAACAGCAGTACTTTGTATATCCCTGCTGCAAACCCATCAACAGAGATACTATCTTCAGGTCAGAACATATCTGCCAGCCATACTTGCTGTAGTTAATCGTCTCCAGTAGCTGCTTTAGATTGCCGTAAGTCTCCTTCATGTAGACCGCATGTGCAATAGGTATGGATGGAAGCTGGTTCCCATTATTCAACAAAACCGCCTTTAGGCTCACTTTTGAAGCGTCTATAAACAGCCGCCATTCGTGGGGATCATGTGCAATACCGAGAGCTTGTAGTAGACCGTCAATATCGCAGCAGAACACAAGGCTTTCTTCTTTCTTAAAGAAAGATTCGAAGAGCTGATGGCGAGTGCGAAATGAAGTCACTCGGACATTCTGTTCCAGAAGATTCCACTGTCGAAGTCTTGAGGCCAGTATCTCCGCTTTGCTTTTCGACAGATCCAAATCGCGAACAAGATCGTTCATTTCATCCTGGGTAATTTTATGTGGTGCAGATGTTTCGTCAAAGCACGAAAAGTCATCATCCTTACTGCCACGTTGAGGAGAACTCGCCGACGCATGGCCATCCTCATCGTCTGAACTGATAGAAAAATCTGTAGGAGGTTCTGGAATTGGGAGTCCTTCGCCATGAGAGACAGGTCGCAGAGCAGATGGTATGTTAGGGTATTCAACTGTCCACTTCTTCTTCTTGGTGATGCCTCCAGAAGCTGGTCGTACCATACAGAAATAACAGTCGTCAACGTGATTGGTGGGTTCCCTCCAAATTATGGGCACAGCAAATGGCATTGCCTTTCTTTTGCCCTTAAGCCACTGTGAAAGATTTACGGCACAAGTGCGGCAGCATACGTGTGGGGTCCAGTCTTTGTCCTGGTCGCCTATCTTGCAACCAAAATACAAATGATACGCTTTCTTAACTGTTGCACTGATGTTCTTTTTCTGTCCAGCAAATGTCACTTCTCCGCAAATATAACAGAAGTTATTTGCACTATTAACACAGATACGAGGCATTGCTACTGTTTAGTTACTTTACGCTATAGCAATCACTTATGTATGCTAGAGCTTCGAAAAATATGCGCGAATGAACGGACATTGCACGAGTTAACTGTCACGTCGGCCATTTATAAATAAACTATAATTAGCTATTGCTTGATATTGCGCAATCAATTTCGCAACACTCTCAATGGAAACTTACAGTAAATGCTGCATTAACTTCTTTGCATGAAGGGGTGATGCAATATGACGCAAAATTTCGTAATTTCTCACTAAATTGCATTACATTATGCAATAGCATCTATGCAATGGACAAAACGTCAATATCTCTTGAACGTGAGCCAATCAACTTTTTTCAATGTGATATTCGTGTTCAGCACGTTGAATTCATTCAGGATTGGGTACTTTCACCTAAGAAGCAATTTCACTGTTGACCAGTGTTATTAGTAAGAGCGTGAGATTACTCAAAAAGATGTTAACTAATGCCCGTTGCGCCACCCATTTTATAATAATAAACTTTACTGTTGTTAAAGTATCGCACAATTAAAATGGGAAATTGCACGAACTAATACTAGGCCTACCTCAAAGGAAACAAATCAATAAAAACAATAACAATTTATTAAATAAAAACAAGAGAAATTTGAAATATAAAATTTAGTTACATTACAATAATAAATAATATTAATTGAAGTATTAATTACACAAAAGAAATATTGAGGCCCAAAATATAAATGATTGTTGAATAAACAAATATAACTTTAACTTTAGTTGTTAAAAATGACTCAATTTAGACTAAATTTAAATTCATTACAAAAACAAAGAAAACTAAATTTTAGAGAGACGGTACATACAGAAAAGAAAAATAATAAGAACAGATTCAACAAATAATCAATCTAATTAATTTAATTGGTCAGATTCAGTAAACTAATTGATCAAATATGGTGCACCATTTACATTAAAATTTCTATGAACTTAATATTACAAATATTAGAAACTTGATAAATATTTAATACATTCAAAATAATTTGACCATAATAGAACAAAACAAAAAGAAAATAATAGTGACTATTACAACACACACAGATACAATAAAAAGACTTAATGAACATATACAAATTTGGACAAATACAAAGGTTCTTGATGAATATGCCTTGCGCACAGTTTTATTTAAACGTTATTAAACAACAAAAATCTAACTTTTAATGTTGATGACAAATTGGATGTCGTACTATTTTCCTGCTTTCAAAAGTACAGGTAATAAAGACTCAAGTACCTGGAAATTACACGTCCAGAACGTCAGTGAAGATGGTTCCCCCGTACGTCTATTTCCGCCGCTCTGCCCCCGTTCGATGTTGTTTAACGGGCCCTGTGTCGATGGTATCGATGAGATGTCCCCTAAATCCGAAACAACGCCGTGAATTGAAGGACGATACATTCTCCAACAATTTGTTATTTGGAAATTGAGTTTAAAATCACCCTGACCGGTGTATCCATACTTAGGATATTAACAACTCGTTTCCATGAACATCTTCACCGCAGGGCTAGCGATTCGATGCCGGGAGCCTCAGCTAAAACTTATTCAACTACCACTTCACTAATTACTGTTACTTACTGAAGTGAAAATAAAGATGTACATACTTACTAATGATGCTATGGTGCTGTAATAGCGAATAATTTTAGACGTGCTTCGCCCTTTTAAAGGCTCGGAGGTGCGGAGGGGCAAGACATGACCATTCTAGAAAAATCTAGGCGTCGGAAAGACGATGTTGGATCACGCCACCAGAAAATGCAAAATACGCAATTCCATACAACAAGGAACTGTGAGAATTATTTAGATAATTCTAGATGGACAAAAAAAGCATACGTCGCCAATATTAAATTTTAACATAAACCAAATATTTTAAATGGAATATTTTAAAACGGAGTAATATATGCGACGCAGATTTTAATGTTGAAAATTTTAAGACGTATTTTATTTGGAATTTGAACATAATTTGAATTAATACTGATTTGAAAATATTTAACACGTAATATACAGGGATGAATGAATTGAATGTTGGCCGCTGCTTTTTAAACATAACAATCTTCCTTTAGCGTTCTTAAACGCCACTGTTTCTAGTACGTTTTCGAAAAATTTTTTGCCACTGGGATGGTTGACGTAATCTCTCTTTACCTGCAAAAGACAAGGTTAAATGAATACAGAATGAATACACTGATTTGGTTAAAACAAAAGAAAAATATTTTATATTATGTTTATTTGATATACCAGATGATCCAGAAAAAGAATGTAAACGCCAAGGATAGTAAATTTTTGTGTGGAATTCAAAAGAGAAGTTAAAGAAAAAAAGGTTCATTAGGTAATTTTGGTCTCTAGGTTTTTTACATTTACTTCATAAAAATTTACAAGTTATCACCTCTTATCGGCATTACCAAGTTCCGTGAATTCCTTTAGATAGTAAATGCATTGCATCAATTGAAATTGTAAAATTATTGCATTTTATATACCGTTTGGCGTTTTAACCTCACTTTCATTTACTTCATTCTTGATATCTTTCTAAATTTACAACGAAAATTTTCGAGTCCTCAGTAAATTTGATTTAAATGACGTTCATGGTAAGATGACAAATATTTTTTTAAATATTATCGCCAGAAATCCGACAATCTTATTTACACAATGACCACCAGATCTCATTAGTTGTCCTACTAAAGCTGATACAATGTCTCAGTTCGTACGCAATTCGATGTGATGTTATTCAGTTGGCAACAACATTTATTTACGTACAAGTTTCTGAGCTGAAAACTTTGATCAGGTGCGTTTTTCTATCACATGTGAATGTTTTAAAAAACACGGATGTAACAGAGACGCCAAGGAAAACAAAATAGGATGTCTATTCGCAGCCAGAAAATGTAATGTACCACAACCGCCATTACGCCACCACATTAACAAAATTCCTGTTAATCTAGGTAGTTTCAAGGCAACTTTTGGTCCAGATATGAGAAAGCACATTTTAGAGTTTGATGAAAGATTTTTTAACTTTACTACCAAGGATGCCATACAATTAGCGTTCAGGTTTGCGGCAAGAACTGGAATAATAGAACAAAGATTCGACAGATTAGCTCAAATGACTGGATGGGATTGGCTGACAGGATTCAGAAAACGAAATCTTAGTTTGTCAGTAAGAGCACCAGAGCGAACATCAGCAACAAAATTGATAGCGTTCAACAAACCACAAGTGATGAAATTCTTTACTCCATTAGAAAGTATATTGACCGAGGAAAGAGAAAAAAGCAAATGCACGCTTTAACGAGCGCCAAACGTAGTGAATATATTGCTGTTGCTGTCTGCGTTAATGCTACTGGTAATTTAGTACACCCTGCCTTAATCTTTCCCCGAAAGAAGCACAAAAGAATTATTTTGATGGAGCACCGCCAGGCACTTTAGGTATGTGTTAGAAAGTGGATATATGGTTGAGAAACTGTTACTAAAGCGGATGAAGCACTTTGTAAAATATAGTTTATGCAACCAAGAAAATAAGGTTCTTCTCATTCTGGACGGTCACGGTAGTCACATATATCTGGAGGCATTAGAGTTTGCTAAACCAAACGGAGTCATACTCTTGTGCCTGCCTTCTCATTGCATGCATTGCATGCAGCCGCTCGATGTGCATCTCTATAGCACGTTAAATGCATATTATAATCGTGAAGTGAGGATTTGGTTAAAAAACCACTCTGGTAGAACGATTGGTCTTCACCAAGTAAGAGACATTTTTGGAAAAGCCCATGGAAAGGCTGCATCAGTAGGATATATTATCAGCGGTTTTGAAAAATCCCAAGCAGCTTTAAAGTGACGGGAACTGATACCGAAACTTGCACTCGGTAACTGTTACGTAACTGCTGCTAAATGTTTGACTTAGCGGTAAGATTTACTCCAATTTATACCTTATTAGTAGCAGTCACGCAACTGTTACTAGTAGTAGGTCCTGTATGGTACCATGACTTGTTAGTAGCTCTTAATGTATTTGAAACCACACGGATACTAAATAAGATTACTTTAAAGTTATTGAATTTTAGAGTAGAAAACAATAGCCATAACCATGTCGTATTATTGAAGTGTGACTTTAAAGTTAGCACTCCTTCAAAGTTACGTTCAAAGTTTTTGCTACGTTATCGGAACATGTATTAATTACTTCAAAGTTACGGAACTCTTTAGTAATATCTATAGTAATGTCGGTGTTCTTGCTACTCGCAGATGCTACTTACAGATAATTTTCACTTTCCGTATAAATTCAGAGTGACTACATAGCTGCAGTTACTTTAAAAAAAATACTACAAGGTAAGTTTCACTTCATCGAACAACAAAGGCACTCACCAATAAGTAATGCTTGTGTATGTGAAATAGAACTAGTAATGGAGATGATGTGCAATTTGTTGAAAGTTGTGAAGATGAAATCCACAATTATTATGGCTATGATGAGTTATTTGTTCCTAAATATGACGTTGATGAAGACTGTAAAGACGAAAATGCTATTAGCTTACAAATTTCATTTTTGCAACAACTTAGAGTCTGGTCTATATTGCAGGGATTAACCCACAGTTCAATCAATAAACTACTGCATATATTGAGGACGATTATTTGTTTTTCGATCTGTAAGGTACCTTTAAAGTTGTTAATATTCGACAATTTTAAGATGCACGAATAATGTACCCAACTCCCCTCTGGAGCACTGGCGGAATTGCATCTTAAAGCCTACTTTCGTGAATGATTTAAGTTGTGCGGCCAGTATAATACTTTGTCGTTCTTCCATTGATGGTGGAGAGCAGTAAAAAATACCCAATTCTTCTCTTTCGTAGCCAGAACTTTGAAAAAATCCATTTTTACAATAACGCACTACTACTAACAGCAATCATATGTGTTAATTTTAGGTTAAGTTCCACGTGGAACTTTGAAGTGGCACCGGGATCCTTACAGTTGTGTTCATGGTAGTCTTAACAAACTTGCTCAACTTTAAAGTAACAGCGGCGTGGACCGATCGGTCCCATGTGCTACTTTTTACCAACTATAATTTTAAACGAAATATTTTTAGTGGCCGCTACAACACGGTTACTTTTGTCAAGTAGAATGTACTTTTTTAGTAACTACCTACTACTTGTGAGTTCTCGTGCGCAAAATTCGCTATATTTATCGAGCAAAATTGTGACGCCATTGCTGTTCATGAACGTTGAATGACGTCACAATACTGGTTAAAAATTAATTTTTCTTTAGAGCTGTACTAAAAGTACCAAATCAATGAATGATTTAGAATGTTCAGAAATAATTTAAAAACAGATACACATGCCTAGATGGACCATTTCGAAATTGTACAGTATATTAAAAAAAAAAAATTAAGCAAGCGTATATTTGAAGGACGCGTTGTCAATTTTTTATGTACCATCATCATATTTGTCAGAAAACCTGTACTCGCATATGACTTTAATACCCAAGAAATCCTGTGAAATTATCAACGTGTGTTTAATATTTCTAATTATTTTGTGTTACTACTCACACCATGCATGTGGTATTATATTCTACCTTCAGTTTACAAGCCAGCTTCGACAACAGAATGAGATGAGAATATAGTTGTATCTTGGCTGAGGGTGCGCCACAAAGAGCGACTGAGAGTGCCAGAAACCTAGGAAGTTCCATTTCAGTTGCTGTCACCAGCCTGCTACGTGGCCGTTGCGTAGCCGCAACGTCCGGGAAACGTCGCGGAAGCAGTTCGAGGGACGTCGCCAGAATATACGGCTACTACCGAATAATTATTCCCCATTTTGGTCCCAGGCACGTAATAGGACCGTTGTCAGCACGTTCCGGCGACTGGTGCCGAAAACTTGAACGTTCCTGTGATGGTCGCCCTTCGGTTCCTACGACTAAAAATGTTGCTTGGGATGCGGCATATATCCCTTTCATCGTTATATTTTTCCCGATCAATGTTCCTACCAAGCGAAGTGTCAGATAATGAAATCAAAATTGAAAATAACACTAACAACGAGGCACTTGCTAGACAAGAACGGCCTGTTCAAGAAACTTTTAAACCTTCCACATCGAATAGTATATTACAACCGGTTCACGACAGCGACGTTATCCTTGACTCTACAAGACCAACTCATTCCATTACCCATGCTCAAGGATCTTCGTGATCAGTACTCAGTACTACTCAAGAAATGCTAAATGATCTGTCCTCATTCCCAAAAAGTGTATCCACGGGGCGAGTAAAAAAAACTAAAAATAAAGCTTCAGGTTGACAAGTCTTCACTAGTAGTCCCTTTATGAGCGAAATTAAAGCTCACGAAGATGAAGAATCCACCACCAGTGGATCCTTTTGCTAATGATGATGAAAACGATGTTTCCGCATGCATCTATTGTAACGATTGATACAGTAGATCACGCTTCTGTATGCTGGGGTACCAACAAAAAAAGCAACTTTCTTGTGAACAGTGTGCAGTTGACTAGCATGTGATTTTAAATAGACAAAAAGTATTAACATATTTCAAAGAGTGAATTTTTATTTTATGTGCTATAACTTTTGATTTGCAAAATTTAAATACATAATAATAGAAACACGCTGTGTTTTCTTTCACCACTTAGTTAATAAATTTGATGTCAGAAGCCCGTTTATTCACACGACTTGTTATTGGTCCAAATTTATTAAAATAAGGTTTTGTGGTGTCATTTGTTATAGAACTAAAACTTTAATTTTAACATTTAAGCATTAATATGCTGATTCTTACACCAACGGATACACATAATTTTTTAACATGGAGATATAACTTACTTTTTCACCAAATTTGCTTTCGCCAGTTATTGCACCAACTTTTTTTTTATAATTGTACTGATTTTTTTAAGGCGGTCATGCTCCGTTTTTAAAAAGACTCGATGACAAGAACAATAAAGTTCTGAAAGAGATAGAGAATTAGGGCTGTCATTTACCCCAGTGCATCTGACGTGCCATGCAAATTATAGTTGACGTGTTGCCAGAAAATATCGTTCGGGATAGAGATGCTATTGTTACCTGTGTCCAATGTTTACATTACTTTGCTCGGGCACTTAAACTACACTGATATTCGGAAAGGAAAGTGTGTATTCAATCTCATAAAACATATAATATACATTTGAATGAATAGGTAATTCATTCGGATCGAGGTCGCCACACACGTTTCTTTATAGATATAAAAAAAAATACGGATATCTAAAGATATTTGAATTTTACCACAAGCCCAGGATTTGCATCTATGTATTTCTTATATAAGTTAACCCGTAACCGATGAGGTGCGATTTTTGTCACGTCGAGTGTGAGGTGGAAGCCCTCAGACTCCCGATTAAATTTATTTTTTTGATTTTAATACGAATTAGTATCTGTTTAAATTAAATATTATGGCATAGTCTGGAATCTACTTAAACTATTTATGTTTAGTCAGCTATTAATTTTATTACAAACATCTACATTTGGTGAAAAATCCCAGGAGCGTACATTAGGGATGCGCGATATATCGTTTTTAAAAATTATCGATATTTTCTTTTCGATAATCGAGATTAAAATCGATATTTTTTTATTCAATAATATCGACTGATATCGATTTTTTATTCGATAATATCGTTTAATCAAAAATGCCATTTTTCCAAATTTCATGCATTTATTTCACATTAATAGACAAAAGAACCTGTTCACATTATACAGAATTTATTATATTTTTAAGAAAAAAATGAGGTGTGGCCACCACACGACTTTCTTTTACGTATGAGCGTTTCAAACTATACAATTTTAAGAATTTTTTTTACAAAAATTATTCAAAATCCTATTCTAAGTACTTTCATTCTCTTAATAAATCGCTATAGAATGCATACTTTGCAAGATATTCGAAAAAGAGTGCTACTTCCGGTCCGAATTTTGAAATTTCATATATACAAAAACTATCCAGTTCTAAATACTTTTGTACTCTTGACAAATATATATAGAATGCATAACTTATGGAATATTTGCAAAAAATCGCTATTCGGTAAGAGTAAAAGTGGTACTTCCGATCCGAATTTTGAAATTTTTTTTATACAAAAGATATTTAAAATTATAATTTAAATACTTTTATACTCGTAATGTACCTGCCTAGAAAGCATGACTTGCGAGATATTCGCAAAAAACTCATTTTCGATAAGAGTAAAAGACCTACTTCCGGTTGGAATTTCGAAAAACCTTTTTAAGACAATTTGTCTCAAATATAATTTTGAGTACATTTGAATTCTCTATAAATTTGTTTAAACTTTGTAATTGACGAAATATTTGCAAAATTCAATTTTTTTACTGAAGTAAACTACTACATCCAGTCTACCGATTTTACTGAAAAACTAATCAGTTCTCAAGAGGGAGATTATACACGTAAATACAAAATTTGGAATAGATATCTACAGCGGTTTGACCATCGTGGTCACAGACAGACACACAAACATTTTTTAAAAACCACTTTTTTGGTATCAGGGGACTTCAAAACGTGGACATCTGCAAAAATCTCGAGGTCGAAAATTTTCGTCATCACAATACTTCCTTATACTACGTATAAGAAAGTAAAAAGTTAATAATTTGGAAAATGCTTATTGGGATGTGTACTATTTCATGTTTCATTTCATAGATTTTACATTTCGTATAGTTCGCCTTTATGGGGCGTTATCTTCCCATTAAACGTTTTTCAAATTTCCCACAGTATTATTTAGTAACTACGACATTTACATGTTAACTTCCCTATTTATAATATATGAGTGGTCATTTTCAGTTTTAATGTTGATGTTACTAAATAATATTGTGGGAAATTTGAAAAATGTTTACTGGGTTAATATTTGTGTTTCTGTATTTGTTTTATACCACTTATATTTTCATTGGAATTTTTTAAATTTTGGAATAAATATATACAGGTGAGTCATTAGTAGCCGCGTCTTCGATTGGTCTTTTGTGTTTTAAATAAAAGAAAAAACAATAAGTGGAAGATCCATGGTTGCTTGTGGCGCATATTGTAAAAATACTTTAAGCTCTGACGCACTTCCGGTTTCACCGGAAATGCACGGAACTTAAGTTTTTTAAATGACTCGCCCTATATATTTTTGGAGATTCTTGTACTGCTTTAAATTGTCTGTTCAACTGTTTTTTCTGCTACATTTCCCGTTGTTGTTTGAATACATTTTTAAATGTTATTATAAAGATCAGAACTGTCCAGAATTTATTTTTAATTAAAAGTATCACACATACATGTATCGGCCAGACATATTAAAAAATAATGACGGTATCATCTATGGTCAGAGAAACTATGTTTTCCATAATTATACAAGAAAAAAATACATAATAAATAACAATCATATTTATTTATTAACATAGGAAATTGGCATTCTACAAATTAATGAATAGAACAGAATAAAGTTGCAGAATTAATGACATAAAGAACTGTATATAGCAGAATATCAGAATAATATAATAAACTTGAGAAAGCTAAAAAATAGGAAATATAAGAGGATAACAAACAATACATAACGCCATAAGAAAGCCAAGACGTGATTATTTATAGTCAGAGTAAAACTAAAATTTAAAATCACTTAAATTTTGTCCGTATAAAGTAGTTCCTTATATCTGATATATATTCTGTTATTTTTTCTACTGACGTAAATCACGAATAGGCATTTTCTTTGGATACTGGGGATCAACCAATTCAGGTAGAAAACATCTGTAAAAGAAAGTCACCAACTGCTCCTTCATATTCGCATCCCAGAAATTATCGTCCCTCATGATTTTTTGTACACTAATTCCGAAAGGTGTCCATATAACAAACAAGCAGTACTTTCTATTTGTTACATGTAGCTGGCCTTGCACTTGGAAATAATAATTGTCTTTACTTTTTAATGTTATTCGACCATCAACTATCTCCGCAAATTTAATTTTCTTCTCTCGAGCGGCTTCCGTTGGTGAATACGATGCAGCTGCTGACGGGCATTTTATTTCAATAATGCCATCGTCATCTATTAAACCATCCGGCGAAGCAGCTAAAAAATTCAATTTGCCGTCAATAAAAAGACCAATTCGTGTACACGAATTCCATAGCTTTTTTACAATTCTTTTAGAGTAACAAATTCATGTTCCTGTCCCCAACGTGTTGCTGCAGTCCCGAAAAATTTATTGTACAAAAGACGTTTTATCAAATTTGCGCAATGCGTCGTCTTTTGCATTTTGCATATTGCTCCAAAATTGGACGCAGTCAGTCTTACAGAGCGCTGCTGCCTCCATAATAAGTTAGTGCTTTGCCCTATAGTAGCATGTTGTAACGCGTCACGTTCAGAATCCGATTTTTCAATTGAAGTCAAAATTTCTTTTTCTTTTATATCGTACTGCTCTTTTGTTAATGTGACAACCATTTCTATTTCTGTGTCACCATAATCGCTGTCAGCAGGTACTATCGGTTCCCTTTTTTTCTTGTTTTTACATGCAAATAACTTTTTACTGCATTTTTTCCAAGCTCTTACTCTTTTCTAGCTAGTCATAAACTTTTTTGTGTGTTTTCCTGGACTTCTGTATACAGCTTTTTTATGAATAACGCGCGGTAAATCACCCGGTTCCAAGTTGAATGCAATTGAAGCGGCTTCGCATCGAGTTTGATATGATCGTCGTCCGCTGAAATTTACTCTTTTCCCGTCAACAAATTTTTCTGAAATCCGGCTAATGTTTATGAATTTTTTAGTACTACAACGGCATGATGTTAATAAAAGCAAGAAAATAAGTGGTAATTTAGACAAGGCATTTACCGATTTTCTAGAACGGACAATAGAAAAGTTTCTGAGAAAGAGATTACATTAGGAGTCTTCCCAGATTTAATTTTAAATATTCATTATTTTACGATTATGAAGTAATAAAATGACTGTAAGCACTTATACAGAGAAATATACATGTTCTAATTAATTGTGCCTTTGTAAAATAAAGCAAATTGAGATTAAAACTAAACATATATACGTTTTACATAGAACATAGACTATTACTTTATAAAAACCAATAAAACAAAAATAATAATGATAAACGTCCTTAACAACTATAAAAAATGGCGAACAAATTACATGAATTAAAATTATTTTTAATTCATTAACAATATTATGAGCAATACAACATGAGCGACATAAACCACATTGTATAAAACGTTACACGCCGTTGCAAGCCGGCGACTGAATAAATTGAAGAAAACGGAGTTTTGCCAACAGGAAAATTATTTTTGCAGTGTAGATTCACCAAAATCGTTCTTCCGACCAACTGGCGCCTTGCTCTGCGATCGGCTTACGAATATTGCTTTAAGCGCCTGGAATATAGGCAATGTGTATCAAGAAACATACGTTCTTATCAACGTGATTAAGACAAAACGGTTAGCTTTAATGATGTACTAAAAAGTGTATATTAAAGGTAAAAGACGTATGAAGGTACCCACAGGCAGTTTTTGCCATTAAAGACAAACATTACACCTTAAAGTATACGATAAATTTAAGCATTTTTAAAATGTTATTATTCAGTAGCATTTTTTTATATACAATTTTTTTCTTTCTTTAGGTACTTCAATTTAAGCTTAATTAACAAATTACTCCTTGTTTCAATCGATTCTATACAATGGTTACTACACAATATCGTCGATACGAAACGCTTGCAAATTGGCCTCAGCATTACCCCCTTAGGAGACCTATGTGATAGCTATTGTGAAGTAATATAAAAGCGCTATTTCTAGCAACTATTTCAACTCATGATAAAACGTAAGCAGAAGCTATGATCATAAACGCGGCCGTTGTTTTAAATCCAAGAGCAGGAAGCAGTAAAAGATCTTTACGTATTAATATAAATATTTAAAACTTTAAAATATTTGATAATTAAAAGTCAATTAGTAGTATCAAATTACATAAGAATGAAATAAAACGCAATAATATGGACGATAAAAAAGTAATAAAACGCATTTATGATATTAATTACATTACTTAAGATATCAAGTTTATGTAAATATTTCTCCAATATCATATGTCTGTTTTAAATGAGAAATTATATTTATGCTAATGTATTTTCTTAAACATATATTAATTTTATATTTCTCTTTCTGACACAGCACAGTATTCCTTTTCATAAAACGTAATTATGCATATATATTCTATGAAGTTTATAGAAAAATGAGAATTATCTGATAGTCTCCCAAAGACCATAAATAAATTATATATTATAACTATAACAATTATGTCATGTTAAATAGATCTGCTGATAATGTGATTACCATATATTAGAGACCACTTATAATATAAATAAAATCACACAGCAGTTAATTGAAGTACGATATTATGAATTATTTGAAATATCTTTTCCATAAATTAATACTAAATATTATGTTTGAAACTAATTTAGTAGTAAATTTAAGACACATATTCCAGATATATAAATATATATATATGGTTTGAAGTAGTCTTTGCCGTTATGTATTAATGTCAGAAAAGAGTGTTGGGGAGTCCGGCAATAAAAAGACTTATGTTTAAAGGAAGTCTAACGTTTTATTTCTCAATATTTCGCACATAAGGTATTTGTGCTTCCTCAGGATAAACTAATTAAGAACAAGATAATGAAACAAAGTACAGTTAGTAAAGAAGTTATTGACAGAAATTTTTAAAAAATACTTACAACTATGACTTCTTGGTGGGAAAAAAATATATTATGAATACACAGTAAGAAAACAAACTGTGAAAAATACCACAAAACACGGTGTTTTTCGTGACAAATTGTGTTTACATGTTAATTTAAAATGACAATTAGTTTGAAATATGTCAGTTATTGTTAGCTTGTGATATTTTATTAAACTTACTATGATCTAGCGACATAAAAACTGGAAAAACCAGATGCGCTCTAGCAAAACACATGTTACAGGAAGATCACTCACCTAATTTTAATGACGTTAAAATTTTAAAAACTGATAATAGAAAAATTAGCAGAGAATTCCTTGAGATGGTCTATATCAACAGCAACAAAAATAGTATGAATTTCAGATCGGACATCCAAAATCTTAGTATTATTTATTCATATTTGTTAGATCATAGTAAGTTTAATAAAATATCACAAGCTAACAATAACTGACATATTTCAAACTAATTGTCATTTTAAATTAACATGTAAACACAATTTGTCACGAAAAACACCGTGTTTTGTGGTATTTTTCACAGTTTGTTTTCTTACTGTGTATTCATAATATATTTTTTTCCCACCAAGAAGTCATAGTTGTAAGTATTTTTTAAAAATTTCTGTCAATAACTTCTTTACTAACTGTACTTTGTTTCATTATCTTGTTCTTAATTAGTTTATCCTGAGGAAGCACAAATACCTTATGTGCGAAATATTGAGAAATAAAACGTTAGACTTCCTTTAAACATAAGTCTTTTTATTGCCGGACTCCCCAACACTCTTTTCTGACATAAATATATATATATAGCAAAGTTGATCTGGTTTATTGCTTTTGGATAGTTTATTTTATAGCATGCTTTTTGTGTTCCTTAATGTACATAAGATCATAAATCATGTTAACAAACAAACATAAATTACGGTTGTTCTTTAGATTGATGTTCTAGTTCATGTTAAAATAAATCTGTTGTTAAAAACATGTATTATCATATTCAGTCCATTCACTAAATTAAGAAATTTCAATGCATGTTGTACATACTAAAATGTGGTGATAAATAAAGTGTTTTAAATTTGTTATCTGTTATTAATCCATTTATTACCATAATTTTCTTCGTTTTCACTATACCAATTGCTTGCCTGCAAGTTGCGGATGCATTTACTGTGTGATAAAACGACGACACCGAGAGTGTGTATGAGTTAGTACGAGAAAGCAATACAAACTACTTTTTGGTCGAGTGTAGTGTTGGAAAAGAGGGAATTCGAGTACATTTACGCTGAGGCTAGACTGACTCTCGTTTAATCAGTGCAATAAGGATAGCAGCCGTATTTGCGCATTTCATTTGAATTTTGTTCACGCTCGATCTCTAGTCGACTATTGTTGGTGTCTCAATAAAACTATAAACTTAGTGGACTGTATTGTTGTTTAATATATTATTAATTACATAGCAATGTGTTACGACATGTCTAGTCAAAATTGTCGGTTCAGACACTGTGATTTTGTGTAGCGCCACCACGCGTGCGCGTCTCAAAACTATTCATGCCGCCCACCTTGGAGGCGTTGCCTTCCAACACATACAAAATACATTTCTTAAAGTATAACATAAATATGTAACATGTAAAAAAGATCTAAACAAACAAGAGGTTAAGCTACTTTCTACTCAATTACCAACGGTAATTTACATAACCTGCAAACAGCTCGTTTTATTATTTTGCCACGCACTAATACACTGGCTACGCGGCACACACCATCTTCACTAGTATGCAGGGCGGTGAAACGTCCTATACTCCAGCGCAGGGTGGGTAGATTCTCATCCTTGATGACCACCATATCTTCGACCAACAGGTTTGGCTGATTTCTTCTCCACTTAGCTCGTTGTTGCAAGGTTGTCATGTACTCTGCAGACCACCGCTTCCAAAAATGTTGACTCATACTTTGCAACTGTTCATAGAGTCTAAGTCTGTTGATTGGTACCAGTGAGACATCTCTTTCGGGGACGTTCATCAGTGTGTCACCAATCAAGAAGTGGGAAGGTGTTAGGACAGAACAATATTCAGGATCATTGGACAAAGGAGTAAGTGGTCTAGAGTTGAGTACAGCTTCTATTTGACTTAAAACAATATATAATCCCTCATAAGTCAGATGTGCCTGACCTAAAATTCTAGTCAAGTGAGTTTTTGCAGACTTTACAGCTGTCTCCCACAAACCACCTTGATGAGGAGAGAACGGAGGATTAAAGTGCCATGTGATAGAACTTTTTAATAAAAAATTACTTATTTCATCTGAGTCTACTGCGTTTATTACAGACTTGATGAATTTCAGTATTCGCGCCTATAAAATTAGACCCATTATCGCTATAAATGTTAGAACAAAATCCTCTCCTAACAATCAAACGTTTTAAACAGTTCAAGAAGGTAGCAGTAGTCATATCAGAAGCCAGTTCGATATGCACGGCCTTTGTCGCAAAACAAACAAACACGCAAATGTATCCCTTAACAAGCTTTCTCGATCTCAAGTAACTATTCCTAATCAGAATCGGACCCGCGTAATCCACGCCCACTGACGAGAAAGGTCGAGATGGTATTAGTCGTGGTCTGGGCATGTTGCCCATTAATGGATTTAAATTACTAGGTTTGGCCTTGAAGCATATGACACACTTCTTTAGTTCGTCCTTTACAATTCTTTTACCATTGATTGGCCAATATTTATGACGAACTGCAGCCAGTACAGCTTGTTGACCTGCATGTAAATGTCGCAAATGTTCGTTTTCTATTATAGGTCGAGTTAATTTGTGATCCCCAGGTAACACGACTGGATGCCTTTCGTCAAAGTTTACATTCGAATGTTTTATTCTACCGCCAACCCTAATCAAGCCCATCTCATCAAGGAAAACGTTTAGTGATAAAAGTTTACTGTTATTTGCTATAGGTTTATTTCTCTTCAAATTATTTAATTCTTGTATAAAATGTTTTCCCTGACACAATTTTAAAAGAATTGTCTGTGAATCGTCTAATTCCGTTACATTAAGTTCACCTGCCCGTTTTAATTTGTTTCTAGGATTCGCGTAAAATAAAAACCTTAATACGTAAGTAAATACCTTATGAAGCGTAGTAAAACTGGAGTAATTGTCACAAATAAAATCACAAGTCCCGGTAGTGAAAACCAGTTAATTCAATCTGCGTGTTTCGGGTACTTCACTGTTTATGAGTCTTTGGGTTTCGGGCCAATCGTTTTCATCCCTTCTCAAAAAATCAGGACCATTCCACCACATTTCACTTTCCATCAACTTCAGAGGGTTTACCCCTCGTGCTATTATATTCGCCGGGTTTTGCAAAGAAGGAACATGTCTCCACTCAAGCATTTTACTGAGTTCTTGTATTCCAAGTAATAGGTTCGGCTGCTATCCAATTCAAAACTATACTGGAGTCGCACCAGAAGTACTTTCGTGTAAATTAAACCTCTAATGCCTTCACGGACCTATCTGCCAACCTTGCCAAAAGTACCGCCGCATTCAACTCTAGACGCGGTAGTGTGATCTTCTTTAAAGGTGCAATTTTTAATTTTGCACACAAAAGTCGCACGACATGTAGTCCATCTGAATCAGTGCTCCGTACGTACAAGCACGCGCCGTAGGCTGACTCCGATGCATCACCAAATGCATGTAGTTCAATATCAGTGACAATAGAAGTGAGCACCTTCCTAGGTATTTTAATTTCATTCACGTGTTGTAGAGTATCATAGAACTGCTTCCACAAGGGTTGTAAATGCACTGGAATGACCTCGTCCCATGAAATTTGTGCCTGCCATAGTCGTTTCAACAATAGTTTAGCTTGAACCGTTATGGGACCTATCAAACCCAAATCAAAAAAAAATATCATTCCTTATTATGTTACTTGCTTCTGGGAATTCTCTTTCGTTTTCAATAGCCACCTGATGTAACGCTCGACAAGCTAAATATGACGCAGGTGCCATACCATACGTCACAGTATTCATACGAAAATGTTTGAGTTCCTCAGTTTTGTTACTGCGCCAAACAATCCTTTGTAAATTCCTTTGGTCTTCCTGAATATTACATTGTCTATACATTTTTTCAATATCACTTGTGAAGACCACATTGCGTTTTCGAAACTTGAGTGCAACAGAAAAAAGATCATATTGAATCGTTGGTCCTACTCTCAAAATGTCATTCAATGACACGCCTGACGTCGTTCTACAAGACGCGTCGAAAACAACTCGAAGTTTCGTCGTTGTGCTGGTTTCCTTAATCACACCATGATGTGGCAAATAATATTTTTTAACACTGGTGTCGTCCTTAGTTAAATCTATTTCTGTTATATGATTTAACGATTTATACTCTTCCATAAACTTAACATACTCATCTTTTAAATTTAGATTACGTTCAAATCGTTTTTCAAGCAAATGAAATCTATGAACAGCCGTGTCCAAAGAGTCACCTAAATCTGTCACGCTACCCTTTAATGGCAAACTAAGTTCGAATCGACCCTCGTTATCTCGCCTAAATGTTTCCAAAAAATGTTTTTCGCAATCAAGTTCATTTCGCGTATGCGTTCTTTCGGTATTTATTTCTTCTGTTGTCCAAAAATGTTCAACTTGTTCATGTAAATTATCACCCGCAATAGAAAAATTACATGTTAATGTCCTTCTTGTTGGAACATTCACACGCCCCGTTACTATCCACCCAAACATAGTTTCCTGTACAATCGATTTATTTTTACCCAATTTTGTTTGCTGTGTTAATAATACATCGAAAAATATACTAGCGCCTAATAATAAATCTATTGGTTTCGATTCATGAAATTGTTTATCAGCAAGAATTATGTGCTCAGGTAAATTTAATTTCGACAGATCAAAAGACAGTTGTGGTAAATTATTTGTAATTTCCCGCAATATTAAAAACGTGTCCTTGATTTTGTATTTATTGTCTAATGACGAAATAACCGTTTCCGCTTTTTTTGAAATACTATTTCTTTGGTTGCTCATACCCGCTATTGGAATATTAACATTCATTGCGTTTAGGCACAATTTCTTTTGTAATGCTATGGACATAAAAGGTGCTTTCGTTCGTACCCGTGATTCATAATCACACGATCAGTTTAGACAACGCACGTGTTCGATTGCAATGATCACTTTCCCCCCACTTGTAAAACAAGTAATCACGATTAGCAAACACCTTACCCCGCTGAATCAGACAATTTTTGTGTTCACTGTGACTATGATGATTGTGATTAGTTTACATAACAGCAACATAACCTTTAAAAAAGGCGTATAGTGGCATCTGGTCTTCTGGTCGCATCCGTGGAAAAGATGGAAAGAAGTTTACAAGGTGGAAGTAGTGATAATACGCTCATTTAGTGCGCGTCATCAAATTCTGTTTGCATCCAGTTCAACAGACCTATCTATTGTGACTTATTTACTAAATGAGGGTTGTTTGCATCCACTTCACTGACTTATCTTTTCACCGTGCTTAACAATTTGGCGTTGTGACGTATTTACCAAATGAGCGTATTCACATTTTAAAAATGTTCAACTTTCTAATTTAAGCTTTGCGCATTTGGGGCCATCTATGCGTCCAACTTTTGCATGTTCGTTTGTAGTGAACACGATCCGGGTATGATTACTTGATCATATGTTCATGTTCAATAATACGTGATCACTATGATTAATACGAACGAAAGCAGCAAAAGTTCGACTGAGAGCCGCTATCCAGTAATTCACGACATTCTATATCGCTTCCCTGTGAATCACAAATCCGAACCATAACTGCGGGTAATATAATTTGAGTGTGTTCTCCCGATTTACTATTTTCGTAGGTCGAAGCTATCGACGTCATGGATTTTGTTTCATCATCGTCACTACCCCTGTCGTTGTCGCGTTCAGCATCATATGCCAAATTTACTTTTATTTCACGGGTATCTAATTCGCTTGATTCATCCATTCTATGCAATAATGAGTGATGTTTCTTGTGACAGAGTTTACAATTGGGCGAACGACATTCCTTCACAAAATGCCCTGGCCGCAAACAATTGATACACAGTTTCCTCTTTTTTACTTCAATCAATCTATCTTTAATAGGCATTTTTTGAAGTTGTTCACAATTTTGGTTAAGGTGATTTTGTTTACAAAATGAACAGTTCACATTGCGCTTTCAATTGACCACGTTTTAAAACTAAATTTGCTAGGTCTGTCATGTTTAGGTAGGCACTCAATGAAAGGTAAAATACAATGTTCTAACTCAATAAGCTTAAGGTAAAGTAATTAGCGGGTAAAAGGAAGTGGACCTACTTGGTTTGGTGTAAAACTATAACCTTATTTCTGGCGTCCCACGTTGCATCTTTCTAGCTTGTGTTCACTTGTGTTGTTGTATCGTTCTTCTATTTGCACTATCCGTTATGTTCTGTTACCATCCGGTTCGTCTGGACCAATTTGTTGGTGTTTCAATAAAACTATAAACTTAGTGGACTGTATTGTTGTTTAATATATTATTAATTACATAGCAATGTGTTACGACATGTCTAGTCAAAATTGTCGGTTCAGACACTGTGTTTTTGGTGTAGCGCCACCACGCGTGAGCGTCTCACAATTATTCAACTATCACATTCTTAAATCCCGTTTCGTCCATCTAATTTAGAACAATTACGCGCCAAAATGATTGTATTTTCGAATCATGTTACCCCGAAAATGTTAACAAATGTCCGTTGAAATTTTTATAATCAGCTGGGTTACTGCTCAGCTCAATTGGGAGGCTAACCGGCATTTTAATCTGTGTTGAAGAAACAGGTCCTTAGATTCCTTTTATAATTATAGTAAATAGGAGTTATACCAAGTGATACTGCCTAGTGATTCACTCTGTATAAAAATTGTTTACAAAGAAAATAGACATTAAAATTTTTGCATCTTAATATGCGGATATAGGAAGCATTTATGCGATCAAAATAAGGCTATAAACATTTTTTCGAATTAATAATTAATTCAAACAAAAAAGAAAGGAAGAAACCGAATGACAGTGAAGGTGTAGCTGCTTCGACGTATATATTTCTTTACTGCATCATTTCTGCATCCGTGCATAACGGAAACTCTTTAATAACATGATATTAGTCTGTCATTGATGGGATGCAGTAATGAGAAACATTTTGCTTTTAGGTCGTGTTATATATTTTACATAGGTACGTTTTATTTCTTCATATTATATTGTTTTTATGTATGCATTATACGGTTTAAATAAACAAAACTGACGTAAATTAATTTTGCCGGTTGCAATCAATGTCGATCAGACAGTCTTGCCTGAATAGTTTGCACATGAATTGCAATTTAATATTATGAAAAGTTGATTTTGCGTGTCACTTTCGTTTTACAGGTGTTCAGTTGCATATTTAATTCTGTATAAGATAATGGACGGATTATATTCTGTTTCGTAGGCATTCATGCTTTTAAATGTTACATTTGTAGAAGTAAATGATTTGAAAATTATTCATGCATTTTACAATTTGGATAATTTTCTACACATATATAGGCTCAAGAAAGTTATTACGTAAATTTTATGTATGTATTATAAATTAGTATTTAGGAAATTCCATATATTAAATTAAATTTTATTACACTTAAAAGCAAATAGAGATATTCCATCTCAATACAAAATTGTTGTTAAGTCCTAAGACTTCACTGTTGTTTTACAACCAGCAATCAATACGTGATTATAGGGAACGTTCAATTTAACAGAGTCTGCATGTCAGAGCTGGGCAATTACTTTATAAAAAATTAGGTGTGGCCACCACACGACTTTCTTATACCTGTGAGCGTTTCAAATCATAGAGTTTTAAAAATTATTTTATACCAAAATGATTCAAAATCCTATTCTAAGTTCTTAATAAGTCTCTACAGGATACATAATTTGTGAGATATTTGCAAAAAAATGCTACTCGCTAAGAGTAAAAGTATTACTTCCGGTCCGAATTTTGAATTTTCGATTACACAAAAAATATTCCAAAGCCAACTCTAAATAGTTTTATACTCTTGACAAATATATATAGAATGCATAATGTACGAAATATTTGCAAAAATTGCTATTCGATAAGAGTAAAAGTGGTACTTCCGGTCCGAATTTCGGAATTTCGTTTATACAAAAAATATTTCAAATCCAACTCTAAATGCTTTTGTATTCTTGACAAATATATATAGAATGCATAATTTACGAAATATTTGCAAAAATTCCTATTCGATAAGAGTAAAAGTGCTACCTCCGGTCCGAATTTTGAAATTTTTTTTATGCAAAATATATTGAAAATTAAGTTCTAAATACTTTTGTACTCGTAACATACCTGTCTAAAATGCATGACTTGCGAAATATTCGCAAGAAACTGATTTTCGAATAGAGTAAAAGACCTACTTCCGGTAGGAATTTCGAAAAACTTTTTTAATAAAATTCTTCTCAAATTTAATGTTGAGTATATATGAATTCTTTACAAATTTGTTTAAACTTAGTAGTTGACGAATACTTGGCAAAATTCGATTTTTTTACATAAGTAAACTACTACTTCCGGTCTGCCGATTTTACTGAAAATCTAAGCAGATCTCAAGAGGGAGATTATATTCGTAAATATAAAATTTGGAATTGATACCTATAGCGGTTTCCCCGTTGTCGTGGTCACACACACACAGACATACACACAGAGACACAGACATTTTTAAAAAACCACTTTTTCGGTATCAGGGGACTTGAAAACGTGGACATCTGCAAAAATCTCGAGGTCGAAAATTTTCATCATCACAATACTTTCTTATACGTAGTAAAAGGTATTAACAATTACAAATTATTTTAGAAATTAGTAATTTTAATTGTAATTAATTCGTGTGTGTTTTCAAGTAATTTGAAATTGCAATTACTTTAAAAAGCGTAAAGCCTTTGTAATTTGTAATTAAATAATTTTTTGTTTTTCAAAAATTCAATTACAAATTACTTTTCTAATTACAGGAATATTCATACCTTAGATCTCCACCCTCTTCTTACCGTTTTCCGTTTTCAACACCAACTGCGATAGAACGTGTTAAAGTACAAATAAAAAATATTTTATTTAAGATACGTTTCTCTAGACAATATAGCTGAGCTTATGGGCTTCTACCACATATTCGGTATTCACCTATACAAGATGTTTCAAAATACTCTTAGAGTTCCTAATGTTGATACCTGATACTGCTAATATAGGTTGTTGAACTGATAAAGTTTAATTTCAACACCCTCTATCTAAAAATGGGCACCGATTTAAGAAATCGTTAGTAATCAAATCTTATTTGGTTAATCACAATCTCTTATACGGCTTAGCCTCTTTGTTTTATTATGTGTCAACAGAATTATAAAAAATTCAATGTACCACATCAATTTTTTAAAACATTTACAAAGAAAACACCGATCCTGTCAAGAATGTCACATTTTTTCATCTATCTCCAAAAATTGTAGAAAAGTCAGAATTAGTGAAATTTAGTACACAAAATGTAATTGCAATTGTAATTAGAAAAAAAAACAACAGTTTAATGTCATTTTATTCCTATTTACGTACACGATCTATGTAAGATGATTTTTATATTTACTTTACATTTACATGTTAAATTATTTGCAGTATATTGAAAGATGAAGGTGAATCAAGCACAATGAAATAGAATGCTTGACATTCTGGAAGATTATCCATAGTTTTAAGATATAAGTTTACTGGGCCAAAAGGAAAGATCAATAAAGTTGCATATGAGTTAAATAGCCTTAGTTATTGAACAGAAGCAGTAGAAGAATGGAGAAAAGTAAGTATATAATTTCAATATGTGCAAGACGATAATGTAAAGAAAAATAGGTATTTATTATGTATATCACAGTATTGACCATCACAATATCGCACTATTTTTTTGACATGACATGTACATTTTTCATGGGGTTCTCAGTGACCCCAGGATATTATGAAGGTTAAGCACAGGTGCTGTGATTTATATTTTAATTTCAAATAGCCTGATAGATATTGTTCCAAACAAGTTTTATGTACAATACCTTAAGATCATCAGCGTGTTTCATATTGTAATTATTAGCAGGATAAAGAAAAATATAATTGTGATGATGATGTTCTGAGACCTACTTTGAGAAGGCAAAAGCTGGTGGATACTCCGTCTACATCAAAAAAACGAAGAGTAGATCATAAAATTACCAAAAAATTAAGATTATGTGATCAACTTATCGCAATGAATGAAGAACCGGAAGCTACCTATATTAGATAGTATATATTCGGTATTCACCTATATTAGATAGTATACAAAATAACACTAACAAAACACAGTACAGCACATTCATTGAACAATATATTGAATACTCTGTCAGAATTTATTTATAATAAATCGTTTCTTAATCTTAAAGGTGTTTTATTGAAGAATTATTTATATTTTATCGAACGAATACTATTTAAATAAATAAGTTGAATATAAGCAATATTACAATGTGATTACAACTACAAAACAAAGAAAATATTTATAAATAAACAGAATCTACAAGAGTAAATGCAATGAATTGGCTGATTGTACAACTCAGTAATACAACAACATCTTGCATTTACAACAAATTCTCTAAAACAATGATAAATATTTTTAGAAATGATGGTATTTTTCCGATATTTGCCTAACACATGTCGATAGTTGAACAGAGTACGATTCAAAACAAGAATCGCTTGCGATGATCGATATAGACAATCAACTTCTACTGGTATGATAACCTAAAACAGACTCTTTTAGGTTATCGCTGTAGTAGAAGCTCTGAAGATGTCTTTACGATAGTGGACAAAACATTGGCAGTAAAAGCAGAGACGATGACGCAGTTTTAACCTAAAAATTAAGAAGGTATCAACGACAACGGTGGAAGCCTACTAAATAGATACACTAAGCGATATTTAATCATAATCATTTAGAAACAGCTACAACCCCTAGAAACATCGTTTCTCTGCATCTTAAGCCTTACCAAATTTATATTGTGCAAGTTTTGAACGACAATGATAATGTTTAAAGACTTAATTACATGATTGTAAGGTTAAAAAGATTCGGCAATTTAAGCGGATATGTAAATTGTTATAGTTACCGATTTTGTGCATAAAGCAATCCATTAATGTTAAATCAACGCTCTTTACATAGCTCCAAAGTTACAGTTTGGGTCATAATCTCGGCATGCATTACTGGACCTTACTTTTTTAGGATCATAAATGCTAAGTGCGTACGATCGCGATATCAAGATGATACGCAATTTTCTTGGCCTAATACTTCCAGAATGTTAACATTACCGTTCATGGTTCCAGCAAGATGAACCAACGGCACATGCCACTAAGAACTCCTTCGCAGCGCTGCACAAATGATTCTCCAAAAGTTGATTTTGCACAGGCGTAACATTGAGTCGCTACCACAGAGCCCTGATTTAACCCCATTTGGCTTTTTCTTGTGGGGTTTTCCTATGAGTATTTTCTACCAGAGTAATTCACGAAGTTTGACAGATTTAAGAAGAAATATTGAAGAGAACATGAGGTTGATTCTTCAACAAATTCTTCCAAAAATCTTCAACAATATTCGCAAAAAGTATAAAGTGTCACCAAAAACGGTTATCATTTATGTAATGTAATATACAATAATATATTTTTTTATCGACGACTAAACAATAAAGTAGGTATTATATTAACTATTGGTTAATAATAACACTCATAATACCCGGAGGGAATAATGAAATGTGACCAGGGAATAATGAGACAACTGCATTCCGCCAATAAGAACATAATGATACCAACGTTGTCATAGTAACGATAGACAAGTCCGGCCATTTTACTAACTGTCTAACCGTCAAACCTCATATTGATATAGTAATCTGACATTTTCGTTTAATTATTTTGATTTTTTTTAGTTAGTCGTAGATAAAGTAGTGTATACTAACTCGCAATTATGACTATTATTCCCTCGAGCCGACTTACTCCCTCGCCGCTTACGCGGCTCTGTTCGTAAATTTAGCTCTCGGGAATAATAACTGTCATTATTGACTCGTTGTATAAACTACTATTATTATTGTGTGAAATCGTTGGATCGTTCTGAGATAAAATTGGTATTGATAACTTTAACCGTTTGACCGTTATCGTAGTTGGACGAAGAGGGAGAGAGATAGGAAGAGGAAGAAAGAGGGAATGATGGGAAATGGTATATATATATATACAGGGTGAGTCATTAGTAGCCGCTTCTTCAATTGCTCTTTTGTGTTTTATATTATAGAAAAAAACAATTAGTGGAAGATTCATGGTTGCTTGTGGTGCATATTCTAAAAATACTTTAAGTTCTGACGTACTTCCGGTTTCATCGGAAATGCACAGAACTTAATTTTTTTAAGTAATTCACCCTATATGTTTTTGGACTTTCTAGTAATGCTTTAGGTTGTCTATTAAACTGTTTTCCTTTTTTTAAATTGAGTCAATAGTTTTTGAGTTATTAATTTGTTTTGAAAATATTTTACCAAAACACGTGTTCAGAAAAAAATCATTTTTACATAGTTTTTAAAAGTAAAAATATTAACTTTAATAGTACTTGTAGCCAAGAAAATTCTGCATCATTTGGTATAAGTTGAACTCGACAATACCTCAAAAAACTTTGTTTTTTCGAAGCCTACTTCCCTAAATTTTCACATACCAAAAACTTACTTTTTTAAATGGAACACCCAGTATTTTATCGTGGTATTTTGTTACTTTTTCATTCTCTTGCATTTTCGTTAATAATGTCCTATACCTATCTTTTGTAATTTATGATATAATCACTATACGAGCAATTAGTGGTCAAATAAAGAACTACAAGCGAGTATAGGTGTTCTTGGAGGTATCGTATTACTCCCTAAAAGCGAAAGTCGCTCGCAGAAATATATTAAGCAAGAATGCTTTCTTTTTTATTCAATAGTCGACACTGAAATAAATTGCAACTAAGATTTTGCAACTTTTGATTAAAAAAAGTTATTATCATACCGAGCAAGCAATTTCATTAACAGAATGATACTATTACTGTTTCTTTAACATATATACGCATTTGATAAAGTTAGTGCTCATAATATAGTCAAAGTTACTATCAAATACTTTCAAGGTACTTGCAGCATTTTATTCAAATAAAACCTTCTGACAAATAAAAGCGAATAAGTAGAATGAATACCCACTGATTTCATTGCATTTTTTAGCATAACATTGCGCCAGGTTTTATATCAATTTTCTTTTGGACGTGTTTACGGTAACATTCAAGGGAACTTTTTAATAGAATAAAAACAGATAGAATTATATATTCTTTTGCCTTTGACAGTGACTACCATTAATTAAAGTTTAATGAGAACAAATCATAATAATAATAATAATAATCTTTGTCTTGACATTTCCCAAAAGTTTCATTCAAATTAATTTTTGTTGACTACTAGCTATTGTTAGGCGCCTGTGGTGCAACTTACTTAATGCCTCTCTTCATTCACCAACGAGTTAGGAAAGCCAGAGTAAAATCAACACTAAGGAAGTACAAGAATATGAGGCAATCTGGCCAAGTACTACATTAGCCTAACATTATAATATTACTAGTCAGTACAATTATCATTGCTATATCACAGTAAGTGGCGTATCTACTATTCCTTTCTTCTCTTTTCCAACTATTCTATGAAAGAGTGCTTGCTATAAAGATATTAACTACATTAATAGTGATAAATTTACATTGCATGTAAAATATGTAATACGTGAATAAAAATACCTATATAATTATAATATTTTCTTACTTCGGTTCCTTTATTATTATGAGTTATTTACTTTTAAATCTGAATTATATACAATTATTACAGATAATAGTTTCTTACATAAATGCGACTTTAGATTATCAAACATAGATATGTGTATGTAAAAAATAATATCTCATATAATTTCTAAAGAGTTAAAATAAAAATGAAGAATATATAATATTTGGAGGAATCTGGGATTAAAGATCAAACAATTGGGCAGCTAAAAATGGTACTGTTCTTATGTAAAGATATTTCGTATACCTATAATGCTTGGCGAATACTAATTATATTTCTTGTTTACGTCTTATTGATATAATAGTTTGTATCTTATAACAACTCTATTTGAACTTCAGTATGCGTCGCAATGAAACATGTTTGTAAAACCGCATAAAATATACACATATAAAGGTATTTTTCAGTACATAGATTACATTATTGTCAGAGTGTTGACTCAGTGAGAATACGCAGGAATGGTAACTGTATTCCTGGTGCATTTCAAGTATGTTATATAGAATAGAAAAACCGCTTTCCCTGCATTTTACCTAACCGGTAATGTTATAAAGAAATTTTATATCTCTATTCAACCAGAAATATAATTGGTATCCATTTTTATAGATGTATGGGATAAATAACTTTATCTCTTTAAACGTGAACGTAACGTTACATTTTAAAGAAAATCTGCCATATATCATTTTCCTGACAGTTTATTACTCATGCCGTATTGCTACTTATTAGTAAAGGAAGCTTCAAAGAAAAATTAAACGTAAATAATTTCATAGGCACGATTAATTCGTGATTATTCAGAATTGCTTCATTGCAGCAGTTCGGCGGGAATAAATTATATTTAATCTTCAGGATACATATTTATTAATACTCATTTTAAAAGTGTGTGTGCAACAATTTACCACAAGCTTTCCATTTAATAAGTAATTTATTATTTTTTTTTTATCTCTCATCTCTACTATTTATTAGAATTTATTCTACAAGAAGGAAGACCATCAAATAAATTGTCACCAATATAACCTATATAAAAAAGGATATGCTCTGCTTTACTTTCAAATATGCCTCAAGATTAATTTCCTTTCATTTTACTTACTTATGCGTAGTATAAGGAAGGAATTACAGTGATGAAAATTTTCGACCTCCAGATTTTTGCAAATGTTTACGTTTTAAAGTGTCCTAATACCGAAGTAGTTTGCCTGTATATCCGTATTTTGGTCCTCTAATATCCCTTACATCTGTACAACAGGTAAACATTGTGAGATTTAACATTTTACAAATTCGAATGAATATCTTTTAGCGAGTAGCGGATGCATTGAAGGTAGGAGTAGCTTCAGTAAAACGTATTAAAGCCCGATCACTAAATAGTCCTGTTCTATCTAGTCCAGGGAAGAAAAGGCCCCATATAAAAGCTAAAACAGACCATTTGGCAGAAAGCTCTAAAATGAGTATCCTTAAAAATGTTGAGTATTAATATCTTTAATTTTAGAAAAGCATGTTACAGTACAAACTTTAAATGCAGAAATTGCTGAAAACCATATTTTATTGAGTAGAAGCAGTTTAAATCGTGTACTTCATAATATTGGGTTTCAATTTAAAAAGGAGAATAATCGCCGAGCGTTAGTGGAGAGATCCAACATAACTGAGATGCGATTATTATTCCTGAAGAATTATTTAAAAAACATAAATTCTCCTTTTCAGAGAGAAGTGATATTTCTCGATGAGACTTGGATTGTTTGTTTTGTACCCACGTTATTTCTCAATAAAGTTCTATTATCATTTGTATTTTGGCATATGTTAAATTTAGTACATTAAAAGACTATTGAGTTTATATTACATATTTTTAATAAACGATAAAGGCGATTATCTAACTTAGTTATCTAATTATACATAACCTAAAATTAGATCGATCAATCTAACCGGAAAACGTAGGATGTCATCATTATAATTTCCATGTTCATTTTATAGTTTACAGTACTTATCATGATGGCGAAGTATTGATTTGAATCATACGATATTAAAAAATGACGCAGGGATCATCTTTCTTGAATCCGACTATAGAAAACATTGACAAATATAGAATGTAAATCAAATATGTATAAATGAAAATGTAATCAAATTTTACCGTAGTCGACATATTTTAATTTCTGATACGAAAATAGAAAGAGGAAAAGAGCGCTACGAAATAAACTAAAGATAAACATAAGCGAGGCTGCCAAGACTCGACAAACGTTTGCTATGAAATGGGCGTGAGGGTCCCCCGCCACTGCGTTGCTCTCCCACCACTGTTAGCAGCAGGCATCGCTGCATATTATAAGGTCATCTTCTGCATGGGATAGAAGTGTAAACCGAAATTAAAATTTGACGACTATGGTATAGTTATATCAAAAGGCTTGGGTCTACCACAAACTGTTCAGATTTACATTACATACGTTTTCTAAATGACAACCAGTTGTCATATTGTTATTACTTTTATTTCATTGTATGCCACTACTACCAAGAAGATATTCAATTTTTCAGATACTTAAATGTAGTGTAAGTAGCAAACAAGTCCAAAATTTTTAGTTAAATTACTACTATTAGGAGTTTAAGTTCTATGAACTCTTAGTAAAGCCAATTCGCGAAGAAATATTAAATATCATAAACCGTAAGAGATAGGTATGGAATGACAATACAATTAAATTTAAAACAAGGAGTTCTACCACAGCAGCATTAAAAAACTATACTATTCAATTAAAAAACAGTGGCCTTACGGATCCTATATTTACAACATCCTGTACAAACAAAAAATATTTTTATAAAGATGTATATAATCATTAAGAGTCGGAAGTCAGGTTTACATTACGTTATTTACAGGAACCCGTCGAGGACATCAAGAATCCAGATTTCATATTTTTCACACGCGAATCAAAATATGTATAAAGAAACAAGTACTTACCAAGTAACAGTAAGTACATTTTCTCCAGAAGCGATATTGCAGTGTTAATAAAATGTATATAACACATTCTGACTGTTGACTTTTCACGAGTTTAAATAAAAGTAAATCACCACTAATTGTTCCATATGCTCAGGTATTGATAGTTGTCTATCACCGTAAATAGATTTATATATTGAAAAGAGTGTGCAACATCTACCGTGGTTATAGGGGCATATTTAAAATAAAAAATCTTTTTTTAGTGCCGGCACATTTATCCTCGGTTGGACAAAATCAACTTCTTTACCAGTAAACAAGTCATTTCGGCGTATAGTACAAATTCTTGGATTGTTATTTAGAACAATCATTCGAATACAGTAACTTTATTTTAGCTTTAACATCGTCAAGTGGTGCATGTGACAGTTTTTCACGAAATAAATACTTGCGTACTGGTACCTTTATATAAAAACATTCACCACAGAAGATATCAACTTATTTGCATTCGGGTAGCATTTTCTGACTTGCTCTGATAATCGAAGAGAACATGTGCGAAACATGTAATTTGTGTCATACTACTTACTGTATGTTTGTTGTAAGAGCCGACCAACAGCCTTCATATATGCTGCTGCATCTGTTACAAATAATAACACTGTTTTTTTTAAATTTCCATCGCCTTTTCACCTGATAGCGACTTCAAGCACGTAATGTGATGTGAATTCCGCATTATTTTTTTTCGAATCTTTTTGATGCAAGTAAGGGGTAGACATTGCTGTGTCGCGTCCACCACCACAACCAAAACATTCGAAGTATTGCGTCCTTTAACATCAGTAATTACATCTACTCACCCAAGTGTGTCTTCAACTAAAATATTTTCAGAACGAAAGTCCGCCCGCCCTACAACGTCGGCTATATTTGCGGTGATAAATGCAACTACTTTCACATATAGATATCGTAAGTTGTAAACATCTTTATTGAAGGCAAGGAGGGAAAAGCCAGCTGCTTGGCGTTGATGACTCGAGCAGAAAAAGGTTGTTTAATATATAGCTATATTAAAATATCACGTATATAATGGAGGTACAGCTTGTTAGGTTATTGTATTGCTACTATTACTGAGTCCAATTTCGAATTACATTATAGTATATTATGCAATGAGCACTTAATGGTAGCTATTAAGACACGAGTAAGAAAATGAATACGAGTGTCTTAATAGCCATTAAATGCGAATTGTATACACTATTTCTTCTACGACCCCATAATAAAACATTATTTTTTGAACATTCCATTTCATAAATTGAGGTTAAAATTTTCCATGCACCTTCGCGAATTTAGCTGGTAATAAATTGTTCGTGGTTACTAAGGCTTGTTCCATAATTTCTGGTGGACTCAAATTTTACATTTCACTGTCATTATCCCTCATTTTTACCGTTTATATTTTCAAAAAAGCACAACTTTTAGGTACTTACTTGTAGAGAACTGTCACATTTATTTAATTTGTATATCTGTCAGATATGCAGTCGCCATATTGAATATTGTTTGAATATTGGAATGTCGCATTCCTATTGGATATAAACTTGTATCGTAATGAAAAATCTGTATTCCTATTGGATATAAAGTTGTATCATAATGAAAATCTGTATCGTAATGGACATCATTAATGTACAGGTTCGGCATATCTAATAATACAATTAAAGTATGGATGTAGAAAAATCAATTTAAGTGCAGTCCTGGGTTGTAAACATACGTACTTACTAAGAATATTTTTTAAAAAATTCGAACCTATTAAATTTTAATGGTTAAAACTTACTTTGCCATACTTATGAACGAGTCTGTATATGAAATTGCATGATACATCATAAAATCTAAGTCTATCTATGGCTAATTTTTTAACATTTATATTATACGTTGTTTAAGCAGCAATTATATGAAAACTATCCCGTATAAGAAACGATGGACGCAATTTTTCCGATAAATGATAACCGATGTAAACAAATTGTTACTAAGTGCAAGTAGATAATCAAATTATATATGAATTTAAATTAATTGGTACGTTCGCACATTCCACTTCTTCGTGCAACGAATTCAAACCATTCGCTCTAGATTTTCCACAAGAAGAATTGAAATTTATTTGTGAATATTGCAATCGACGCAATTGTAGTTTCCGTTGTTCGCATGCTCCACTGCCACTTTCAAAAGGAACACCACGCCATTACTTTATTCCGTTAAAACGCGGCGCGGCTCATACTTTAAAATAAAACATAAATCCGTTTCGAATGGTGAGATAGAACAAATACATATTCAAATGCAGTGCTTGCAGGAAACCGTCAAGCAAAATTATACGGATATTGATTAATAATTTTATTCTTTGAGGATGTCGGATTGCGATTATATTCTCTTTTTTGTGCATAAGACGACGCCTTATAGGAAATTTGTTGTAATAAAAAAGAAAGTTTCTTGCATAAAAACTATGTTGTCCACTAGAAGCGTTTAAATTTTTAATAATTTTAATAGGCAAGAACTTTTTGCGGGATGCGTTTAATCGCTGAATATATTATTTCTGGTAGGTACGAAAGTAATTAATATGTACTTGTATTATTTTTCTAGACGAAGACTACCTGCATTAGTTCGTTACACTGCATTGTAAAGTAGAATAATTATGTCTGCCTTGAAGTTAAATCCATGGATTTTCTTTTGCCATTAACACTGAATACAAATACATGTAAATATAGGGTGTCTTAAAATAATGTACTAACACTTTGAATGACTATAACATGCTGACTTTTTTGTTTTTTCAGGTGTAGCTAATGTAACAGAATGCCAGGGGATCAACTTAGCTTTGAAGAGAGAAAGTTTGTCCTTAAATGTTACTGGAATACCGAAAATGTCACTGAAGTGCAAAGACGATTCAGAAGGGAGTTTGATAAACCGCCACCAACGCACCGGACTATTGCTCGCATCAGAGATAAATTTGAAACAGATGGAACCGTTCACAACGTCAACAAGAAGCGTTCTGAACGACCACGGACATCCACCAACCCTGCAAAAGAAGAGCAGGTGCAGGAAACCCTCATCCGATACCCACGGAAATCTCTACAACAAACGGCTCGGGAGACACACATCTCAAAAGATAGAGTACATCGCATCTTGAAGCGTCTGCGTTGGAAAAGCTACATTCCAACACTAGTCCATGCTCTCAATGAAGATGATCCTGACCGGAGAGTCCAATTCTGTGAATGGTACCTGGCAAAATGTGCAGAAGATGGAAGGTTTCCATACAAAATTGTCTGGAGCGATGAGGCCACCTTTAAATTAAATGGCTCAATTAATCGCCATAATTGCACCTACTGGGCTGCTGTAAATCCTCATGTTGAACACCATTTAAACTTACCAGGGGTAACAGTATGGTGTGGTATATCAGCATTGGGCCTAATAGGATCATTTTTTTTCAACGAAACTGTCAATGGTGAAAGGTACCTAACCTTGTTGCAGGAGTCCCTTGGTCCACACATTGAAGAGATGTTTGGTGATGGCGAAATTTATTTTCAGCAAGATGGAGCACCTCCCCATTACCATCGCGATGTAAGAGCTCACCTTGATGCAGCTTTTCCAAACACATAGATTGGACGAAGGGGTAGCATTGAATACCCTGCGCGTTCCCCATACCTCACGCCATTGGACTTCTTTTTGTGGGGATACGTCAAGGACAGAGTTTATCGCACACAACCAAGAACAACTGATGCATTGAAATTGGAAATTGAAAGACAATGTCGCGAACTTACAAATGAATTGTTTTGTCACGTTTGTGAATCCATTGGTTCACGTTATCAGCGTTGTCTGGACAATGACGATCGTCAATTTGAACACTTGCGAACATGATTCTTTAATTACATTTCTTCTTCTGTAACTCAAGCTTTTAAACTTGTCTTTATGTTCATAAATAATGTTTTTATAGTCATTCAAAGTGTTAGTACATTATTTTAAGACACCCTGTATATATTATAAATAAAAATGAAACGCTGTTCGTTGATAAGTGCGTCACCTGAGAACGGCTAGACCCATTTGGATATTTTGTTTCAATAAATGTTCGTAGTATTTCGAATAATGTTATTGAGAAATAAAAATTGGAAAAGTTGCCCTGAAAACTGAAAAATTCAAGAGAAATTGTGCCTTTTTGTATAGGATTTTTGTATGAACTCAAAGCTCAAGACCGTATTGTTTTTACTTTCTTATACGTAGTATAAGGAAGTATTGTGATGATGAAAATTTTCGACCTCGAGCTTTTGCAGATGTCCACGTTTTGAAGTCCCCTGATACTGAAAAACTGGTTTTAAAAAAATGTCTGTGTGTCTCTCTGTGTGTGTGCGTCTGTGTGTGTATGTCTGTGTGTCTGTGTGTCTGTGTGTGTGCGTGTGACCACGATAGCAGTCAAACCGCTGTAGATATCAATTCCAAATTTTGTATTTACGTGTATAATATCCCTCTTGTGATCTGATTAGTTTTTCAGTAAAATCGGTAGACCGGAAGTAGCAGTTTTTTGAGGTATTGTCGGGTGCAACTTATACTAAATGATGCAGAATTTTCTTGCCTACAAGCACCACCAATGTTAATGGTTTTACTTTTATAAACAATGTGAAAATGATTTTTTTCTGAACACTTGTTTTGGTCAAATATTTTCGAAAAAAATTAATAACTCAAAAACGAATGGCTCAATTTTGAAAAAGAAACGACAGTTGAACAGACAATTTAAAGCAGTACTAGAAAATCCCGAAATATATAGGGGAAGTCATTTAAAAAAATTACGTTCCGTGTATTTCCGGTGAAACCGAAGTGCGTCAGAGCTTAAAATATTTTTACAATATGCGCCACAAGCAACCATGAATCTTTCTTTGATTTAAAACACAAAAGAGCAATCGAAGAAGCGGCTATTAATGACTCACCCTGTACATAGTATGTTCACGTTAATAACAAAATTATTTTGGTATGTGCTGCCGCCCGATAGATGTCGCAATTTTTTTGATAGAATACTAATCTCACAACCTATCGGAAGGAGCATGTTTCAACATTTTCCAGTAGATAAATATCAATTACTGAAATATGCGAAACCACAAGTTACTCTTATGCACCTGTGGAGCGACTTATGTTTGTGCATTTCTACATTCGCCTTGGAACGAGGAAGCCAACAGTAAGAACCAACCCTCAGAGAGGATTGTTTTCACCATGTGGAAATCATGCTAGAGAATGCATCGCCACTTTGACTTTGGGCTTAACGTAGGTATATAAGTACTCACTTTCATAATAACAACATTCTAAAAATAATCAAAATAAAATATTTCCTACTTCAGGTTCACTGTCAACAACAACATAATATCAATTCTAACTTTCTTTAGACACATTAGTCCAATTTGCTGCTCTAATATAATTTTATTTTCATATATCCTTTTAACAAAACCACTGAACATAATAATTACTATAAATTGTACTTGCAAAGAAACCAATTAATTACACTCTGGAAGAGTTTGGATGATTTTCAATAAAATAGAACTAACATTTTTCACATATATCATTTGCTCTAAAAATACATTGAATGAATAATAGTTCTTTCTTATTCTATAAAAACATATTTTATGAAATCATATTTAAATTGAGTATATGTTCATAACTTACACGGTACGCTAGGGCACACTGACTTCTTCACTAACTCCCAAGAGGCAATACTTAGCATTTTTGTTTCGTGAATAGCCGATAAGTATGGCATCCACAGCGCAGAGCGCGGGAATGGATTTTCCACCACTGATGCATGGTCGCTAGGGACGATTAGACAACTTTCGAATATGTTCTAAGCAACGAGGATGTGTAGGTTAAAAGCAGAATACAGCCGAGAGTTGGAGAGATCTAAATTGTGAGTTCGCAGCGACAACTTTATTATTTCAATTTCAAATTACGTGCATTTTATGTATATTTGAATAAATATAAAAAACAAACAATAGATACCTACAATAGAACATTTAAAGAGATGGGGTATCAATATTTTGTGATTAAGTCAAGTAATAAGGTAATTTGTAATGAAAGAATATCAATCGTCAAGGAATACAATACAAAACGCCATTATGAGACATACAAAATTACTCGAAATTTAGAACAAAATAAATCTTTAAAAAGCGGTTTGAAATCTCAGCAATTCTTGTTTAAGAGTGTAATTAATGAAATACTGAGTAATAATAGGCTTTTTTCATATCTATAGGGAGTATAGCGGCAATGGTTCATGTCTCCTGTTTGGTTTTCATATTGTTTAGTAAGACAATAGCAGCCGATGATGTTCCTGAGTTTTGCTCAAATGCGTATTATCTTTGGTGTATTATATTGTTGTGTAGTAGGGAATTGTTACTTATTTGTATTTGTAAATTTCTTTCTACTGTTTTGTTCAGAGTCGACAATAGGCTAGTTAGTATGTAATTTTCCGAGTACTGTGCTTCCTCTTTTATGGAGGTATGTTGATTAATCTCCGTTTCTTATTTTGTGATTAGTCTTGTTTTTAAGAGAGACAGTATTTTGCCAAATCCGGGTTCAGTCATTTTATACAACTGAAATACTGAGGGTTTCGATCTAGTTTGTGACGTTTCGATTTTATTCATTTGATCATTTTCTCCATCTCCACGATAAATGGCTTTTTTCTCTTTTTCTGTTTAATTCTTTTTTTTATTAAGTTGCATGCTTTCGATGGGTCATATTTATATTTTCCAAATTGGTTTTTGTAGCAGCCTTCTTTAGTCCTGTTGATTAAATTTTTTATTTAATATTCTCTTTTATAAATAGAACTATTCCACCTCCTTTATTGAATTCTCCATTGTAGCTTTATAGAGGCTGATTTGTAGGTGTTAACCAGGTTTAGATTGGGACAATGATTTCTGGGTGTTTTTCTGCTATGGGCATTGCTTCAAAGTTTATGGTCTTATTTCTAACACCTATTATTACTTGTATGTAAAGGTTATACATTTTTTGTCTCATATTTATACGTGCTTATGTGGAGCCTCCAGTTTGCTCCATTTACCCTACGATTCCTAAGTCTCTTCTAGTTTTTATTTTTCACAAAAAAAAATGTTTGGTTTCAATTCCAATTGAACACAAACTGTTTCACGCTTTTAATACATGCCATGGCATTCAGTCAGCAAACTGGAATGCAATTTCCAGTAGATTTTGCAACGATATTATCAGAACTTCTTTGTAAATTAATAATATTTTGAAACAAAGAGGAATAGATTTAGAACCGCTTCTGCATATTTTTGATCTGCGAAATAATAAATTATATACTTTTGGGCCAGACTGTATATGAACATTTAGAATTACAGGTACATATAAATGTTTATCATGTAGAATTCACAATTTGGAGGCACCTAATTTGGTTTCGTCTATGTGTCTAGTAAATAAATAAACAAAACAAATTAACAGCAAATATATTCTTGTTCATGAGAATCTCTATTTCGGAAGTATAAATATGAACACCTGAAATCAAATACTACGCAGTTAATCTTTCAATATTATAAACATATATCAAATCTTCCTCAACTTGATACAGGCGGAAATGCGTCGTGTAGCAAACGTCATTGTTTTAAACTGGTCGTTTTTATTGGCTGATGAATACACGTTGCGCGCTACACTTTAAATAACGTTATCATTTAAACAACAAAGATTAAACATTATAAATGATATGACCTCTGGCAGCAATTAGACTGACCCGTTAAGTCACATTAAACCTTCGCTCACCGTTTTATTGAATACAATTACATTGTCCTCACTTTAACCCAATCTAAGAGTTGTTCTTCTACTCTGTCTTTTTCCATTTCGTCTACCAAGGAACTTCCACTGTGCGAGCAAGACAGGACAACAGGGAAAAGAATCCGCGATATGGAGCAGGCCTTTAAGTGTGTATACCGCGCGACAGCTAGAAGTACACGAATAATAAAAAAAAATAGAGAAAAATCTTAATTGCGATATAAAAGTGTTGAACTATTTTATAAATTTCTATTATTATAAATATCATACAAAAACAACTTGCAATTTCCCCATTCAATACATTTTTTATTAGATCATAAGTTAATATTTCTGTTAATGTTTATATATTTTTAGTAAATTTGCACTAGTTTTATACAATTAGTGAGATCTTTGCAAAGGTATATTTTTCGATGAGTAAAAGACGTACTTCCTGTAGTAATATTCAAAAAGATTTGTTATAATTCATGACAAAAAGTCACTTTTTACTACTTTTAATTTATTTAGATATTTTGTTTGAATTTAATATTTGATGAAATATTTATGAAACAAACTACTATTTCCGGTCGATCGATTTCACTCAAAATCTAATCAGATTTCCCGCGGAAGATGTTCCTAACTATAAAGATTTGTAAAGACATATTTCTCCGTTTGGCCGTTAACGTAGCCACATACAGAGAGACATAGAGAAATGGCGAAAAAGAGCAAGAGATAGATTTCAAAAATCCCTTTTTCGGTATCAGGGGACTTCAAAACGTAGATATCAGCAATAATCTCGACATCAAAATATATCCATTATTATATAATATAGCATTATTATCAGCTGCGCTTCATTTTTATCATCTTCCAGACATCTTAATGGCTTTCATTATCACCATTATTATTTAAATACTTGTGAAACTTAAAATAGTATATAAAATTAATAAACTTCTTTTATCTTTTATCGTTTGGATATAGACTCCATCGACGGCTAGGTTGGGTGCTAACTCTAGCCGTATGGCGGGTAAAATGATCAGATCCCTGCCATCGTTAGGATAGTTAGAAATATTGCTTAACCTTAGTGGCGTAACAGCATTATGTCGAGATGAATGGCACTGGTTCCAAAAATTGTACCTTGAAGGATAACTATCGGATTGAGCGCACTGGTGGATACAAGGCCATACGTTACTGGATTGAATTTTATGTTTGTCACTTGTAAGAATATTATGGGAGCAATTTTGATTTAAACATTAAGAGTAAGAAGCAAGATCAAATTCCTGCCATCGTTAGGATAGTCAGAAATATTGCTTAACCTTAGTGGCGTAACACCATTATGCCGAGATGCATGGCACTGGTTCCAAAAATTGTGCCTTGAAGGATAACTATCGGATTGAGCGCACTGGTGGATACAAGGCCCTACGTTACTGGATTGAATTTTATGTTTGTCTCTTGTAAGAATATTATGTGAGCAATTTTAATTTAAACATTAAGAGTAAGAAACAGTCGGAAGTAAGAGACTTGATGGAAAGAGATAATGCTCCATTTCCAAGGAAAAACAGCAACTAGAATCCTAGCGTCTGATAGAAATGTGTCAGGTGGCAAGTAGGCGAAAGAAAATTCCCTACGATCCGTTCGAGATAATGGATAGCATTAGCAAAACACCATCAAGTAAGTGCGTTTGAGAAAAGCGAGAAGAAATATAGCAGAAAGAGAAATATCAAACGAAAATAGATTAGGAATAGTACCCAGGCTGGGAGCAAATACACTTACAAACGAAAACTCAAAGGAAGCTGTCAGAAGAACATCAAAAAGTTACGGAACAAAGACGAAGGAGATTATATGCAGGATTTTAGGAAACAATTTAATAGATCAGTAAGAATAGTAAATAAACTGGTGTTAATAATGGACACAAAAGAGAAAAACAGAGATGAAGAGCATGCCCACGTGGCTGAAAGCGTCAAACAAATGATCTATACAAAGAGTCCAGGGAAATGGATGAGAGAAAAGAATGGACTAAACCAAAAGAATAAAATAAAGAAACGGGCTCCATATCCGTTCAAACTAATTAAAACAATAAGAATAAGGAATATGATGGAAGAAGACAAATGGCAACAAAAAAAAACCTAACAGCAATAGAGGAGAATAGTACGTACAATACACTGGCATAGGTCATAGATGAGATATGGCCGTAGGAGATTTATTAGACCAATGAAACTGAAGATTCAAAGGAAACAGCAAAAATCGGACACCACAGAGACTATGCTACCTTAGTAGATCAGACTAAAGTAAAAAATGGAGAATTTAAAGATCAAATATAACAGTTTGGTTACAAAAATTGAGAGAAATAAAGAACAACCTTTATTTCCTCATACAGACGGTAAAAGTAAAGAAAAGGGCAATTAAACACGGTGAAAAAAGCAGCGCTACACATTTTCTACCTTTTCAAATTAAGATAACAGTCTGCATATAATCTGCGATTGGCAGAACTTAAAAATAGGTACTAAAAGAAAACCCCTTCGTTAAGGATATATTAGAGGATCCTAGAGCTCTTAACGTACTACTAGCATATAGAATATAGAAATACAGAGGACTGCTAACACGAAAGCGAAGTTGGAACTTGGGGTGGCACAAGAAATATAACATTTCTCTATACTTTCTCTGGCACAGAATCCAAACAATTGGTGAAATGAGTTAATATAGACTAAGTTCAAATTAATTAAATATATGCTTCTCTATCGGAATTTACGTCAGGAAGTCAAACAGCAGTACCTCCCAGTTGCGGCTGATGAGTACGCTTAGGTGAAGCAACAGAGACAAAACTGATTCGTTTATTATCGGTGATATACTGTCAGATGCCGAGCATATCATCGATAATAAACGAATCAATCTTTTCTATGTAATTGCTCCACCAAAACGTACTCACCAGCTCACCAGCCGCCACTGGTACCTACATGGTACTTCAGAAGATTGATGCTTGATTTAGTAACCCAGAACTTGTGCGAGCCGTACAATTCTTCTGCATATGTTCTCGAGCGGAAAATTCTCCGAGAACAAGACCAAATAATAAGAAGGGTTGTTGCACCAGACGGCATGATTTTGCCGAAGCGTTTCCAGCTTCAAAGCGTCCTGGATGCTCCTTCCATTATGCGCAGCACATAGTTAGAAAAATTTAATTTAGAAATATTAAGGAATGAATAGAAAACCGATGTAGAATTTGCCTAAAACTGAAATTACTGCCAGTGTAAGCATTTGTGCTCGCAACAAATATAGTTGATGCATTGGCAACCCTTTGTCTGGAAAATATGCTGCGTGAATATTTGATCAGTTTGATCATTTATGAACTATTTAAAGGACACTTGAAGTGGATGCCCTAAACGACGCCAATATTACTGCCCACTACAATTTCTTTATAATATACAGGGTGTTTAAAAAAGATGCGTCAGTACAGTGTCTCTATGTATATATTAAATAATAAAGTCGATTTATTATTATTATTATTATTAAAGGGGTTCATTGTCCAGGTCATTTTATACAAAAAAGTTTATAATAAACAAGGTCCGCAAACGCTTCGTTACCGATCTACAGCGTGTTGAAGTTTAGTTAAAAGAAACAGTAAAAGTAAAAATTGAAATAAATTCAAATTGAGTTCAAAACAGTTTTATTTAATTCACAACAATTGTTTCACCCTACTAGGGCTTCATCAGGTGATGAATATTATAATACAAAATATTTGTAGACGTTCTTATTTATGTCTTTTCCTAAATGAAGAGGGGGGAGTTTGTGACATTAGGTTAAGAGCGGGAGTAACTTATATCTTTAATGTAATATTTAATATATATATACATAACAATATGATTAATAATATTAAAAATTTTTGAAAACTGATTGTTTACTGTTATTATAAAATTAAACAATTTATAAATATATATATAACTATAAGAATCATTAAGTTGATTTTAAATATTTAAATTTAACAACGGTGAATTATTCACTTCTAGTTGGTCATTTAAAATAAGGTTTAATTTGTTTAATTTATTTATTTCTAGGTTTTCTAATAAATTTAATTTTTTACTCTTGTCTTGTATATGTAGTATGTCAAACTTGTTATTGAATTTATGTTTTTGTTCAATACAGTGGTTTGCATATGTGGAATCGGTTTTTTGTAATTTATAACTTCTTTCATGTTCTTTTATGCGCGTGGAAAAGGATCTAACAGTAAAAATTAGATTTCTCCAAGACGGCATTAAAGATCATAATGAAATTTTAGGCGTGTTATTTTTCAAGAAAAAAATAGGACGCCGCTGATTTCGCTAAAAATAAAAATATGTTTCTATTCTTTGTTCAATTGTGAAGAAAAAAGCTCTCTTAACTTTTTATCGTACGACGTAACGTTTTTTAGTAAAAAAAAAAACACATTTTAGTGCATGTACATTTATCATGCTTACAAAAATATTTTTAAACAGTCCTGTTTTATTCACTGACATATTGAATGACATATGATTAATAATTTTGTATGTGTCGAATTTGTTGAATTTCCTTATCACGAATCGCTATACAAGTGCAGAGATGACCGACTTGCACTACATTTATGGACTTGCTGATGGAAATGCATTAGAAGATAGGCGGTTGTATACTGAAAGATTTCCTGGCCGTATTGCTCCTGATAGAAAAACTTTCAAAAGTATTCATCGGCGTCTTTGTGAAACAGGCACATTAAGACGAAATGGAGGAGCAGGAAGGCCAAGGACAGCAAGAACGGTAGAGCTGGAAGAGGATGTGCTAGACATGATTGAAGAAGATCGAGGTACTTCTACTCGAAAAATTGCTGACGCTTTGGATGTAAGTAATGGGACTATTTGGCACATTCTGAAGGAAAATTTGTTGTACCCCTTCCATATACAACGCGTTCAAGCATTACTTCCTGCTGATTTTCCTGCTCGCATTGCATTCTGTCAATGACTTTTGCAGAAAATGGTTCAAATCCCTCAATTCCTGATGTTGATTCTGTTCACCGATGAAGCGAATTTTTCAGGAAATGCAATACGCAATTTCCATAATAACCATGTATGGTGTGACGAAAATCCACATGAAATTGTTGAAAATCGTTTTCAACATCAGTTTTCTTTGAACGTTTGGCTTTGGATTGTGGGTGACTGCCTAATTGGACCGGTATTTTTACCAAGGAGACTAACCGGAGAGGTGTATCGCAACTTTTTGGAAAACACACTCCCTGGATTTCTGGAGGACGTACCATTAGCAATTAGAGATGCAATGTGGTATATGCACGATGGCGCACCAGCACACTTTAGTCAAGTAACTCGTGATTTCTTAACACAAGCATACGGAAATCGCTGGATTGGCCGAGGTGGACCACACTTATGTCCTGCACGATCCCCGGACTTAAATCCCCTGGATTTTTTCCTGTGGGGCCATTTGAAGTCATTGGTGTACGCTACTCCATTGGAAAACGTAGAAGACTTAAGAAATAGAATCATTGCTGGGTGCAACTCAATTGAAACCGATCCTGTTGTTTTTGAGAGAGTTCGCCAATCGATGAGGAGAAGATTGGATTCTTGCATCCGAGCTCGAGGTGGTCACTTTGCACAGTTATTGTAATTTTTGCTTGCTAAAATTGTTGGTATGGTAAAATATTTGTTTTTGCCCTTAAATAAAACCCTTGTTATTTAAAAAAAAAATCTGTAATAAATGTACATGCACTAAAATGTGTTTTTTTTTACTAAAAAACGGTACGTCGTATGATAGAAAGTTAAGAGACCTTTTTTCTTCACAATTAAACAAAGAATAGAAACATATTTTTATTTTTAGAGAAATCAGCGGCGTCCTATTTTTTTCTTGAAAAATAACACGCCTAAAATTTCATTATGATCTTTAATGCCGTCTTGGAGAAATCTAATTTTTACTGTTTCTTTTAATTAAACTTCAACACGATGTAGATCGGTAACGAAGCGTTTGCGGACCTTGTTTATTATAATTTTTTTTGTATAAAATGACCTGGACAATCAACCCCTTAAATATTTCCGCATCTTTTTTAAACACCCTATATATATAATTGCAAGTAGACTAGATAGCAAGTTTGAATGAAAATTCTGACGAGAAAACCCTTTCCGTTGCTTGCATGGCCACAAGCCCACTTAATAAAGCGAGTACCAAATATAAGTTAAGAAAATCAAAAAAAAAAAATTAGTCACGCTAGAATTATGCTGTAATTGAAAGTCGGTCATTTTCCAGGCTTGAAATTTTCCAGCTGGTGTAGTTGTTGTTAGTGAACTTTCTGCGGGTGAATTGGTGTCGTGGAGTACATATACGCGAATAAAGAGGATACCTTTAAAAATAAAATCTCCTTTAGAATTATAACTGAGATAAATGAAGATAAGAAATTTATCACATTATTTTCTTATCTGTTGCAAATAGAAAGAGATTACAAAATGTCACGCAGTATATATAAACACACTAGAATAGTACAGTGCAGTGGATGGTTCAACGGGTCAATTAGTAGAATTAAGTTATCAAGCGGTGATTTAATTAACTTATCTACTTGGGAAATAGAAGTATTAGTGCTGGTGTTGTATAGTGGCAGTAATAGTAATTGATGCGGTAACGTTGGTAAATTATGCAGATTATTGCTCCGCTTAATTATTGAGCGATTGGGGTTCTTGTGTTGCGGTTTTTCTGTATTGTATTCAATTAGGCGACCGTATTAATCGCTATTAAAAAGAATTTAGTGGTCATTTGACATATCGGTATTTATTAATGTCAGTCATTTGGTTGACATTGATGTTTTTTTCTATAATTTGTCTCATGTCAACAGTTAATTTTTTTTAATAGAGGTTATATTAAATGTGATTTATATATAATTTATTCATAATTTTCTATTGTTATTAAATTTCGCAATTACATATTGCAGTGATCGTGAGCCTGAGATTGAATTGTAAATAAGCATAATCAAGATCACTTCTACATTTAATTTAGTTAATTACTATTTTATTTATTTTATAATGATCATTGTATAGTATTTTGGCAAATTTAAATTAATTTAATTAAAATAATATAAGAATGTTATTGTAATTTTATTCAAGAAGCTAATATTAAAATAAGCCTGGTATATCAAGTGAATATTCACAACAAAGTGTTTTCCGCAAGCTTTAGCGCAAGAAAAATATTATGACCGAGAACGATCGACAAATCAGCACGGCTAAATAATATTCTCCGCTACATGCGATTAATAATCACGGATGTAAACAAATCGACATCGAGATGGATGTTTGTTTACGTTTTTGAAAGGCTAGTAATACACCTCTTTACCGAGTGGTCCAGCACTGTAATAATGTAATTGGAGAGGTGGAATCGGTATCGTGCCGAGGATAACCGTACGTTTTTTGTTAAGAAAAGATTAATATAAGCGAGAACATGTAAATTTTGAGATTAGGCGGCTGGTGAAAACCGCTCTCAAAAAGAAAATTCTTCTTAAAGACACAGGGTCTTTATACTATTAAATTTTATTTTTAACTTAGAAAAAGTGGGACTTAATATTTTACGAATAAAATATTTATTTTAACTTAGAACAATTTTGCAAATTGGAACTTGTAATATTTCACTGAGATATTTATTTGGACTTAGAACAATTTCGTTTAAATAAGACTTTGATATTTTTAGCGAGTTAAGTTTCTTTTTGAACTAGGATGTTTTATTCTTATACGCGGGGTCATTATACCGTGCATTATGGTAGAACACTTTTAGTAATTGAAATGATTTAGTTTAAGATTTAATGAAAAAGTATTTGTTATCAAATTGGAATAAAAGTATAGACACTTGGTGTTTGAAACATTTATCAGATAAAAGTATTAGGTTAATTAAAAGTTTTTTTTTATTTTGTAGAATATTTTTACTGTGTAGAAAAACATTTATTTAAACAATTTGAATATGAATGAATTTGAAGTTTTAAATGAGGAATTAAGTTGATTTAGTGCTACTTATTTTTGTTCTATTGTATATTTTGTGTTACATAAATTTCTTATGTGGTATTTTATACTGGAGTTGTAGGACGAGGTTAGTAATTTTTCTTTATATAAGTGAATATATTTTTTATTTATTTTATACTTTATTGTACTTATGTATTGTAATTTTGACGTGTTGGGTCATAAGTCAGGGATGTGTGCAATGAATTAAGTAGGTGATTGATTCATAGCATGGAGCCTTGATTAATCATAAAAACACGAATTAGTTTCTGGTAGTACAGTTTCGGGAGCGAGCAAAGGCGCTGAGCAGAACTAATCAAGACTGAGTCAATATTTTTAAATACACAGAGGCATTTGAACTTAAAGACATATATGAATTAAGGGATGAGCACGTTGTTGGGTACGTTAGGGGTGTGTTCAACGAGTTGAAAGACATACTCGTGGGATGGAACCCTGGGGTACTTACCTATGTGCATCTGTCATTTGGTGATGCTGTTCGGAAGCGAGCAAAGGCACTGAGCAGAATTAATCAAGATAGAGCCATTACCTTAGTGTTTATATATTTGAAACCGATAAGTGATATAATTTTGTTATTTATTTATAATCCAGCATAACTCTTAATATAGAATAATTTTTTTTTGATATGTTGATTGTTTTACATTTAAATAGAAATAAATTAAGATATGATAAATGTTTAGTAGAATATTTTCTAATAGTTTTTTTTATTTTGATTATAATTGTCATATTTATGATATTATGTCATCATAACATGCAATGATTTAATTTAACGTTGAGGATATGGTCAATTATAAATATATTTGTTTTACTTGAAAATTAGTAATATAATAAATTATATTATAAGGTTTCTTTCGTATTTTTATTTATTTTGTCTGACCTGGAGACAATTTGAGAGCATTCATATTGGAGAAGGAACATTGTTATTATTTTCTGCCCCTGAGTAAAAACCTCTTTAATAATTTTAAAACTGAGCTAGTGATGTGTGAAATTACTAAACCTACTGTTTTGCAGAAAATTATAAGTCTTTAGTCTAGCTGAGCATAAGGCCATATATGCTTGATTCTGCTCTTATTTATTATTAAATTAATTAATGTATTTTCATGCAATCATTAATTTGCAAGAGTCGCAGCAATATGAAAGCAAATTTTTTTAATATTATTATATAAGATTTATAAAATATCATTTATGACACTGGCATTATCATGAAAGATTTTGATCATATGGACGTTCTTTTTGCAAATTCAAAAATATCATTAGGCGACAAATATTTTAAAGTATTCTATCACAATCAAATTATGTAGTTATTATATTATTATCTCCGGTAAGTGCTTACGCTGCATGTGTATATTAAAAACACATTAAAAACAAACTAAGTGTTTAAGGTAATTTATAATCTTCTTCTTTAGTCTCTTTAGTGACCGTTAGGACACATGACCGTAACACATAATTTTTGCAACTTTAATAATTACTTGTAGCAAGGAATACCAACATTTTTTTACAGTTTATAAATAAGATACATACAATGTCATTTTTTCCATTGTTTACCAATAAGATACAGTTTACAAATAAGATACATAGAATGTCATTTTTTCCATTGTTTACCAAACTAAGTACTGCGAAATACTGGTAGCCAATGGAAAATTAATAGGTGTTTCACAAAAACCTGAAATGGTTTTATACCTTGTAAAGACATTTTTGAAACTAATGCTTAAAAATGATTAAAAAAAAAGAGGTGTGAGTACCACACGACTTTCTTACACGTATGTGCGCTTTCAATAATACAAAAGTTGTTCCAAATTAAGTTTTAAATAGTGTTACCTGTGAATAAATGAAGACTCTTTTATACAAAAACTATTTCAGGTACTATTAGGCAGACGCCCACGCGTTTCGATTTACTTGCCGTACGCTTCTTCGCAATGACAATTTCATATTTTATCGTATACTTATATACGAAGTGGTGGTACGTTTGTGTGTATGAGATATTTCATAAATTACACACATTCATGTCGATCTATTGTAAAAACGAAGTGAAAATAGATAAATATGAATATATGTAATTAAGATTTTCGCATTTATGAAATATCTCATACACCCATCGTTTTAAAGCTAGAAGAGTGTCCTGCAAATGGGAAATAATTCAAATGAATGCCCGGGCAATTCTTTTTGATAGTGTGTTATTTGCGGATGAAACTGGTTTTCAAAGCAACGGAACAGTTAACAAAAAATTTTCATTACTATTCAAAAAGGAACCCTTACTTCACTAGTAAATAGATCATCATCATGGATGGAGGATAAATGTACGGGGCGGTATTTTTGGTGATTGGATGATAGACCCGCATCTATTTGAAGGCAGTAGTGACGGAGTAATTTCTATCAAGCATTTACTGGAATTATTGGAAGATATTCCGGAAGAGATGTAGACGCAACAAGACGGCGAATTCCCCCCCCCCCCCCCCCAAAAAGGTGATGTTGATGTAATATCGAACTACCGTCCCATTAGTTTACTATCTGTTTTTTCTAAAATATACGAAAAACTCATGAACAAAAAGTTAATTAACTTTTTTAACAGTTTCAACTTACTGCATTCTAATCAACACGGCTTCTGTGCAAATAAATCTACGAATACGGCGTTATTTAACTTTTTAAAACAAATTGACATCAACTTGGATCAAAATCACTACTGTTTGGGTATTTGTATAGATTTATCTAAGGCTTTTGATCTTGTTAATCACAAAATTTTACTGCACAAATTATAGCAATATGGCAGTAATGGTGTTTCCCGTAAGTGGTTCAGTTCATATCTTTCTGGGCGTAAACAGTGTGTTAAGATTGATAACTACCAATCCTCCTATGTACCGGTTGATATTGGTGTGCCTCAAGGTTCAGTTTTAAGACCTACATTATTTTTAATTTATATTAATGATTTACTCACATTTTTTGACAACACAATTCACATAGTCATATATGCTGATGATATCAATGTCATTTTAAGTTCATATATTCCATCAGAAGTAAATCGAAAAGCTGAATTATTCCTTAATCAAATCAGTAAATAGATGTCAATCAATAAATTAGTTATCAACATAGACAAGGGCAAATTTGTTTATTTGGATACTAAAATGGCGAACTTTCAACCGTCTTCTAGCATGGGCGATGGTTTTGAGTCGGGGTTTTCTGTTAAGGTTCTGGGTCTCACTATAGAAAGCATTGGAGTTTGCATTATTAACGAATAATAGTAATAATAATAATAATAATTATTATTATTATTATTATTATTATTATGCTACAGACACAAAATATTTTAATGACATGTCTCCAGCGCAGTGGAGGTCCTATTGACTAGCCTGCTGGGCCTTCGGACTTCACAAAATTAGTTTGTTTTATAGGGATCCGGAAAAGAGCACATATACAATATACCTGTAACCACAAAGGAAGTTATGGGGGAACATATTCGACCAGTATTTAGAAATATAGTACTCAAGCTTTATTACTGTCGATTTGTCATTTTGGAAGTATGTTCAAAAACTTTTAAAAGTGAATTTGAACACTTTTTATTTTTTACCTGTTTTAATGTTCATATTTATTGTTATTTTATAATTTCTGTTCCACTAATTACCCATCCATTCACATATCAGTTCCCGTTTCTACACCTACTAAAATCAAGTAATTAAGTTTTTTGTTTGGTTTTAAAATTTGTTTATTGTGCCATATTCTACATATTCTTTGAATTGCTTTGCTGTATCATAAATAAGATATACACAATTTTTGTCATTAACCTTAGCTTATTTAGAAAAATTTGTTATAAAATCATGCTTGAAAACAGAAAGCAACTTATTAAATGTCATCCAATCAACTGTGAATTTCGCAGCAAATACCGTCACTATACCGTATTGAAATAAAATCCATAAAATGGCCAAATTATATCAGGAAACGGCAATAGCTCAGTAAGGGTCACTTTTAAAATAATAACATCCTACATGTTTTTGGTAAGAACTTTAGAAAGCAATCCAAAAATAAACCGATATAAAGGTTGTGCCGTTTGAAAAATATCACTTCTTGACAAAAGTATGTCATGTAACTTTAATCCAGTTTTCTGCAAATAGGCTTTTAATAGTACCTTTCATTCTGAAGAACTCAACCAAAAATATCGTGAGAAAAATATAATTTTATAAAAGCATTGAATCGAAAACCATAAATTTTAGGCCCATATCATCTAACAACTTTTTGACTAAGAATTATACGGAGAATACAAAAATGTAATTATATATATGGTGATACATTTAAAAAACTGTAACTATGGTCAGTCACCAAGTTATGGAATACTCTGCGTAATACAATATAATTTTAAAACATACTACGAATAAGGGCTATCATTTAAAGAAGACCTCTTCGGAATATCTTGTCTTATAAAGTCACAATCTGCCTTCTCAAAGGAAATAACTCAGCCTGTATATTATGAACAGTAGTGGCCGAAGGATAGATCCCTGAAGTACGCCTTCTATAATATTCATTAAACTCGATTTTTGTATGTGGAACTCCACTTTTCTATTCTAAAGATACGAAATCAAGAAATCATCTCCAACTGTCCAAATCCCAGAGTGCAAGAGTTTCTAAAATAAGATGGTAAAGTTCACAGTATCGAAAGCATGCGTTAGATAGCAACATATCAATTCAAATTCACCTTAAAAATTGATATTTTCAAGTCTGATATCTTACTCTAAAACTATGAGTTTATGGTAAGTATTTACTATACTTCATTTTAAAATTTGCTCTATTTGCGTGGGAGTAAAAGCCGATTTCAGTTCGGTTGTGTTCTTGTCGATACTTGTAAAAAAAATGTAAAATTCAGTTAAACAATAGTATTTCTTTTAAATCATACTAATAAATTTGCAATCTTTTCTATTTATTTTCATATTATTTGTATAATAATACATCAATAATTTCCGTAATTATACATTGCAACACGATTCTAACACAAGTCCAGAATTTGTCAATTCAGAATTTCCATGTCGTTATATTACTAACCTTGGAGCCGAGCTAAAGAGCAAGAATTAGGGAAAAAATTCTAGGATCACTTATTCAACTCACAGTTCACCGTAGTCATTCTGCATGAATGGATCTCGGCGGCTCCCTACACCCGCCTTATTTTACTAATTCAAAAATCTTCCAGCCTATAATTTGACGACGACATCGAGGACGCTGCCAGCGTCGCTTCACTAAACTCGCCTTTTCTCCGTTATCTCCGATATTGAAGCTGGTCCTCACGGTGAGCTAGAACGTAAAATTTTACGCAAATAGGAAATAAAGATTTCGACTTTCTTTAGCTCTTCTTATTGATATTGACATTTGATTTTCTATAACTGTTAGAGTTTAGCGAGATTAATCATTATTATCATTTAATTAATTTAAATCACGACGCCCTGTTACACGATTATTAAACTAAGTACAAGCTAAAGTTGTATATGTCCAGTAGTAATTGGACACCGAGTTAGGTGCGTTTTCTAATCTTTCTCTAGGCGTCAAATTAATTTTAATGAGACTTTAGTTGAACCGTGGCAATACTTAATGGTCTGTTAAGTACATGCAAAAGCAATGGTTACAATTTTTTTTCTGTTTCTCCTACTATTATTTTTCCCCTTACGTACCCATTAAGCTGACTTTCGTCATCTGGTTTTAATCGTTTGTTGTTTACATGCAGCAGCGTATTTTCTAAAGCGTGTAATATACGATTATCGAAACCATTTTAGTAATATAACTTTTCAATAAAAAATATTACTGACATTAGTACTTACATGCAACATTGCATAAACCTTAACCTATCATTAATTGTATATAATATCGTGTTAGTCTATTTACTTTTTGATTAATGTTATGGTATTTTAACTGAAAGCGATCACTTTTAAGAAAACGTACAATGTTAACTCAAACCATGATTGATATGTTTATGAATGAAACTAAGCTAAAAAATATTTAAACAGTGTATTTCTTAGATTTATCGTAAACGACTTGTTTATTAATGAAACGGACAAGCATAATTATTAACAAAAACACTTACTTTCTAGATTTTTACTTCTTACAAATCAGAATACACCGTTTTTCCCGAGAAATGTCGCTAAGTAAGGTACTCTATAAGTCTTGTTTTAAAATTATTTACAACTTATTTACTTATACCAGTTTATTGAAATTGAAACATGTATTTTTGAAGACTAATAGAATATGTATAAGTCAATCATGTTAGGTTATTTTTCCTTATACAATAGTACAAGAAAAGAGGCGATGTATTCTATGCCAATGTTATAATAAATTTCTGATAAAAAGTGCCGATAGCCAATCGTTTTGATTCTTTTGCAATACTTAAAACAGAAAAGGTAATTGCTAATAATAATAATAATAATTTATATCTCAAAAAACGAACAAGCAGCATTATTATGTCAATCCGTATTAGTATTAATTAACTTTTCTCATTGAACTTTAGAAAATGTTTCTGATTCCGGTATTATTACCTTTCTTTTTAAGTTTCTAGAAAAATATTGATCCGCCGATATTAAGAACCTTGATTTGTTTAAGGTGGTAACACCTGCCCAATAGGCTTTATCCACCATGGTCCAGACGAACAATGAGTTGACATACGCTGAATCAGCGCACCCATCACAAAAGAGATTAGATACGTGTCTCGCTATTAGTTACAGGACCTTTGACGAAGCCTGTAAGCAAGTAGGGTCTTATCTTAATCTCTACTATATAGCTCTGCAGGCCGTTGCTCACCCAGAAAAGGAAAAAACTTTCTTTAACCTTCATGGGCTTTCATCGACTGCCCCAGTGATGGTCCTTTCCACGGCCGGGCAGAATAAAATGTGCAAGACGCTCGGGTTTACACCACATAAGATATTAGAAGCTATTGCTCCTACAGATTTTGTCACCTGTCAGAACCAAATTCAAGTTCGTTGATTTATCATACAGAAGAGCAGTGCTGAGTCATATTTAAACACCCAGCGTAATTTCCCTGCGATCCTTCAGGCACCACACTTCATCCATTAACATTATTTCTTTGCTTTCTTCATTCAAACACTCTTTCTGATAACAATTCCACACTCAAATAACTACATTTTTCGCATACCGTCAGTTCCGCATTCTCTTTTTCATCTTTGACCATTATTAAACTTGCTTCATCATGTCTTCTCAAATCGTCATTCAACTCATACCCTAAACATACATATGTCGAATCTTCCACACCTCCATCTGCACAGGTACGTTCTTCTGATAATTTCTTTTTATATAAAAATTCAATCAAACTCCCATACCTCCCGAAATTATAGGTAACTTATACACATTAGAGTTTGACCGAGCATATTATATTATTTGTTTTAATTTTGGTAAGTGTAGATTTCTCATTCTTTTTTGATTAATATGTATAATCTATAGTAATTACTTATGTAGACTCATAAGTTCTTGAATTTTGTTAATGAACATTGGGATCGGGATTCTTGATCAAGTTATGCAAGTTTTGAATAAAAGGTACTATATCTCTTTATTTGTTCATTTATTTCAACTGTCAAGTACCATTCTTTGGAAGAATATTACTTTTATGTATAAATTCCTACATACCTGTGGTTTGATGTATACTCGCGGCAAAAAGTCTTGTCGGGTCTTAAGACCAGCTATATGGAAGGTATCACTGGTCAACTCTAGTAATCCGATAATATTTCCCCCTAAATTTTAATAAACCATAAAGGGAGATTGTAATATTTTTGTTTGCGCTTGATGGATATATTAAATTTCCTCAAAAATAAATTACATCTAGCATAAAAAAGCAATAAATAAGTAAAGAATAAATTACACAAAGAATCTTTTGAAGGCAATATATTTAAAGGAAAATATTTTAAAATGTAAAATAAGAGCAGTGTCACACTTACCCCGTTTTAACATATTATGTATTTTTAAAAATGCAGAGAACTTACCATACTAATAAAACAAGGAATGGTGAAATAATTGATCTTTAGAGAGGTGGCTGAAGTACCATAATATCATTTAAATTCTAAATTAGAGCAGGCTGTGAAATTTAAATTAAGTTGGTATATAAGTACTAATTTACAATTTGAATTGTCAAAGTGACGTTTCAAAATGTTAATTAATCAATAATTGACATTCTGGACAACCTAATAAAAAAAATCCCGCCTGCTCTAATTTAGAATCTAAATGATCGCGTGGTATTAAAAAAAAGTATTTGATATATGGGGTACAAAAAATCTTGATTTAAGTAATATTCCAAAATTTAAACACCCCCAGCAATTGCGCTCTAAACGCCAAGGTAAATACATATTAGGCAAACATGCCCCAGGTAAAAAAGTCTTGCAAGAATGCAGATATAGTAATATAATCAAGAATTTTGAATTAAATTATAATGAAAAACCCATAATTTTTTTGTATCTATTTTGAAATAAATAGAATGTATATTACTGAAAAAAATTAATGACAGATACATACTCGTAAATATCATCAATATAAATAATTACAAATTTTATAAAACCCAGATTTTAATAAAGCATTTATTCTCGCCCTTGAAAAATAAAATAAATTCCGAAAGAGGTAAACATTTGTAGAACAGCAGAAATATTTCTTTGTAATGTTGACACATCAACGTTATCGTGCCATATCATAAATGAAAAATATTTGAAAAATATGCCAAATGTATATTTTCTTTTATCAAGCAGTCAAGTATATCTACTCAAACTTAGGTATTATAAAAATTGAATATAATCCCTCTTTATTTCGTGTTAGAATTTACTAGAGTTGAGTATACATAATGTCACTGTAGAGGCTTCCTTCTTCTTGCCGTGCAAGAATTTTGGGGATTTACCCATATGTTTTTTTTTAATTAGAGCCTCAGGTATGGCATCAACGGGTTATACGTACCAAAGGTGCAAAGTATGTTTGACTTTTTTTATATACATATTTACAACAATTTAAATGTTTATAATTATTTTAAGTAGATTATACCTTCAATGATTTCAAAGTGTTAAGAAGCAATTTATCCATTTAAGACTATTTTTCTGCACCTGGCGAAATTTTTTTTTGTGATGCATTATCGTATTGATAAATTTAGTTTCTTGAAAAATTAACCTCCATTTTGTTGGATGGGTAATCTTTTTGTATTTTAACTTTCTTTTCTCAGATAATACTATATTGGCAATTGTTTTATTATTATCATATTATTTGCTAAGCAATTCAGATTATTTTTGATATTATATTATATTATGTTTTGTTATTTTGCTTTTTTGGTTATGTAACTTCTTCTTTATTTGTCCCTACTTCCCTACCTCATTTGCCATCAAGCAGTCACACATACACTTGACCTTAACTGGCCTTAACATGTTAGTAGCATGAAATATCACCCGTTTTGCAACCCTCATTATCTCCAGTTGAACAGGCGCCGCGCGCCGGTTTGACTGATAGCGAATGTCACAAATAGTTCGGACAGGAGGAATTCTGGGACTTTCCATTTAGCATAATAGCTGTCAACTATTGGATGATGAAAAGAGACGGTTCCCTGGCATCTCCATAAATGGAAAGGTGACAAAAAGGCTTTAGCTCTATTATAAGAACCTGGAGCTGTTTTCATAGAATGTTATTCCGAGTAATCATGCCTAGACTTAGGATGAAAGTATGACGTGGTAAAATCTTAAAATATAAATTTAATGTGATGGTTGTCCAGCAAATAGTTGCATTAAGATTTAGAATTACATATATGGTTCATTTATAAACATTGCTTCGGCTTCTACCCTTTAGCTGAAGATATTGTACATTAGAACTATTAGGTATTCTTCATCTGTAATCTAGTGATTGCCTGAAATTTTAAAGTTATTTACAATAATGCATTTGCTCAAATGTTCAAATCTCATGAGCAAATAAAATATTCAATACCCGAAGCACCTATTAGTTCTGCACATTATAATTTGCGCAAAACTAAGACAGTGCATTTTGAGTGTTTCATTACCCGTTACCAAGCAAATTACGCTTCTCAAAACGTCAGAATAGTAAAATCAGATTATGTTGAATATGTATACTGTATATTTGTCTATATTTTACTAGTGCATTATAAAGTGCAATATTGTCCTTTAAGAACTGTTTAGTCAAGAACTTAATAATCTAATAAATAATAATAATTAACAAACTTTGAATGAGGAGAAAGTAGAGACCACATTAAAAGCCGAAAAGAAACCGTAAACAGCAAAACAATACCGCCTTTAAAAATATATAACAAAAGCATCATCGGAAATGATCATAAATTAATTGATCGAAAACCAGTTCTGAAGATATATAATGTTATAGAGACTGAACATTAACATAAAAATGAGGTGTGGCCACCACATGGCTTTCCTATACGTATGAGTGTTTCAAATTATACAATTTTAAGAATTCTTTTATACGAAAATTATTCAAAATCCTATTCTATGTACTTCTATTCTCTTAATAAATCTGTATAGAATGCATACTTTACAAGGTATTCGAAAAAATGCTACTCGGTAACAGTAAAAGTGTTACTTCCGGTCCGAATTTTGACATTTCATGTATATAACAAATATTGCAAATCCAGCTCTAAATACTTATCTACTCTTGATGAATATATACTGGGTGATCCAAATTAAGTGTTCACCATTGCTATCTCTGTTATTGTAGGAGCTACGTAGTCGGTTAAATTAGGAACGTTGTAGTGTTTCTTCCGTTGATTGCGATAGTGAAAAGTTGAGAATAATCGATGTGTAGTGTACTTCGATGAACATAATTTATTTAGAAAGTAAAATTGTAGTATAATAAAAAAAATATTCTACATTAAATTTTAAAAAACATCGCCTCTTACTTCGACAAATTTTCGCGCTCTTTTCAAAACACATCGTGTTGCATGAAAAACAACTCTCCCATCAATACAATTAATAATTTTGCGGATAAAGTCAGTATTGATCTCGCTTTGTATGCCTCACTTTTACAAATCCTCAAAAATAAAAGTTTAGAGGTGTTATGTCAGGTGAACGAGGGCGGAAAAGAACTGGGCCATGTGTAGTTACCTACCTATCTCCAAAGACTCCCTGCGGAAGTGTCGGAACGACTCGATAATTATGTTCAGGTGCCCTATCGTTTTCAAAATAAACATTTGGGCTAGTCGCTAAATCCACATCGTCGAGAAATTCTTCTAATAACGGTATGAGAATTTCTATATATCGTTCTTCTGTTAAGGTACCGTGACCAAAAAATATGGACCTACAATTGTGGATCCAATCACTCCAAACATTAATAATGAAACGTATCTGTGGATCACGCCGCTGAACTAATAGAGAATATTCTCTACTCCAATATCGATTATTCTTTCTATTGTACATACCGATATTTGGAAAACTTGCCTCGTCAATCCACAATACTTATTTGATAAAGTTTAAGTCTTCAGTGTATTTACGAATAAGCCACACACAAAACTCTAATCTTCTAGCGGCGTTACCATCTTCTGACGTCTGAACTGGTTGAAACTTGTGGGGTGAAATTTTTTTGACTATTCAACTCATGTGTCATTTGTAAAAATATGACCAATAAGAATCAAAGAATCACATTTTTGTGTCCTAGCAACAAAAATACTGCTGCGTATTTACACTAGTGGGTATTTCATTGAAATCACCACTAGTGGTATCGGTGGATATTTTTGACAGATATATGTCTCCAGATATAATCTCTTGTTTTCTTTGTGTTTTCCGGAATAGTTTTATGAATTTCAGCATCAATTTCACTTTCACCTTTTTCACCAAACCTTTTTGAATTGCTTTCCATATCAGAAATCTATTTATTCTTGCAATAACTTATTAAATTCGAATCGTAGAAAATTTTCTACATTGACAGTAGTTTGTTGAAAACATACTACTATGGAAACCAACGCAATAGCTACTTAATTTTAGAAAATTAAAAAACTCAGTTCGTCATTTATGAAAGAATCATTCGAATACAATTCGTAATCAAAGTATGGTAGATCATTTTTGCGGTATTATCACTCTTGTTTCCTTGCGCTTGTAAATAGGACTCTTGCTGACGCACTCGTCCTATTCGTGAAACATTCGTGAACCACCACAAAAATAATCCAGCATACTTTGACTACTCGTTGTATTATATATGAATATTTGTAGAATAACTGTCGGTTTCTCTAGATAACTGTCTTATCGAATTTCTAGGACGCACTGAAATGATATTTGCTCATTTTGTCTTTTTCTTGTCAAAAAACATTTTCAGCAAAAAGTAAAGCCGATATCGCACTTGTTGCCCAGGATATAATTCACTGTATTGTGGAATCGCTCTATAACAATTTTTTTGACTCATCAAATATGTTTCCATAATATCACATTTTTCAATATGTGAGAAAGACATTTTCAAAACAATTAATAATAAATTATTGCACAGTTTATTATATTCTCGCACACAATCGGAAGTATTTTGACAAACTCTGTCACACTGTTACTTGTACAGCAGTAATCTTCACGTCTTCTAAGATATTTAACTCCTACCTTTATTAAAGGATATAAACTTTGTATTTGAATTACATCGGTTATTCTCAACGTTTGTGAAAAAAGTCATATGAACACTTTTGTTAAGCAATTGGTTTTTGTATCGATTGGTATAAAAATATAGTGGGTGTTCCATTAGAAAAATATTTTTTTTAAATAGCTGGGAACCTAGACGATCAATTGTTTTAATGTTTTCACTATCGTAATCAGCGTAAAAAACACTACAACTTTGCTAATTTAACGTACTACGTATCTCCTACAATAACGGAGATTACAATTGTGAACACTTAATTTGGATCACCCAATACAGAATGCATAATTTACAACATACCTGCAAAAATCGCTATTCGATAAGGGTAAAAGTGTTACTTCCGGTCCGAATTTTGAAAGTTTTTTTTATACAAAAGGTAATTGCTTGGTGTACCTGACTAGAAAGCATGGCTTGCGAGATATTCGTAAAAAACTGATTTTTGATAAGAGTAAAAGTAGTAGGTCTTTTACTCTTACCATTAAAAGACCTACTTCCGGTAGGAATTTAGAAAAACTTTTTTAATACCGTTTTTCTCAAATTTAATTTTGAGTACATTTGAATTTCTTATAAATTTGTTTAAACCTGGTAATTGAGGAAATATTGGCAATATTCGATATTTTCAGTAAACTAACCTACTACTTCCGATTTTACTGAAAAACTAATCAGATCTCAAGAGAGAGATTATACTTGTAAATACAAAATTTGGAGATTGATATCTATAGCCGTTTGATCGCTATCGTGGTCACACCCATACACACAGTCAGACACACACACACACACAAAGAAAGAGAGAGAGAGAGGCATTTTTTAGAAACCACTTTTTCGGTATCAGGGGACTTCAAAACGTGGACAACTGCAAAAATTTTGAAAATTTTCATCATCACAATACTTCCTATATGTACAACGTATAAGAAAGTAAAATTGGTTATCTAAACTAAAACAATTTATAAAACAGGGCAGTTCACTTACTATGAAAATATATTTATTAAAATATACAATGAGTCATAATTCAAAGTGTAGGCTTCCACGGTTGTCGTTGACATATTCATGTCTTCTATCTTGAAACCACGTTGTACGACGTATTTTCTACTATCCACTGTCAGTCTGTTTTAGGTTCACCGCAGTAGTAGAAGAAGTCGTGAAGATGTTTTGATGCATAGTGGACGAAACGTCGGTAGCAGAAGCAGAAAGGACGACGCGGTTTCAACCCAAGAACCAAGAAAGAATGTATCATAATTTTTAAATATCTCCTATTGCAATATGATCATTCTTTCGAGTGGCAATTAATTTATCAAACCGTTATGTAAGCTATTCTCGCATTAGTATTATTTAAATCGAGAAATTTTATTACTTAAAAAAAGAATAATAATCAGCCGATGAAAGATAGTTATTTTGTAATACTAATTGATATTTGTGGTTCTATATATATGACATTGTCCCGAGATTAAATTCATACCGTGTCTAACCGTATATATATTTATATATATTTTTTACATATTTAATGCTCATTAGCCTAGGTTTGTTGGTATATAATTTAGCGACTCCTTCTTCCTTATCTAATATATTGTAGAACAATTTGTAAAAGACATTAATCATACTTATTTTTTGCTACATCGTATCGTTTCAGTAAGTCTTTATTAGTCAAAATGTTAGTGAAAAGGAAGTTGCGGTATGTACCGTTACGATCATTTTCGCGGTGATTAATTAAATCGTTATTTGTCGAGACCGGTAATTAAAGCAAAAAGTGATAAATAAAATTAAATTAATTGAGTACGAGCGTATTACATAAGAAACTTTATAGGCTATGTCTACTGCAAATATACACTGTTAAATTCCATATTTGCATAGCCTAGATAGAGTCTTGAGTGTTATATAATAAATTTTCACGAGTGAATCGATTCGCTGCAGATGCACGAGGGACACTGCGAACCAATGAAGCTTTAAAACAAGAACGTAAGTTAGACTATTGTATTTAACTGTGGTTAAATTATTATTAAATATAAAAGAAAATATGTACTAATTCCGCATACAGTAAGATTATATTTTGAATAAGATCATTTCACAATTGCTACTGCGTACTATTAAGAAATAGTTAGAAAAGTATCTTGATAAAAATATCTTTCAAGGTCTTTTTCTTAGCTTGCGACTGTTAGTGATGTTCATATAAATACTAAATATTTATTAATATTTATCGGCATATTTTCACATTTTTTTTCAACAGTGGCGTAAGACATGTAAGACCCAGTGCCATAGGTCTTCATAATTTCTTCTGGCAAAATATTTTTCATTTTGAAGATAACTTTAACAGTGAATAATGAAATAAAATGTCATTAGGAAAGCTTAAAAGTTATATTTACTGCTACCCCCGTTTCTCCTCAGGATTTTCCTGGCAGAAAGGGAGGCACAAATGACGCTAGCGGCAATTAGCAAAATGTCATCCGTCGAAAATTAGAGATGTGCCCGATTGTCGGAGTTTCACACCTGCAGCCTCGTCCAATTACATTTATGAACGTTTCGGAAATTTATTGTGTGTCACCTTCAACCTGCCTTACCTTACTTCCCTAGTGTGCGTTGAAAAAGATGGGGTGGCCTGTGTGCCTCTAACTCTCGGTTTTAGGGGATGGGTCACTCAGATTACTGAAGGTGGATGACTCTTAGGCGCCAGCTGTTATTCTAAATCAGGCCCACTCCAATAAGTTACTTATTCCGACAGCGAAAATAAAATTGGATACACGATATAAACAACAATATCAAGTTTTGGAATTATAGAATGCCAAGATGCAATATGAAAATTATAAAATTCCACAAATTAGTGGATCACCCTGTATATAATACAAGTTAAACATAAAAAACTATTTAAATTTTAAACATTTATGCCAAGCCAATAGAGCATAAATGCGCTTAAAAATTAAATTAAATTAAATTTGAAGATATTCAACTATTAAAAAAAACAAAACAATTTTAACGTGTTAATTTTTAAGTAAAATGAGTATTTTATTCTTATAATATCATATGCATCCGCATTATATATGGAATTTTTTGATTTTTCTTTGACTATTCTGAGCTGATGATGGCCATGTGCTGAAACTAGTACTCGGAGTAAACTGATACCCTTTGTAAAGAATAAAAGAGGATAGTAATATTACTGTGTTTTTCCATTCTAATCCTTTACAAAATGGACATTTACTACATACTACATATTAAAAAAAGTTTAATCACGTCAAAAGATGCACTAAAGTATTTAGAAATTGAAAATTAATTTAAATTTGAAACTAATCAACTGAATAAAATTTAATTAAGCTAAGAGATTATAGTGTATAATGAGTGATTAATTAACGTACAAAAGAAATTATGGCAGAACGAGATCTCGCATCACATTTAAGCCCCGACAGTCATTACATGCTGTAGATGTATAATTTTGAAAATAGAACGAACAATTAGTCAGCTATAACACTTCTGAGTACAAAAATTCATTTAAAACTACAAAATTTAGGTTACGGTCCTGACGGAAATTATCTAACAATTAAATTGGATAGCTACTCAAAACGTAAATGAAATGAAAGTGAATTTACAGACAAAAGCTCAACATATTCTAATGAAAATTAATTAAGCAAAACAGATCAAAAGGTTTACACATAAAAATAATTAAAGATACGTAACTTAACAATGTATTTGATCCTCATGGGACATCGGTTTTCTATAAGGCCTCCACCATGGAAAACAATTAATTCCGGGTCCAAATAAGGTAAATTTTATCTACAAGAACGGCGTATGGGTCAAATATTTGCAGATATAATTAAACGTGGTTGCGGAAGATAGGCTAACAAGATGGCGGCCTTACTTCCGGCATTCCAACACGTGCTCTCACACAAACGCAATCGACAGTACGATATCAGGTAAAAAGAAAAGCTAAAAGGAAAAATATACGAAACAAGGCATTAGTTAGGAGAAAGAGAATTTAAGAAACTTAAACACTCACCGATCCAGAAGTCTACTTAAAGCAATATGAAAAATCCTGCCCATGCAGTAGAAAACTAATTAACTACTAAAAGCTTAATTTATCACTGTTTAATCATCCACGATTGATCGTGAGAATTATACGGCAAATGGCAAAACAGACCATTAAATACAGTGACACTGATTGAAGGGGACAGCTTGCTTCTTAAATCAACTCAACGGTTCGATTGATATTGATCGAATGACAATCACACGAGGTCGGTTGAAGAAGCCACCTGCTCAAGGTAGAGCGACATCTAGCAAGTTGGAAGAGAATTGTTACATAAAGTATTTAAAATAAGGGGCAAATTAGTAAGAACAAAACAAGAAATAATTAATTAGAAATAGTCGCAGATAATTAGGCATTGACGTAAGGAATAAACAACATTAAACGAAAAGACATTCATAAACAACATCTACTGACATTACCTTCGCCCAGACGAGATGACGCCAGCGCTGCAAATTAAAGAAAATAAAACCATAATAATTAAAAATGAAGGAAAGCCACCCTAATTAACAAAAGAAAACAATCTAATTATTCCTAATAACATTTAAAAATATTTCGAAAGGAAATGTACAACTCATTCGAACATTAAAAGAAAATTCTACATTCTACAGAAAATATTTATACGTAGTTCAATAGTAACAAACGATTATTCAAGGCGTAATCTAATATGCACAAAATTATACAAGGCAAGATACAGCGTCACTCGCTGGAAATGCAACAAAATGATAAAATGCTGATAAGGTATAAGATACACACAAAAAAAAGGTGTAACATTACCCTGTAATCTTTCTCCAATTTTTTGTATAAAATAGCATTCATAAAATCTACATATAATTTGACAATCTTCGACTTTGTGCATTTACATCCAATTCAATTTCGAAATGAGATCATACATTTGTAGTTTACATATTAGTAGGTTATTACAGATATACTTGCAGATGCAAAATAAAAATACAGAGAGAGCTTCTGATTACACTAAAAGCAGCATTTGCGACGACATGCAATTATTTGAAGTTGAGAAAAATTATTTTTTAATATAATTTTTAGACATGGCAAAAAAATTGAAATCCTGCAAAAAAACTGCCAGCTAAAGACATAGACAGAGCAAACAAGCCTCGGATAAAATTCGACAAGGAGCTACCCGAAAAGGTTAGCATCAAATTGAGATTCCAATCAGGGGGGGAAATGTTAAATTGAGATTGCATAGACATCGTTTTACTTCTGCCTGCAGTTGGTAGGTGGCGCATGTGTTGACGAAATTTTAAGATCACATGTGATACTTCAGGGCTTAGCTGCTTGTAGGCTGTTGACTGTGTTTGGTAACTATGGCAACTACATGTGGTATAGTTTTCAAATATTTTTGTTGACAGTTTTTAAAATTATTAATTATAAAATATTAACTTATTTCTTAAAATTGCATGTACGTAAGTATTTATTCTGCATAATTCGAGTAATTTATTTATTTATTAGCACTTTTTTCTAGACGTCCTAGTAATTATGCCGACAAGAAAATGTTATGTGTCAAATTGTGACCAAATGTAAAAGTTTTCCACATCCAAAATCAATTCGTTTTCATGAGTGGTAGGAAGCTACAGGAGATCCTAATTTATTCAATGTCATAAGAGAAGATCGACGATTTCCATTTAAGGAATAAATAAGTTCAAATGTAAGAATAATTTAGAAAGCTTTCTCCTTAATATTTTGAAATAGAAATAAATTTTTATATAAAAATAAAGCGTTACTAAAAAGATATGTTTCTAATTTATTACTAAGTTATTATAGCAATAAATGTAGTATATTTTACTTTAAAATACATCTACTATTTTACTTCCGAACATTTAAAGTGAAGAATAAAAACTATTAAGGTAAATACAAAATGGAATAGAAATATATAATATTTAAATTTCCCGGTTCATCGGTTTGATCCATTTTAGTACTGCCTGCAGTTGGCAGGCGGCGCTAAACATTGTCTAAACTTTTTACTATTAAGTTATACTATCTTCTAGTATAGTGATCTGTGATTCCAATAAGGGGACAGTCTCGGCCTACTCTATTCAACCTGGACAAAATTATTTAAAACTCTAAATAAAAAGAAAAAAGATACTAGTTCGTAAGCAGCAGATTAAATATACTATGCAAGCGAGAGATTTGGAAATACTACGGACACGTACAACATGAATATGTTACAGGAAGAAATTAATATTATGATGGTGGCGAGAGATATAGCTTGGCGTAAATTAACAATCAATGAAAAGTGTATAGAACAAGTGATGAAATAAAAATATAAGAACCCCAGCTTAATAACCAAAGAGCGCATTCATAAGGCATGCGTACAACCAATAATTCTAATACAGAGAGATCGTAAAAGGTTGACCGTGCCGCTTTAGTCATGGTGTATTTGCCGCATATAGCGTATTCTGTATTGTATTTCGTCCATGCGACATCTATTATTTTACGAATGAACTACTTTCAATAATTTTTGTTAAATTTACTTGTTTTAATAACTCAATACATTCATTCATCGATTAAAAATAATTTAACACAAATATCAATATTACATATAACAAATAATTTAATACAAAGGTCGATATTGCATATAACATTACAAATTTAGAGAATTGAAAACATTTTGAATAATTTCTTCTGTTACACTGTTAACAGCATTTGTAATAGCATCTTGTAGTTCTGGTAACGTATGTAGTGAAGTCTTAACGACAGTGTTCCTTAAATACCCAAAAAGGAAAAAATCCAGAGGTGTGAAATCTGGTGATCTAGGAGGCTATCTATTTCTGCTAATTAGTCGGCTATTATTAAAATATCTTTGGAGGTATTCAATAGTAGCATGTGCAGTGTGAGCAGTAGCACCATTGTGCTGAAAATAGCGAAATTGTCTTTCATTGTTGTCAAGTTGTCTAATAAATGGTTCTAAAATAAGTGTTCTGTATCGTTCAGCATTTATTCTATCATGGAAGAAAATTGGACATATTATTCTTCTTCGTGATATTGCACACCAAACACCTACTTTAATAGTGTCAGTTTCAATAAAAACATGTGGGTTTACGGATGACCAGTGTCGATAATTTTGGGAATTGACATATTTACTTAGATGAAACCAAGCCTCGTCTGAGAAAAATGTATGCGTTTTTCAAAGTCTATTGGCAACAATTTCTGTACAACAGATACTTTATATGGATGTAAGTGTAGTTTTTTAGTGGCTTTATGGCATGTTTTATAAGATAGTCCTATATGAACATAAAATCAGAATTAATAAAGTTCCCGTACATTAAACAAAGTATTACCTGTTTCCTTAATGATTTCTTAGGACTCACGTCCAGCCGTTCTTGAATATCTTCTAGTACTACCTCTGTTAGTAAAGTAGTTCTACCAGAAGAGTGTTTCTTAGATATATTGCCAGTTTCTCGAAAACGACCAATAAGACAGTTGACATATCTTGCAAAAATATCATACTATTAGATTTCCATTTCTGGTAATCGAGTGTGAAATTGATGTCTACATGAATCAGTAGAATATTTCGCTACGAAAATAAGCTGCCACAATAAACTTATCTTGTTCTTCCGTAAATGGCACTGGTGATTTTAACGCAACTTTAAAATAAGGGGAAAGTGATAATGATACTCCTATAAACACAAAAAAAAACATAACTTACAGTATCAACAAAATGTACCTTTTATTGCCTTGAGAAAGACAGTTTCTAATATTCAATTAAACGTAGTAAACCAACGGAAAAAGAAATGGCAAAAAACTTATACGACTGACAAATATGTATAAATGTTAGAGTAATGAATTGACAGACACTTTGGCGAAGTTATATACAAACTAAATATTCATACTACAACATTGAAGGTGTGGCAAACTCATGCTAAAATTGATATATCGATGAAGCTGCACGGTCAACCTTTTACGATCTCTCTGTATATACAGAGAAATAAGGACAGACACTACAGAGAAAAAGAATACGAAAAACGAAAAATAAGAACATTACAAGCAATGAAAAGCAGCACGCTAAAAAATTAAATCAGTTAAACATGCACAGTACAAGGTGTTATTCGATGGTCTCGACAAATAAAAAGATAATGAAACGAACACTTAAACAGAACGAACGGGAAACGAAGGAAGGGAAGCAGACAACAAAAAGATCCTCCAAAGAGAGTAAAAAGATGGCGCAAGAAGAAGATATTTTAATCAAACAATTCAAATACGTAATTGTCGTTTTGCCTTACTGTGTTGGGTTAATTTTTTCTTAATGCTAACTAACATTCTGACTTCCAACTTTTTTATAATCTTCTCACATTCAATTGGTGTTAGTTTTGCACGTCACAACTTTTGGCATTGCCTTTTCTCATGTCTTAGCTTCTGCTTTCGTCTGCCGTATTCTTTTAACCTCTCTCTGTCATCCACCTACTTATTATCTCTCTTAATATTACCCCTATAGTTTTCTGTAGGTATAACATTTTCATGATCTTCAACTTCTTTTTGTTTCGTATGTCAGTACCTAGAAAAATATTCAAATGTCTTATAAGCAACTAAAAATATCAACCACTTATAGTTCTTCTAATCCATTTGTAGCTTCAGTTTGAATTTCCTCGATTTTGAGGGCAACAACCACATCGTCATCCTTGTGGGAATGTTGGTTGTTGTACGCAAAACCGAAAATCATCAGACTGAAGTTACAAATGGTGGTCTGTATTTAATGGTCTTCCATTTATGCTTACATCTATCAGGTTACCTCAACTTATTCCTCGGCTACACAATAATGATGAAGGCCAGTGAATCAGAAACACGTGTCTGCGGTTGCTCTACAGTGTAACTTACCCATATTCTTCTATTTCTTGGTGTTATCCGCGATAATTCCTTTATTAGTTATAAATGTATATAAGTGTTACAGAAAATAAGAAAATGCTGTAGAAAGACAGTTAGCGAATGAACAGTGCGGTTTTAGATTAATCGGGAAAGTACTCGTAAAAGGAGAAAACTGGGGTCTTTTATACAGAAAAAAAATCGATATGGTAAATAGAAAAGGAATATGGAGACGCAAAGTTATGGCATAAGAGAAACCATAAAGAGACTAGAATAAGAACATGCAACTTAACTACAGAAACCTTTATTAACAAAGTAGAAGTAATGTAGTGTTGCTGTTCATACGTGTGGTTGACAAAATGATCAATGAAAGCTGGCGTAAAAAAAGCAGCAATCATCAACCAATCAAAATAAGAGTTTGTGTTTTTGCAGGTGCTAAATATCTTGAAATGAATGGACAGCCACTTTGAAGAAGTATAGTTTAATCGTCAATTAAGGAACAGCTAAAATAATTGTAATAACAAAGCAAGATAAGCATATTACCGCTAAAGTAAAAGAACAAAGCTAAAGGTTTGTGACATATAGTCTTGAATAGAGAACATATTTAAAACAGCGACAAACACATGTTGTTTTTGGACAAAACTGAAATTTCAATTTGATATTAGATGATATATGAAATATCTCAGAATATTGGCAGAATGATGAGGTTGGATAAATAAAGTGAGAGTATCAGAAAGCAAAACTTAAAAAAATAAAAATAAACCCTCAACCACATGCGAGTAATAATACTGAGGAGATTTTAAAAGGAACATGAAAAAGTTTCCAAGCCAATTGAGAACTTCCTGGCAAGCTGAATCGGAAGATAAAGTAAACCTCGACATCTACCAGTATAAAGGAGATTATAATAATGATAATAGATAATTACTGCCACTTGTTTTACTGACACTTTATTAAAAACGAAAATTGTGGTTACATAAATATAGGTTTCATATTTTAACGTGAAATAGAACATGTCTAATGTCTAAAGGTTATTCACAAGTTATATTGATCTTATTACAACACGATGACTTCTGGTACTTGCATAATTCCCGATGTTCTACTTTGAAGAGGATATTACAATAAATATACGAACTCAACATTCTAAACAAGGAACAACGGAGGAATGTCGAAAATATTATTTAAAAATAATGTCTGTTACACACCCATACATCATATTACATAAATACAAAATGTATATATGTGCATGCTAGATATTTCTGTTATAAGCGTTAATATGTAGTCCGTCCATCCGATCATTGTACGTTTCATAAGAAACGTGAGAATCTGATCACTAATTTCCTTTTGATTTGCGTTCAGTTAGTCGCCTCCGTGTAACATTTAACCGAACCGAAGCGAGATATGAATTAATTCGAGCGAAACGATTCTGGATCGCGCATATAGAAGTCGTCTCTTTTTTCTTGTTCATTCCGCGTGCACTTCCTTCCAACGTTCCTCGTCGTAATTAAGCACTTCTTGGCTACTTCGAGTTTTACTTTTAGCTTACGCCAGGGGGAGAAAAATTCCGGATCATTTAACCTGATGCGACGCGCAGAAAGTCTCTCTTTAGGTGCAGTATTTTATGTGTACGGGAAACGTTCTTCCATATATTCGCATTCGCCTGTGCTGCGTGGGGAAAGGAAGCGCCAACATTCTAAGTTGGTCGGCCGACTGCGATGTGCCGTTACGAATGAACGAGACAAATGACGGACGACGAGGCGTCGTCATGACGACGCCCGTACATTGCACGACAGAAATAAAAGACGACCGCTACAGAGACGGGTGTACCCTACTTGATACACGAGAAGTGTCACAAAATGGCAGATATTGATGTACGGTGTATTATAATTAAGTGCTTATGAAAACAGTATGTATAGGTACTGGACTTTTATACTACTTTTGGAAACCCGTTTCGATTGTACACTAATTTCATTTGTTTTAATAGTACAGTATGGCTATTAATTTACAGTACTGAAACTTTCAAACTTTATTCAATTAAAATCATATTGCATTGATCCCTACATTGGTCAGGCATTGTAAGATAAATAAATAATTATGTAATAGAATAAGTAAATAATTTATTAGTAGTAAGTGTAATTATGGAAAGATGTATCATGAGTTGCATAACCGCAACGGCGTAACATTATAATGTTAGGTAGATGACAATTAAAAAATTGTAACAAAATTTATTTGAACGGTATAAAAATAAATACAAAAATAAAGTTCATGTATTCTATATTTGTAGAAACGAGGAGCACAAGATGCAATTTCAATATACAAAGACAGAACCAAATTTTATGCATTGTGTGAGAGTCGCATTAAATATATTGAGCAATAAACCACTATTCAAAATGAATAACGTATTAAGAATAAATAACAGAGAGAGAGTTATGATGAAAGATGGTGTAGTCAAAAGAGTTAGTCATTTGAATGCCGTAAAGTTATATGAAAAAGGTGAAATTAGATATTTACGACATGAAAACATCTTTCATCATGAATAGACGAAAATTTATAAGAGATTGTTATTTGTTCGACATTCTATGGTCACATTTAATTATATGATAAATACCTGAGACTTATATCTAAGCATAATTTTAAAAGGAATATGTAAAAGGTATATTATTTTTATTCGACACAATATAATGTGGAAAAACTTCAGTAATAGCAGGTTAAATCCAGTTTTATCCAGGAAAAATTCCGGAAATAACACGTTAAATTGGTTTAATCTCATTAAAATCTACAAAGAAAAACAATGTTCAATATTGTTAACAGCTGCATACAAATCAACCTACATGAAGACGAGGAAAGATGGTTCGAAGATATGGATGAAGTTATCAAGGTCCAGGTTTATAATAACTAATAAAAGGAGCATTCCAGTCGTATGCAATGTTTTTCCTGTTATTTTCAAAGGAAACGGCTGCAAAAGAAAAATACGAATAGTGTTAAATAGTGGTAAAAGAATGTTTTAAATAATGATGAAAGAAGCAACGAATTCATCTATAAACATAATGAAGGATGGCGTTAATGAAAAGGAATGTACCTACCAAAATAAGAAAATCGCAAATGTGCATAGACATTAACAATAATAAACAATTTGAGTGCGTGTATAATTTGTGTAATTTCGATATGTCAAACAATATTAGTGCAGGTCAGCCTAGGGAGAACGTCAAGAAAATAAATCTGAGCAGGACAATGCCAACATAAACGTTAGTGCGGAGATTGTGGCGCTGCGAACGATGTATGGTTTTTTCTGATGACCGAAAATTATAAAAAGCCGGGAAGAAGGCAAGTACGGGAGAAGTGGCAGAGAAGCAGTCGATATCTAGAAGTGAACAAGTTGCCGAGCTCTAGTAACCGAACTTGTAAAAGTAGCGTTTGATTTTTCATTTCGTTCGATGATTGCAGGCGTGTAATACACTGCATAAAAATCATCCTTAGCAAAATGTATTAAGTTATTTTATTTTCAATAAGTACTTTTTATTACATAATTAATTTTTGCCATTTAGTTTAATTTCATTTATTTTTTTTAATTATCATGGATTATGATGGACCAATATAAGGAAGAATTTGATGAAATGTATAAACAGCATAAGTAAGTTTCACTTAAAAATAAATGATGCTAAAGATGCTATATGGAAATATTCATCTTTAGCAAAGCGTTTTAAAAATTTATTTAATATTTTGGATGCGATTATTATCTTCTTTGTTATAAGTAGACTAAAGTAATAAATAATGGGATTATTGTTAACAATGTAGGGAGGCATCGATGACACAACGTGTGAATGTTTGTTAGTGATGTTATCTATGCATTGTTAACAAGTTTTAGATACAAAACTTTATGGGGATTTCAAATATATTGGTATACGTAAAGATGGGAGCATTTTGGTGGACAGTAGCCAATTTATGATATGTACAACGTGTGAATGTTTGCATATGGTGATTGGTGATGGTCTTATCAGGGTGTTTTCTGTTTTGCGAGTTTTTGTATTTTCAAAGATACTTCGTGAAAATGAATGTCTTTGGTAAGGCAAAAATTTAGCGTCGTATAATAAAATTATTATTTCTTTGAAACTATATAATGTTAAAATTTGAATATAGCAAAGAGTGATATCTATTCTAAATCTATATGTTATATTTGTAATGTAATGTGTTTTCCGTATCTTTATAAAATACACGTTTGTTTTTTTTTTTACTTGTAATTGGAAAGTAAAAAGGACAATTTCTTTTTACGGCCATATGTGGCAAGAGAATTATTTCTTCGATGATGTTATTATAAGATATTAACATACTTTATGAGATTTAGTTTTTTATTGGTAACCTTATCCTATTCATTTTAAATAAGAAATGTTGTGGGAAAAAACAAAAGGAATATCACTGCTAGAACCTACAAGAAATATATGAATGTTGATGGAGATTGAACTTATAAATTTAATAAAGAATTTTTTTTTTCATAACAACGTTATCTCTACATTCGTAATAAATTATGCAGCTTTGTATTATCGTAGTTTGATTAAATTATGCCAGTGCAAAATTATTATATTTAATTTGAAAACAAGGCTATAGCAATATGTAGTAATAAATTAACACTTAAGTATTAGTGTCCAATTAATCCATTACGTTGAACGCACTAATCGTAACTTTCTTGCATATTTGTCACCATATCTGAAAATACAGGCTGTTCCATTTGTTGTATCGCTTCTATAATTTTCTCTTTTAATTGATGTATTGTTGATGGAGAGTTATCTGGGAAAACCCATAGTTTCAACATGCCCCAGACATATGCATCCAATGATGTTAAGTCCGGAGAGTGATATGGACAAGAAAAATTGGTGAAGCGTGAAATTACATTGTTTCCAAATATCTCCCGCAGAAAGGTTCTTGTAGCATATGATGTGTGGCACGTTGCTCCATCTTGCTGAAAAGGCTGGCTACCGAAGGATAAGTTTCTTGATCTGCAAAACATTCGAAGGTCATCTACAAACGGTGCGAGAACTTGAGTAATGTAGCGCTCTTGATTAACAGTTACTCGACGTCCGTTTTCCTCAATAATTCTTCGTCCAGAAACTGCGAACCTGATGATCACTTTTTCACTAAGAAAAGGTATTTCTTGCACCTCTTCTGGTCGCTGGAAACCTAAAAATCTATTGCTACGCCTACTTACATGACCCTACAAATAAAAATGACATTCCTCGCTGTACCTGATGTTACTGATGAAGCTAGGATTATCATATTGCAGAGCAAAGATTCTGACACAGTATTCAAGTGTTGCGGAATAATCACCCATTCTCAATTGTTGGGTCGTCTGAATAACGTATGAATGGGCATTTAAGTTGTTTGAATATCTTCTGAAAAGCCCTCCTGTTCATATTCAATTTTGCAGCGGATCTCCGTTGACTACGACGTGGTGAGTCCATAATATGATTGAATACAAGTTCGTGATTTTCGTTGGTATCCACTGTTTTGTAGCACACTTCCAGTTCTTCTAAACTTGGTTATAATGTTCAGTACAATAGCATTATTTGGTGCCTGTTTATTGAAATGTTCCGAAAATTTATCGCTGAAGAATTTAATGCTTGGACCAGTTTGTATACCTAAACCATATGAGCTAAAATAGTTCTCAACTAAAAAGACTTTTTCTTCAGGAGATAGCACGAACTTGCAAACATATCACTACATCTAACCAAAACCAGACGTCAATGACTATGTCAAATAACAGTGTCAATTGGTAGTGGTTTAACTACTAGAGGGCCTACCGATTCAGTATTTTTATTTTACTAATTGTCCCTTGGGATATAGGCGGCAAATTTGGAAATTTTTCATGAAATAAGCAAACAACTTCCATTTGTATCCGTGTGGTATTTCCATAACCAAACATCTGTAGAATTGTTATTTTGTGCATTTCTGTTAAATGAACCATTTTTCTGATATGCAGTTAACGAAATTCAAACAACTATAACACAGACAACTAAATTGTCACGCAGGCAGACAACAATTTGCTAAGACCAGGCGTTTTAAACAAAAGTATTTACAGTTTTGGTTTATTTCGTATCGGTGTCTTTTTTTTTGTTTTTTTTTATATTATCAAGAAATAAATAGATTACTTATTAAAGTTATTAGTTTTTGAGTATGTTGTAGCGAATTTCTGTAATCAAATAATTTTCTTTCTTTAATGTTAATTTTTGCAATAAATCTGATAAAACTAGGTATAGGAAAATGTACATGAAATATGTCTAGAATTTTCTGAAGAATCCAAAAATTGAATAATATACTGGGTGTTGCATTTAAATTAAAAACGTTGGTATTGGCCACTGTTACATAACATACCATGCATAAAAAGTTTCTGTTGAAAAAAGTGCACAACTAAAAATACCAATAGACGTGACCGAGCGTTTTTTCGATCACGCTCCCATTTATTTATTATCGAATTTATTCCATTTGGGTGATACGCAGTATATAGGTCTGTATCATTAACTTTTGCTAGTGTGACCGATAAAATTAGGCATAGTGTACGCCCCGAAATATGAACACACAGATAAGAAATTTAACAGACAGGAAATTCTATTATACATACAATGTGCGTAAGAAATAGCTATCAAAAGATAATAATTAATAAAACCTCAAAATAATACAAGGCAACTATATATGTTTTGTCTAGTTACTAAAAGAAAAGAAACAAAATAATGTTAGCTGCATAATCACCTTATAACTTATATAAATTTCAAATCAGCAGTGTTCCTCTCCGAGCACTATTAAGCGTGAATCGTAATTACCGTTGCTGGAATATTTAAATCGACCATAATAAATTACAGCTGTCTTAGAAAATATTGTTAAAAATAGCGGTAAACATAAAACAATACAACCGCGTTGAATTAACCTTAATCAATATATCATTAGTTCGATATTATTATGACCATTCGTCTAAACTGCTTCACTAGCATGGTGCACAGATGTTTTTTTTTATTTCGTTTTCATATCTTCAATTTATTCATTCCTAATTCCTCTATCACCTTACAATCAGTCGGCTTAATCAATTATTACGATAGGTGTTCGCGGATGATATATGTTACGTACTTGTGGCCATTTTTTTTGTGTAAAACCTATTTTTTTACGAACACCGTGTATTATTATAGGGCGGCCATAAAAGACTCCTCGATATTTTGAATAATAAATTCGGTAATTTATATGTGGTAATGGACAAAACGATTCATTTAGATGGCTTGAAATATAACGTCCTTAATAGCACATGTTAATTTGAATGTTTATTAGTGACCATATGTCGGTATTACGAATTAATATGTGTAATAAATAATTATTAGGCGCAAGTAATCTAAGTCTCTTTAAAATGTTTATATTTAATGCTTTCCTAGCTTATTACCAGAATAACTTAAGGTTTTTAATATTATAATTTAGATTACTGTTTTAGAATATTATATCAATAAAAAATAATGAATGCTTAACTTTGTCGAGTATTTATAATTAGTGGGTACTGTCGTAATAGAAGATAATAATTAATTAATTCACTGCTAGCGTCGTATTTTTAAGTGTTTTGGGTTACCATTTCGTTAGAGCACGTTTTGACAGCCAAATGCATACATAAATAAAGAACTACTTAAATGCATCGCACATATAAGTAGTTGTTATAGGTTTGCCTTCGAGCTACCGGTATTGAGGGCTCCTAAGTTTATCGTTTTTCTTTTATTTGCTCTTTTACGTAATCTCTTTGCTTTCTTTTTGTAGTTATTAGAACTGCATCGCCACACGAAAGCATTTTGTAAAGCAGATAGGCGCATAATACTCGCGAAATGACCTTGAAAATAAAAAAATCTGCAAAATTAAAACAATTGTAAATTGGCTTTGTATGATTAGTCACTTGAAATATCAGACAGTACTAAAGATTATGTTAAAATTAATACTGTAATGGAAGAGCAACACCACATCAAGGCATATTAAACTCCGTAAATATATTCAATATATTTCAGGCAACTCGACATACGCCGTTCGAGAATTTTTCTTAGGCAAAGTCCAGCCTTAAACAGACAGTAAAAACAGCATTAAGTATACTTAAGAATAGACCATTACTTAAGAACAAAAAAGTGTTGAAAACAAACAATAGACAAAGAATTATGATAAAGGATGGAACGGTGAAAAGGGTGAATCATTTAAATGCCATCAAACTATACGAACAGAATAAAATCAGATATGCCAAAGAAAATGACATCATCTCAAATAAAAATGTAAACGTTGATGTGAATAGGATAAATTCATAAATGGCTCTAATAAAAAAATAAAAAGATGTTATAAATACGTACTGTCTATTATTGATTACATTAAATTTTGAATTGTAAATAAAATATATTGTATACAATAATGAGATGTTAAAATATATTCTTTGGTTCATAAATTTATAATTTTGTGCTTCTGAAACATCAACAACAATCATGTATGGTCCAACACTTACAAAAGAAAATAAATCATCAATTATTTATTTGTAGCATAATAGAAGTAGCAATCTCACCTAAGGCCAGGAATTGATTTGAAGATAAAGAAAGGGAAACAGCAACGAGCCTTCATGGTAAGACATCAGAAAGGAAGATAGAAGTCATCTGCGACGTTTTTTCTCTATTTCCAATCGAAAAGACTAGTAAATAGAAAATAAAAATATGATTAATAAATGGTGAAACGAGATATTTATCAAACAATAACAAGAGTGATGAATTCATATATAAATACAACAGATGTTTACGTTAAAGATAAAAAAGAATAACACACTTACCTAATAGACAGAGGTAAATTTATAAATTCGGATAAGGATGATTTGCTTTACAGACAATATTTAATAACTGTCAAAGTAAATGAGTGGATGCACCAACTTAAATCAAGTTAGAAGAATATTCAACTAAAGAAGTGGCAGTAGGACCAACTTAAATTTAAAACAGACGGCGCTAAAGTACCGATCTTCATTTGTTCAAAGTTATGAAAAGCGGGAACAAGACCGAAGAAAGAAAGTTCGACATTAGCCTACATCGCGCTTAAAGCTTCAAATTTGAGTTAGTCATAAATACAGTAAGGCTGTGTTCACTACTCGTTTTTAAAGGATTGGAATATCTTATTAATAAACAGAATTTGGGAATATTTTTTGTATTGGTTTAGAAAGTTTAAATGAAAATGGAGGATATATGCAAAAAAGAGTTTGAAGAATTATATGATCAAATTAAGTAAGTGATACAATATTGTTTATTTAAATTATAACATAAGTTTTATCTCAATTTTTTTATAATTAAATGAATGTTCATTTTGCTAAAATTTTTGCTTTTCATTACTAATTAGAAATATTTTTAATGGTGTGCAGTCAACTATTAAGGTACTATGTGAAAATGTTTGCCTTAATTGGATTGTTGAGCGCCATTAAAGATTTATATAATCACAAGACATAAAATTAAATAAACGGACACAAATATACGAGAATATTTTGATGTGTGAACACTAAGCTGTTGGAGTAGTATGTGAAAACGTGTGCATCTAACAATTAGTGGAAACTATTTTCTAAATATTTATGTAGCAAGACACTAGATTATTAGAGTTGTATGTGTAAATGTTTGCTTTGGTGAAATAGTGCTTGCATTGTGTTCAATATTCACTAAAACTCTTCTAAATAAAAATAAATACCTAGTGAACATGCATTAAATTATTATCATTTCATATCCATTTCTCAAAATAAAGAATATTGCGTTTAAAACAATGTTTAAATAAGAATCATTCGAACAGAATTAGTTCTATGTTAGTTAGTTAGTATAAATCCTCATAAACAGATGGATATCTATGTATAGTAGGAAAGATAAAGACAAACATGAATAAAATATATTCACCATTATTATTAAGACTTACATATTGTGTTTAATTTCTTTACCCTATCCCATACTTAACAGGTAAGAGAAAGATTGTCAAACAAGAATTAAATCACTGTTAGAATCCACGAAGAAAATTTGAAATTTATGCTGTTATGCTAAAGTCAGACATTCAGGTATCATTATTATTTTTGATATTTACAAAGTAGATACCACAGCAATATGTATTCGCAGTAGTTGATCTATTGTTGTATTTTTATTACGAAAACCAAACTGGAATTTCTTTTAAATAAATTTGAATTACCTCTTTAAATTTGGTTGTGGACAATGCAGGCTAACCCAGGAAATCTCTGAAAGTAATAAATAAAAAGAAAATATATGTATATATATATGTATGTAGGGGAGAGTGGTGTATAATGATCCCTGGAGGTGAAATGATCCCACCTCATTTTGCAAAAGTTAATGATGCCATCTGCTTTACAGTGACAGAATATTGAAATTTAAGTGTTCTGTACTCACGGATACGCCATGTCATCAGTTCAAACCTGTTTAAAAGCTCGTGGTTTGCATTTCGGTGTTGTGTGATTTTCCGATGTAAGGTAAGTGCTTCGTAGTATCAGTATTAAAGCTATGTATTGTTCTTTATCCAATCCAGTTTGTGCACAACTTGTAATGGTATAGTTGGACTTCAAAATCCTCAAGTAGTTAGGACCAATTTTCTCACTGAAAATTGTTAGGTTAGGTGCAAGTCAGAATGTGCTTTTGGGGTTAAACGATCCCTAATGGGTCGTACAAAATCAGTCCGGGATCATTTTACCCCCATTTATTGTTTTAGTTTAATTTCAGTTATTGTTATTTAGATTTTTTACTATTTCAGAATGCCACGTCACTACCAACGAAAAACGCAAGGGCAAAGTTGGGATCCAAAGAGTATGCAAAATGCTCTGGATGAGTTTAAAAATGGAATGCCTATCAAAAACGCAGCAAAAACCTTCAATGTTCCTATTATGTCATTAAAACGTCGAGCCAAAAATAAAAACAAAATTGCACGAGTAGTATAAAACATCTTGGCAGCAAGAGGACGGTCTTTAGTCCAGATCAAGAAGACGAGTTGGTACAACATATTCTTGATCTGGGCCTTTCAGTTGGCCGAAAAACATAATGTACCACATCCATTTTCACAGATAAAAATGGCCGCCGGAAAAGACTGGCTATCTGGTTTTCAAACAAGACATCCAGATATTTGTCTGCGAAGTCCAGAGTCTACTTCTACCGGTCGCGATAGAGCTTTTAATAAACCAGTGGTGACGAAGCTTTTTGGTCTTTTGAAAGACTTGAGAGAACGATATGATTATCCTTCCCAAAGAATATTCAATGTCGATGAAACATCAATTTTCACAGTTCCTAGAAAAAATTCCGAGACATTTGCAAGGTCCAAGTTCGCGTCTATATAACGTCGTAGAAGAAAAACGTCAAGAACGTCCTACTCCAGGTTCACGTTTGCGCCCAGATACCGTTATTTTGGAACCCGAATCACAACAGCACAATAATAATTCTTCATTTACTATTACGTTTCCCTCCGTTTGTCATCCTCTTACAAAAATTGTCAAGAAAAGAAGTAGGAATAAACGCAAGTCAACTGGTACTGTAATTCTCAAGAGCACTCCATACAAGGATAACCCTGAAAAAGAAAAGAGGGAAAAATATGAAGCCGAAAAAAGGAAGAAGGAGAAAAAACAAGCAAGACTAGGTAAAACAAAAGCAGTTAGGACTTCAAAAAGAACAAAGAAAAGTAAACAAAAAGAAAAGGTCCGGCAGATAGTGGAGTAGTAGTGACGATTCAGATGATACTGAATGCATATTCTACGGTGGAACTTTTAAAAGGTCTATCTGTCAGTGGAGAAGGTTGGATCCAATGCACTACTTGTGGCGGATGGGCACATGATGAATTGCAGCAGTTAGCGACGATGATGAGGATTATACATGTACCAGATGTGTATTCCATACTCAAGTAGCCCTGCTAAACTACAAATTAAATTTTGGTTTAGTCATTATTTTATGTCAAAGTTTTTGAGTACCTACATTTTTTTTTTTGAGAAAATATATTATTTTTGTATTTGCAGTAAAAACAACTTTATTAAAAATCTTTACCTAATATGTTGCTATACTTATAATAAGTAAGTCAATTAAAAATGCTATTAGTGGGAGTGGGATCGTTTTACCCGCCACATGGGATCATTTTGCCTCTACCCTTGAGGCAAAATGATCCTTTTGTGAAGTATACATTGTATCCATTTCTATTAATGTTTTTTAATGAGTCAACCTTGACGACCATACCAAAGTGCTAAGAAAGGTATGCTGTCTTTCTTAGAATAAATTTTTTTTTTTTGCTCGTACCGTACTTCCTCTACGACGTTTTTTTTACTTTCTTATACGTAGTATAAGGAAGTATTGTGATGATGAAAATTTTCGACCTCGAGATTTTTGCAGATGTCCACGTTTTGAAGTCCCCTGATACCAAAAAAGTGGCTTTTAAAAAATGTCTGTGTGTCTGTCTGTGTGTCTGTCTGTGTGTCTGTGTGTCTGTGTGTGTGTGACCACGATAGCGGTCAAACCGCTACGGTTATCAATTCCAAATTTTGTATTTACGAATATAATCTCCCTCTTGAGAACTGATTAGATTTTGAGCAAAATCAGCAGACCGGAAGTAGTAGTTTACTTCAGTGAAAAAATCGAATTTTGCAAATATTTCGTGAATTACTAAGTTTAAACAAATTTATAAAGAATTCATATGTACTTAAAATTGAAATTGTGAACAATTTTATTAAAAAGGTCTTTCGAAATTCCTACCGAAAGTAGGTCTTTTACTCTTATCGAAAATCAGTTTCTTGCAAATATTTTGCAAGTCATGCTTTTTAGACAGGTACGCTACGAATATAAAAGTATTTAGAACTTAATTTCCAATATCTTTTGTATAAAAAAAATTTCAAAATTCGGCCCGGAAGTATCACTTTTACTCTTACCGAATAACGATTTTTTGCAAATATGTCGTAAATTATGCATTCTTTGTATATTTATGAAGAGTACAAAAGTATTTAGAGTTGGATTTCGAATATTTTTTGTATAAATAAAATTTCAAAATTCGAACCGGAAGTAACACTTTCATACGTATAAGAAAGTCGTGTGGTGGCCACACCTCATTTTTTTCTTAGAGGGATCATTATACCCCACTCTCCCCTACTCTAGTAAATAAATGAAACGAGTAAAATATGAATATATGATCATTATAGGTATAAACTAAGCATTATAACATTATAAAAAAAGCAATTAATTAAACAAAGAATCAAATACAATGCCATGTACATAATGAAGATATACAGTATATTTACAATTACACAAATCTATTTGGTAAGGTAAATTATTTACCTAATTCCCGTACAAGAAGTTGTTATTGACTACTGTTGCTGAACACTATGGAAATGAATAGGTTTTTGAATTTTTTTGGTACAGATTTGAGATGTTATATTTGTTTCAGCAAGTATATTGCATTCTTTTGTAATAACAGCCCTTATACTCTCACATACACTCTTCTAATGCCTATTACAACACCTATACTGTTTGGCTAGTAGGGAAGGAATTAAATACCAATCGGATAACGGGCAGCAGAAATAGAGGAAGAAAAACAAAAATGAATATGGCCCATATAGATAATTAGTGACGAAATGTCGACATAGAAATAGTAAAGTTTTGCAAGAACACAATAAAATTTTGAAACCTAAATATGATGAGTAAATATTACTAATCAGAGCGTTTCTGTGCAAACCAAAATATGTTTCTTAATAAAATGTACTTTTACTATAATTTTGTTTTTCTAACTCTTCATAAGTCAATTTGTTCTATAAGTACAAGCTTCGTCGCACTTACATCGATACCATATATTTAATTCATTAGCGAAGAACTTGTGAGCAAACAAACGTATAATTAACGCCATTAGGTCGAAGTAACAGCATAAATAAACAAACATAATTCACAATTACAATCGTGTAAACATCTAGTTGTATCTAATACATGGATTGCTTCACATCGTTCTTTAATTCGTTCGTATGTATACGTATTTATCACTAATCGATGCGATTGAATCGTAGGTCTATCAAAACACCTTAAAGATCTATTCGCGTCGATCGGCCGTTATTTTCACATTGATCCGGTCTGTTCTGAATTTTACATCGATTAATCACTTAATCAGTAACTAATTGTTATTTCGCATTGTATTGAAATATGTACCTATTCTAAAATAACTATATTCATGTTTAAATACTGATGTGTCTAAACAATTGTATTTTATTATAGGCAGTTTGATAACATATTTAATCTTTAAGATAGACCTTCATAAATAAGTTGCCTCACTTAGGGAGGTTCTTACCAAACGATGATCAAATTCAACTTAATTGCCCTTAGTGGTTTCTGAATCATGTGAATAAATATGTCAAATGTTTTCTCTTCGATAAAGAAATCGTGCCCTATTTATCAGAATATTTCAATAAATAAACAATGCCTATCCAGTCCCGTGAATATCTCCGAAAAAAGTCATGTGACTTGATCATTTCATAGATTGATTACTGTTTTAATATACTTTAAGGGTACTGTGAATGCGCAATGAAATTATTGTTGAATTCATTAATAATTGCATATTAAATTTCCGTCATGGTTATCAGATTTGACACTAAATTAATTTATCTACATTTATGAAACAGGATGGTTAAAAATCGGTGTCATATAATAAAAAAATGAGGTGTGGGCACCAAACGACGTCTTATACGTATACGAAATGTGTATACAAAAGTTGTTCCAAACTCTACCTCTGAGTAAAAGTGTTACTTCCGGTTCTCATTTTGAAATTTTTTATATATAAAAATTGTTCGAATTCGAACTCTAAATATTTTTGGGTTCTTAATAAATCTGTATAGAATGCATAATTTGCGAGGTATTTGCAAAAGACCGTTTTCTTATAAGACAAAAAACCTACTTCCGGTAGGAATTTCGAAAAACCTTTTTGTAAAATCTTTTTAATATTCTCTTTTTAATACAATTGTGTTCTTTAGAAATTTGTCTAAAGGAAGTAGTTGTTACGAGATATTAGTTTTAGGAGTAGTAGTTTACTGAAGTAAACTACTACTCGTGGTCTACCGATTTTATTGAGAATCTAATCAAATCTCAAGGGGAAGTTTATACTCATGAATATAAAGTTTGGTATTGGTACCTGCAGCAGGTTTGGCCGCTGTCATGGTCACACACACAGAGAGAGAGAGATAGCGTGGAGGAGGGAGAAAAGGAAGAAAGAGGCTGAGAGGGCAGGGGGATGGGAGAGGGGGAGAGCGGAGAAATGGGGTGGGAGGGAGAGAGAGAGAGAGAGAGACGGATACACGGAGAGAGAGAGAGAGAAAGACTGATACACACAGAGAGAGACATGTTTGCAAAAGCCAAAATGTAGACATCCGCAAAAATCCAAAGGTCGAACATATTCACATAATAGTTGCTGCCAAAACAGCAAAATCAACTAAAATGTCTGTGAAAAAGAACATTTCCATCATACAGTACTTCTTTTACGTTTATATATTTTCATTAGTTTATATAGTAAAAAAATAAGGTGTGGCCACCACACGACTTTCTTGTACGTATGAACGTTTCAAATTATACAAGATTGTTTCAAATAGTTTGATTACATAGAAAAATAAGCCAGATTTTTAAAAAAAATTTATATAAAAATTATTCAAAATCCTGTTATAAATACTTCTATTCTGTTAATAAATCTCTAAGTATAGAATGCATACGTTGCGAGATATTCGAAAGAAAGTGCTACTTGCTAAGAGTAAAAGTGTTACTTTCGGTCCGAATTTTGAAATTTCATTTATGCAAAAAATATTCCAAATCAAGCTCTAAACACTTTTGTACTCTTGATAAATATATATAGAATTCATAATTTACGGCATATTTGCAAAAAATCGGTATTCGATATGAGTAAAAGTGTTACTTCCGGTCCGAATTTTGAATTTTTTTTATACAAAAGGTATTGAAAATTAAGTTCTAAATATTTTTATTCTCGTAACGTACCTGTCTAAGAAACATGACTTCCGAAATATTCGCAAAAAACTGATTTTCGATAAGAGTAAAAGACTTACTTCCGGTAAGAATTTCGAAAAACTTTTATAATAAAATTCGTCTCAAATTTAATTCGGAATACATATGAATTCTTTATAAATTTGTTTAAACTTAGCAGTTGACGAAATATTGGCAAAAATCGATTTTTTCACTGAAGTATACTACTACTTCCGGTCTGCCGATTTTACTGAAAATCTAATCAGATCCCAAGAGGGAGATTATACTTGTAAATCACACACAGAGAGAGAGATCATATACCTCAGTCATTCCTGCAAGTTGTGATTTCTTTACCCGAGCATCTTCCATCATTTATTTTTCAACTTCAACTTTTTTTTTCTGAATCAAGTAATTCCCTACCTTGCTTAAAGCCACGGCACCACTTAAACACCATAGTTTTCCCACTTAAAAACGATCCCTCGTATATGAATGTATGGTTTGTTTTTATGTGAAATATAGAGGATCAGAAAGCCTAATACCAAAGTAGTGTGGCATATCGTATGCTTTCGTTAATAATAAAATTAATATACATACAAAATAACTAATAATAATGTATTAGCATTAAGTGTGTAATGGATACAATAAGTAAGATGTTGATTGTCATTATACTACAACGCTTCCTGGATCAATGTTTACCATGAACTTACTCTGCGAAATTAGTTATTATTTCATTGTAAAACATTATTACATGTAACCATAATTACTAGATATTAAACGCATTGATGAAATGTATTTAAGTCAATAAGAAGTGAAATATGGCAACAGGTATGTTATTTTCTCTTATGACAAGTAATTGCATTTTTAAAGACATACATAATATACATATACCTGCAGGACATAATATTATTTAATTACATGACAAGGTAATAAATAAAATACATATTAATGTTTTTTTCGTACTACTTTATGAAGTTGAGAGTAAGGGATATTAAAAAAAATCCATGCATGATTGATTTAAACCTTTTGATGATTAATTTGTTGTTTTAATTTTATTAGTAATAATTTGATCGATGTTAAATTAAGTTTCTGTATACACCTGAGGAAATCTTCATAGAAGTGTATACTGGATGTTTAAAATAATGGTGGACATAGTTATTATAATAAATATAATATAAATATAAATTATTTGGACAGGAGACTGCATTGTGTAAACAGGGCGGACATCAATAAACTTTTTATGATTTCTTGAAAGCAGGAGCGATCAATAAGAGGTTTTGAAAAGCTTTTGATATCATTAGCTACGGGATATTACTAACAAAATTAATTGCGATGTGCATCACTTCAGGCCTGTGGAGATTTTTATACAACGTCTTTCAAAAAGAACTTCATCTAGTTGTCCATAAATTTTTGCTATAAATTATGATCTTTCCCATTCTTGAAGTACGGATATACTGTCTCTCTCAAAATTTATTATTGAGAAGTATGGTGATGAAATTAATAACAAGTACAATTGGATTATTAATTAAATAAGTAATATCAAACAACTAAGATTAATAACTTATCTGTAGAAATTTTAATTAATTATAGTTTATAAAAAGTGTTCGAACTGGTCACGATTCTGTTGAATGCATGGTGCAATATGACGTTTTATGTTGTCAAAAATATTCTGCAATACATTTGGTGTTATTTCATTACATTTTATTGTAATTGCATTCATCAGGTAATTTATGTTATGAATTCTAGTCTTATATATTTCATTTTTACCAATCCGGAAATAGAAAATTCTGGCGATCGCGCTGGTCAAACACCTTTACTTATAACTCGACGAGGGAAGTAATGAGTTTTATGTGCAGTAGCCCCATATTGCTGGAAGACACCCCCATTGCATTTACACTTGAGTTAAAAATTGTGTTAATAACTGTTCTCGGTATCGTTGGCTATTAATGTTATTGTCAAAAGATATTGGTCCTACAATTCTACGACGAGATACAGCTAACCATATACTAAGACTTTAACAGGATGTAAAGGAACTTCGATGCGATTGTTTAGATTATTTATCGACCATGTTCTGTAATTTTGTCTATTTACAAACCCGCTTAACCATGCTTCATCAGCAACAAAACTTAGATCAAAAATTTCGTCGTTTATTAAATTTTGTTGAAAGAAATTGCAATAATTAAGCACACTAGCGTGATCTCTAGTTAAGATCTGCCGAACAACCGAAACTTAATATGCATACATATGCAAGCAATGCCTCAAAATTCTATGAACGGAACTAGAAGATACGTTCATTTGAAGTGATAAACGACGAAGTGATGTATGTAGGTTTTGTACTTGGTCAACAATATTTTGCTGTGTACGTGGTCTGCCAAAACTTTTGCCTTTTAACACAGGTCCTGTACCGCAAAACTTTTCCACGAATAGGCGAATGTGATGATATTATCCGCATTAATAAATTGTGCACGGAAATAGTCTTCAACAATAAAAATATCTTCTTGTAATGTGTTCCACTATGTAGTAGAGTCCGATCCAAACCTGATGGGACTTGAGATGCGCGAGGCGTGGTTTAAACTCTATACTCTCCGTGCTAAAAATATCGACACCAAAACGATCGTGTATATTTCCCGCTACTTTTGAATACAAACACCATGGAATAAAATCTGCAATCTACAAGTTTTATTATTATTATATACATGGCGAAAGAAAATTAAAAAGTAAACCTCAACACTACACAAATAAATTTAAAATAAAAATAAAGATTAAATTAAATTAAAAACCAGACTTTTATAAAATTTTAATAAACGTTTTTATCTGACGAATAGTCAAATACAGAATGAGTATTATTGTCGCAATGTACATTATTACTCCACTCTTTTGTTTTATTATTAATAAAATAAAAATAAAGATTAATTTAAATTAAAAAACCAGATTTTTATAAAATTTTAATAATCGTTTTTATCTGACGAATAGTCAAATACAGAATGAGTATTATTGTCGCAATGTACATTATTACTCCACTCTTTTGTTTTATTATTAATAAAATAAAAATAAAGATTAATTTAAATTAAAAAACCAGATTTTTATAAAATTTTAATAATCGTTTTTATCTGACGAATAGTCAAATACAGAATGAGTATTATTGTCGCAATGTACATTATTACTCCACTCTTTTGTTTTATTATTAATAGAATAAAAATAAAGATTAATTTAAATTAAAAACCAGACTTTTATAAAATTTTAATAAACGTTTTTATCTGACGAATAGTCAAATACAGAATGAATGTTATTGTCGCAATGTACATTATTACTCCACTCTTTTGTTTTATTATTAATAAAATAAAAATAAAGATTAATTTAAATTAAAAAACCAGATTTTTATATAATTTTAATAATCGTTTTTATCTGACGAATAGTCAAATACAGAATTAGTATTATTGTCGCAATGTACATTATTACTCCACTCTTTTGTTTCATTATTAATAACCACATGGCGCAAGCAAATGAAAAAGTAAATCTCAACACTAGATATATAAATTTAAAATAAAAATACAGATTAATTTAAATTAAAAAATCAGATTTTTATAAAATTTTAATAATCGTTTTTATCTGACGAATAGTCAAATACAGAATCAGTATTATTGTCGCATTGTACATTATTACTCCACTCTTTTGTTTTATTATTAATAACCACATGACAAAAGCAAATGAAAAAGTAAATCTCAACACTAGATATATAAATTTAAAATAAAAATAAAGATTAATTTAAATTAAAAAACCAGATTTTTATAAAATTTTAATAATCGTTTTTATCTGACGAATAGTCAAATACAGAATCAGCAGTATTATTGTCGCAATGTACATTATTACTCCACTCTTTTCTTTTATTATTAATAACCACATTACAAAAGCAAATGAAAAAGTAAATCTCAACACTAGATATATAAATTTAAAATAAAAATAAAGATTAATTTAAATTAAAAAACCAGATTTTTATAAAATTTTAATAATCGTTTTTATCTGACGAATAGTCAAATACAGAATCAGTATTATTGTCGCAATGTACATAATTACTCCACTCTTTTGTTTTAGTATTAATAACCACATGACAAAAGCAAATGAAAAAGTAAATCTCAACACTGGATAAATAAATTTAAAATAAAAATAAAGATTAATTTAAATTAAGAAACTAGAATTTTATAAAATTTTAATAATCGTTTTCATCTGACGAATAGTCAAATACAGAATTAGTATCATTGTCGCAATGTACATTATTACTCTACTCTTTTGTTTTATTATTAATAACCACATGGCAAAAACAAATGAAAAAGTAAACCTCAACACTAGATAAATAAATTTAAAATAAAAATAAAGATTAATTTAAATTAAGAAACTAGACTTTTATAAAATTTTAATAACTGTTTTCATCTGATGAATAGTCAAATACAGAATCAGTTTCATTGTCACAATGTACATTAATAATAAATTCTTTGTAAAAATCATCCATACTATGTTCTTTAACAATATAATCTTTAATTTTCTTAACATGGACTCAAATATTACTCCACTCTTTTGTGTTTTATTATTAATAAAAAAAAACTGATTTTATAAAAGATTTTAAAATGTATATAAATGATGTAAATGTATCAGAGCACAGTACGAAGCAAAGACTAAACGACAAATGCTCAAATAGTAGACTAATGTTTTCACGCCCGACTGTGTACAGCGCTCCCCATAGATATCTCTCTCATTTTATACTGCTTCCTCTCTCTAATACCGAAAATCGTTTTCTACGCAGATACCATCAGGTTTGGATCGGACTCTAGTATTGTTTATTAAGTAAAAAGCTTATTTGTCAGAAAAAATATATTGCTTGTCACAACATGAATAATATCAAAATGACATTATATAAATAAGTTCTTATAAATAAAAGGCAAGTGGCTTATTATAATTTGCAAGTACTTGTTACTCAGAACCTACTAAATTAAAGTTATTTTTGAAACACGTTGTACTATCTATTTAGCAATGAAGGAAACAAGTGACGATCGCAAATGTTTGCTGTCAACCTAATGTGACATTTTGTTATTTACTGACCAAATTCAGTTTACGTTATAGCTAACTTACACATAATAGATTAATTCTATATATTATAAGGGGTTCAGACTCATATCTTTTCGCTTTCAGTACTAAATTAAATATCGGCAATTTGAAATTACGTATACAGTACATACACACTTACCCAAAATGTATTGTTTTTTTTTTTTTGTTAATTTGTGAACAAAACTCTAATATTTTAGTAATTGATTTTTTTTATTTAAAATGATTTTAAATTTAATTCAATATAATCAATTCAAATAATAAAGTGACTCAAATATATCAGTTATGTTCACAAACTATCAAAACAGAGAGTTTCTTTATTAGGTATTATTTTCTCCTTTAGGTATCTATGTATATGCAAGTTGCTTTAAGGGTAATCCAAAAGTAATGTAAAAAAAACATTTGGAAAATGTGCATAATATTATTATCTAAAAGAAAACGCCATTATTATCTAAAAGAAAACGCCAAATACATTTTTTCCATTAAAACCTTTTAGTTAGAGAAATTCCATCAAAACCAACATTATACATTTTCTAATGTGTCAATTGTCATAACCACCGCAAACTTTGTTATTTTCAAAGTGTACTTATTATAATATTCGTACTTTACTCTTCTTCTATCCCTTTCTGTCTTCCAGATTGGCTAGCAGAATGGTTTTACTTTATTCTAGTCCGGCAGCGTTTATAGTTCTTTGACACAGTTCCTGATAATATTTAGTATATTCCTGAAAATACCTTAAAATCACAATACAAAGGCAGCCTGTTAGTGATTTCTATGACCTCAGATGACATCAATGTTTTCAGATCTGTCAATTTTTCGGTAGATCTACCAACTTTTACTTTCATACCGGTCTACGGATTTCAGTTCTTAATCTACCGAAAAGTCGACTTGTCTTATGTGTGCAGCACTGAAATCGTTAAACGGTAAATCAAAGTAAAAATTGGTAGAAGATGAATTTATTATCTGCATACCCTGACAGGTAATTTGTTAAAATGAAAACATATTAGTATCTTTCAATTTATGAATAATACAGTAATTTAAACGCTGTTATTTGAATAAAAATAGAAACAGGGGGTTATTAATCTTGAGACATGAAATTCTGGTATGTAAATTAATTTAAGTCCAACGTTATTAGTGGTCTAATATTCATATGTGATATTGTTTTTTTTTGTTATATATTAACTATCACAATGGAGAAATAATTAGAGTATGCTTAGAAGGACAAAGGAAAAAAAAACAATGGAGGGTATATGATGCCATCGATATAAAAATGGCTTGGTTCATTTTTAAGTAATAAGAAAATTATATTCTTTATCCATTAAATTATCAGTACCTGTGATGAATAGTTAACCAAAATAAGTGTTAAACCATTAAGATTATCGACAATAATTATAATCTGGAAAACATCAACTCGACATCCTATCTTGTTGATATTTTCTACGACAATCCTTGAAGAACAGAGCTACTGCCAAACATCTAGAAGAATTAACTTTCTCCCAGGAGCCTAAGCGGAGTACCCTCGAGTGTGAATTGATCCAAGTACAAAAGAAGAACCAAGGTAAATTAATATACCTACATGAATTATCGAGAGCTCAGATAAATTAATATTACTATTCTTCATATTGGACTAACAAACTTAAAAAGTATACTTACTCAAAATTCATAATGCACGAGTTAGAAGATGCACTTTTCTCCAGAGAAATTATAATTTAATTAAGATGATCGTTAAATCGTTGAGACATTTTTTATGTTAGTTACCATGTTGAACTTTAATAATTTCTGTGTTAATTTAAATATGTAATTGATATAACATTAGTATCTTTCTAATACGTTGAATCAACTATACCTATTGAATTTTAGTAATTAATGTAGAAATACCAATCGTTATGAATTTAATATTTTGATTTGGAATATATAGAATGAGTGTAGTTGATGTAAACGCAAATGAAGAGTCAGGTATTTAAAATTGTTGCAACTGTAGGAAACCAAAGTTTATTGAAGCTTCAAGATAGGGGGGTTTTGTTATGTAAGATTGGTGTATTAGAGACTTTCATGTTTCAAGGATAACCTTATATGTTTTGACAACTAATAAATAACCTACAATTATTTCAATCAAAATATGCAGTTTAATTGTTGAATAAGTTAAATCATAAAATCCTGCAGAGGAACATAAATAATGATGAATCCAAGGAACCATACTATCACTCATTTAGTACCTGTTATAAATTAAAATGAATCCACGACCCTGATTATTATTACAATATCATTTGATATCACAACACAAATTATTATATGCTTTTACTTGGTATTCTCACGGAAAATAACTGTGATTATGGGGAAGCACATACGAAAGTGACAAATGACGTAGAAGTTATTACATGCAGATTTGCCATTAATCAAATTCAATACTAAATTTCTGTATATTTTAATTCATAATGGAGTGGATGAGTTAAGCCTCTAACAGTACGTAGATTTTGTTTTACCACTGGAAGTAGTAAGATGTTTGATCAAATATTCTGTTTACTGAATTTGATGACCTTTAATACTTTAACCGACAGCAGTGTAGGTACTATATCCCACTGTCGAATACATGCTCACATAACTTTCATTTTGTTTATCTCTTTTGATTGAATTATTTGTTCGCCAAAAATTAGAATTTGTATTTTTAGTTTCTCTGCTTTTCTGAAATATATTGACACACATATATTATTTAGTTTGTTGCTTAATTGGATTGTACGAGGGTAAGTTGGAAAATTCTCGGCCTGATACAGAGATGGCGTTCCAATCAGCGAAAATTTATTATTCCTGCCTGCGTGCACTTGTCATTAGTTCGTATGACAAGTTTCAAATTGTTCTGTTAAGTATTTTGTTTGCGCGAATTTTCGTAGTAGACCTTTTCCGTTTTTTCGTTAAAATGGATAAACTTGAATATCGTGTGATCTTCTTCTTCGTTTTGGATGGATTAACCTCTAACAAAGTTCATCCGAAGTTGACAAAAGTTTACAGGGGCTCTGCTCCTTCAATGTCAACCGTTAAAAAGCGTGCAGCTGATTTTAAACGTGGTCGCACGTCCCTCGAAGATGACCCACGTGAAGGACGATCAAAAACCGCAACCACACCGGAAAACATCGAAAAGGTGCACGATATAGTGTTGGACATAGGCGTGGGGATATCGGAAGAAAGGGTACAAAACATCTTGCACGAAGAATTAGGGATGCGAAAGCTCTGCGCAAGTTGGGTGCCGCATTTGCTGATTGCCGATCAAAAGCAAATGCGCAAACGACTTTCGCAGCGATGTTTGGACCGATTCCATAGGGATCCAACCGATTTTGTGCGGCGATTTATTACCATGGATGAGACATGGTTCCACCACAACACGCCAGAAACGAAACAGCCGACGAAGCAGTGGGTGGAAGCCGGTGGCTCATCACCAAAGAAAGCGAAGTCGATCTCGTCTGCCGGAAAGGACATGGCCATAGTGTTTTGGGATGCGAAAGAGATCCTGTTAATTGATAACCTTGAAAAGGCAGAACAATGACAGGCGAATATTACCCCAGCCTTCTTGACCAGCTGGATGCTGCATGTTTCACCAGGACAACGCACCTGTTCACAAAAGTGCGTTGGCAATGGGAAAACTGCGGGATTTGAGATATGATTTGCTCGACCATCCCCCTATTCTCCTGATTTGGCACCATCAGACTTCCATCTGTTCCCAAGCTTGAAAAAAATTGTTTCTGGTAAGCGCTTCGCGTCTAATGAAGAAGATGAGGGGGCCGTAAAATAATATTTTAACAGCCTCCAGACTTTCACTTCCCTGAAGGAATACTGATGTTGGAGAAACGCTGGATCAAGTGTGTTGAAGTCAAGGGAGATTATGTAGAAAAATAAAGAATTTTAACTGAAAATCACAGTCTTTCATTGTCAGGCCAGGAATTTTTCACCTTACCCTCGTACACTGAGAGAAATAAAATTTTCAGTCAACCAATTTCTAGTTAACTCAAGAGTTTTCGTTGGTTCCCGGTAAGCCATCACTTCAGAATTTTGAATCAAAACGTATGGTTTATCAATCTTAAGTTATTAAATCAATGATTTTGCGTGTTTAATATGACATTTAATAAAATATTATTTGAACTTGAACTTTAAAAGAATGTCTCGCGTTGCTAATGCGACAATGTCAATTTATTTGAACAACAATTTACAGTGTTCAATCAAAAGTTGCAAATCATTGAATCTCAGTCAATGAGCAAAAATGTTGAATCAACAATACTGTCAATATACAAGAAAATGGGTGTGCTTAAAACCACACAGCAGAAGAGTAAACTTCATCAAGGCAAGGTTAATAATACGAAAAACACGCGTATAATATTCAGTAACGTATTAAATAAAACGTATTCGCACATTTATTACATTTACACATGTACACACGCGTATAATATTCAGTAACGTATTATACGACTGATGCGTCATGCTCTCCCATGTAACGGTCGCCGAACGAGTATAGCAGTGACGTGTGTATATGTATAAATACATATATAATCTGATGTTTGACAGACGTTTTAGAATTACTGATTGTCAAAATACTCTTTGATTAAAATTAATGATAGATACTGAGATCCTTGGTCCATTATGTGGCAATTATCTGATGAAGGAAATAAATATTTTCGAAACGTTATAAGCTACAATATAGTGTTTTCTTTATACCTACCCATACATTCTGTTTTCGGAGTTACGAAACAGTAATTAAACTGGTTTATGTATAAATACACGATATGAATAATCGATTACGTGTCCCGCGTTGGTCTGATGCAACGTGCCGGCGTCATACATTGGTCATACCTGTTCGGCTCAGGTTCGAATCTGCTCGGGGACATGAATTTATTTATTCATTTAAAGTTCAATTTAATTGAAATTAAATACCTTATATGATATATTTATCTTGTTCCCTTAGCCGACTTTACCCGAACGAGCGTTACACATATCCGAGCGTTACACATATCCAAGCGTCACACATATCCGAGCGTTACACATATCCGAGCGTTACATATCCGAGCGTTGCAGGTCAGTCTTGTTCACTGCCTACAATCAGCGCAACGCGGATAAAGAAGTTTACACTTAAAAGAATTAAAGTAATTGGTTCATTAGTTTGCTTCTGGTTGTCTGAATAGATTATTTGTTGATTCAATGTTTACGTGCGATTTATAGGTATACAAGTAATACGTGGCAACGTGGCACCCCTACTGTCCGTTACCAATCCCGGCAACAATCGACATCACAACGATTTTCTCCGATCTTCCCACTTGGTTTAGCTGCGAACACGTTGCGATCTAGTCTGCAGTAAAAGCCGTCTTGTTACTGGAACGGGAAGCATCAAATGGCCGCCGCGATCCCCTGATGTAGTAGTTTATTATTATTTTCAGAATCCTTTTTTATTTACCTTATTATTAATTTTATTAGAATTACGCTTTTGTTTGTGTCATGCAGCGTGAACGCAGCTTAATAATTCTCTGCATTTACTGAAAGGAAAAAGAAAAACAAATCCTTGCACCTCGTAAATATTATTTCTGAACGCATTACAAACACCCAAGCCGGTGGTCGAATAGGTACTGCTAACCACGCTAACTTGTATTTTCGAGCATGCATCGGTCGTGCTGGCATTGGAAAGGAAAGAAGGGGTACTATGTTGCCACGTACTGTATGGATTAATCGCCTATGGCTAATGATAATTGACACATGCTGTATATTGTTATTATTATATTTGCTATGTTTAATATTCAATGTAATTTATATTATTTATGCAAGAAGTGTCATATTTGCAGTATTCTGTGATATATGATTACAAAAAAAAATTTATGCCTACCACAAACTTACACATACATTGCAAAATTGCAACTAATTTAACATTTATGTGATGTTTCCAGCTTTACCATTCAATTTGAATATGCTAATTACTAAGACAAGATAATCATTCAAACATATCGGACGCGGTTTTTTTTCCATTCACGGTCATGAATGTGGAATCCTTTTTACGAACTTAACCCACAGATAGTAACTATTACGTTTTCTTTTGTTGTCTTGTTGGCCATCGTTATCCAACCTGCATCCGTTATACAATTCAAGATCAAATGCGTTAATAGAGGTGTACGTACTCTTTAATCGGAATATAATTAGCATTTAATTCTAAATTGCGGTTTGAATAAAGAACACAAAAACTAACTTTTCCAACACGGTATCGATGTTATTATTGAAGCCTTGTAATATAAGTTTTCCGATTACATTTTCCGTTCGATTTCTTTCCCGTCTGAATTAGGTTTTACTCTGGCTGCCCAGCTAGAATATGGCTTTAAAAATATGGGAATACTCTTGAAGAAATATATTTATGCATCTAGATAATGTGTGACAGTAAATAGAGGAAACGTAATGTTTAATATGTTCTAACATACTTTTGCTGTTGGTGTTTCTATAGTTGGATAGACAGAACTACGTCTACAAACACATGATTACTGTAATAAAACATGTAACGTGTCAATTTGATGTGGAATAAACATACATATTTCCGTATTGCTTTTTTTTTTTTATTTCAACATGGTATTATTTAGTGTTACGTTGTGCAATATTCATTTATAGTTAGTTATAATTCTTAAACGTTTATGTCGAATTGCAGCGTTCGGATTGTACAATTATTATTTCATAATTGATAGTAATAATAATTTATTATTATTATAACGCGACATTGTCAAAATACAACATGATATACAAAATATAATATTACAATGTCATATACACCGGGTGATTCAACGATCTTTCAAAGTAAATGTACTTTATATTTTTTTATACCAAACCAAAACGTAACCTGTAGTTAGTATAGGCTTCTATTAATTCAAGTTCAAGAATATGTACACATATACAGGTTGATCCATAAATCACTGCCAGAAAAACGTATATTTTTAAATATAACAGCGCATATATAAATTTAAATTTAACTTTTACGTTAAAATAAAATATTTTTTTCTAAAGTAATTAATAGATGAAGCTAATAGTTTTTAAGTTATTTATGATTAAATTCAGAGAATTCCATTTGCAGATGTCTTGTTAAGTGTGTATAATCATGGTGTCATGACGGAATACGAAATAATTTCATGTAGAGTACACATAAGCTATGCGAAATGCATATTCTGTAGAACTTCATTAATCCAGATTATTTGGGGCTCTAAGTCATATGGTTTAGTGAAAGCCCGGATTGAAAGAATTAACTATAAAATGAGGCAAGGTATAGTAAAAGCATTCCCACAATAACTAAATAATTAAACAATTATTTTACACATGTAAAAAGAAAACAAAGAGACCTATATCAATAACTTACAAACATATTTAGGTCCTATAATATAACTTACTAACATTAAGATACTTACAGCAAGACGGTCCAGGCTTATTCTCACTCACGTCACTAGACATTCTCACTTGTTTATATAAAACTACTTACCGTCTATTGCTACCTTTTGAGGCAAATTAGTGAACTACTAATGCACACAGGTGTCTTAAATGTTCATAATATGCAGACCAGTTTTACTCTCTTCCAAATATTTGATTACAAAATTCAAGTGTTTCTTAATTTCTCTAAGTTTTAGGTTTGGTTCACGATCAACTGCCTCATCATGATCACATTTTCAACAATCTCTTCCTCTGTAAGATGATGACCTGGATCGCCTTGATCTTCTTCTAGCCACAACTACACGTATTCCAGTGTTACAACATTTTCACTACCTTTGGCAAAATATATTGTTAAAATCTTCTGTATCAAGCTCAGCTGTATCCTGTTCAACTACTTCATTTATCAGAAATTTTCTTTATGATTTAACTAAAATTGCGAGTTTTATATCATTCATGGCATTTGCAAAACTAAAAATCGTAGATCTCAAATTGTAAGCTTTGAGATTCGGTACCATATTCTATCTTCGTCTGTCTTCTTATCCTGCATTCAATTTCATATGAGGTTTTTCTTGCATAAGCGTTTGGCTGTGTAGATGATACCTTGGTTCATCGCCTGGATCAGAAAGTTTGTGTTTTGTGGCATGGCCATGCATAATCTTTTTATCAGTACTTGTCATCTTTTTTGCTTCCAGATGTGATGGAATTCTTAAAATATCAGTTTGGTAACTTTTGGTTTATGAAATTGATTTTTGTAAACCCAATACATTGTGATATTTCAAATGAACTATGCCCTTTTTGAATTGTAATACTGGACTTGCATATTAATAATTAAATTTTTTATTTCCCATGTTTTTCGCTTCAATTTTACGCAATTCTGACTGCAGTCAGTAATTGGGCATAGCAGCGCAGAAACGTCCTTACCGATCTTCGTTCCAGGCGTCTTTTTCTGCTTTAGACGGTGTTGTCGGATGGGACTTTCCAATATGAACAGGTCTTATTAAAATTATATAACAGTGTTCTCCTATACTTACACTTTTCATTCTTCTATTGTACGCTTGTACGCTAAAGTTTTGCTAGTATACAGGGTGAGTCATATCCGCGGGTAAGGCCGATAATGCCCTTTATGAGTAAAGATATTCCGAAGCGGGTTTTTTCTTGTGATATTTAGTTTTTGTATTAAGGTCATTTCTTTTCAAATGAAACAGTCTGTATATCAGTTTATTTTTGATTACCTTATTAAATTTCACATCAAAAACATGTAAGACAATAGTACTTTAAAAGTGACTATTACTGAGCTATAGTCGCTTTTTGACATAATTTTATATACAGGGTGAGTCATTAGTAGCCGCTTCTTTGATTGCTCTTTTGTGTTTTAAATAAAAGAAAAAATAATTAGTGGAAGATCCATGGTTGCCTGTGGCGCATATTGTAAAAATACTTTAAGCTCTGACGCACTTCCGGTTTCACCGGAAATGCACGGAACTTAATTTTTTTAAACGACTCACCCTATATATTTTTGGATTTTCCTGTACTGATTTAAATTGTCTGTACAACTGTTTTCTTTTTCAAAATTGAGCTAATAGTTTTTGAGTTTTTAATTTTTTTTGAAAATATTTGATCAAAACACGTGTTCAAAAAAAAATCCTTTTCATATTGTTTTAAAAAGTAAAAACATTAACTTTATTTTTTCAAAGCCTACTTCCTGAAATTTTCACATACCAAAAACTTATTTTTTTTAAATGGAACACCCAGTATTTTATTAACGCATTTTGTTCTTTTTTTTATGCTCTTTCATTTTTGTTAACAATGTTGTATACCTATCTTTTGTAATTTCTGAGATAATCACTATAGAAGCAATTAGCGGTTAATTAAAGAACTACGAGCGCTGTTGTTCTATACACCAAAATATTCATTCAACCAATGGAAGGCAGGAATGGCGCCCGGCTTCCTTAGTCAACTGTCAAACAAAGTAAATGTTTAATCCAACTATCCCAAAAGTAATAATTATACAGAATGAAGAGCATCGCATTTCAATTTTTAATTCCCACAATATCCAGTTGCAGTATTTCATTTTTTGACAGTGTTGGTTAACATTGAAATAAAATAAAGTTTATGTTTACTGACATATTTGAAGATGTCTTCAAAAAGTTTTGAAAATCCGTTCGTAGATAGCGAAGAATATTTTCAAAAAAAATTAATAACTCAAAAACAGTTGAACAGATAATTTAAATCAGTACAAGAAAATCCGAAAATATATAGGGTGAGTCATTTAAGAAAAAGAAGTTCCGTGGATTTCCGGTGAAACCGGAAGTGCTTCAGAGCTTAAAGTATTTTAACAATATGCGCCACCGGCAACCATGGATCTTCCACTAATTGTTTTTTCTCTTATTTGAAACATAAAAGAGCAATCGAAGAAGCAGCTACTAATGACTCACCCTGTACTTTATTTATTAAAACCATGAAACTGACAAAAAGCGACAATAGCTCAGTAATAGTCACTTTTAAAGTATTAACGTCTTACATGTTTTTGATGTGAAATTTAATAAGGAATTCAAAAATGAACTGATATAGAGGGTATTCCATATGAAAAAATTGACTTTTATACAAAAACTAATAAAATTATATCAAAAAACGACAGTAGGCCAGTAATACTCACTTTTAAAGTATTAACGTTTGACATGTTTTTGATGTGCAATTTAATAAGAGATTCAAAAATGAAATAATATACAAGCTGTTCCATTTGAAAAAATTGACATTTTTGCAAAAACTAACAAAAGCTTATCAAAAAACGACAATAACTCTGTAATAGTCAGGTTTAAAGTATTAACGTCTTACATGTTTCTGACATAAAATTTAATAAACAATTCAAAAATGAACTGATCTATAGGGTGTTCCCTTTAAAAATTACGAGATTTCTTCGATTTTGCGAAATTGTGAACACTGTTAACGCGAACAGTTACAGAATTTATTTCACGTAGCAACGAAACTCAATACTAGTAAAAAAATATTCTATTCTGTTGGTTTCGGATCTTTTGTTTCTCCTTACGCAGAATAGCCTACTGAAATGTATTAATTCATCAAGTAAAATAATTATTAACACAGAAACTATCAACTTTAGGGGAATACATTAAAAACTTTAGATTTTAGGCCTATACTATCTTATTACTTTTTGACTAAAAATTATACGTGCCATTAAAAAAACTATAACTGTGGTTCGCCACTATGTTATGGAACACTCTGTATAATACAAAATATTTTTAAAATATGCTCCTAATGAACAGCTATCACAAGAAAATAACCGCTTCGAAATATCTTTACTCATAAAGGCATAATCGGCCTTACCCGCGGAGATGACTCACCTTGTATACTGAGTTTTCGCCAGGATTGGCAAAATGACAAAATTTAGATAAAAAAAAGCATATTTATGTTAAATGAACACTCACTGTTTTCTTACAGTCATATTAAGCCTTTCGTCAGCTACTTTTATTTTGTTAAGCATGTCCTATTCTTCTCTCCAATATATTAGAAGATATGTATTTGAACTTACTTTAAAATCCTATTCATGATGCAGTAAAAATAAAGGTAATGGAATAACATAATCGCTCTTGAAAAACACGGAAGAAGAAATGTTGAGAGGCTGTCCACATTTGCGTAAAAGAGTAAAATAAATCTCTATGTTCATTTCTGTTCATCTTACCTATTACCACTGTCGTTGTTGTTCGTACGTATCCGTTTGATATGAAAAATCTAAATTAGTTTAATCAGAACGGGGTATACTTTTTTTAGTTAATTATATGATTTTTTGTTAATTATAATTTAAAAGCCGCTGTAATAGTTCAAAGAATATTTAATTATCTTTTAAAACTACGTTCAATATAAAGCAGTGATAAAGTTATCAATTTATTCCAGTCCCTTTAACATACTTTAATTTTCCGTTAGTATTTAATCTGCGTTTATGGTTTTTAAAACTTCTCTGCAATAGTTGACGTATATTCAGCTAAAGCACTTGATAAATACCTGTGCCAAGCAAACATTTTTTTCTGCATTTCGCCCGAGATATGTATGTAGCTTGTTAATTAACTATTACTTTGGAAAATTTATTATGAAAACAGAAAGCAAAATCTGACAAAAAGAACAAGAACAATATAAAAAATAATACGTCTAGAGATCGATAATAGCAGGTAGTTTGTGCTACTACGATTTATATTATCTTATGAATAGGATTTTAAGATAAGTTTATTATAAAATATAGAGGAGATATAGGACATACATATTGGACGTTCCAAATAATATATAGCATACATGATGTAAAGCTTCCTCACTTTTTGATTTTAACCAAAAATAACTCAAAAATTATATAATCTTTAGCCAATAATTATCCATAATAATAATATATTAAAATACAAGTAACAGTAGGCCTGTCATTCCAGCATGATTTCCAAATTCAGAAGGACGAAGGAAAGAATGCTGGAATGGGCTTGTGTTACTAGTCTTTTACACTATTTTCTCTGTTTCGGATTGTATTTACATTATTTATTTATAGAAAAATTGTTAAAAATATACAATAAGGGAATTTTTGATAACGTGACGTAGTCGCTTGGTAGCACCGATTTATATTTGACAGTTGGCTTTTGTGTTTTATATATTATTTCATCTAAGAATAGAGACAATGTAATATTCTCTGATTGTAAGAATGCTATTTTAGCTATTGAGAACGGTCTGAATAACAGAAATAACACTATCATTTGGCGCGTTAGGGAGTGCCTATGGAATGCTGGGAAAAATGGTGTAAATATTGCGCTCTGTTGGATAGCCAGTCATGTGGGCATCAGATATAACGAGAAAGCGGATGAGTTAGCCAAATTAGGAAGAAACAAACCTGAATATAATATAAAAAAATTGTTTCAAGGATTTCATCCCCCATCTTAGAACGGATCTGTTAAATAAATGGAAGGATTACTGGAGCTCCTCCTGTCACATAAAAGGTAGATTATATGCTATGACACAAAATTCCATTCCCAGAGTCCCATGGTTCGTACAAATGCCTTTTAAATCTAGAGCTTTCATTACCACAATGAAAATGAAATGAAAATAAAAAAATTGTTTCAAGGATTTCATCCCCCATCTTAGAACGGATCTGTTAAATAAATGGAAGGATTACTGGAGCTCCTCCTGTCACATAAAAGGTAGATTATATGCTATGACACAAAATTCCATTCCCAGAGTCCCATGGTTCGTACAAATGCCTTTTAAATCTAGAGCTTTCATTACCACAATGTGTAGAGTAAGATTTGGTCATCTTCTTACCCCCCAACACCTACACCGTATCAATATCGTGGGGGATCCCAGATGTGAGTGCGGTATGGTGGGTGATATTAATCATCTTTTCTTCAATTGTCCACTCAAGCGTCTCCAGATTAATCGTCTCATAGAAGATCTCATAAACTTAAAAATATACCCCCCATATAATATTTATATAATACTACGCCTTAATTCTTTTAAAGTGTATTTGTGTCTATATACCTATCTAGAAAAAAATAAAATTCCTATCTAACTGTTAATCCTAATGTCTATCCCCTCTTTGTGTAGGTATGTTCTGTTCCGAGGCTTTATTTCGGGATGTGTAATGTGTCGCCGGACCCCGGCACGAGAAGAGTCTATATTTTGTGTCTGTGTACCTCCTTCCTTTTAAGTTTTAAATTCCTGCCACAGGGTACCAACTTGTGTATGGTGCATGAAAAGAATCTAAATCTAGATTCAAACACCAAGACAGAAGAAACAATTATAAGAAGAAGAAGAAGACAGTTGGCTTTTGTAAGAATTATTTGAATTGAAAAGTTTGCTTAAATTAGAAAAAAAACTAATATTTTCTGTGGGCGGAATGTCAAGAAGAAGAGCTTCAATCTAAGCAACCAGAATTGCGGGACGTGGCCTCCAACGCCATAAACAATTTACTACTAGGTAAATCGAAAAGCAATTATGAAAAAGAATATAAAAAATGTATGCCACCAACCTATTTCTCCTAAAATAAAAAGTTACCAAAAATCGTTTAAGAATGGAGTTCATTCTAACATTAAAATGGGTGCTAGAATAACGTTGTTCTAATACCGAAACAGAGAAACAATATTCCTACTTTAATGTGAAATTCAAATTTTACTTATATATGAAATATTAAATTGCAAATACATTTGTTTGTTGTTTTGTACCAATATTTTATGAATTAGCGTGTATTACTCTATATAATTTGAATTTGTAAAGCAATTATAACCTTTTCAACTAGCTCGCATGTTTTTATTATATTAAGCATTAGAGTGTAACTTTACTTTGTCAAAGCTTCAATTTTTTAAGCGGGTTTACTCCATTATTTGACTTTTCGGTGTAGGAAATTTTCACAACGAAAAGTTTTCTTCAACGGTTTTTCTATGGCAGTTGGTCAATTTATTTAGTCTTTTCAAATTTTTAGGGTTCTTGTTTTTGTCCTTTATTCTGTAGACGGAGTATTTACGTTCTCATGGGGGGGGGGGGGATTTTGACATATACGAGGGAATATGAACTATCATACGAGGATTTTTGTATTGGCCTCTTTGAATTATATGTCCGATTTACTCCTAGAAGCACAGATATCAATACCATACATTCAAATAAGTTTAATAATAGTTTTGTAAAGGAGATGGCTAATTTATAGGTCTGATTAGGACTTTCTATCAATTTGCCATCCATTCGGCCTTAGTTTACTTTGCTCCTTTTCTACATTCAGGATTAATTAGTTTCGCGTTTGAAGAACCTTTCTACGTTCTTATATGTAGTAGCTTTTCTCTTCCATATGCTTCACATACCCACCTTAAGATATTAAAAATAACACTGTATATGTATATACCTATAAAATTATTCTGAACACATTATTACTTTTAAGCGATTTGGATTATGGTTTCTTGATAACACTAAAGCTTACTTGCCAAACTTGAATTAATACGGCAAATAACAGTCTTCAGCATGGTGTATTCAGTAACTATTCTATATAGGAATGTTAGTTTCAGATTTACCATTTATAACCAACGTACCATTAAAGATAATTATCTGCGTTTCACTTTCTATGTATTTGTAATTGATACCAAACATCTAATAGCTGTATTCGTTTTGTTTTGCAATAAATATTGCCGATTTACGGTTTGAAAATAGTATTCACCCACAAATACAGCGTCAGAGTAAAATTCTTGGTTTAAAATTGCAAATTACGACAATAATTTCAGTAAAATATAACTAATTACTGTTCAGTGCGTTATCGTGCTATTGCACTTTTAAAAAATTAAACTTTATACCAATGCTAATGGTTCGATTAAAATGCAATAGTAAGGAAGTGTCTTGTGCATTTCTACCAGATTACAAGCGGCAGTCAGTAGCACCAAACGCTCCTACCTGATGATCTTTTATGTCTTTCCAGTGAAATCGTAAAATAATATTTTACGACTTGGAGGATAAAAGAAGCAAAGGTTCCGTCTAATTTGACGATGCTTTTCCGTATTACGCATACGGCATCCACACTTTACATGGTTACATACATTACATATGTATACTCCACGGAAAACATTATTTATATGTATGAATAAAGAAACATTTAACTGAGATATTACAAGTTTTGCTTCTCTAAATTAAGAAACTGTAACTATTATTGCATCGAACTATATAATTATCTAAATTAAAACATAAACAAGAATTCAAGTTTGTAATATTAAAATAAATATATAAGCATTCGGTGCAATATGTTATTGTTATCTTTCTCACAAATACAACTATAAATAAATTGATGTTGGCACAACATGACTTCCTTAGGCCTGTATGAGACGGTGCTAAATTTTACAGAAAACTTCCACGTAAATTATTACGAAAGTTTTGTGCTTTAATTTAGCATACAATTTTGATATTATTGCATTACTCCTGTATGACACGTATGCAATATTACATATCAAATTTAGCACACGCACATGCGTAATATATGATGTAGTGACGTAATTTTAGTGTTATCGTAATTGAAAGGTTGGTTGCTCTTTGAGAAATTAGCTTTAAATTCTGTGATTCATTAGGATACACGTTAACCTTTATAATCATCTTCTGTACCACCTTTTTGAGACTCCTTATATTTTCTATGTTAATTTAAGAAATTAGTTCTTAGACCATAAAATTTAGCTTTAATAACTGATATGGACACTCCTGGTTTTATTTTTATCACTATATTTTTAATTGCCTCTATTGCTGTGGCACGAAGATGTTTGTTTTTATACCTTGCATATTTATCTGCATATAAACGGATATTTTTTATATTCCTCTATTATCCACCTGTTCACGTAACCAGGACATCTTTTAATTTATGCAATAAGAATTTCAAAAACACTATGATCATTCACAACACAACCTCTGAAACCGCAAATTTATTTTTAAGTTGCTTTGGTTTAGTTAACTTTGTCGTCAATTGCAATTTTATCCCCATTTTATTCTATTGCGCAGTTTTTCACGCAGATATTACAAAGAAATTAGAACCAACTCTAAATAATTTAGCCGCTAAATTTCGCATGAAATATTGCAAGCACTTTTATGTTTTACACGTTGAAAATTTAGCATCGTCTCATACAGGCTTAGACGTATATTGTGCAAACTTGGAAAAAGTGACGATTCAAAATTTGCCCCAAAGCATTTTTTGTATGTAAATTTACTTTTATTATATAATTTGACAGACGCAAAAAGCTGAAGTGTTACATTCTCTATGAATTCGAATACGCTTTCTACAAATTAAGTTTTCAATACTTATAATGAATCTGTGTGGAATAATTTCAAAAAAAAAAACGAAAAGAAAGAAACTGTGTCTCTGTAGGAACAGTAAGTCTTACTTCCAGTACGAATACTGAAGAGACCTTTAAGTAAAAGCTATTTCCATATGTATTCTAAATAGTTTTACATTCTTTTTAAATTTTAGTGAAACTAACATTTCCTGTTTATCGATTGGCTCAAAAATTGATAACTATGCTGCTGAGATGACATGAACGATTTTTCTTTAAAACAACACTTGTCAAAAAAAACAATTTCTATGAGATCGAAAAAACGACCTACCTGCTCTAAAATGAAAAAAATTACAAAATCATATAATGGTACCAGTGGCAACCTCAAATATGTGTTTCATGTGGCTATGTGGAATTTGTGAAAAATGTTTGCAAAGTCCAAAATTTTCAATTTTGTTTTTGAAAAAAATACTGTAAAACTACTTCAACCTTTATAAGCGCTGCTGTTATCTTCTTCATCTACATCATTTGGGTCTTCATTGCCTTCTACGTTAATTTCTAGGGTTTCATAGAATTTACGATATTCCCTATTGCATAGCACTTCACAAAGAGCGTGAAGATCTTTCAGCTTCGATGGATTTATCGGAATAGGTGTAAGTTCTAGCTTTAGTTAATCGACTTTTGCGTCTAACTATGCACTGTCTCCACGTTCCAGAATAACTATCCCTTACTTTCAGAAATTTATTGCACTAATGTATACATACAATACATTATCAAGGAATTGAATTGGTGATAGACGATTCTTTTTAAAAATCGATCAGTTGACAGCTTAAAGTTAAAAATGTATTTCTATTGCACTTTAACCAAGTGAAATGGTGATGGATTCCGACGACATGTCCTAATAATGTTATCCCAATCCTCTGGTACTTCTGCAGTTTCTCAATAATTTCTAAAAGACAAGCCTTTTAGAAATCATTAAGAAGTCTTGGTCGTGTGTCTCCGGATAGGAAGTATGAAAGTAACGTCTATATAAAGTCCATCATAACATAGTTTTTATTCTGACCGGGTCACCCGTCACTAAAACTAGGTTTCCAGAAGTAATATCAACCACCTTTATCAAGTAATGAAATAACATTAATATCATTTCATTCTGTTTTTTTTTTAGCAATACAGAAATCTAAATTTTCGCTTATATGAGGAAGTTGCAAATTTTGCATGTAGTCAAATCAAACAACCATTGCTTGTCCTGGCTTAGCTTTACCTCTTCATCGCTTTCTTAAATCAAAAAAGGCTTGCGCTTTTCTTAAATGATTCTCATTTTGTGTTGCTAAAGATGCTTTTACTTCATCGTTTTCTTCTGTAAATAATTTTTGAATGAACAGGTGCCAGTCGTTGACCAATAGATTTTTTAAGACTTGAATCTTATATTCCTTCAAGAAAAATTTGTATACACGTAGAACAGAAGTTTTTGGTTAGTAAATGCGATTGGGATTCTGTCTAAGTGAATAATGAGACCGTCTATGTTAAATGACTTAATGTGATCTATGATAAGATTTTTTACTTCAATACGTCCAGCAGAAGTCTATTTCCTTGTCGGTCCCTGGTGATTTTAGATTTTCACAAAGACTTGATTGCCGTCATCTGAAATGCAGGTGTTATTGCATGCAGACTCAGAAACGCTTTTTTAAAAACTAGAACTTGTTTATAAGCATAATTAATATCTTTTTTCGTACTTTTTAAGCAGTGAGTTTCATGTTCATAAGCATGTGCAGTAACGTTTTGTTTTCGCTGTCGTCTTTGTTTGACAGTAGATTATAAGACCACATAGATGGGAATCTTGCAGATTTTTGATTTGTATTTTGTCAAAATCGTTAGAATAGCTTGCCTTTCTTGTGCATATAATACACTGAAACATTTATAACCACTCCACCTAGGTCCAATGCTTTTGAGGTTAGGGAGTGTTACGTACAGAATAACGATGAAAACTACTCTGCAATCTTCGCCTACATGTTTGTGAAGAATCTATATTTCTTTGTGGTTGATAGGGGCAACACCATGCAGTTTATTTATCATAAATGGCATCGCCTTTGATAGGCTTCTTATGTCGTTTTAATGGCGATCCGCTATTATTTTGACATTTGAAGACACGATAATTTTCCAACAACAAAAAGCATATGATATATGTAAATAACCCTAACAGGAGTTGGAAATATTTCATGTAATAGTAGGTAGATACACAAGATAGGAAGCTAATGTTGCCAACACCATCAAAACTAAAATTTTTGACAAGTGCTGTTTTTAAAATAATGCAGCAACAACAACCCCGAAGATACCCTAAGGGTAGTAGACATTGGTCGCAGTAAAAAAGATAATGAAGTGGTTTCAAATGAGACACCGAGAAGTAATCCTGCGTCAAGCGTCAAAGTCTACAGAGAGACATCATTCAAAGAACCACTTTTTGATTATCACTGTAATAATCCTCGATATTCTTTAATGCACTACATATGAAAATATAATAACTATTCAAGTTTTTCGTTAAATTCTTCACAAATATAACTTTAAAATAGAGAACCTCTTAAAAACTAAACATAGTGAGGAATGGTTCTTCAATTTTACATTTATATTTCTGAAGATAAAGTTTTGCCCAACGTTTTTACACGTAGTATCAGAAGGTGTTGTGATAATGAAAATTTTCCACATCCTGAGTTTTGAGTCTACAATCAGACGTCTCCCTCGTAACGAAAAAAAAAGAGGTGTGGCCACCACACGACTTTCTTATACGTATCAGCGTTTCAAATTATGTTATTTTAAGAATTCTTTTATACAAAAAATATTCAAAAGCCTACTCCAACTACGTCTATTCTCTTAATAAATCTCTATAGAATGCATACTTTGCAAGAGTACAAGTGTTACTTCCGGTCCAAATTTTGAAATTTTATGTATGCAAAAAACATTGCAAATCCAACTCTAAATACTTTTGTACTCTTGATAAATCTGTATAAAATGCATAACTTATGACGTATTTGTAAAAAATCGCTATTCGATAAAAGTAAAAGTGCTACTTCCGGTCCGAATTTTGAATTTTCTTTTATACAAAAGTTATTGAAAATTATGTTTTAAATACTTTTATACTCGTAATGTACTTGCCTAGAAAGCATGACATGCGAGATATTCGCAAAAAAGCTGATTTTCGACAAGAGTAAAAGACTTACTTCAGGTAGGAATTTCGAAAAACTTTTTTAATACAACTTTTCTCAAATTTAATTTTGAATACATTTGAATTATTCATAAAATTGTTTAAACTTAGTAATTAACGAAATATTGGCAAAATTCGATTTTTTTTCATTGAAGTAAACTACTACTTCCGGTATACCGATTTTACTGAAAAACTAATCAGATCTCAAGAGGGAGATTATACTTCTAAATAAAAAATTTGGAATTGATATCTGTAGCCGTTTGACCACTTTCGTTCGTCACACACACAGAGAGAGACACAGACAAACAGACATGTTTTAAAAACCACTTATTCGGTATCAGGGAACTTCAAAACGTGGACATCTGCGAAAATTTCGAGGTCGAAAATTTTCGTCATCACAATACTTCCTTATACTACGTATATGACAGTAACAGTGGTGTTTCCAAACATATTTACCTCAATCAAATTATACATTTAACAAAGATATACTAAGAGTCTAGTGTCGAACAATTTTTGTACAACAACTTCCTAATTCGGATTAGAGGTATCAGCATTTTGTTGAAAATATCACGTAAATTATGCATTCCACACAAATTTGTTGAGAAAATAAGAGTAATTAAAATTATTGTTTTGGATAACAAAACACGCACTGTATATACGTATAGCCCGTTGTGCCCACAGCTAATGTTTTCATTTGTTGCATGGATCTTTGCGTCGCTAATGTATTTAACCTCACTCTATATACTTACCGACCTGGCCTATAAGATCTCGAACATACGAATCAGGCAGCGAAAAAATTAAACTTAACTTTCTTGTTTAAATAAAGTGATTCCATAAATAATGAATGTAAATTTATTTAGTGAATGGGAATACTCCAAGCAAGAATCAAAACAGGTTCTAGTTGACTGACCATTTATTGAATTCTTTTCATTACTTTATTTATCTGTCATAGTGTTGAATCTATAACAATGTCCATAACTTCCACTTCTTATTTTACTTAATATTCTTCGATTACACGCTCATCTTTTATTACTACTTTTGCTCCACATCAACATTGTTGACATGATAAATTTTAACAAAGTTATTGATTATTTATACTCTCAATTTTTATTTACTACAGCAATGTTTTGAATTATTTTTAAAAATACTACCTACTTCTCACTTCTGTTTTTCAAATTTTCATTTGTCAAATTGAAAGAGATTTTATCATGCTAATTCAGCTCCGTAAGTTTTTAATTACATTCTTTTTCCCCTTGGTCAATAATCAGCGAAGTAATATCTTCATACTGCTCAACTTCTTATTCCACCAAATAATCCTTGTTGGCAAATGATGCTCTGTTAGTAGGAAGTTGCTATCATAACAACTGAGCCGATAAACTCTCTGAAGAAAGTATAAAAGCTAAGTATGGAGCTATAATGTTATAGCTCCAGAGCTTGTATGCGTGATCACCAGTGATAACGTTAAAGTCGCAAATGAGAGCATATAGAAAAGTGTAAATTCAGAGAAGGTCATTGGTAGACTAAGAAACAAAAAGAAGTGCTATAAATACTAAAATCAGTGAATCAAATTAGAGGCTGTAAAAAATTAGATAGTTATTTGACTGTCTACTCTGAGGAAACATATATTCAATTTGGGCATCACGTTTTATCAAACGAAAACCCCATCGTTTAAATTTGGTTTAATCCGAGTACAGTCGCGACCTCAATCTATATGATTATGGTTTATTTCATTCAATGAAATGTGTTTTAAAAATTGAACATCCTTTAAAATGTAGTGTAAATTTTTGATACAACTTAATATAATCAAGAAAAATTAGTTCACTAATTTGCACAGCGTGTCGTTCTGTTACGAATCTATTGCTCCAACAACTTCAAATTCGAATATCCTTTTTTTAAATTTACGTATTGAATAGAGTGACCTTTAAGAGGAGAAATGTAGTTTTTTACACTAGTGACTTTACAAACAAAACAACTTTTGAATTGCTATAATCGATGTGCAGTTGCTAAATTCAACTGCATCAGAACAACGTTTTCAAATATAGGTTCTGTCAGCAAGGTTAAAGTTTGTCTTTCACTGATTTTTTTTTTAGAATTCAGCACAGTGAATGTTTAAAAACTGCATGGGTGGAAAAATATTTTCAAGACATTAATATTGAATGGTTCTCTTTTCCCATCGGCGTTAGCATATTTTTGTTTCTGAACTAATTTATTGGTAGATAATGCGATACAACACCTACTAATTGATGTTATTTATCATTAAACTAATTGCCAAAAAAATGTCCCACAATTGAAATAGTTGCTGATATTGGCTCTTTCTGATAAACTTCAAAAAATCTTACTTCTTCCCTCTCTTCCTTTCTTTTGAAAATATAATGGGCTTTTGAATTGTTGACGTAATCAATTAAAACAGCAAAATGATCCTATGATGCAAGTTGTCACTTGAATATAGCGGGCACACAGCAAAATCGAAATATGATATGATCAACATTTTTCATTTCGCAGGTTCAACTTCTTCATGGAGTCCAGTACTTCCTCGTTATATTATAAATTGTTATAATTATAGTTCTATAGGTCTTCAAATTGAATTTGATTAATATTTAAAAAAAATCAATTTTAATAAAGACTTATTATCGCCAACCGTCAATAAAGCGATGCGTTACCATAGCGTTTTACGGAGGTAAACAAACATTTTATCGTACTGTACAATAAAGTACTTTACCTGCCGCTAATATCTGTCAACGTAGCCATGACTGATGATGACTTTAAACATAAATCGTTTGTCACTGTCATAAACTGTCATAAGTTTTATATCTTTATTTTTAAAATTAACAATTTTCACGATTGGCGATAAAATTTTGTATGCACCACGTCAGTAAACTACCTTTATCGAACGAGTCTGATTTACGAGCCAAGCGAGTGAAGCAAGCGCGGCGAGTAAAAGACGAGTTCGATAAAGGTATCACTTTACTGACTTGGTACATAAATAACTATTGTCATACTGAAAGGTTTCGAAATAAAACACAGAAATTGGGTCTTTTGTATTATATTTTTACACATTTAGAAATAGTTTCTTTCTTTCAATAATTATAATTTCTTTCTAAATTAAAAGATAATTTTTAACACTACTTTACATAATTAGGTACAGAATCTTCCTGACATACTCAACATTCACTACAATCTCAAATAACAATTGAACAAAAAAAAACACTATACAAAAATCACTAAAAAAAAAAAGGAAAACACTATTCGTTTCGTTAATTACAAATTATTCAGAACAAAAAATAATTAGGGAAAAAACAAATGCGAACGAAACAAAATGGAATGATCGTATATTATTTATACAACAGACTTCGCCGTAACCCAATCATCCGTCTACAATTATATATTTATAATGTATATTACAATATTAAACAGAATGTACTAACATTTGTATACACAGAGAATAAAATAAATTAAACAAAAAAAAAATTAGAAGACATGTTAGTACGAGTACAAAATTTACAAAGTTCTTCTTTTTTGGTGGTGTGTACAATATTAAAAATTGATTTCTTTTTCCAAAAGAAAACACTAAACTTAAGGTAGCCATACATTATCAACCCAAGATTGTCCGAAAGTAATTTTCATTCGGTTATCAGATAATGAATGGAAACCTTTATTGCACCAAACGAGGTTCTGATACAAACAAAAAGAAATAGCAATAACAAAAGACTAATAATAAGAGACAAGAAAAAGATCCTTTTCTTTTTAATTCTGTACAGGCTGAATCGACTTACAATTTATAAAATATACAATAACAATAAAATATATATATAATATATGTATATATCAGTAAGAGTCTTTTTCTTGTCACTTCAAAAAATATTACATGTTTTGATGTGGCCTTCCTAATTTGATATTTTGAGATCTACGAATGTACAAAAAAATGATGTGATTGTGTCTAATCGTACGAGATAGGAATGTTAAAAAAATTTCTCATTTTCATTATTAACTCACGACTCTTGTACGCAAGCAAAACAAAAAATCTTTTATACTAAATATTATACAATTCACTGGTCGCAAATATATATACTTTCTTTTTTTTATCTATATATATATTCAATATTATATAAAGTTCTCGTCACTTTGTTTTAAATTCTTTTACTTATATAAAAACTAATTAGTAACTAATCACTTTTTCAATATTAAACAGCTGGCCAAACCCTGTAACAAAGAGAAAATTCACATTAATTTAATTGTAGATAGCTAAAATTGTGTTCTTAATATTCCAAGTATTAAAGATCATGAATACATTTTTGTAGGATATTAATCCCATAAAGTACGGCTGTACTTATTAAAATTTAATAATATTTGTTTAATGGTAAAAATTTCAACACTGTCTATAGTGTAAGTAGTAGGCTTATAAAATATATAATCTATGAAGATATTTAGTATTGCTAATTTTATACTTAAAGAGATCCAAGTACACGGAGTGCGTCAGCCGAAGTTATCGGAAGAAATTCGCAACAAGAAAAGGCACGCACACGCTGTACAATATACATGTATACTAATAAAAAGCAGTATTCCAAATTTCATTATCTAAGTTTAACAGTCTTAAAATATGAGGATCCAAGGATTTGGGCACTGACGGATTGAGAGAACAAGCGGAATTAGTAAAACTCCAATTAATATAATAATTATTCATATCCTTATTACCTACTACACGCCAGTAACACAGCATCAGTCAGCCCGGCGGCGAGCGTGGCTTAGGGAAAGGAGAAATCAACATATTATAGAGTAGCATTTCGCGACGGCACGGAGTGTGGATGTATGCTTAGCAATTGAATTATTTTTTCACTCGTTCGTAATATTTTCTTGATCTTGATGAAAATGTTGTTGTTGCTCATTTTAATTATTTGAATATTTATAGTTTATTATCATATTTTAATTCTCTTTAATAACTACTTAGTCATATAGTTGTCTGTTCTTTCTGTGCGTATATTTATTTAAAGGCACTTATATAAGATTTATAGGTGTTAGTTATATTACAACAAATATTTCTCGCACGTACGTGTGTTATATTATTTCAAAAAGTAACTAAACTATATAAACTATACCAAGTTACTTGAATTGTTCTGATAAGCATAGAAAATTCTGTGTAAATTGATAAACCTAAAGATCAAACTTGGTAAGTTTTCCTAAAGATATGAAAATTATTAAAACCTCTCGGCTAGTGCCTTTAATTACACGAATGACCCCGGAAGTTCGTTCAATTAAAGGTAGTCGCTTCTATAGCCGCTCGTGCTTTAAAATTTCGCTCATGCGAGGACATAGTCTTCTCGCACTTTGATAGTAAATAGCTATTTCATTGTTTCTTTTTAATATTCAATGTTATCGTTCAAATTAAAACAGACTATAACGCCTGACAAATACACAAACGAATATACTACAAATTAAAAGGTTTTACATTTTTAATACACCATTACTGCTCTATAAAAACAGAAAGTTGTTACCTTTTTTAAGCGTCACTGTGTGCGTACTTCATTACCACCACAATTTAAATTTTTACGTTCATTTTTGCTACATACATGAATTACGTTTTCCATTTCTGACAATCTAAATTTCTGATTCACAATTTTTATAAGATTCTGACCAATTATTGTTAAATCACTATTATGTTATTTATGAATCTTATTTATAAATTAGCCAATGACATTCCTTCTATTTTTAATTAAATAATTAATTTGTAATTAGTTTACATTTAACTTAGTAAATTTTAAGGGGGCTTACGCAGAGGTGCCGACCAACTGCCGTGTGGTAGGACGTAAGGAGTTGGCGCCATATGCGCTAATATAAATTCCACAGTTGTAAGGTATCCGTTCAAATAAAACAAACAGCAGACAGTTTTGTTTCTTATTATGTTTTTGCATTAAATTGAATACAAAGGATGGGTGAACGCACGATAGTGGACGAGATAAGAACGAAACAACTGGTATGGTACGGGCATGTGCACAGAATGGAGAACGAAAGACTACCTAAACAAGTAATACAATGGAATCCAAATGGGCGAAGAAAACGAGGAAGACTACGGAGGAGCCGGAGAAAAGGAATAGACAGCGAAATGAGGTTTAGGGGTCTTGATGATGAGTTGTGGGCGAATAGAAACGAGTGGAGATTGGAAATCGGAATACGACGGACGTTGTAAAACCGAGATATAAAAAAAAAATTAAATAATGTTTCGTTGGCAGTACTTTCTTATAATTCAAATTATATACTCCTACATTTCACTCTCAAAGTTGGCAAAATCTACAACATCATAACACAGTTTCAGAAAATTTATTTCAAAAACTAATTCCAGTCGAACACGCATTAAGCCTTTGTTTATTTGTGTTTCAAATTTCGTTTTGATAGTCCGTCAATGAAAGCGGTACTATTGTTTGAACGAAACCTTCTAAATTCCAGAATTTACATTAGCGCATATGGCGCCACCCCCTTACGTCCTACCTCACGGCAGTTAGTCGCCATCTCCGCGTAAGCCCCCTTAATATTCTCATGCACTACTATATGTATGTATGCTACAGAAATAAACGATAGCTCATCGATTCCAGTTGCCAAACTTTATGGTGAAAAATAGTTCATTGACCTTCAGAACGCGACTGATGATATGGTGAAGTAATAGGTGTAGTAGTTGTACTTCTTCAATACGATTTTATAGCGTATAAAGAATGAAGAGAACTTCTTGAGTTGAAAAATGATGTTCCATATTATTGGAATAAATTTTCACGACCAGCAAATTATGCAAAATGAAGAATGGGATGGGCATAATCAAGAACTTACTTCCGTCACATAAGCGTCTTGATTTCTGTAAATATGTGTTGTAGTCCTTTTTTATATATTTTTTTTATTACGTCAGATAGGTAACTCACTTGTGCACCTTTTTATTATTTTTATACTTTTAGAATAAATAGTTCTTTCATATATATGGATCAAAGAAGTAGTAGTAAAGCTAATCAAAATGCAGGACGATTCTCGCATTTTCTGAGTGGAACAATATTACTGAACGAGCTGCCTTATTAAAGTAATCAGACTCTACGATGTAGCCATAAAGTGTCACACTTTTAAAGCTCTTTCTACCACCATCTGCTTTCTCGTATTTTGGACATGGGCAGAAATCATGACAAACCCAGCACATTATCATTTTTATGTCAAACTTATTTTTGTTTGGATGCGGAATACTCTTTAAGACATGTACTCAGATGCAAGTTGCTCTGCCAAGCTCTGCTGGCAACTCTACTTATCTTTAGAACAACAATATACAAAATATATCTATGACAGCTCTTGCAATTTTCTGAGTTTTGTTCATAAAAGTAATGTCTATTTCAACTCAAACGTGTGATCGATAGCAATAAGTAATAATATCTTTTGGCAACTATTAATGACACTGTTCCAGCTTTTACGACATAAAATATAATATTTCTAATTAAAAAAGAATTATGTCTCAGGTAAAGCTTCTTATAGTCTGTTAATTTTTGTTTGTAAAATAACACTTAATCTTTCAGTGAGGTAATTTAACTATCTTTCTCAATATGTATTTTCGTTTTATAAATATGTGATAGTTATGATCCCTTATATTGGACAAAATGGCTTGGATGCCAATGAAGTCAAAAAATAAATAATATAATTCTTTACATAAAATCTTCCGGCACGAAAATCTCATACGTAAAGGTTACAAAGTTCAGGTTTTATATGGTATAGCACTTTAAAGCAGTTGTTGGGCTTATTGTGGATACGTTACGTACATATATAGTGAACAATACATATATAAATATCGCTAATCAGAAAAAGTAATAAAATAAGAATTATTTTCACAATAAACAATAAAGAATCCTCAATTTAAGGTGAAGTAAAGTCTTTATGAATCTATGGACATTCATAATTTATGTATGCATACCTCTATAACAGACTTGATGATTTTAATCAAACAAGTTTCAGGTTAGAGAGCGAACTACAATACAATCTTCTTTCGTCAAGCCTACGAATTCGTTTCTTTTTTTAGTGAAATGGGTGGATCCTGAGTCATCCTTAAAACCATCCACGCCTGCACAAAATATAAATAACATTACGCGGTGATTTATTATTTTCATAATATATTTTCCCGAAACCAGCATTGTTCCTTGAACCGAGGATGTGTAAGCTATAGAAGGTTAAAAAAGAAGAAGATGAAGACAATGAAATATTAACAGAATTATGATGCAATTGTCAATTATGAATTATTAAATGTTACATACAGGAAGAAAAGGAGTGTTCACTAAAAGAAAATTGCATAAATTAATATTATAAAAAATAATATCTTATACATATTTACATGAACATTTCGTAATATTTTTACGCTAAACAGGTTACTATACGGTCTGAAAACTCCGGCCTAGTAAAATCAGTACGTTGAGGGATTACTTTTTTCATTAATGAAATGTACGATAAGTAATTCATATCGCATGTTTGTGAGATACCTTGTCACGTTTTATTTCTATTTGAAACACGGTTTGTCCATTATTTTATATCCAATGAACATCTGTTTGTAACAGTTCATGTTATTTAATTCTGAAATTCTATGTATGAACATACATTTTTGTTCATTATGTATATTATTTATAAATAGTAGCAAAACGCTCTTTTCCTTAACTTTCTTATCTGGGTTAGCGATGTAGTAGTTATACTCTCCACTAAAATTATGTTCTCAAGCTAGATAAATGAGAGTGGAAGATAGATAGCATGCTCAATTATAAATAAGTACTTTAGGAGTTTAACATATTCTTTCCTAACTTTACATTAATTATAGAAGAGCTGAGGCCATCCATATGACCTAATGTTGTGCCATTATACACCTAAAAGAAGAGAAAAGGTGACGTAGTAAGCTATCATTTGCAATAAAATTAATGCATGATATCAGTACAAAATAAATGAGCGTGAAAGAGAAGTAGCTGCTGCTCAATTATAAATAAGTAATTTTGGATCTTTGAAGTAAAACGCATGTATCTTCTCTAGGCAAATTCTAGATTTCCATACAGAAAAAATCAAGAGAGCAGCTAATTTTAAAGAGGGTTATGAAATAAACGAAAAAATTATTCAAGCAAATGCACAGCGCTGAAACTAAAAACAGTCATTATGGAGAATAGAAAAAAATAATGAGAAACTAGAAAAAAATAATGAGAACGAAAATGCATAGATAATAATGACTTGATAGTACAGGAGGACAGATTCAACAGCAATTAAAACAAATGGTTAAAGAGGAAAAGACAAATGGTGATAAAGCAATGGCAGGTAAAACACATTTTTTATAAAAGATAAGAAATAAGGAGATTTTAAAAAAAAATAGCAAAAGACAAGACACGAAATGATGAAATAGCAACAAAACTGTCAAAGAAATTGGACGAACTTCGGAAGAATAAGCCAAATATATTTAGAATAAATGCATGGAAGAAAGAAATAAAGCAAAAGAAAGAAAAGATGGAGAAGGACAAATTGATAACGCTATACTATGGAGAATACAAGGGAGAAATGGGACTGGCTTTGTGGTTGACAAGAAATACAGGGAAAGACTATTCCAGTTTAAAAGAATTAATGGAAAAAAATAGCTTCGCTGCATTTGAGAATTACATATTCAACATAATATTAATTAATCTATGTGCTCTCCAACAGAAGAAAAAGATGACAACGAAGAGCAAAACTTCTACAGGACAATGACATTGTTGTGTGATGGGGTATCTGCCATCATACAGGGTGTCCCAGAAATAAAAAGACGGAGTAGCAGAAATCGGAAGCTAGATTGTGTAAAAACGTACCCCTCAAAATATCAAGGCTTTATTCGTGCGCAGACGGCAGAAAAAAAATAATAAAAAATTCAATTGGCCTTACGCCGACCCTGGACTAAATATCCACCTGCCTCGCTTTCACAATCGGTCCTTTTCAGGACCACCATATTACTTGTGTTAAAAAAAAAGAGGAGGAATAGATACTTCATAAAAACTATCAAACCATTAATTACTTTAATTTTACACCTGCTAGAAAAAAATAATTACATTCTTGATATTTACTGTAATCTAGAAAAACTACCATTTATTGAATGTTCTAAAATAATAATAATCAGCTCTTTCCGACTACAAACACACTAAAGAGCAACAACCTTCCTATTTTAAAAATAAAAACAATCTTTTATTGTCTGCAATAAAGTGGTTCACCCATCTGGAAAAAAATATGTTTTATATGAATGAGTACGATTTAACGTTTTTTTCCCTTTTTATACAAATAAAAGCGTATTTTTCTATGAATGCGTGTTCGTTTCTATCTACAAATGAGCATTCTTACGTGTATTTATAAAGATACATTATGTGCCAGGTCCGTAATGTAATTTTTTATCTAAAAACAACATAGAAAATTAAATTTTTAATTTCTTCGTTATTGCGATATATTTGGGCCTGTGTCTGTTCGGACTTTACATACCTGCTACTCCGTCTTTTTATTTCACACCCTGTATACTGATAATTTGGTAGACTTAAACGCGAAGAGTAGAACAGAAAGCTAATGTGGCAAGGAAATACACAATTCATATGAAAATAACAGAAGAATTAAACATGAGCACGAAATCTCAATGTAGAAGACATGGATATACGAGGAAGGAATTATGGAAATCAGATTGACGATGTGTTAATAACAAAGAAAAGAGAAAAAATGATACACGATGTACTGTCATTTAGAGGCGGAAATGTTAATTAGTAATAACAGATTGTACTAAGAAATAGTTATAAAGAGAAGAAACTAAAATAAGGGCTAAAATGGAATCTCGGGGAGATAAAAATTGAAGAAAAAGAGAAATATGAAAGCAAAGTGCAAGAAAAGATAAATATGATTCAGAGAAGAGGAAACATCTTACATAAGGTGGTGCTACTATACATCAAGAAGAGAAGAACAGAGAAAGCAATAGTCAACAATTCACTAGAAAATAAAAATCGAATGCTGCAAATTATATTTTTACCGTTTGAAGCTATGTTGTACTTAAAATAATCTAATCTTTTGAGCTTGAGAGTATGCAGTTAATAATAGGTCATACATGTAAATCTGAATTTTCAATTATTTATATTCTTGAACAATATTAAGGCATCTTTATAAAATACAGAGACACTTAGTGATCCAAGTCATTAATTTGTATGTTTCTAAATTTTCAAAAACGTAATACGCTGGTACCCTTTGTTATGGGTGCATTTGAGGATATATTGAGTTGTAATATTCGGCCATTGCAATCGAATATGACTGGAATCCTTGAATAAAACAAAAAATGTTGATAAAGAAAATATAAGAATGCTGCCTACAGTTCATTGATTGTGCGAGTTAAGTATCTAAAAAGTGGAGGTTTTACCATTAAATTTAATGCTTTTTATGAAATGTATTATAAAGAAAGATAATAGAAATAACAAATACAGAATTTAATTGGTAGAAAAATTACATTATTTTATATATTATAGATTTTTATACGTCATTTATTATTCCCTGAAAAATTTCAATTGATTTAAAAAAGTAAAAAGTAAACAAACATTCTCAGTACTTAAACCATTATATATTATACTAGTTGAAATTAAAATTAAAACAAGTCAATGTCCTGATTACATGAAGGTCTCCAGTTAATTTACTATGAATCGTAATTTTTAGAGTTTAGAATATATCCATTCCTTTCAACAATCTAAAAAAGCAACTTATTATGTACAAACCAAGGAAACTCTTTCGCAAACCTGATAATTACGCAAAATTATGTGAACTGAATAAATTTATTTAGTACTTATGTCGTAACCTCTACATCTAGATCTTGAATTTCTTTAATATAAATGCTAGAAATTTCACACCATCTGATATATGGGCAGGCACCGATTTAATCTATTGCCTTAATATACGGAAAAGTTCGTAAAAGACAAAATTACGGCTACCACCAGCTTCAAGGACGAAATAATTAATATAATAGTATTTATTTAAAACAAGGACAAAGTGAAGAACGCTGATTTTCTTGATTTCCTCAAATCGGAAGGAATGCATTCAAATTATAACATCATGGCCAAACTGGAACTGTAAGATATAATTGTTTTTGTTTCCAAAAGTTGTTATTAGATTTGACATTCTTGTCTGTGATTTACCAAGGCCTACGTAATTTGCACTCACCGAAATGTATAAATTTAATCACATTAAAACAGACACACCTAATCTATTAATTATAATAAAACCAGAAATTATTAATGAATGTTGTTGGATGTAATTGTAAGACCAAAAGAAGCAATACTTGTCATACAGTTTTCGTTTTTTGTTGAAGTTGAAGTTTATTTAAAATGTTGTAATAGTTGTGTTATATCACGATTGCTATTTTAAATTCAGAAAGCATGTTGGGATATATTATGCTTATTGCAATAATAGTACCGCGCGATCATTTAAATTCTAAATTTTGTTTGTGAAATTTAAATTATGTTGGTATGCAAATACTAATTTACAATTTGAATTGTCAAAGTGACGTTTCAAAATGTTTGATTTAGAACATAAGATTTTTATTACTGAAAGTTATTTTAAAAACGCCGAACGACAAGAGAATGGTGAATGGACATATTCAGTACCGCACTGCATCAATGATTTTCAAAATGCCTTCTCTAATTTTCCTGCGGATTATCAAAAATTAGTCCAAGAAATTTACACATGTGTGGCGAAATTTCGTAATGTTGGAACTGTAGGTAGGAAAGCTGGTAGTGGCGCGCCCAAAAAAAAAGGACTCCTGAGATTGTGGCAGATGTTGCAGAAAGAATGGAAAAAAAAATCTCTTCGCAGATTAGCCCAAGAAATAAACCTTTCATATGGAACTTGTCAAAAAATTTTAAAAGAAAATTTAAATTTTTATCCCTATAAGATTAACGTCGTTCAAGAGCTATTCCCTCGAGATTTTCCTGTACGAATAGAATACTGTCAGTGGTTTTTGAATAATTTAAATAACAACAACACTTTGGATTTAACATTTTCTTTTGACGAAGCATGGTTTCACCTATCCGGCTATATAAACAAACAAACTATGCGTATTTGGTCTTCGGAGAATCCTCATGAGTTTATTCAATCGCTTCTCCATCCGCAGAAAATTCCTCATGAGTTTATTCAATCGCCTCTCTATCCGCAGAAAATTGGTGTTTGGCTAGCGGTTTCTAGAAGGCGTATATTTGGACCTGTGTTTTTTGAAGGAACGATAAATGCTGAGAGATATCGAAATAATTTACTTGAACCGCTTTTACAAAATCTTCATGATGACGAACTTTTACATGGGTATTTCCAACAGGACAATGCAACAGCTCACAAAACATGGGAAAGTATGGCTTGAATTCGCGAGTTTTATGATAATCGAGTCATTGAATTTCCGCCTCGCAGTCCGGATTTAACGATTCTTGATTATTTCATTTATCCGCATCTCAAAAACACAGTTTACAAAAATAACCCACAAAATCCTGAAGAACTACAAGAAGCAATTTCTAAAATGCATGTAACGCTATAACCGTTCAGATGTTGGCAAATGCTTTTGAAAACATGAAACGGAGGGTTAACAGTTGCATTGCAACAGGGGGAGAACACTTTGAACACCTTTTGTAATTCACAATAAAACTAATTTATCTTGTAATAATTTCATTTCCATTAAATTTAAATCGATTACACATAAGATTCACAAATGTCACAAAGTATAACATAACCGCAAATTTCAATTAATCAATAATTGACATTCTAGACAACCTAATAAAAAAAATCCCGCCTGCTATAATTTAGAATTTAAATGATCGCGTGGTATATTACATACCGAGGTGGAAAGTGTTTCATTACTGTCGAGAGATTAAGTAATTAACCGAGTCAAAACCTTATCGGAATTTTTATCACAAATAATTATGAATTGTATATAATTAATAATTATTTGTGATAAAAATTCCGATAAGGTTTTGACATATCGAGTTGACAGTTTTGTGATTGACATTGAGGTTGGGAAATGAGGGCAGTAATAGAATGTTCTTTATTCGACTTTGGATGAACAACCAAATAGATTTTGTAAAGGGAGAACAGCTCTGTTTTTCATAAAGTCCATATATTTAAGGCCTTTACGTCAGGAAGTAAAGTGATTACCTTTCATCTACGTCATGAATAAGTTTTAAATATTGATTTGTCATGTTACGAGTAGCTCTTAAACTCTGGTCAGGTTTTTTATGCTTTTTCTTTCAATTACACTTATTAAATAGTACAACCAAGTAACACAAAAGTATATTTTAAGCTTAAAGTAACAAAATCTGATGATATGACTATGTTCAAAACGCAAAGACGTCAGGTCAGAGTGCAATAATGCCTTCGAATGTGTCTCTGTCGTGTACTGTCAGTCCGGGATTGCCCAACAATATGATTTTTTCTGGTCTTGTCAGAAAAAGTGTTCGAATCAATCAATAAATTAAAAAATACTACATCTGCAGGCTTTGAAGATGTTCTCGTGTGCGCGGTTAAACGTGTTGCATATCTGGTATCCTGTACCTTTGATTTGAGTACTCACTATACCTATCTGTACTGTGTGAGCAGCGTGATCCCAGGCTGGCTCGCGTTGTAACAATATATAGGGTAAGTCCGGGAGAGATCGACTACCGGGACAGTCCGACCAGTACGGATAACTCAAGAAAAAAGCAAGAGAGGGCCCTGTGTCTCACATATTCGATGGAATTAGTTGGGTTTGTTGCAACCAACGTGTAAACACGGGCTATCACATCAGTGTGAATTTATAAATTAAGTTTTAAGCTTTTTACGAACTTGAAAGTTTTTTGACTTATTTACTGTGTTAGTGATATTTTAAAGACGGGTAAGTTTATTTAAACTATTTCGATACTGGATGATAAAATATGCATGAATCTGCAACATAACATCAAAAATGTAGTCGTTCTTCGTTTTTGCTCCAGTTAATAAGGTGGTCCATCTCTCCCGTGACTTTGGTAGAGTTCGACCACATTAATCCGGGAGAGATCGACCACGAAAAAAAAAAATTAAAAATTTGATTTGAAGTATATTAGAGATTTAATGAAGTCCAATTTAAACAGTTAAATATATTGTAAAATAATATTTTTATAGATTAACAAAAATGTCCACAATTTACAAAAGAAAAAATGAAGAAAGAACTAAATGGTGTGCCGATTCTTTAAGAAATGCAATTGAAGGTGTACAAAATCTTACAATGGGTGTAAATGAAGCCGCCCGAGAGTTTGGGATACCTAAAACAACTCTAAAAGATTATATTAAGAAGTCGGAGGGAATTAAACGAAAGAGACTGGGTCCGTCATGGGTATTGGTAGATGATGCAAAACTGAAATTGGTGCGACATATTAAAAAAATGCAAACATTTGGATTTGCACCAGATCGGTAGTCCGCCAGAATATGAGCCTTTCAACTTGCCGACAACTGAAATTGAAGCACACGTTCAAGAAAGAAGAAGGCAAAGCCGGCTATGATTGGCTTAACTCTTTTTTGCGACGACATCCAGATATATCAATTAGAAAAGCCAATGTGACACACTATTTTACTATTTTACCCTATTAGACAATATTATCACTGATAACCAACTCCATGACAAACCTTCTAATATTTTTAACATGGACGAACGCGGTTTGCAGTTGAACAATAAACCAACTGAAGTGTTGGCCGCAAAAGGTTCAAAAAATGTTTCTTCGTTGACATCAGGCGAGAAGGGCGAAACCATTTCCGTCATAGGTTGCTCCAATGGAGAGGGAATGTTTCTCCCACCCCACGCAATATTTAAAGGAAAAAATGTCAGTTAAATGGGCGTATGTCAACGCTACCATTTCCAAGGATTAGTTGGAATCCCATTTTCTGCTACGAAAACCAGCAGCTTAAATCGCAGAAATTTGAGAATTTCTGCGATTTAAGCGGAAAAATGAAAAAGAAAAGTAGTAAAAACTAATTTTGTTTATACTTTCCTATTATACTATTATTACTATTATGCTGTTCGAAGATATACGTTTTGTTATTTTTTGAAGTCGATCTCACCCGTAGTTGGTGGTCGGTCTAACCCAGATATCCGGGTGAGATCGCCCAGTTGCAATGTTTGTACTTTTTATTCAAAATAAAAATGTATTTTGCTATGATATCATAAATTATATTTTATATAGTCTCTAAAATCTTTGGGCAATGCTTTGACGGTGTAAAGAAAATTTTATCTCAGAACACAAGCAAGTTTTAATTTTTTTCCCAAAAAGTGGTCGAACTCTCCCGGACTTACCCTAAGGAGTTGAGTCATACAAGTATTAATAACTATAGACCTATACTTTTGAGAGTGTAGTTTGCAGCAAAATGTCAACTCAAACATGATATTCTTTCCGATTCACAACACTGTTATCGGAAGGACCACTCCACTGCATCCGCATCAGTTAAATTCCTACAATAACCTTGATGTCAGAAAGTATTTGGAATATTTTTCTACTTACATGCGCATTTGACAACCTTCATAATAATATTAATTTTATCCTCGAAAAATTGTAGGTAGTAGTTTAAATCAGTTTTAAAATAAAGGAGGTTATCTATGACCCTATCCGGTTGTACGTCTCATGAGGGCGATGTGAAGGCAGGAGTGCATCAATGGCCTTGTGTTGGGTCCATTACTGTTCTTATTATTTATCAACAATTTTCCATCTCATCTGACATAAGCAGGACTTACGGTGTTATTTACTGGTGAAACATCTATGATCGTCAATTCTCCGTATGGTGTAGTACAAATCATCTAGACATCATCTTTAATAAATCGTGCCACATTTATCTTTACCATAGATTAACTTTAAATTTTCCAGTAAACTTGGCAATACGGAGTAATCTGCGAAATTCCTTGGTACGAATCTTAAAGCTAAACTTAATTTTGACAAGCAGTTAGAAGATAATTGTGGTAAATTTAGTCCTGTTACCCAATTCTCTGGCGCTCGTGTCAACTACGAGCGTGTATTTTTGAGACAGAAACGATGCTTTTTGATATGGGGCTGCATTTTTATTTACAACGTAGTTGCATTTGTAAAAAACAATTTAATTAATTTATTGAACCGATTTCGCTGATACACTCAGAACAAATTTTATCGCCCTTCCAAAGCATTAAAAAATCTCCATATTACTCTTACTAGAGCTACGTGCAGAGATAGGAGCGTCCAGCCTATCGCAACGTTTAAAAGAAAGGTAAAGGTAGCTTCTAATTGAATATAAGTTCTATGCAGTTTATGTAATTTTTTTAATTTTACCTTGTTTACCTACATATACGTGTTTTTACTTTTTTTTTATTTATTTATAAATTGTTATATTTTTTGCACTGCATGTGTAATTCAACTATGCAGATATTGGAAATCAAATCTATTACAATAAAAGACATTATTATTAGGTCTATCTATTTTATCAAACACTTGGAAAATTTATAAGATAACTGATTTTTTATATTTATTTATACAGCGTGTACCAGGATTGATGTTACAAGAGGTGTGTGGAACTAAAAATCTTTGAATCTCAATCTGATCTTTTGTAAATAAGCCCTGCTTGGTTTGAAACTTATTTTTAGTATAGTTTCGAGTTTGTGAAATCACGTAGGTCTTGACAGTTGAGCAAGATCTATTTCCGTTTCAGGTAAAGTACCTTTCTCGTTCACAGTATGCTAAAATATTACTAAGAAAAGTTGTTCAGAATAATAAACTATGGTCGCATACAAAATTTCAGGAAAATGTACCTACTTTCATTAGATCGTTATTTTTAAGATTCACCAAAATAAAATTATATTTATTCACAAATCAAGTATACAAAATGTAATAATAGTATTGCTCTACAATCAATCTTACTACTATTACATTTTGTACACTTAATTTGTGAATAATAGTTATTTATTATACAAGGGAAAAAAGTATTAGATTTTAGCTCGAGGTAAGGTTTATCTCCCGACGCGTGTATAATACACTATTTTTTTCTGTGAGGGGAAAAACGACGATTTAATATTGAAAAAACCCCGTAAATACTATATATTAAAGTCAGAAAATCAATCGATGTGACATTTCAAGTGACATTACACCTGCGTTGCTAATGGAAACTTGTAAAATAATCAAATATCTGTCAATTTAAGCGGGCAAAAAGTGAGCACTTTTTTCCCCGGGAAAAAAGTACTTACTTTTTACCCGGGTTGAAAAAGTGACATTTTATTACCTCTCAAGAAGGGTAAAATGTCAACTTTTTTTCCCGTCACAGAAAAAGTATAATTTTATTTTAATGAATCTAAAAAATAACGATCTAATCAAAGTAGGTAGATTTTCCTGAAATTTTGTATAGGACCATAGTTTGTCATTTTGAACAACTTTTCTTAGTAATATTTTAGCATACTGTGAACGAGAAAGGTACTTTACCTGAAACGAAAATAGATCTTGCTCAACTGTCAAGGCCTACGTGATTTCACAAACTCGAAACTATACTAAAAATAAGTTTCACACCAAGCAGTGCTTACTTACAAAAGATCAAATTGAGATTCAAAGATTTTTAGTTCTGCACACCTCTTGTAACATCAATACTGGGATACGCTGTATATTGTTATATTTTTTTAATTGCATGTGTAATTTGACTATGAAGATATTGGAAATCAGATCCATTGCAATAAAAGATATTATTGTTAGATCTAGCTATTTCATGAAACACTTTAACGCTACCATACACACTTCATACTTAGTGTTAATCGACTTTGGGCTACCTTTTTAAATTAAATAACCATGTACGATGTTTGGTATAACTGGCACTGGTACATTCAAATATTCAAAATTAGAAAAGTAATCCGTCCAAATTTATGATTCGTCCATATTATTCAGTTTCATTTACATTTTATGGTGCATTTATTGTTTTTTCTTTTTTCGGTAATGATCCTGCCTTTAATTTAGAAATTGTATTTATATTCTTTATTTGGTTAATAGACAACCCGTTACTACTAAAAACGTTTTATGTACACACATATAATTTCCCTTAGAATTTCATTTTAATACACTGGAGACTGTATATTACGTGCACATAAAGTTTACGGCAGCCAGTCGTAGGCACTCAGTATGACATAAACTGGAAGTATGCATATTCAGTCGACGTTGACGTTGACCAATATAAAAATTGAACCAAGGCGGGAAGCGTGTAATAGGCGCACCATACATCTACGACATGCATCTACTACGACCATTCTTTTTATAGTCGGTGGAATAAAATTTACGGCTTTTTTAAAAACATTTTATATGGACCGGTGTACAATTTGAATAATGCATATGTATATTTAAAACGAAATAAAACATGGCTACCTCTTTTTCCATATATGACGTATTATAGTTGAATATACATAGATAAACATACGGTAGGCAACCAAGAGCAGTATTATTTTATTTGTACAGAGTTGGTCACCTAAACATTTCCAAGCAAATCGCCAAAACCCGAAAGAGTTGCACAATTTTTCTAAAGGTTGTACCATTTGATTCGTCGTGACGTTCTAATTCGTTTGATCCTTTACGGTTTGTAGTTTCAAAGTAAAAAAATGCGAAAAATGGAATACTTCTCTTAAATTTGGTACTATTCGATCCGTCTCCGTCTACTGTGGAAACATCCTTATTATAAAATAGAACTTTCTGTATATTATTGTATTTTTGCATTGTTTTTGAATACATTAAATTAGCAACTTAGAAAATACTGTCATGCATTGTTCAACATTACTTAGTAAATCACCAAAATTTCAAAAAAAAAAAAACAAAGGAGGAGATGTTAAATATGTTTAATCAAATCAAAATTCCATTCAATTCTTACACGTGGTGGACTAATTCAAAAAATATTCCATGATTATAATGAAGAAATGATTTATAACTTCTACCTTATCCTACATCCGAGTTTTATATAGAACTAGAATATCTGTGACTAAGTGTTGTTATTCGACCACTATCTTGGAATTAAAGGTGTAACTAGCTTTTCTTTTTTAGCTCCGTATCCGTGAATTGGGAAGAGCAATGGCAATATATAAAAATAATAGGCTGCCGATTTCACTTAACCCAGGCATGATATCTAAAAATACAGAATCTAGGATTAACGTAAAATTATCGGTACAAACAATCTGATTAGGTATTTGTTAGAAACGGTTTTGTCAAGAGAAGCTAATTTTCCACTGCATATTTGGGTAAGCGTATCTGCAGACCTAAATAGAACAACAAATTCATTTGAATGCTTTCACACGCATTTTAAGAGTTCATTGTACAATATTCATCCATATGTATATTTTAATGTATACTTGTAATTTCAATTTTAAGTGTACCAACTAAAATGTATATTCATATTAGTTCCCGACAATTTAAAAATTTTGAGTTAAAAAAGAAGCAAGACGTTATTAATAGTAAAATAGCAGAATATAAAACAAATAAAATTTCTGCATATCACTATGTAAAAATTGTGACGTATATTATCTTATATGCAGTTTCCTTTCGTGGTTTAGCGGCTGTAAAATGAACTCAAAAAAACACAATAAGAATTAAAACGTTTCGATAATATAAATATTATCTTTGTCAATTATTTAACACAAACTAACTAAATCAAACATTAAAACACCAATAAATATTAATAAAACTGTAACATATATTTGACAAATATTTTTTTGACAAATATATTGGCGGCAAATATATGGTACCATAAATATATAAATAAATAATATAAATATATGTACCATATATTTGCCGCCAATATATTTGTCAAAAAAATATTTGTGTTAAATAATTGACAAAGATAATATTTATATTATCCAAACGTTTTAATTCTTATTGTGTTTTTTTGAGTTCATTTTACAGCCGCTAAACCACGAAAGGAAACTGTTTTATCAAACGGCTACGAAAAGAACGCATTTTTATCTTATACAGGGTTAGTTAAAAGTATGGAGACGGCGATTTATTGTCGTTAATATTCATTTTAGAGAATTATGTTCAATATAAAAGTTTGTTTGGATATTTTGATCTACATTTGAGAATATTTGATTTTTTTCTTTCTTAAATTGTTTTTTAGTTACGCCTGTCCGCGCAGTTTTTTTTAATGGGAACTAGTGAATTTTACTCTACCATTCGATAGAGAATTTTTTTCTCTTTACAATAATATTTTTGTTTTTTTTTAATTCATTTTAATAACTTTTACAAGAAAAATTAAACAAATTAATAACAAAGTAAATTAAAGTAAGTGTTCAAATTGTCGTCCATTAGTAATTTGACAATGACCCAATCGATTTACAAAACCCCGAACAGAGTTCTGTAAAAAATCTCGGGGAATTTCTTGTATCGTTCTGGTAATCCGGATTTGTAAATCTTCGACGTTATCGGGCTTATCTTCGTAAACTTTGTTTTTTACATATCCCCAAAGAAAAAAATCTAAAGGACTTAAATCTGGCGAACGGGCTGGCCATTCAATGGTTCCTCGTCTTCCAATCCATCTGTGGGGAAAATCGTTGTCCAGATATTGACGAACATTTACACCATAATGTGGTGGGGCGCCATCTTGTTGGAACCAGATACTGTCATTGGGCAGGTGTTCATTGTTTTCATGTGGATAGAGCGTAGCACAAGCAGGTATTATTTCATTTTGCAATAACTGCAAATACAGACCCGAAGTTAAATTGCCATCGATGAAAAAGGGACCGATAATATGACCGCCAAGAATGCCAACCCAAACATTAACCTTTTGGGGGTACTGCGTATGGTGCTCCAAAAACCAAAGGGATTTTCCGATGACCATTATCTGCAGTTATGTCTGTTTACTTCACCGGTAAGGCAAAAAGTAGCTTCGTCAGAGAAAAGAATATTGTTGACAAAATTTTCATTATTATTGCAAATATTTAACATTTCTTCAGAAAATTGTAATCTCCTATCAAAATCATCTTCCGTTAACTCGTGTACAAGGTGTACCTTATAAGGTTTATACTTTTCACTTTTTAAAAATGACACGATCGATGACTGCGAAATATTGAAATTGGCTGCTAATTGATTGGTTGATAAATGAGGATCTTCAGATACAGCCAATAAAATATCCAGTTTGTTATCATCGCTTTTTGCTGTTCTAGGTCCTACCACTCCTTGGCAAATCTTTAACGCTACCAGTTTGTTCAAAGCGTCTTAAAGTTTTACCAACAACGGATTTAGAAATTGGATTTCTATTTGGATGCGTATCATTAAATAAATTACAAACGTCTTGTAAACTTCTGCGTCTATCTCCATAACCCAACATCATAAGTATTTCAATTCGTTCATGTTCACGTAAACTCGCCATTGTTAATATTAACATCAACAAATTGCACAAATGAATTATTTCTGTCAAAGATTTGACGTACACAATAACCACTGATAAAATTATGTCGCTCAAGTTTGTTTATCGCATCGCTTCTGTCTATCTGCGATGTACCGAACATCTGTGAAACACTTGAACCGGCCTTTTCTTATAAAAAAGTTATTAAAATGAATTTTAAAAAAACAAAAATATTATTGTAAAGAGAAAAAAATTCTCTATCGAATGATAGAGCAAAATTTACTAGTTCCCATTTAAAAAAACTGCGCGGACAGGCGTAACTAAAAAATAATTGAAGAAAAAAAAAATCAAATATTCTCAAATGTAGATCAAAATATCCTAAGAAACTTTTATATTGAACATAATTCTCTAAAATGAATACTAACGACAATAAATCGCCGTCTCCATACTTTTAACTTGTATGTATAGGTGGTTCACCGGGAACTGAATCGATGGGGGCCATTCGACTAAAATATTTTCAAGATCGGCACTCTGGACTATACCGGAAGTAGGCACCAACTTTCTAATTTTAAATAGAATACCCTGTATATTGTCAGGTTTTTAGATTCTACGTGAAATTCTAAATATATTTCATGTATAATGTCATATATCTAAATGTAACCCTGTTTGACTTATTGAAATTCTTATGTTAAATTTGACGTTTGCAGGCAGAAAATCAATAGCATTTTTTCCATACAAAGATAAATATATTATTTATTCTGAAGTAAATTCTCTCAAATAGATGGCCCAATTAAATACTATTTGTGTAAAATTGTTACAATTATTAATTACTACAGAGTGTGCAAATTATACGCCTGAGAACGAATTTGGAAAAAATGCCAAAAGACAATTTTTTTTAAATGGGAAGCGGTAACTTTTATAATTTTATCTTATTCTGCATTAAAACTAAGGATTGCTTTGTATAAATATGTCTATTATAAAAGTTGGTAGTTTTCGAAATATTGGCAAGTTAGTATTTTTATCTTCTACCATACATACTGTTTGCATTAATTCTTTTTTCAATAGTTAGCCATGACAGTGTTTACAAAATTATAAATTGTCATTTGTTCAAGAAAAGTTACGCCGGCGCGCTTAAATTATACAAACGATGATTATTTAAATTTGTTTATTATTTATGGGGAATGTAATAAAGTTATGTCAAGAACATGTGATACATTTGCAACTCGATATGCGCAAGAACGGAAACCATCTACCAATACCGTTAAACGTATTATAGGAAACTTCGGAAACTTTGGATCCGTGAGGGCAAAGATTCAGGGAAATAAACCAGTTATTAATAACGATAATAATGTAATGCAAATGTATCACATGTTCTTGACGTAACTTTATTACATTCCCCATAAATAATAAATAAATTTAAATAATCATCGTTTGTATAATATAAGCGCCCCGGCATGACTTATTGAAATTATGATAAGGTAAATGACTTTTGTTTAACAAATGACAATTTATAATTTTGTAAACACTGTCATGGCTAACTAATAAAAAAGGAACTAATGCAAACAGTATGTATTGTAGAAGAGAAAAACACTAACTTGCCAATATTTCGAAAACTACCAACTTTTATAACAGACATATTTATACAGAATAATCCTTAATTTTAATGCAGAATACGATAAAATTATAAAAGTTGCCGCTTTCCCATTTAAAAAAATCGTCTTTTGGCAATTTCTTCAAATTCGTTTTCAAGCGTATAATTCGCACACTCTGTATTAATAATTGTAACAATTTTATACAAATAGTATTTAATTGGACCATCTATTTGAGAGAATTTACTTCAAATTAAATAATAAATTCATCTTTATATGGAAAAAGTGCTATTGATTTTCTGCCTGCAAACGTCAAATTCAACATAAGAATTTCAATAAGTCAAAAAGGGTTACACTTAGATATATAACATTATACATGAAATACATTTAGAATTTCACGTAGAATCTAAAAACCTGACAATATATAAGGTATTCTATTTAAAATTAGGAAGTTGGTGCTTACTTCCGGCATAGCCCGAAGTGCCGCCATCTTGAAAATATTTTAGGCGAATGGCCCCCCATCGACTTTAGTATAGTGTCAAAATTTCAGATCATTCCTAGCTACAGTTTTTCCGCAATCGATCGATTCAATTCCGGGTGAACCATCCTGTATAAAATTGGATATGTGTGTGTGGCGATGTGTGTATATTCCCTATAGACTGAAAACGCAAGCATAGTCTGGAGCGTGTTCCTGTGAAATTTAGTATCGATCGAAATAAAATTAATATATTTTCCATCATTTAATCTTATTAATATCGAATCACCTGTGATTATTCAGTAGTTAGATTAGTACTAACCCATGAAGTTGCACTAATAGTCACAGAAAAAGTACAGACCCCAACATTAACTAAGGCCTTTTAAGTAATAAATTAAAGAAAACACCTTTAAATATTGCATTAGTGCAAGGTGATTTAAAATTTATGTGTATAAAACTGGATGTATGTACATATATGATTGACTTCAATTTCAAAGTCCTAAATACATGTGTTTCTTTTTTGGGCGTAGCAACGCCCCCCGGATGTCGCTATTATTTTAATAAACATGTAGATATGTATTTATTAGCAAGAGCAAGTAGTTGATGCAGTCATCTATTTAGTAACATGTCGAGGTAAAGTTGGTAATAAAAAGGTGATGAGCAAAGAAGATCATTCATTTTTCTTTCTCATATTTTTCTTGTTATTAATTTTACCTGGAAAAGTTTTCCACATAATTATTCATATAGATAACAACTACGAAAATGCTTTTTACAATTTTTGTGTCGGCGGGAGATAAATCAACAAATTACGTACACGTTTAATTTGAAGATGGCGGCTGTGTGATATAAGAATCGGCAGTCAGGGGTATATTGTCCTGCAATATTGCTTTTAGAGAAGTTGTATTTACTATTACTTAGTAAGTACTCATCTCTCTATACTTACCAAGAATAGTAAATATATCTTCACCAAAAGCAATATTGCAGACAATGTAACCCTAACTGCGATCAAATGTTTCCTTGACGGCCGATCACATCCAGTTTCAAGAATTGAGTTTTACACTCACGATAGAAATTTACAACACCCCTCCCAAAAAAATATGCTATCTGCCAAAAATGCACGGTTGTCAATTTTTGAAGCATTAATAAATTGACTGGATTAATAGTCTATCATGGGCCAGCTAGTACGTTAAGTTTCTATATATTCATGTAAATCTGGATATTCTGAAAGTGGTCTGCCCCCCTTTTTCTTCCGGCCAGGTATGTAATTAAAAATTTTTGGATGTTCATTCTGCACTTTTTCTCACTAAATTTGTATACGAAACAAGTACAATTTGTTTTATCTCACTTATCATTTATATCTTATATTTTTTCATTGATTATACATATGCTTCAGGCGAGATACTTTTTATTCAAGGCCTACCATATCTACAGTTATAATTTTTCTTCGTTTAGTCTCGATAGCTGTCCAACAAACAGTCTGAATCATTTAAAAGCTGTTAATTTAACTACCGCTTTGTAAACATCAGTGCTCATAGTCATTCCGACTTTCATTAACCAAAGAAACGCGTTTATTCCCGGGCTTATACAGATTCTTATACAAATAGCCTTCACATGCTTCATCTTGACTAGTGACTATATCGTCTGTGATAGGGTGTTACGCTATCACATTATCCGTAACAGTTACATTACTATTTCTTAACCAGTTATGTTCAGCTCAAATAAATTAGTGTTCCTTTCGACAATGTATTTATTGCCGATTTCGATTCCGAAGCATGCTGTAGATTCTATACTTTAAAAATGATAGTAGATAGGCAGTATATATGTTGCATAACCTTAAAGATTCTAGATTCTTTAGAAGTTTGTTGTACGTGTGTGTGTATTACTCTAAGGTTTAAGATGTATTATTTATTATTATTAAATCTATATTTTGTATTACTTAAGGGGGCTTACGCAGAGGTGCCGACTAACTGCCGTGAGGTAGGACGTAAGGGGGTGGGCCATATGTGCTAATGTAAATTCCGCCGATGTAAGGTATTCGATAAAATAAAACAAACAGCCGACATTTTTGTTTTTCCTATTATGTTTTTGCATTAAATTGAATACAAAGGATTAATTAAGGCTTCGTTAGGAGTACTTTCTTGTAATTCAAACTATTTACTCCTACATTTCAATCACAAAGTTGGCAAAATTATAACAGTTTCAGAAACTTTATTTTAAAAGCTGTAAAGTCCAGAATATACATTACTAAAATAGATGAACATAATTTTCCAACAGTCATTTCGTGCCTTGCGCTAACTCTATCATTTATCGACATAGCTAAAAGAATATTTCTACCGGTAACGATACCTAAATGTTGAAATAAGTATTTAATTGTGGGCGATATCAATTATTTTTTTCATAATTGAATCAAAATTTGGTATTCGTAGAAAAATTAATGCACAAGCAATGATTAATTTCTTACTACATTTTTATTCACTGAACATATCTTTGAATATAGTATATTGCCGTTCGTCAAATGTGTCTTTTGATATTATACTGAAGTAGCAAAATAAGTAGAAGCCAAATATGCCTATTTTGAAAAAAAGTTTCGGATATAATACCTCTATGACGTGGATTGAAATTTTAATTTATATTTTTCATTATTTCCGTATCGATATAGTTTGCCAAGGAATTTTCCATAATGAAAAATGTCTTACTTACACAAAGAACTTTAATGATTTGTAATTACTTATAAAAATGATGTAAAAAAACTAAATTGAAAGTAAACAGAAAATTTAAATATGATTTATTCAATTGCACATTCAATGAAAGCACTGAATCTTAACAAAATCGTTTTCTTAGGTTCTTGTACTGTTTTGTAAAATTCATTCACTGTAAGCATGATAAATTATACCCAATAATTAAAGATTATAAACGTTTATGTAAAACTGATACAGCATCATGCAAATATTTTATAATTATCTATCCCTGACTAATATAACTCAAGAAAAAAGTAGGAAAACTTCATCGGGATTATTATCATGCTCACACACCACTGGCACCAATGTTCTACTTTACACATAATTATAGCTTGGACGTGTACTTTACGAGAGAAAAAAAATGTAATAAACAAATTAAAAAACAAGTGCTATACTGTTAATTACGTATACTAACATCTAGTTAGAGACGCGGCGAGCAATTAACTAATGTCTAGAAAACTTTTTTCGTTTTGAAAAATAGTTTTTAATACTGCCGCTACGTATAATGAAAGATGGATCAATTCTGTGGTCTCGGACAAGGCACTGAAAACCAAATAATAACGGATGATGAATTGCCGTTAAAATAAATAAATTGAACTATATATTAACATAAGAATATTTGATGAGCTTGTTTTCTAGTTTAGAATTTCGTTCAACCATTAAGTAATATCGTGTTATACCTATATAGTAATACATAAGTAGTTTGTAGAATACACCTATAAACCAACTGATAAATTTTCTCTTATGTATTGTCAGTAAATAACTTAATAGTTCTAATTTAGCAAAATATATAATGCATTAAATAAATTCCGTACAAACAAAGAATTGCTGAACTTTGTAAGAAAAGTGTTACATACGTAAGGAATATTGCAATGTATTATAATATTTTTCTATTTTATTTTTAGCTTTTCAACTAAACGTCTGGAATTGTAAATAATAAAATAACCTCACTGTTGGCTAGTCAAAATATTCTGGTATAAGTATATCTAAGTATCTCATATGTGTGTTCAATTTGTGTATCCTACATATAATTAATAAAATACTCAACTTTGTAAGATAAAGCTATAAAAACCAAGTTTTAATCTCTCAGGGCTACCCTGAAGACAACAGAAGATAGTCTGCAAATAGATCGGATATCAAAATCCAACCAATAATAAAAATTACAATAATCATCAATAGTGGAAATAACCCAAACAACAACTCATAAGGAGATGTCATTTTGCAGTATTAATAAATTTAATAACGTCAAATGTAAACTGGAATTCAACTATGTGAATATTGAGGCTATGTTCTGGAGATGTCATTATGCAGCATTAATCAATTTAATAACGGCAAATGTAAACTGGAATCCAACTATGTGAGTATTGAAGCCATGTTCTGGAGATGTCATTTTGCAGTATTAATAAATTTCAAAAGAAATAAAACACGAACAATTGTTTAAGATTTACACTATATTTAAATTAAAAACACAACAGCTGTTTCGCTACAGTGTAGCTTCTTCAGGTGATAACAAATTCTAAATTATTACAATCAGAGAACAACTCTTATAGATAATAATACTAGATCACATGTCAACGAATTAATTCACAAAAAAAAAATACTTAACACAAAATAATAAATTAAATAGGTTAATTGCTACTAAACCTATTAGTGAAGCTATTGTTGATATAAATTTCACAGATCATAAGTTTTTTGGTAGATTCTGGAATCTTAGTAATATAGAATTTAATGATAAAGAACTAAATGTATTAAACAAAGGTTTTAATTTTAATGTTAGGTTAAACATAAAGTCTGAAGATCTAGAACTACTTGCGGTAGAAACAGACTTAGCCTCATATGGTAATAGTAATCAATTTGTTAAATTCCAAGCTAATAATATTATTAAATCTACCATTCAAACTCACAAGAATTTCGAAGATATACATATAATAAAGAACATTACCAAAAAAAAACAGCAGGTAATAATTTAATTTTCACACGTGCAGACAAGAGTAAAACTGTAATTGCTATAAATAAACAAGACTATATTTCAAAAACTGATAATTTCTTAGACCCGGATAAATATACTTTTTCAATCATGATCCTACTAACAAGTTCTAAGAACAAATTATTAACACCATTAATAACTCAAAGAGAATGTTTGAGACAAGTAACTTTTTTGAAAGACAGAAATTAAGAGTGATGGACCCACAAGCCCCAAAATTATATTCCCTAATTAAATTACATAAAGAAAATTACCCGATTAGACCGGTAGTATCATATGTTACAGCCCCAGCGGTTAAAATTTCAAAACACCTAAAAGACATTATCAATAAGCATACGAGATTTAAACCCAAATATAGTATAAAAAATAGTTATGAATTAATTAATAATATTAAAGAACTTACGTTACCGAGTAAAACCAAATTAATTTCATTTGACGTTAAAAACTTGTTTCCAAGTGTTCCACTGGGGAAAACGAGGGTACTAATTAAAGAGATGCTAAAATTTAATAGAACTAACCCCGTAATAAAAAATGAGATTTTACAATTATTATCTATTTGTTCAGAACAAAATTAACAAATTTTATAAATGTGACGAAGGTCTGATTATGGGTAATCCTCTTTCTCCTCTACTAGCCGAAATCTTTATGGATAATTTAGATTGTAAGATCTTATATATATATATATTAGTACGATGCACAGGTACAGATAGACAATTAAATAGTCTTTTTAATGTTATTAATTCAGTTAATAAAAACATTACTTTTACTATTGAAAAAGAAGTTAATGGAAATATAAATTTTTTAGCCCTCACACTTAAACGAGTTAATGACAAAGTAGATTTTTCAATTTACCATAAAGAATCACACACCGACACTACTATTCATTACAAATCAAATCATCCTCATTCACACAAATTAGCCGCTTATCACAGAATGATCCATAGGTTAATTAATATTCCAATGTCGATATATAGATGACTATCACAAAGAGTACTATATTATAAAACAAATATCGAAAAACAATGGGTACGACCCGAATTTAATAGACAAATTAATAACCAAAAAATTGTTTAATAAAACGTTACTAGAGGTGTATCCGACTATCAAAGACAATACGATTAAGAAGTTTAAAGCATTTTCTTATTTAGGTCATGAACAAGATAAACTTATGAAATTACCGAGGAAATTACTTAGAAAAAACAACATTAATATTGCTTTTAGAACAAATAACAACCTAGCTAAATACATTAAAAACAACAAAGAAATAACGACACGAGACAATAAATCTGGAGTATAGGTTAAATTGTGGATCTTGTACTAAGAAATATATACGTCAGACTGGGAGAGCTTTTAAAAAAGGATAGCTAATCATTTTTCTGCGTACACTAATAAAAACAACGACTCAGATTATGCGAATCATTTAATTGAATACGACCATTGTTTTAATGATAAATTTGACATTCTTCATGTACAAAACAAAAGTAAAAAATTAGATTTACTCGAATGTATGGAAATTAACAAATTGAAATATTCAGACAATTTATTAAACGAGAAAGTAAATCTGAATCAATCGCCTTTATTAAATCTATATCTTTCTAGTTCTTACATCATGTCGTTGTAGTACTTAAACATTCATAAACATTTGCCGGATTTCAGAATTAAAGATATTCTGTAATTGAAGAAACCCGTAAACGCACAGCAGAGCTCATATATTTATATTAGATAATTGTATTGCTATTTGCTCCTTCCGAGAACTTTTAATGAAACTTACAACCCATTAATGTTCGGTTTTTCCAGACAACAATAGAAGAGGTACGGTTTTGTAAATCTACCACCCCACTCTAAATACTGAATTTGTTTATAACAGAAAACTGAAATCAGTTTACCAACGAAACTCAACTTGTTAGCAGTTAGCAATCATGTACGGTTCAACTTGCCCAATGCAAGAAGCCTACATTTATTCGCATTGTTATTTTTTCAATTTACAATAAAGAATCACACACCGACACTACTATTCATTATAAATCAAATCATCCTCATTCACACAAATTAGCTGCTTATCACTATATGATCCATAGGTTAATTAATATTCCAATGTCAATAGATGATTATAACAAAGAGTACTATATTATAAAACAAATAGCGAAAAACAATAGGTACGACCCGAATTTAATAGACAAATTAATAACCAAAAAATTGTTTAATAAAACGTTACTATAGAGGTGTATCCGACTACCAAAGACAATACGATTAAGAAGTTTAAAGCATTTTCTTATTTAGGTCATGCACAAGATAAACTTATGAAATTACTTAGAAAAAACAACATTAATATTGCTTTTAGAACAATAACAACCTAGCTAAATACATTAAAAACAACAAAGAAAAAACGACACGAGACAATAAATCTGGAGTTTATAGGTTAAATTGTGGATCTTGTACTAAGAAATATATACGTCAGACTGGGAGAGCTTTTAAAAAAAGGATAGCTAATCATTTTTCTGCGTACACTAATAAAAACAACGACTCAGCTTATGCGAATCATTTGATTGAATACGACCATTGTTTTAATGATAAATTTGACATTCTTCATGTACAAAACAAAAGTAGAAAATTAGATTTACTCGAATGTATGGAAATTAACAAATTGAAATATTCAGAGAATTTATTAAACAAGAAAGTAAATCTGAATCAATCGCCTTTATTAAATCTATATCTTTCTAGTTCTTAGGTTTTCCCTAATCCTTTTAGTAATAATGTAGGTCCCCTTTCGTAAACTGCCGATATAATTAAGAAAACTGTCCTCTTTAAGTAAATACATTTAAATTACCCTTTGTAAATATTTTATAGTTATTTGTTAATGTTGTCATTATATTTGTCTATATATAAGAGTTGTTCTCTGATTGTAATAATTTAGAATTTTTTATCACATGAAGAAGCTACAGCAGTGTGTTTTTAATTTAAATATAGTGTAAATCTGAAACAATTGTTTGTGTTTTATTTCTATTGGAATATGAATTTACATCAAGTAAAGGCCGAATCTATTGAATTTATTAATGAATTTAATAATGGCAAATGTAAACAGGAATCCGATTGTGTGAGTATTGAAGCTACGTTTTGGAGATGTCATTTTGTAGTATTAATGAATTTAATAACGACAAATGTAAATTGGAATACAACAATGCGAGTATTGAAGCTATGTTCTGGAGCTGTCATTTTGCAGTATTAATGAAGTTAAAAACGGCAAATGTAAACTGGGATCCACCTATATGAGTATTGAAGCTATGTTCTGGAGATGTCATTTTGCAGTATTAGTGAATTTAATAATGGCAACTGTAAACTGTAATCCAACTATGTGAGTATTGAAGCTATGTTCTGGAGATGTCCTTTTGTAATATTAATGAATTTAATAACGACAAATGTAAATTGGAATACAACAATGTGAGTATTGAAGCTATGTTACGGAGACATTCTTTTACAGTACTAAGAATTTAATAACAGCAAATGTAAACTGCAATCCAACTATGTGAGTATTGAAGCTATAATAGAAGAATACTTGTTATGAATTGTAACAGATAATTTCATAAATCAAATTGTTTTTCAAGATATATTTTACATTTGACGTTTAAGTGACGGTAGATATGGTAAAGAGCTGCTTATTTACTAATAGATCAAACATTCAAATTCTATTTCGCCAATGGCACGTGTCTGTATTGCCTAAGTATAATTTTATTGTAAACTTTTATATATAGATACCTTTAAAAACACATTAGGTTAGTAAAGAGCTAATCTAGTTATTGAGAAATCAGAATTTATTGATGATAACACAGATGTGTTATAGTTATGAGCTACTGTTAATAAAATTCACCTATTGATTATGGCGAAACTTACACAGTCGAAGTAGCAGTAAATAAATCTAAATTGCAATTAATTCTATTGTACCAACTTATAATGCACAAATATGTTTGAATAATACTTACGTTAATAGGCCGGGGTTGTCCGAGGGGTACCACGAGTATTGGGGGAGGTAGTTGTGTGGAGGGTGCGGGTGGGGCGCGGGGTGTGGCGGCGGATGGATCGGCTGTTGAGGCTTGACGTCCCACCCTGGACTCGCAGCTGGCTGTCCTGACATGTCCGAGCCGGGGGTCGAACTCGGCGCTGGGGATGAGTGCTGGATGTAACCCGTGCCTGGCGAACCGCTAGACGATCCGCCCCCTGCAATGAACAAGAAAAAAAATACTTTAATGTCAACAAAAGCGACAGTTCATCGCGAAAAGGTACACATACTCGTGAATGCGGACGCTAGATGACGCCTAATATACATTGGCGTGTAAAATATGATGTCGTATACGTCCGACAAAAGCAAACACTTACAAATACGGGTTTGTTGGAAATGTCGATAGCTAAATTCATAAGTAAAAGCAACTGTTGAACTAGTACATAAAATATCGTATGAATACACCAGCAAAGCAGTAAAGTTTTTGTTTACAACTTATTATCTTAAAAAATACGAAAAATGTGTTCACAACAAACGAGTATTTACACGTGTATTTTAATAATTTACCGAGATGCATTGACATTTTTTTTGCGAATTTTATATTCTACAACTTGTACCATTGCCTTGTATTTGAACGTATTTGTCATATTTGATTCTATTTTGATAATTACGATTGAATTCAAGGAAGGGTACAAACTATAGAAACGTCAAATTCGTCTACCAAGTCACCATGCGTTTCCAAATAGAGTAAGTTTTTAGTTTTTATTTTGAGAAAAAATATTGTTGCAAATAAACTTTTGTTAAGGACGTTTATTATTATTATTTTTCTTTTATTCCTTTTTTTATAAAGTAATATTCTCTATTCTATGTAAAACGTATATATCTTTAGTTTTAATCCAATTTGCTTTATTTTATAAAAGTACAATTAATTAGAACATGTATAAGTGCTTACAGTCATTTTATTACTTCATAATCGTTAAATAATGTATATTTAAAAATAAATCTGGAAAGACCAAGAGGGACATCAGTCTCCTAATGTAATCTCTTTCTTAGAAACATCTCTATTGTCCGTTCTAGAAAATCGGTAAAATGCGTTGTCTAAATTACCTTTTATTTTCTTTCTTTTATTAACATCATGTCGTTGTAGTACTTAAAAATTCATAAACATTTGCCGGATTTCAGAATTATAGATATTCTGTAATTGAAGAAACCCGTAAACGCACAGCAGAGCTCATATATTTATATTAGATAATTGTATTGCTATTTGCTCCTTCCGAGAACCTTTAATGAAACTTACAACCCATTAATGTTCGGTTTTTCCAGACAACAATAGAGGAGTTACGGTTTTGTAAATCTACCACCCCACTCTAAATACTGAATTTGTTTATAACAGAAAATTGAAATGAGTTTACCAACGAAACTCAACTTGTTAGCAGTTGTACGGTTCAACTTGCCCAATGCAAGAAGCCTACATTTATTCGCATTGTTATTTTATTTAATTATAAATAAAGTTTTATATAACAGTGTTGTGTTATTTGATTTGTGAATAACCACATATAACGTAAATTCAGTGAGGAGTTATTCTTTACTACTTCTAAAACAAGAAGATTCAAGTGAAAGAAAAACGATACAAGTCTTTCAAAACAGGAAGACTCAACAACTTTATGCGGCGAATAATAATTTAAAAATAGTGCTATGGGTCCCATATTATTTCAAATTTTAATTGCCTTACTTACAAACTACACTAAACACAACAGTCATGGCAAATAGCCATCATTTCTATTTTACATTCGCTTTTTCCAGTGATTTTCACTCTATCCCAATACTTCAGATATTTCAGTGTCGAAAATATTCATTGGACTATCAGTTTTTCTTTTTGTTCTTTTTTTCTCATATGACCTTCCACTAGTCTACTAGTTTTCATTCTAGTTATATGACCGAAGAAATTGAAATTCCATTCTTTGCATAATTGCTACTTCTCCTACTTCTTACCTTATAAACTCATGTCTATATGGTCTCCGGGAATTACGCCATAAATTACCTTTTAAGAACATTTTTTCAATCATTTGGGTTCTACGTCTCAATTTATTAGACAAAACCAAATCCTGTATTAGTAAGTTCACTAACTAAATTGATACACAATTTTGTGAACTGAGATTTAAGCTTAATCCTCTTCTTTCTTATACACGACCTTGATATCGAGTAGTATATTTTGTAACTCATTTCTGAATCTGAGAAGTATACTCCTACATATTTAGGACTTTGAGTTGCTGTATTATTTCTCGGTATATTTTTAGATTTATTATGTATTCCGATAATTTGACCTTCAATATTTTCTTTAAAGTTTCTCTTGAAGGGAGACAAATCATCATATATTCAGCTTCGCTGTTACGCTCTGAATATTCTGTTAGTTCTAATTTATTGTATTGTACATGTATCCCTTTGTTTTCTTTTAGTAGTCATGATGATATTGTACATTATTATAAAGAGCCAGGGGTATGGATGCTTTTCATTTTGCTGCTTTATGAAATAGTAGTTCTAAATGTAAAACTATCCCATATGAATTTTCGGGGTACTTCTTCGAGTATTAGAAAAGATAATGCAATAAGTCTCACATCTAAATATGCGTGCTTCTTATACTAGACTTCCGATTCTGTTGTTTGTTGGCGAAAATATCGTCTTGCGTAGTACGGCCCTTACTAGATTTACACAACTAACTGATATTTAATTATTATTCTCAGCATTTTTTACTTTCTTAGACGTAGTATAAATACTTCGACATATTAGGTATCATGTGAAGATAAAAAGAGATTTTTGGATTTTGTTAAAGCTACCTAATACCAAACTTGCAAACACAAACGCTTGCAAAATAGATTCTGGCGACGCATTTGCAAAGGAATTAAAGTTTCCTGGCAAAAGATTATACAAAGAAGACAAATCTGATGCGTGTTGTTCGTTTTGTGAGGAAGCATTTTCACGATTGAAAGAAGGAGAGAAGTGAATAAAATGTATCAAGTGTAACGAATGGGCCCACGTTTTTTGTTCTGGAGTTAACCCTAAAACAAAATTTACATTTGTGATACTTGTCAATAATATATGCCATTTTACCCTGTGTTGTTATTTCGATTGAATAGAATTTTTTTGTTTTTTAAGTTTCGTTTATTTTCCTTTCTAGACTTAATGTTTTTATACCTTTTTGGATAAGTCTATCAAAAATATTGTTTTTTAACTTCCTTTATAATTAATTCATTTTTCATCGTTGTATGCCATTTTACCCAGATTAGTGTGGGTAAAATGGATAACGCAACTGCTGCTTTAAAGCTTTCTCAAAACGAATTTAATTTAGTGTCTTGCTTGTTACAAGCTTGTTAATACTAATTAAATAAGCTATCTACAGCATAAGTTACTTTTAAAATAGGACGTCTGAGAAAAAGTATATAGTAGAAATAAAAAATGGTATGCCATTTAAGGCCAGCTTCCACTATTACTAAATTTAGACAAATTTCTAAGGAATCCAAATGTACTCGAAAGGGAATTTAAAATTACTATGAAATAATTCTTATGAATATTTTTTTTTCGAGTTGCTCGCAATTTTGCCTGGACAGATATATCAGTGTAAAACTATTTAGATAAAACAACTTTTATATAAAATAAAAATGAGGTGTGGCCACCACACCACTTTCTTATAAGTATGAACGTTTCAAATTATACACAATTTGTTCTGAATTGTTTTAAATGCTTTTATCTTAGAAAAATAAACCTGTAAGTGTGATACTTCAAGTTCAAATTTTAAGAATTTTTTTATACAAAAAATATTCAAAATCCTATTCTCTTAATAAGTCTCTATAGAATGCATACTTTGCGAGATATTTGAAAAAGGGCTACTTGCTAAGAGTAGAAGTGTTACTTCCGCTCCGAATTTTGAAATTTCATTTATACAAAAAATATTCCAAATCCAGCTCTAAATACTTTTGTACTCTTGACAAATATATATATATATAATGCATAATTTACGACATATTTGCAAAAAATAGCTATTCGATACCAATAAAAGTGTTACTTCCGACCCGAATTTTGAATCTTTTTTGATACAAAAAGTATTGAAAATTAAGTTCTAAATACTTTTATACTCGTAACGTACTTCTCTAAAAAGCATGGCTTGCGAAATATTCGCAAAATACTGATTTTCGATAAGAGAAAAAGACCTATTTTCGGAACGAATTTCGAAAAACTTTTTTAATCGAATTCTTCTGAAATTTAATTTTGAGTACATATAAATTCTTTATAAATATTTTTAAACTTAGTAGTTGCCGAAATATTGGCAAAATTTAATTTTTTCACTGAAGTAAACTACTACTTCCGGTATGCCAATTTTATTGAAAATCTAATCAGATCTCAAGAGGGAGATTATATTCGTAAATACAAAATTTGGAATTGATACCTGTAGCGGTCTGACCGCTATCGTGGTCACACACAGAGAGAGAGGCAGACAGGCAGACATTTTTTCAAAACGACTTTTTTGGTGTCAGGGGACATCTGCAAAAAATCTCGAGGTCGAAAATTTTCATCATCACAATACTTCCTTATACTACGTATAAGAAAGTAAAAATATCTCGAACCGAAACTAATACATACTTTTACCGATACCGAGAAATTGGAAATATCTTCCGAAATATGTTTGTATATATTATATTCTTATAAAGCTTTATAGTATTTAGAGCTTGATTTGAAAATAGATCGTTGGTGCGTCTGTTAGTGAATGTGTAACGACATGACCAATTGAGGTCATATTCACCCAGTATATTTCTTTTGTCGAAGTTATGCTAGGATATGGTAGGTGGCGCTATAGTCAAGTTATTAAAAAAAAATTGTTTTCTCAACCAAAATGACTCATATTCACAAGATACGTTGGTTTAGTACCAAAAAGGAAAATCCCAAAAATCTAGACGCGATAGATTTTATAACCAAATCATACCCATCGGAAAGGGCAGAACAACGTCTGCTGATTCAGCTATAAAAAAAAAAATAATTTGAGCCGGATGTAACGCTTTTGTCCTTATCCTATCAGATTCGTGTTTTTTAATGTAAGGCATGGCAAATGTCAGTAAATGTCTAACGATTGACGCTAAATGATACTCACTAACTCTCGCGTTTGGCATTGCATTGTTACATCAACGCATGCTGCCTATTTATTAATTCTCAATTTGATGTTGATTATTTTCAATTTGAAGTTGAAAAGGTATCATTTCAGAATTTTTCTGAGGTTAAAAGTAACTTCTATACCTACTAGTATTTGAAATAAATAAAAGTAAATAATATTATTCTGGAAGATGTACTCACAACATATTCCTAAGTGTAATACACAAGAGGAACATGAAAATGCACTTTTAGTTTGTATTCGTTATATTCTCTAATAATCAAGTATACTAAGCATTATACTTATAATTTTATCAGAGTTACAGGAAATTTATTCTCTATTTTGAATATCAGCGCAGAAAACAGCGTACCAACTCATACACAATATCAGTTCCTGAATAATTTAAGAGGCAAGGACACTTTCTCAGGATCTAAAAACGTTTTATCGCAATCCATTAGTATATATTACTAGTCGTTCTGTTTTTTTCTTCATTTACATTACCATGTATGTGAGTATTTCGTGTTACGTATATTTTATCTTACATGACTTACATAACAACGGGATTTCAGAGACAACCTTAGCACAGATAGAGAAAATAAAAGAAAAAAAAAGTTCGTTCATATCTCTCATCAGTGAAGTGCATTTGCGCGCGCGCTTTTTTTCATGTACTTGATATAAATACACATAGTCATCGCATACGCGAAATTGCGTAAAGATCCTTAATACATACACAAGCAAAAAGAGAAATACATGCATGTGTATGTATTGGTGTGCCCATACACGTACATTCACGTGTATGTATGTAGGTAAATTATGAAATCTTTTCGTTCTTATTTAAATGAATGAATCCATGAAGGTTAGCCTTCAGGGTAATCTTTTATGTTGGTATTACCTCAGAGTGAGGCATATATTAATATTATAATGATACATAGACACATGGGTGTATATATTATTGGTGTACAGTGTATATGATAACTCCTACAAGTCGAAATAAATTTAACAAGATGACAAAAATGTATGATGTATATTCATAGTAATTCTTTTCTACTTATCTATGAAGGAAAAAAAATTGAAAAAAAATATTGTTATTGTCAACATATGATCCATTAACTTTTATTGTTTTCACGTTTTTCACTTAATATACTTTCTAAAAAAATTCTTTTAATGAGTCCTCAAAAAATCCTCCATCTCTTCTTTGAGGCATTCATTCGAAGAAAAATGGCGTTGCCTCTAATGTTTTTTTTTATTTAGGGCAGAGATAATAATCATTCAATGGCATATCTGGGCTACAAGGTGGACTTTCCACTTCTACAAAGTCGCACTCGTCGATTGCTTCTCGCACTTGGCGAAGTTTGTGAACTCTGAAATTGCCAAGAAACTATATAAACTTATTCTGTTATTGTAGTTTTTTTCATGTATTCAATATGCATAATTCCTTCCGTATCCCAAAAACATCGTTACCACCAGCTTTCTAGATCAATTTTCACTTTTCGCGATGGATATTCCTTATTACCTACTGTATGGGTTCATGTTTTATTGGTGGATCCCAATGATACACTTATGTTTTATCACCTGTTATAATTTACGAAAAAATCTACAATCGCAGCCAAAACTCGCACGTTTTCTTTGCAAATGTATTGATTACACAGTTTTTGTATGAGTGTAAACTATTTCGAAATTTAATTTGCTGAAACTTCATTGATTCCTAAATCTTCATCCCAAAAATTTTAATGCTATAGCTTTAAATGCCCATACTTCATCGGAAACCATTGAAACGATTATTCTTCGATTTGCTAAGGCTGAATTTCCAAATTCGTTATAATTACTTCTTGCTTAACACGCTTTCAGAATTTTGGTCACCTTCAATTAATTTCCTACCCTTTGCACATTACATTAGGCAATCGAAGCTGTTCAGGATACATATGAACTGCGTTGATAAGGTTATATTGTCATTACTAGAAGTATTCGGTGATTCGTTTATGAAGGACTCTTTTCCGACAAGATTGAAAACACCAAAGTTTAAGCCATTGTTTAAAAACGATCAACAGAACTAGTTAATTACCGTCCGATATCTTTCTTAGATATATTTGCGGCGATTATGGAAAATCTTGTTGCCAGTAGATTGGTATTATTTATGTAATAGTATAATTTACTTGATAGCCACAATTTGGCCTTCGAAAAATTCGCAGCCAATTTTAGCAATTGCGGAGATTTGGATGCATTGTGCAATAACATAGACGAGTGAAGTGCATGTGCTAAAATTTCGGTACACTTAAGTTAAAAATTATTTAAGTATGGTACTACAGGTACGCCCTTGAAAAGTTATATAAGAAGACTGTAATCAGCAAGCGCGAACTGGAAACGCAATTTCGGATAAATCTACCCTCACCCATCGATTGCTTCAAGGGAGCGTTCTTGGGCCCATTTTGTACATCATATTCGTGACAGATATTCCAACAGATAACATCATCATGTACGCGGATGGTATTTCACTTTTGAACCCTATTAAATACACTAACATCTTGGGTCGGCATGAATCTAATATATTGTGTTTATTTTCTTCACAAAACTCTTATTATAAATAATAAGAAAACTGGTTTATTAAATTTAGAACTATATCAAGTGATAAAGATCCATCTCATCTAGTAAGCGGCCTTAGACAACTAATTTCTCAGGTATACAAATTTGTTTTTGTATTCAATAGTTGATTCTACATGTAAATGGAAAGAAAATTAAAAATTATATTCAAAAGAGTTAGTCCCATGTGTTTTGCTCTGACAAGGTTGAGACATGAAATGAAGTATGCAATATGAAAGATGTCCTATTTTGCTTGTTTTCACTCAGTTATGGTGTGTGGTATAACAGACTTCATCGACAGATATACTTCGCGCATTTAAAATTGAAAAGATAACACTGCATATTATGTCGGGAGTATCATCAAGAATTAGTTGTAGAAATTTGTTAAGGAAGTATAATATTATGACTCTACAGTGCGTCTATATTTGGCACTTATTGCGCAAGCTGTAAATAACTGACAAATGACTGACTCTCAGAGAGATTCCTAAGTATAGACTAAAGTTTAGCAAAAAAGTCGCAGGTATCTAGTCATTAAATTATTTAATAAATTTCCAAATAATTCAAGACAATATCCTATGATAAATTCAAAGACAGCTAAGGAATTTTGAATTAAAAGGACTTTCTTTATATATTCTATTAATTTTACTTATAACTATATGTTAATATAATTTTATATTTTGTATTTGAAAATAAAGCAGCTATATTTTCGGCTATACAATACTGGCTATAATATCAGATTTATATGGGTACCGGGTCATAACCGAATTTTGTGAAATGAACCATCTGATCGGTGTCTCAGACTGTTGTGGTTTGGGAAATATGGCAACAAGAATGGAACCAATTTACTAGTGCTAAAGCCAAAATATATTATGCTAGTATTTGTAAAAATATAAATACAATACCATGGTTCAAAAAACATACCAATAGATTATGTTACCATCATAGACTACGACTTAATCATTTTTCATAACCATCACATTCATATAAAATGTTATATTTTCACAAAATTGCATTTGTTCATCGTTGATATCAATCATATTCTCTTTGAATGTATAAACTACAAGGAGAAATCAACACGACATCTCAACTTAACTAAAACCAAATTGCAAGCCTCTTCAAAGTTAATGTAATTAGAAATGGATGTAGATTATGAGAAACTATTGTAGATGTAATTTAATGCATGAAGCCGCTTTGATAACGTCGGTGCTTCCCGCTATGCTTTCTATCATGTTGTGTTCATGGTTGAGTACAGGTTTCAACAGCAGAACCTTTTAAATAAAATAGACATGTGTAGTATGCTCTCGTTCTGATTCCTTTTCTCTTTTATCGCAGGAATTCAAATAAGCAAGCATAGGCTAAATGAACAGCGGATTAACTGTACGAAGGACAAGAAAAACTAAAAGAAGAAGAATAAGAATATGTCCTACTTTGACGTTTCTCGTACTCTATCATGAGCCAAGAGGAATAAAGATTATTGCTACTATTATTATTTTTCTACATCAAAGTAATCTTAAGAAGACACAATATTAACTGGTCTCCCAGAAACCCTGATTTATCGCATACTGATTCTTTTTTCGTGGGGCTATCTTAAAACTAAAATCTACCAGAATAATCCAGTCGATACACACCAATTAAAGGAAAACTTCGTAGCTGAAATAAGAAGAATAATGTCGGGGAAATGTTTGAACGATTAATCAATAATCTTCAGTCCATATTTCAAAAGTGCTTACCACGCAATGAACATCATGAAAACAATAATGTTCCCATCATATACATTTGACTGACATATAGAAATATTCAATACTTTATTTATATCAATATCAAATTGCTCATTCCGTATGCAGACACTATACTTTAAGTAAAAGCAAACCAATAAGACGTATATTTCGAATCACTATTACAAATTATCTACATTAAAATGTACTATATTATTGCTTTTCTTTTTTATTTAGCAAAATCTCTTGGTTAAATGTCAGTGATTAAGCAGGCGAAATGTATATACTTATTTAAACGTAATAAAATAAAATTATTAATAAGTACGGAACATATGAAGTGGCAGCACCCTACCTTGCATCATATTTTGGCCCTGAGGTCCGGGACTAGTTGAAGATAGGTTAGCGCTAGCGCCCAGTAAAGCCGAATGCCCACCAGGGGTGCCATTGTTATTCGTGTTCCCGGGCACTTGAGCCGCTTTCATCATCTTCTTGTACTTGCTTCTTCTATTCTGAAACCATATTTTGACCTGCAACAGAAGAGGAAGACCGCGTTTAAAATTACATTACGTCATCTACCTAACATGATGCGCGCGTACTATACTAATCTTTATATTTGTATGGGCATTATGTAGGTATACCGCATGTAGTAATAATACACAGGCGCTGCTGCATCAGGTAAACCGTTACGTCAGGTGACGTAAAAAAAGATGTAGGAAAAGGTGTTGCAAAATTTTACGTATAGCTGTATGTACGTAAGTTTTCTAATGTGCTTAATCAACTGGTTCGGTGGCAGGTGGAATCATTAATCAAATATTAATTTTTTTTCTAAGGATCTGTATGATGTAATTCTTGTTGTGGCAAGACAGACGTATACGTATGTATGTACAAGTTACGTATTTCCTTCTTGAATTAAAAAAAAACTCGTTAAAAGAAGTCTAATATAATCAAGCACAGTTAAGAACGACCTTCGACAATTTGTACATTAATATTTAAATTGAATATCTAATACACATTATTGTTGATGAAGCTCAGACAAAGCACAGTGATGTTTATGTGAGACTGCAAAATTTTATATGTCATATCATAGGAGTAACATTTAAAAACAGGATGTTCTACAACACAAGGAAGAAAATTGTATATAATCACCATACATGAATAATACAATGTATGAAATGTATAAGATTATTAATAAGAAATTTAAAATTAGCAAATTTTGACAAATATTTCTATCTGTAAAGGAATTATACTTATTGAATTTATTGGATTCAGTTTAGGTGTTGAACAGGCCCCACGTTGTCATCGACAAAATTATTTATTTATTATTGTTGATCTTGTTGTGCAATTGAATTTTCTTTGATAGTCGTAAGACTATTTAGAAACACTAACGCTTTAAGATAGTATCAAGGCCATTAATCATCTGGCTTGATATCGCCAGCCAAACTTTAAGAAAACGTCCACTGATTAGGCATTTGGCAATGTTTGACTACATTTCAAATAAGCCAGCGCGCCACTCTGTATAAAAAAAAGTATGTAAATAAATATATTACTCTAGAGTATAACAAAATTCTGCATTATTTCGACCTATCACATCCTGTTGTTACACTCTCATCAAAAAAAAAATATCTATGATAGGCGCGGTATGAATCCATACAAGGCTGAAATTTACATAATTCTTCCTAGATAATACAGGTCGAAATCATGCAGGAGGAAGTATTAACTTTACTAAATATATGCTTTATCGGCCAATAAAATATTAACCAATTGATTGATTTAAAAGTGTATTTTTTTTCGGCTAAAATGAATTGGATTCTCCATCAAATTTCTGCAGCTCTACCAGAGTCTCTACTTATTTCTAGTTCATCCACCCTGTTCAATCTTAGATGTTCTTACACAGATATTATATTTGCTTTTTATGTGACTATCTTAAATTTGCTACTGTGCTAGGTAATACGCCTGGAGACACTCTGTATATGATCCTACAAATGTAGTCATCAGCTGTTCTAGTTTAGATTCTGTAAATCTTAATTTACTTTTCTATTGCATTGTAAGTGACTAAGTCTTCCTTCGGTATTGCTGCGTTTGAATTTATTGTAATTTATTAGTTTGTTGATTGGTTTTAGATTATTAAATTCGAATTTGAATTTATTGAATAGTAACAATTTCGGTAAACAATTCTTTTAAATTTCTTTAACTGTAGTATTATTCTATATACAGTACGCGCGTAAAGTAAAAACTAGATTTCGATAAATTTTTACCCCTACTTGTTGACAATTTTTATCGGATAGATAATAATTTATTTTTAAATTCCCAGTTTTTGGCAGAAATTATTACCTTTCAATCCCAACAAGTGGCGGCGTAACGAGAGGAGAGATAGGTTTCAATAGCACAACGCTATAATTCTGTTCGTCTGCTTAATTGAAACACTACATTACACTATGTCGTCACAACAGGCACTACATATATCTTCTCATCTAAAGAAATAAGCAAGTGTAAAGTGTAACTGATTAAATTGTGTACTCTAATAATAATTTAGTATTAAATGCAATAGTAATACAAAATGATTTATTATATGATAATTGATACATTTATTTACTATTAAATAGACGACTTATTAATAAGAAACTCCAAAAATATCATGATTTAAAGTGATACAGTATTAATAATATTCTCATACGCAAACTTGTAAGTCAATCAATGCATTCATATGAGCTATAATGTAAAATGAAAATAAAATGTCTTACAGAAACAACAATAATTAATGCAAATTTCAAACACGTATGTACAAATCTACTTATTGTAATTATATACATATAAATCATTCAGAGGTATTGCTGATTTTATGTTTATTTATAGGTAGCGCTTCATCAATGATTTCTGTGAAGAAACAAGTTTTACAATAATTAATATACGAGACTGTCATGTTGGTAATAAAACTTTCATTCAAATTTGATGCTTTATTAATTGATATTTTACGATTCCGAAATATTAGGTAGATAGTTATATACAGTATGTTGATGCAGACGTAGCTCTTGAATACTAATTACTTATACAGAGTGACTGTATGGATGGCAGGAACACTCCTTGTTGTTTTAGAATTGCATAAGCCAAGCCCGTATACTAGATCAAGTTCATCTGTGGCAGTATGTGTATGTGTAAGCACGTGTAAGTTTAGTTAATTTTTCATTAAAAGTGAACCATATTATTAATGTAATTATTATTTATTTAACTTCTCCTCTGAATAAGGCGATTCAAATAATGTAATAAATTATTATCGGTAACTATTCTATTTGGGTTTCAAAGTTGTTTGATACGATGGACTAATGAACTCTTATTTAATGGGTACTAATGACCCCAGATAAAAATATTTTTGGAATTGTTTGCTTTTGTATGTGAACAGTAAAACATTATGTGTGAGTCATTCCATTAACAAGAGCAAATCTTTCGGTTGTGTCAATCATGAACTTTTATTACAAATTACTATTAAAATAAAATTTAAATTAAAATTAAATTATATAAATACGAAATTAGGACTAATACACTTCGAGAAAAAAAGGTAATTAGAGGAAGGATGCTGTAAAGGTAGGCGTACCGCAAGTAATATTGAATCCGTAGTTATATTTTCTATATATAAGTCAATTCTCATTGGAAATCATCTGCAATTTTCAACACTGGAATGAAAATTGTTCCTTATTTCTTAGCAGAATGGAAATAATTAAATAATTTTAAGCAAGAGCTATAAATTTTGCACAAAAAAAATATAATTATTATTATCATGCACTTATATCTAAAATATATTTGTTTTTACAAAATTAGCAAGTTTTTAATTATCGAGAAGTATATCTTACATGTTCGATTATTGTTGTATTTCAAGAAATGTCCGGAAAATATCCTATTCATTTATTATGTTCGTCAAGCAATATTGGTCTACCAAACAGTTGCTACCGCTATAGCCGCTGGTTTAAATGTTAACTAGATATTTAAGATGTATTTTTACCTGAAGAATAATAGGAATTGGAATATTGTCGTCGGCTGTTTTAAATTTCTCTTTTTTTTCTTTTGGAACGATGCGCATAGATGATTTGCTTTCTATAAAACTTTTAGTGATTTACAACCTTCTTAATAGATTAACTTAAAAAAATATAGCCCAATTTTAACATTAGTTCAATTCTGAGTTTCTTCACTTTTTGTCACAGTTAAAAAAAGAGTCGCAAAAGCAATTAAATTAAATCAGTCTAAATAAGGGGCGATTTCCAATTTATATATATATATATATAATAAAGTATCCAGTCGTCGGTATTAGGACAAAAAATAAAAACAACTCAATTACACTGCTGACGTTTCGTTCATTTAATTAACGAACTTTTTCAAAGCTACAACACAATAAAACACATATAACACAATCCTTAAATCTACCACAGTTATTTGTTTACCTTCGTAATTTTTTTTTACATACATAAAATAAGAAAAGTAAATGATATATAAATATATATACCTAGACATCTTGAAGAATTAAACTTAACATACAGAAAACTATTTACAGAGTAACATTATTTGTCCAACACGAACATTTATAAAGTAAGAAAAACACTTGAGATTAATAAGTGAGAATTGATTTAGAAATAAAGCATAAACTAGATGAAGATCTAGTGAAAGAGACGACAGTAAATCGGGAAATGTATTTTAAGAAAATCAAGAAAACAACGCGGGACTAGAAAAAGTGATTAATAAACATTTCTCTTCTTGTAACAGAGTAGGAAGAAAGACAAGAAATTTAATTTCCGAAAGATTTATGTAAATTTAAAAATTGAGGCGATGAATCTCTATAACTCGGATTTCACGTTTATGTAAAAGATAAACTGATATGCCCTATATCACTGCAGAATAAACTTGTGTGAAATAGATTATTCTTAAAAGTACCTATATAATAATTTTTGAAACAACTATATATATCTGGATGGAGCAAGCAATTTACTTTGCCGCTAATTAATTTAAAGTTGAGTATTGTACGCAATTGTAAGTCTTAACCTTGAATGACATATGATCCTTACCTTTCAGAACCATTAAATTTGTTTTATCAAAATTAATAACGAATTTATTGGCTAAAAACCAGCGCAATAGAAGTAAGGGAACTACACTGATTCTCTAATTTACATATTGCAGTGGTTTTGTAAATTAATTGCAGCATAGTAACACATTGGGTACAGCCATTATAATTATACTGTAATATTGCAATATGATACAAAACTGTATAAACTTGTATGAATGTTAAGTTTGTATTAATATATGTATTAAAAAAAAATTACTCCTATAAATTTCTAAATTCAATCCCTGTAAACATTCAAATTATTTTCGTGAGTTCTAGCAGTGATCTTCTCTTCATTCATATGGTGTGTATTTCTTATTTAAATTCACGTTGGATAAGGTTAATAATAAAAATAAGTATTCAAATTTCATAAAACATTTATATTCACATAATCATTCAAGAACAACATCACAAAAATTTTTATTCACAACATGTTGTTGTTAAGAATGTCTTTTATTTTATTACTACAGAAAAAAATATATATCTATAAGAAAACATAGTTCTTTTATCCTTTATATCGATTCAAAGAAAATATTATTTGTGGTATTTTTAATCCTTTTATATCGTATTTATAAATTCAAAAGAAATGATTTTTTTTTTCTTTTGAACGAAGCTAAATTTTATTTCCACAAAGACATACAATCGCACGTAATGCCTTCGAAGATCTAAAATTTCGCAAAGTAGAAAATACCTTGAAAATAGCCTTTATCAATTGCCGAATGCAAATATTCACACATAATACATTCCACAGATTGACTTTTGTCCATCAAGAATATTCGTATCTTTACGTATTCAAAAATGCTTGAAATTTTATAATTCTCTACTATAAATTGTTAATAATGCCCAGTGATACACCGGAAGCAAATATTCACACATAGTACTTCCAATGCCCCTAACATCATTAACAATCTTCGCCCAATTTATGAAGAAATTAATTTATTTTAGCAAAACAATATTTTATTCAAATATTGATGATGCTTAAACGTTTTGCCAGATATGAATATTCACACATAGCATCCCTAGCGTACGTCGTGCACCATCAATAATTCAAAATGTTAATTTATTTCAAGTAAAACTTACTTATATTCTTCATATAGATCATCAAATTCCTGTCTATTAATGTCTACCATTTTGATAAATATTTAAATATGAAATAATCAAATAGAACAAATAATTAATGATAATAAGAAAACTAAAACTCTATTGAGATCCAAAATAAACTTAATACATTTTAACTAACATGATTCAGCGTAGTGTATCGAAACCCCTACAATCATTCGCATACGCTAACAAAATTTTACGTTTAGTAAATTTAAAAGATTGGCAGCTTCTCCTCTTCTCTCGCTATTCGCGCCTATTTATAACCTCGGTTTTCAAACAAAACACGACTATCCGTCTGCAGCGCCACAACTCGCACACTAATGTTTATGTTGGCACCATCTAATTCGTATAAGTTTTCTACAAACTTTCCCTAGTTACACATATACCTATCTTACTTTTGACAGTTCAAAAATGCACTGAATATTTACACACATAAATTGTTTATTTATAAAGTCCATGCACATTTGCAATTCTTCGTCTTCAGTAGGTATATCTTTCTTTCATTAACGCCATCCCTCATTATATTTGTAAATGAACTTATCACCTTTTTCATTATTGTTTATGTATTTTCTTCTTCCATTATTTAAAACGATCCTTATTCTCTTCTTGTAGGTATTTTTGTTGGATATGATTGGAAATATATTGAACACAGATGGGATTCTTCTTTCTATGACCGCACCATCAGGAACACAGACCTCGACATCATCACCTTTGCCTTCCAACCATTTCCTTTCATCTTCATGTAGGTTGATCTGCATATAACTGTCAATAATGTTAACGTTATTTCTTCTTTGTAGATTATTCAAACCATACAAGATTTATCCTACTAATTTTGATGCCCTTACTTTATTATTACATTTCAAGGATGTGTTTCTATCTATCCATTTAGTACATCGACTCGGATAAAGAACACTTTTTTATATCCTTTTTAAAATGCTTTTAAATATAAGTATGAGGTATTTATTGAATTTTATCATAATCATAAATTCTTTTAGAGAGAAAAATCATTGTATAATTTTAAATTCTACGTCTATTCATTCGTTTTTACACCTTGTTCATATAGATAGTTTTATGGCCTTTAAGTGATTCACCCTCTTCACAGTTCCATCTTTTAACATCACTCTTTCTCTGTTGTTTACTTTTAATACATTATTTTATTCTTGAACATTGGTTTATTTCTTAGAATATTTAATGCTTTTCTGACATTTTATACGAAGTTCGGTTCTGTTTTTGTATATTTAAAACACACCTTCTGTTCATCTTTTCTATAACAAATATAGAATACATGAATTTATTTTTATGTTTGTTTTTATTCCATTTTTAAATATTTAATTCAACTTAAATTATTATATACCTTTATCATGATATTGCACCTTAAGGTTATGCAATTCTTTATTATCTTAAAAACTATATTTACAACTTATAATTTATTTTCTTATCCTAAAGCTTAATTAATTTAACAATTTTCAAAATACTCAAACAATAATGATCACGGCAATATGTAGTTGCAGTCGTAACTGTAACATTGATACAATCAGTATGCACCATAGTATTCTGAAAAATTAATGAAAATAACGAAAAAAGAATATCCAACCTTGCGGTACAACAGATTCAGCATGCATATATACATTCCCATGCTTTACCTCGCACACCATAATATTCTTATTATTTCAAAAATAACCAATTGCCAACTAGATCGAAAACTTTCCAGTAATTGATTTAAAATCCTATTAATAATAGATATTTCCTACTCGATGTTAGATATACACTACAGAAATAGATTTACAGCGTAAAAGGAGGCAAACGTAATACAAGTACCTATTATGCATGTAGGTATACACATAATTTTATTCATAAACTTATTGCAGTAGATGTGGTGCCCGCAGCTAAGACCTGTCACACACCATGAAGACTTCAACTTCAACTTGAGCCAGCGTTTATTTTTACTCATTATAAATAATAATTAAAAAAACACGGCGAAACGAACGAAACACGGCAAGACAGAGACGACACGAAAGCATGAAAAGAGACGCACGCTGATTACAAAACGCTACAATCTCCGTGATATCTGGAAGGCCTTGTAACATTTCCTTTGCTTCAACCTTTGCAGCGCCTCGGGCTCTGTTCTCCGCTGTTCTCTGTGTTGTCTTTTAATGCCGATGGGTCTTGACTGTACCGCACGGAGTATTCACGAAGTTTCTAAATTACTGAAATTGTAGTCCTCCCTTCGTCGGGTCTTATTGCGGAATATAACAAGATGGAAAAGGGTTATAAAGCGAGGTTGCTAAACTCCAGATCTCTGGTGTAGGCGGGTACTTTTAGATTTTAGATGTTTCCGCAGAAATAAAGTGAATGAATCGATGTTGCAGACGGTTCACCGTTCTGGAAGCCATCACATAATTTATCCTTATCAAACTAAATCTTTGCTGTATTGCAACTCCGGTTGGTAAATATAAAATAATGCAAATCATACAAGGTTTAAATATTTTCGTTTCTAAAGCTTATTTAGACGGAAATAATGAAGTGATTGTAAACAATTTGTTTGGTTACTATCATGTCCTAATAAAATTTATAACGCATAGAAATATTTTGTGTTCCCTTTATTTAAATAATATGTTTTTTAACAAAATAATAAACAATTTCGCACTATCTTTTTTGTATACGTTATTTGTTAATGCTTCTGTTTATAATAGCACTAATAAAGACGTTATTTCTTCCATGTTTTGAGAATCAATGATAGTTAATAAAAAAAACTTATAATTAATGTTTTTTCTTGTAGTCTCAGCAAAATATTGCATTTATTTTCCAAAATTACGAAAAGCCGAATTATAGAAATGAAGCCTGTATGTAGTTGGAACGTAATATCGAGAAAATGTTGATACAGAACATTAACGCTCAGAATATGTATACTAAATTAAATAAATGGAATGCGAGCCCCTAAGAGTTATAATTCCTCCGAGCGTATATAATAATTTACTAGCGCTCGTGCCCTTTAGAAACTCTAATGATCACTAACGAAAGTATATAAAGCGTTACTATTAGTTAAATGCAGAATGAGACGTTCATATTGCAATGTGAAGATATACTAAGTAATTGGTATATTCACGTTTTTCGAAAATGCTTTTGATTAAGTGCTGGATGACACTTTGAACAAAAAACTTAATATGCACTGCATTAAGAATATTAGTACGTAGATTGCTAACTTCCTACTTAAATACTTGAGCACAGTTTGCATAAGATTGACATATGGTGTACCACATGGTATGGTAATAGTACCATTAATGTTTTTAATCTACATTAATTTCTTCTACTAAATACATACAGCATGCTATTTAACTTACTGTGCAGATATTTGCAAAAAGCCGCTATTCGATAAGAGTACAAGCTTCAGGTGCGAATTTAAAAAAAAATATATATACAAAAATTATTACAACTGCAGCTTTAAATACTTTTGCATGGTCAATAAATCTGTATAGAATGCCTAATTTGCCAGATATTTGCAAAAAAAACTATTTTTTGATAAGAGTTGGTCCAAATTGGAAATTTCTTTTATAAAAAAATTGTTGCGGTCTTAGCTGTTAATACTCTTCTAATAAAGGTAAATTTGTATAAAACGCATAATTTAAAATTCGAGATATTTGCATAAAACTGTCAATAGATAATAGTAAAAGTGTTATTTCAGCTATGAATTTAAGAATTCTATTACAACATCTATTATAAATGCAGCTATAATAGTATATTATGTATCAAGTTTTATAAACGCCATTTTAGTCACGAGTTTCATTAATCAAGAGCGTAGCGTAGCGCAGCGGGTGATTAATGAAACGAGTGACTAACGAGTTTATAAAACGAGTTTCATAATATAGTTTTTGTACGACCACAAATAATCAAAATAATGCAAAATTACTTGTGTATTGTCGCCGAATGTCGGATTATTTTGACAGATTGATGACAAATGTCAACCATTTTAATTGAAAATTTCACTTGATTTTTGCATTTAAATACCTAGAGTTAAGTTCAGCCAGTGACTAAAGTGCACGAAGCCACAGCTTGTTAAGGTGTGTTTAAACTTTTCACTTAGCGTTATGGAAACCTATGCGATAAATGGCATTTTAAACACGGGAGTAGAAAAATACTTTTATATTCTCAGTAAATCTGTATAGAATGCATAGTTTGCCAGATATTTGCCACCCTAAATATTTTTGCACTTATAATAAATCTGTATAGAATGCATAATTTGCAACATATTCGCAAAACACTACGATTTGAGTAAAAGTGTTACTTCCGGTCCGAATTTTGAAACTTTTGATATACATACAAAAATTGATCAAACTTAAGCAGTTAATACTGTTGTACTAATTTGTACAAAATGCATAATTTAAGAGATATTTGCAAAAAATAGTTTTTCGATAAGACATAAACACCTACTTCCGATAGAAAAAAAAGAAAAAAAAAGAATTTTCTTCATAAAATTGTTATAAAATTCACGTTTTAGTACTTTTTTGCTCTTCAGCAATTTGTGTAAGCATGGTAGTTAACGAGATATTGGTAAATTTTGTTTTTTTAACGGAAACTATTACTTCTGGTCTACCGATTTCAGTGAAAATCTAATCAGATCTCAAAAGATACTCGTAAATATAAAGTTTGGTCTTGATAGCTTTCGTCGTTTGGCCCCTATCGTGGTCACCCCCCTTCCCATACACACACGTATATACTACGTATAAGAAAGTAAAAATCATAACTTAAATATGTAACAATATTGGAATAAACGCTAACCAGAATATTATTAGTTAGTTCTAAAATATCTAAATCATTCGAAACGCTTGTCTATACATTAATTTAAACTTTATAATTTACTTAGATTTTATCGAATACAATCAAAATAATATCAAGATTCTTAGCAAACTCACAAACGTAGGTTATCTTACACTTCATCATTCTAATCATTATTTCTTTTAAATTGATTTAAGGTGTTATTCAATAGATACATACTCGTCATACGAGTATTTATATAAACTTGCAGACCTACGGAGGTACCGAGTGATCATTTGTTATGTTTGGGCACGTAATGAGAGACAGAGTGAAGTAAATACGCTCAAGGCAATGATGTTATTTTAACTACGTGTTTATTCAAACAAATTAATAGCAGAAATAAAGAAGAACTAACAGGCTCATTGTTGTTTTTTACGGTACGTAGATTACTGCAAAAATGTAATAATTTTATTCATAGTATTTCTTCTCTTGGAGAGTCCTTTCTAATCCATGATGTCAGAAATCGTTAGTGGCTTAATGCATTTCTAATTATGCACAGTTTATGAGTTCGTTAGTAAGCTGCAGTTCTATATTTTCTCATGTTTTTCAAAGAAGGTGAGAAAACAAAACAAAAAATAATTATCTATTTTTAATAGGTTTCTTTCTTGTTTAATGTCTAGAAAATATTGTTTTACCCTGGCATACCTAATGCTGGTTTATATAAATAAGGAAATATGTTTGAGAGCTACAGCACTTGCCAAAAATATATTAGTGTTTTAATTTATATCGTTAATAAATATTTTACAATCCAACACTCTATGTTAATACCTTAAATAGTTTTAAATCATTTCTCATTAGACAATAAAATTACCAAGTAGAATTAATATGCGAAATTATGATAAATTGCAGGAATAGACGCCTTTCCAAACCGTATTAATATATCTTGTGTCATAGACGCTACATTAATACTAAACAGCAATAAAAACTAGTAATAATTAATATAAATAATAACTTCATCTGCTAGGTGTTGTAAACTTTGACTGTCAACTTGTACAAGTACTAGTAAACCTCTGTTTATCTTAGTTTTTTATTATTATACAACAACATTTGCATATTGCAACTAAAAAACAAAATTTAATCGCAATATTTTTAGAACCTTTTGTTATTTTGTTTACTGGAAAATATCAACATATACACAATCACTTTTTCAACTTCTACTTTCTATAGGAATGTTTCACTCTCTACCTTAGTATTTTACCAAAGAAATTTATTTCAAGCTTATACATAAATTTAGTAATCTAAAGAAGGTGTCGCCAAACAAAAATCAAACAATGTATACAAAAGTATGTTTATATACATTTTTGTTACTATCATGTCACTGATAAGGTGGAATAAGCAAAAAAGGCTACCTAGCATGACTCATAAACTCTAGTAACACACCCTTCATAAAAATTACTGGTTGTAATTGGATATGAGCTCATTATTAAGGGTGTTTTCACTGTGGTGCATGCCCCTGTGTCTTTAGCTTAAGCAAGCTTCCCAGTACGAATGAATCCTCATAGGATAATTATTGCGTTTTCAAAAGGTACCATGGCATTGTTACTTCACTTCGGCGCCGTTAGATGAAGGCAAGCTATTGCATTAAATTCTTAATACCGAAGAGTACAGGTACTGATCTTTTAATGAATATGTTTTTATTTAAACCGCACGTTGTGTGATTATATCCTAGTTATCCAGAGGAAAGTCTGAAATGTTCACTTTCAGTATTTGGCTATCTCAATGAGAGACCACCTATTCAATATTTTTTGTAACATTATTATACTGTTTATATTTAGTCTGCAATCGATGTTAACCAATTCAAAAGAGAAAAAGTAAGGAATTAAATAAAACAATAATTAATTAAATAATTTAAGAAATCGAGCCCTTGATAGAGAAGATATACCTGGTTAACTGTAGTAATTGCCAAGGACTGGTATATTTAAGAAATAAAAAGTCTTGTCTTCAATTTCTTCATATATGTATATGTTTGACTAAACGTTAAAATGGTTTTTAATGTGCAAAAGAGATATTTGAAAGTGAATATATTGTATGGAGAGGTTAGTCTGAAATTTTTGCAGTGACTGTTCTCCTATGGAGTTTATCTTTATTTATTTCTATTTTACATTCGCATGGCTAATTTTTTTTTACGTTCATAACTTAATGGTGTGGCATAAAGTACCAAGTGATTCATCAGTAGTAATCTTGTTTTTCCTTTTTTCCTTTAATGATATATAGAAATCTAAAAGAAAGATTTATTTATGTCTAATAACACCTAAATTATAATTTGATTATAGATTCTTAAATCAGTTAAATACAAATTTCCAATACATACAAAACCGTATTTGATATATAACAAAAATATAAAGGCAATCCTACAACGAAATCCAAGCGCATTATGTTCAATTAATGACATAAAGATTTTAATTAAAAAAAATTAAAATAAAATTTAAATTTTAAATGAATAAATTTTAAAAAAATATTGATTGAAATAATGATCAAAATTTAAATATTAAAAACTCCTAACGAGTCTATTGTATGGGCAGAGAACATCGTGTAGCTATAAATAAAAATCAGAATGTTAGAATGCCAATATAAAAATATAATATTAAGTTTTGAATTAAATTATCATTAAGCCACTTAAATTTCATGTATCCATTTTAAAATTAATAGAATGTTTATTTTTATTTTATAGTAATCATTTCTAAAGTTAATCTTATATATCTTTTATTTTAGTTTGCGTTCGCAGAAAAGGGCTAAACTACACACATACGGGAAAAAATAATGCATTTTTAAAGAGTAACATTTCATTCCTTTTTTCTACATAATTTTAAACTCCTATTATTACGGCACAAGTCAAACATTTTATTGTTACATTTTAGCTTCCTATAAAATACTGCTCATACAACAATTAAAAAAAAATGCAAATCACTCCCAGATATTGTAGTTATGTAGCCAAAAAACTACTAGTGTTACATATATTTGCTTGTGTAGCTTCTTTTATAGACCAGTTTAATAAAATTGCCATTGCTAAGCGTACGATATGTCGAGAAGAACCAAAAAGTGCGAAACGCGTCCATGCACCGATAAACAATGGCAGTATATTTTTACCAGTCTAATGTGTGCCCAAACATATACATCAAAAAAATAAAAATAATCTTTGTTTATTTCTTTATAAAGTTTTAAAATTTAGTAGAAAATCTTTAAAATAATCTGGAAATATCTACAGCCTGAGCATAAGCCGAAACTTTTTCTCGTAGCTATAAATATAAACCAGAATAAATTACATTCTACAACATTTATTATATTATTTTATATTGGTTGAATTTATTAAACTAAAAATTTATTTTCTTAAAATGCTTAATTGACAAGTGGTGCCTAAACAACGGATTACAATCATCAGAAGAAAAAACTAAAATTACATTTTTCACCAGACACGATATTGGTCAAAAAAATTCAATCACATTAGGAAGCCGGAAACTACCATTTGCCAGCCAAGTTAAGTACCTAGGCATGTTTTTAGATAACAAACTTAATTGGGAACAGCACAATGAATATGTGGTCAATAGATGCATAAGGGCTTGAATTTTTTACGAACGGTAGGGAAAACATTGTGGGGTGCTGAACCCAGTACTTGTTTGCTTTATTATAAAGCATATTTGAGGTCAATATTAGACTATGGTGTTGCACCTTATGGATCAGCGAGCAGATACTTGTTAAAGAAAATTGATGTGATCCGAAATAAAGCATTGAGAATATGCCTAGGGGCAATGTGTTCTACTCCAATTGAGGCACTACATGCTGAGGCGATGGAGCCAAAGTTATGGCTGAGACGAAAATTCCTTGCGGAGAAATTTGTACTAAAGGTTATAGAAAAAAATTATAAAATAACGTCTAGTATAGCAAAACTCAATATTTACGATTTAACACATAAATATTGGAATAAAAAGACGTCTCCACCTTTGTGTGAGGCATTCAGAAATACCTCTGAATTGCATGATCGGGTTTGTCAAATACGACATACCACAAAATCTTACTTTGATCTCTTCAATAAAATTGACATTATGTACTCTACGTTTACAGAGATACCGACAATAAACAACAACGCATTAAGATTCTTGTTGAATCCGCTCAATACACACATATACTGTGACGCATCCAAAACACCGGATGGGGTTGACTGTGCTTTTATTGAGGCAGTTAAGAAAGATACACGTCAATATAAGTTACCCGATGATACTAGTGTTTTCTCAACTGAAACTTACGCGATTCTGTATGCCCTGGAATACATTTGTACTCATAAACTAAAAGCTGTTACGATTTTATCAGACTCGCGTTCTGTACTGCAGGGATTGGAGTCATCATGTCAACCAGGACAAAGATTGAAAAATATTATTCAACAGATAAAAACCAAATTAGTTATGCTCTCGGAGAAAAAGATAGCGATAAACTTTGTGTGGGTCAAGGCTCATGTGGGCATCGAGTGTAATGAAACCGCAGACAGATTAGCCAAAGATAGCGGTAAATTGAGTCATTTAGCTGAGGAAAAAATAACATTGGAAGATGCCATAGGTGTTGCCCAAGAAAACCACTTCATCCAGATCCGCAACAATTCACTTAGAACTACCTAGTAGCGTGTGGTTTACTAGCTTTAGTATCCCACGAAAATATATATCGACAATTAGTAGACTTAAGTTTGGGCATGGATGCTATCCAACACATTTAGCAAAGCTACAGATTATTGAAGACAATAATTGTGATACTTGCAACACCGAAGGCGACCTGGACCACATAATGTTTGATTGCAAAAAACATTACCTGACTTGTCGGGAAGTTTATGATGATATAGCTGCACTAAAGGTAGAAAGGCCTTTTAATCTACTTCATGTGCTAACCTTGAAGAGGAAAGAGATATTAGACTTTATCATAAAAATTTTTAGAAATTCTGGCGGAAAAATTTAAATTTAGGTTAAATTTAGCTTCGAGTCCGTATGTGTATGTAATTCCTTTGTCAAAAAATCCTATCTATCCACGGCTCAGTTTTGTTTGTGTTTAAAAGTCGCCTTGAAGAGCCTTTAGGCGTGAAAAGTCTCTCTGTCCAACCCTTGTGACATCTTCTTCGAAGTGATTTCCTTTTGTGAGTTAGGGCCTGGATGCATGGACAATGTCCGAAATGTCATTATAGTCTAATTACAGGACATTCGAAAAAACAAGAGAGCATGTATACATTAATAAAATAAGAAGTATACTACATAAAATATAAATATAACAAGGAAGAAAAAACATAAAATAAAAATGAGAATGAACAATCCATCGCCGTCCCCTACCAATCCCGAATGATGCTTGTTCATACACTCAACATTATCTCATTATATTGTATTTGTAATCTCTATTTTGCAATTTATATTTCAAAACGGCTTGTATGTAGTTATTAAATGTGTTTGTCATACTTAATTCACAAATGTTTTCTAGTGCGATTGTAGGAATTTACCCTTCATTAAGTCCAATATTAATGCACACCTCATTAACTTACTTGTACCTACATGCACGCATGCCAGCGTGCATACATAAATAATAAAACTGTAATATTAACATTAACAAAGAATGTCCCTTCGAAAAGCAATTACACTTAATTTTGGTGCTTGTTCATTATAAACATCAGAATTTATATATGGGCAATTATAAGTAAAACAGTACCCCATCCGTTGTTTTGATTTATTTTCGTTACAGATGACATACATCAAAATTAATTTCAAGCGTAATTGACATTTTGAGGAAGAATTGCATCGGATCCCGTGTTTTCAGATATTTACGCAGCGCGCGCTTGGATTCCATCGGAGCAGCTGATACTTTTACATCTTGTTGTCGCTTATTAAAAAGTGATTTCAAGTTTACCCGCCTGTCCTTGAATGAACGAATAATATTTTGAAATAACCGTTCTTATATGTATGAATGTATGTACACCAATCTATTTATTACGTATGAGTAATTTTAATTTTAAAATTCTCCATGGTATTCCTCACAATTATTTCTTGATATTTTGTATTTATTCAATTAGGTATATAAAATTTTCCGTAGAGCTTCGGGCATATAATACATTATCAAGTCCACATGACGTTGAAAAATGTATCCTTTAAATAAGTGAATAATTCTTAAACTCGTCCAGATATTAAACAATAGTAGTGGGAATTCTTACATCTCTCATGATATAAGCTTCAAATTTGAAGAGCTGGTTCATTTAAGATATCATCTTCCATCGTCCTCTGTAGAGTAGTTTTTCTTGCAGCGAAGTTGTGAAGTAACAAATCTATGAAATACTTGACACGCATAAACTATGCACTAAATGTTTTTAGCGGGTTTGAAAACCTTCATAAATTTGTACCCCAGTTGCGCTTATATATACACTACTAAAAAGTGAATTACGCAGAAATGCTTTTTTAAACTAATAATTGACATAATATAAAAAACAGCAAAAAAGTAAATAAATTCATTTTAGATGTCGTCAATTTATATTTTCTTTCTTTCTTTAGTAAGAAAAACGACTTTCCAATGTGCGTTCCAATAATTTAATTATACAAAATCAAACTCTAAATAGTTTTACACGCTCAATATATGTGTCAAGAAAGCATGACTTGCGAGGTATTCGCAAAAAACTGTTTTTCGATCAAACTAAAAACCTACTTCCGGTAGGAATTTCGAAAAACTAATTTCATAAATTTTTATTCAAATTCACTTTTGACTAGTTTTATATTCTTCAAAAATATGGCTAAACATAATAGATGACTACTAAAATAACCTACCACTTCCGGTCTACCGATTTCATTGAAAATCTAGTCAGATACCCCGAGGAAGATTATATTCCTAAATTTAAAGTCTGGTATTGATATATTTTACCGGTTGGTCTCTAATGTGATCACAGAGAGAGATACACAGACACAGAGAGAGACATTTTTTAAACTGTTTTTTCTATGTCAGGAAACTTCAAAACGTGGACATCTGCAAAAGATGCAGGTCGAAAATTTTCGTCATTACAATACTTCCTTATACTAAGTATAAGAAAGTAAAAAGTGGAAACGAAATAATTGATGTATTCAATAATTAGGATCTGAAGAAATAATTTGCAAGTCATAATTTGCTTTTCGGAAATATGTTTATGAAAAGCAACCACCCTAATAAGTTATTAATACTACCTTTGTATTCAAAAAGCAACGAAAAGTAATAAAAATGTACGTTGTCACCAAATGAACGGCTAAATTCTGAAATCATAGGACGGTTTAAGCCATTGTATTAGAAATTGAATTTTCAAAAGAAGTGCTTGAATTAATTATTTTTTTCTTAATATAATTTATGCTCTATGAAGTAATGCGTAGTAGAAGCTTGAAAACAGCTTCTCCAAAGCAAGTAAAGAAAAATTAAATCAAATTAGCAATTTCTTGAGTAATAGCACCTTGTAGGATACTTGTGATAATTTGATAAAGCGGCTAATTAAATGCAGGAACTAATGTCTGTACTTCAATAAATATTTACAATCAACATTTAAATGATTAAGAGAGATATAAAAATAGTAATGTGCATAAGGGATAACTTGCCTTGAGTTTCAAATATAACAAGGGTTTTAAACAAAGCATACATAATAATATTACGTATTTATTACACTTATTATTAGTACAGATAATTTAAAATTATTCAATATTTTATGTTAAAATTTCCACCAGACAATCTTCTCACATCTGCATGATGTTTATTCAAGCATAGTTGGTAATTGCCATAGTGAAGCGTTAGCATGGCAAATAGCTCGTTAAAATTTGGAAGAACATTTATTAATTGTGAAAATCCCAAAAATGTATGTAATTGTAACAGTAACAGTTGTTTATTTAGAAATGGATATGACATGAATATTTTAATAATTCTTTGAAATAAATAGCTCTAAAAGGACGTATCAATGACATAAAAAAATACTAATCTAACTTATTCTTTTCCTTTTCATTATTGTAGATACCTTTCTGCTGTTATATAGAAAATCTACCATTTACTTACAAATATCTACATAATTTTGTTTGCACGTTTATTAAAAAAAAATTATTAATTTTTCTAATCATTGACTGGTGGCCGACGGAGAACCTTCGACAAATCAATTTCTTGAATACTGAAGTATGCAGAACTATTATCGTCCTTACGTAAGATCATACTCCAACCGTCATTACTAGGGAGCGGACACGTACGGTTGATGACTCATCGCCCATGGACGCATTATTGAAATGTTGTATTTTTAAAGTCGTTTTAATTTTATTTATATAATTGGATAACAAGTGGCTGGTGATCTATAAAATACAAAATACCTTATTATTTGTTCATTTTCTCTTCTGTAAGACTTGTTCTCTTTGAATTAAGTACATCCTAGTAAATAGAAAACGTCCTTTCTACATCACAACTGGTTATATGTGCGTACTGGAAATATTCTTTTATTTCAGCGTATTTAGCTTACACAATTGCCGCAATGTTATTAAATCTGGATTTCTATTAAAAACTCCGTCTAACTTTTGCCGAAGGCCACATCCGAAGTCACACTTTTGAAATTATTAATAGCCCACGTCTAAAGTGGTTAATCCATCTTTTAATTTGAGATTTCGATTTTCAAAGTATGTGATTAGTATAGGCAAATTTCCAAAGTGTTCCTGAAGGAATAACATTGTTGTGTATCACTATCACTATCACTAACATGATTTTTTAAATTTGGGATTTGTGTTAGTTCCTTGCACTCAGAAATACTTCGAGCATCGTCATTTAAACATGTAACGAAATTTTGTAAACTATCGAAATTCTCTGCATAAAAACTATTTCTATGTATGTTTTAGCAAAGCAAAGTGACGAACGTGCGATATTTTGGCATTCTGTAACGATATTTTACAGACTACGTAATAAATTTCGGAATCACCGAGAATTCATTTTCATATCAGAAAAAGTAACATAAACAACGTTCTTGATCTAAATAAATGATAACTAAAAATTTACGCCTATGTTACCGAAACTAAACGAAATCCAGTGCACACTTACGTCTAGATAATTGGGAGAAGTCGATTCAATAAACCGGTATTAAACAGACATTACAAAAATTACGAAGTACGTAAAAAACAGTCAAAACAATGAAAAAACGAAACTAACGTAAGTATGAATGAAAATTTTATTTCTCTTACGAAATATAAGGTAAATATAATCATTTTTAAAAACCCCTCACGCTCCTATCTACGCCGATGAGAAAATGATTTTTCTCATACATTCCTCATTTTATGGGCATTTTTTGCTCTCATTCTCGGGCACTTTTCGGGCGTAAACAGATGTTGCAGTCCACCATATGAATTAGTGCTATTCAGTTAGCGTGTGTTGTTTCTTTGCTCCGTTGTAAGTTCGTCGTAGTTTAAACCGGTCATATCCGCGCCCTAGTTATTACCAATGCAATTAACATATATAAAGTGATTATACTGATATATAGAGAACATATAATATAAACTTTTCATGAAATCCTTTTTTAGGGGACGAATACTGAATTTAAAACCAAAGAAATAAAAAAAATGTATCCTAGGAAATGTAAATAAAACTACATATTTGAAAACATCTCAACATCACCGTTATCTAGCATATAATCTTACAGTATTACAATACAATAAAAACATTCCCAAAAACAAGAAAACGATGATAAGAAACCATATTAGGTCATCGTGTAATCTTGAGAATTTCCTCTTCTCTTAAAGCGAGCGGGTACAAAACATTTTAACACATATATAAAAGACTTAACTGGAAGACATAACTCACCGTTGAGGATGAATCGCTTCACAACTATTAAAACGAAAACAACAAAAAGAAAAAAGCTCGAAGATAAGGGAATGAGAAAATACAGAAAAGAAGAGACTCTGCCGCGATGTTCTCTTGTTATTATTGTTGTGTATATATATAGATCTATCAGTTTAATTAATTAATACGTTTAGTGCGGTGGAGTGTTGAGCCAAAGGCCAAACGAAGAGACTAGTTTTGCAAGTCACCGTATTGAAAAATTACAATTATTCATGCCTGTCATTCATATAATTCAGTTAAAACGTTTCCTTTGATGTATTTTTCTTTTATATTAACAAGAGAGGTCGGACCCGACACTCTACATGGTATAAGTAGGCACGGACATGTGTATGTTTATTAGGATTACAAAGATAACACCATAAACGTATCCGTACTATATAATGTGTGTCATAATATTATAATTTGAACTTTTCTGACTTTTGAATCCTCTACCTACATGCAATAAAATAATATGAATATGGATGAACTGGCTTGTTTTAAATGCTTCGTTTATTATTATTCTATAGAGAAATTCATGAAGCGAAATAAAATTAATATATTCAGAGAAACAAACAAAAGCAGTTATATGCGTAATATTATTGAATCCATACGTACATCTTGGATTCAATAAAATTGCACATTCATCGAATATTTTCCACATCACATTCGTCTACTTATAATATTGTTTAGTGTTGCAAATTATATCTTCACTGTTGTTATTCAAAGGTCCTTTACTATCACGCAGTGTGGTAGTTCGTCGTTCGAATACCTGAATATAGTCGAGGAATGCTTTCTAATTAGATTGTACAATCATTTACCTAACAGCATAAATAATTTAGACACCAAGAAATTTGAAAAAGGAATTAAAAGTGCTCTTATACAAAAATAATATTATTCACTCGAGGAGTATTTGTGTGATGAGTTGATGTAGCTGACTGTCCTTATTTGTTACCTCCTTGTTGTTTTAACTATGTATGCTTCATATACATTTTACTTATTGTACTTTGACAATGATATTTTACCTACGAGTATGTAAAACTGACCTTTATCTTGTATTATTTAATACAATAAAGACGATTATCTAATCTAATGTATGAGAAAATTCTACATTTGTCTATATTTAAATGAAATTGTTCTTTTCACACCAACTCCAAAGTGAATACAAATCCTCAATCGCTGTAATGCACTGAATTTTTTATTAAATAATCTGCATACGGCAAGCATTTCAAAGAGATACCATCGACAACGTCGTTAATAAATACAAAAAATAGAAACGGCCCCATTATCGAGCCCTGGGGTACGCCACTAGTAGAAGCACGAGAAACGGATGCTGACCTGGTCTAACGCTTTGGAGAAGTCAGCATATTTAGTCCACTTGATGACGCACATCCAAACACCCGGACACATTATGTACCAGTGAGCATACATTGCTGGTAGTAGATTTTCCTTTAACGAATCAATGCTGATCCATTGCTAAATAATTTGATACGTGGTTATATATTTGTTTGAAGAGCATACATCTAAACCTTAGATACGTTCGATATAAAAGAAATAATGGAAATATATTTCATGAAGTGAAACAATTTCCACAGTGCGAAAGAATTATTAACAATTATAAGATTCATAATTAAAAATGATTCTGTAGTGAATTCTAAACCTTTTGTCATCTGTAAAAGCCGAACCTACATCTCAAAAGTTAAACTTCTGAGCATTATAATTTTAAATAATTCATTCGCGCTGAAAAAAACGTTCATTTTATTAAATAGCATGCAACAAGAAGCATATCATATCTTAATAAAATTTAAAACGTGAAAAATGAATCGAACTCATATCCCGTCTGGTGCAGTTGGTAACACGCAAGTCCGGAAAATCTTACACACGCAAGTTCAAAGAATAAAATACATTTATTTATGGATTTCTTGAGTAGGTATTACTATTAGCTGATTCCAGATGTGAATATCAAATGTAGATATTCTACTGTTATGCAATACAGTACGAGTCACTGATTGCAAGTAATATGCAAGTATATACACGACTTTTAAATTATTCACTTCCAGTTCAGTACTCTGATATATAGAACATATGGGTTACTGAATATTTCTTGAAAACATACTTTACATCTTTTGAAGTAATGCCCAGAAAATTCCCAAGAAACTAACGCTTTAAAATGATCTTATATGAGTGACCCGGAGCAGTATGTTCATTTTGTTATTACACGTAGTTGTCTGAAAGTTACGCATTTAGCATTAGCGTTTCCAATTACAAATGGATTGACGAGAATAAAAATATTACTTCGTATGATGCTATCCTATAGCTTCTCAAGCTTTCTTAGAAAAAATTTTTACAAGCAAAAAAAAAGGGTAGCACAATTCAGAAATATATAAAAATAGTGAAAACAGATAAGATTTTACATTCTAGAGTTTATAAGCTAAATTGTGAATGTATGCCATACATCAAACACCTTGGAGATCTTTTTCTACAAGTATAAAGGAACACGAGCGAAGCTATAGCCTAGAATAAACACATTGCATGGTCTGTCAAGGCTACTGATTAAGAGAACTTCACAATATGAATTGTATTTCTAAATAAAATTTCTTAATTTATAGCTCTTGTGAAGGATTATTTTGCACGAAATCCAACAGCTTGCTAATTATCAGTGAATTTATTTTGTAACATAACAATCAAGAAATGAAACCCACGTCGTTCCAGTAATAGTCAAATAGATCAGTTCATAATAAATTTCTTCTAAGATTTTCGACGATACTAAGATTGTATATAAAATTCGACCAACTGAAGATCTTCATATGTAATTGAAAGTAACATATGTATATATATGATATAAGCATTTGTGAACAAGTTGATTATTCTCTTGAATAATGTGAGAGATAGTATGAAAAAGAAACTATTGACATATTGGGAATTGGCTCAACTTTTCCATAATCAACTATACTTACACTATTCGTTTTTTCTATATCATCTTCGGTATTATCATCAAATTTGTATCGAAATTTGTTTAAAAGGAAGAGGCAGAATACTAAAATTATTATGTTTTGGAATCTTGGTACGTATTTTACGTATACGTTTTTATTACTAAATTTATTTCTAAAAAAATTGCTTTCAATTGTATAACTAATATGCCACAACAGCAGAGTAACATATTTGCACAATCACTCAAAATTAATTACTATTTAATATAATGAGATAATTACATAATAAAAGGGCAACTAAAACTCTAATTATTGTACGTACCCTGGTATATATTATGACACTGTCATTATTAATGGTTTCTTTAACAAATTTCATATTTTCAATTACCAATCAAAGTTCACTTAATTAACTCGATAGCACGACTGCACTTTTAATTTGCAATAGAACAACGGTACACATCAACTTGGTGTGTTAAAATTGAATACAAGAAAGACGATCGATAGGAATTTCTAATACAAGTCTTCGGAAAAGCTATCTGTTCATACAAATTGATCTTAAACTGAATATTCGATATGGTAGTTTTTGCATTGTTCAGGTCGATAATGTAGCAAAAACGGCTGAATGTGTTGGGTAAAGAACACCTGCAATTATATTTAGTTGGGATGTATACACATTCTTATCTTTCCGCTTTTTTTGCTCTTTTCATAAACGTTTTAGAGCATGAGTAAATTAATAGGAAGGAAAAAATAAAATTGCGGCTTTAGTGCACGTAATGCATATATAATTTCAACCTTGACTGACACTATAACGAAACGATAACGTTTTATGCATTATTGCCGTAGAAATGCGCTTGTGTATAAATATTAACAAATTCGTTGCGTTTTATACTACATTTTCTATTGATTTTTTTTATTCGAGTTCTATAAAAGTGAAAATGTGGACGGCAAAAATCCAAATTCAATTAAAATTAGAAATCAATTAAATTTGTATACATAATCGTAGATACCTATTAACTGTTCATTGCATGTGTTACAAAGCTGACAAAATCAACGTAAACTCAGTGGTTCTTAAAAGCGATACTTAACAAATTCTGCCTAAATCACTTTCGCAGTTGCTTGTTGACAAATAAGTATTGTATATGTCTACCGCCTGTACTAATACAGTAATGTAATGTTTGTTTTCCTTTCAAGGAAAAGCGTTCAGATCCATAGGCTATCATTATCACTCATAATTGCAAATTGTAATGTAAATTGCTGAAAAAGTGCAGATAAAATAAAAAGCTTTCTATCTTTATAAAAAGTAAAAGAATAAGCGTAAGATGCAAGATGGAAATTTATAAAACTTCTTACGAATGAAAATAAGAAACACCTAAAAAGATTGGGAGAGAGCGCGAAAGGAAAATATAGAGCCCAAAACAAGTAAGAAGCGGAGTATATTTGAACTGTCTGAATACCGAAATTTATCAAAACTGAAATGAGAATACACAATGGAGTAAATGTACTGAGGATGCAAAGAAGGCAGAGGAGCCAAAATTATTACGCTAGCGATAGTCAGAAGATCAAGCCAGAAAGAGAGCGATAAGAAAAGTATAGGGTCCAAAACAAGTAAGAAGCGGAATATATTTCAACTGTGTGAATACCGAAATTTATCAAATATGGAAGTGAGACTACACAATGAGAATCATAAATGTACTGAGGATGCAAAGAAGGAAGAGGAGCCAAAAGAATTACGGAAGTGACAGTCAGAAGATCAAGCCAGAAAGACTTTTTGACAATAGAAATAAGGAGCAGGAGGAATCAAATCCAAGATAGAATATATTGAAAAGAAGAATAGAATAAGAAAGGAATTACAATTACAATATAAAAGAAACCAACCAGTAGAAGAACAGACTTACTCATCACAAGAAGCGAATCAAAGACAATAGACGAAGATAATAATGTCTCGAATTGCTATTTTTTTGGGAATAAAAGGTTATACGAAGATAAAAAGAAACTCCTCATAATAATTTTAATGCAATGTTAGAAAATAGGTACTATTTTAAAATTACGTGAAATGTGACTAAATTTAAGAAAACAAAATTAGGATTTTATGAAGAAAAACAAAAAAAAAGTTATTAAGAGATAATTTTTGATTGTTAAATTAGACACAAGTAAATTTTTATATCTAATGCTTAATGTATATAAATCTATTTAAAAACATAATGAACTGATTCAAAGCATTCTAATATATATGAAGATTGGATAAGGTAAAGAAGTGGAGCCTAAACAAGATTTGCCAACTAGAGAATCGTATAAAATTGGACTACATACTTCTAGAAGTAAATATTGTTAATACATTCTGGAAGCAGAAGAAATCATTAAAAATTTTGCAGACCATAGACGGTTTGCAGTATATTTTTGACGAACATTGAAGAGTGCTGGTACTCCGAAGTTTGTGATTTTAACTGAAACAAAGTCAGTTGTCATTGAAAGTCAGATTAGAATATTTATCGGCATAAATAAATTAATCACGTAACATCTGATAAATCGTGAAAGTATTAACACAGCAAATTCATATTCTAGTTAAAAGATTTGTCAATTGTCAACTAAATAACAGATTTTGATTTATGTTTCAAAATATTTGACATTTATAACTGTATATTAATTATCTAAAGTTAACAATAGAAATTTAATATATCAACTGCTTACTTAAACATGCTCTTATATAACAAGAACCCAAATGAGATTAAGAATATAGATTCATCAAAGATGGAAAGGTATACTGTTGAATACCCGTCAAGAACAGTATAATCTACATTTATAGTAGCAGTAACTACATATATTATCTATATATTAATACGTGAAGAAAAAACTCTGTACCCCTTTTTAAGCAAATTGCGCGCACGGAGGAGTACGAGATTTTGGCATAGTTAAGGTTTATATTATTATGCAGAATAAGTGCAGAATGATAAACTGTATATATAATATGTGTATACAAATACATTAAATTAAATAAAATAAAACATCCATATATTAATACGTGAAGAAAAAAACTGTTTGGGTGAAATATAAAATACGTCAATGTGAAACACATAGTCTGTGGTCTAACAGTCGCACAGAGTAGATATTGTCTCTAAGGAATTTATACGAGTATATAGTACCTATGTATTACCAATACATTAAATAAAATAAAATAAAACATTCATTGTTAAACATAATATATTAATACCTGAAGAAAAAACTTTGTACCAGTTTTTAAGCATATTGGGCGTACGCTGGAGTGTGAGATTTGGTACAGTGAAAGTTCATATGGAGAAGGAATGCATAAATGTAGAATGTATGTATAATATGTGTTACAAACACTTTAAATTAATTAAATAATAGGTCGAATTTCGACCACTGGGCGACCACTAGTATATAATTATTGCTTTACTGATATTTTCTGTACAGGAAGGAACAAACAACCATTTCTATTTTACTGTACCACTTGATACAGAATTTGGTCTAATTTTGGGTTTTAATAAAATGCAAATCCTTTTCTATTACGTGATATTTCGGAATTTTATTTCTTCATTCCTCAAACCTATATAATAGATAAGGTATTACAAAAAGACCATTAAAGCAGTAAAAGAAAGATCTTTTTAACAAACTTACATTAAAATATTGTTGTTGAAACGAGTGCATGCGATGATTTTTATTATATATAAATGAAACAATACGATGAAAAATTAAAGTTAATAAGTATAATTGTACGGCACACATAACACATTCAAAATCTCTAAAATTACCTATGTATTAGAAAAGGGAATTAAAGTACATATTGCATTATATATAAAAATCTGGTGCCCATATTTACAGCAGTATCTTAATGCAAGCTTGACAAAATATACTTTTTTGTGAATCGTAAGGGTCCTTTTGTATTTCGTTATACAGGTGTGAAGAAGGACAAATTTCTGAAATGATTAATGTATTCTTTAGTAGTTAATTTAGTTCTTGACAAAATATTTTAAAATGACTTCCGTATGCAATAATCCGATTACATGATCCCATATAGCAATAAGGATGCCCTCAGCCGCTCGAAAATTCGGGCTTGATACATCGAGAAACTCTCAAGCCTCTTTTAAACACATGTGAATTTTTTGTTTTAAATAAGATGCATCACAATCAGTGTATTTGATATATGTATAAATATCAGCATCCGTATTTGTTTAATTCAAATACTTCAAGGCATATATTAAAATAACACAGTGAAATACATAAACAGGTTGCAAAAGATCACGAGCAAGATCTGACATTAATTTCCGCAATTTATGCGCTTTCTGCAGTGTAATTCTATTTAATTTAATGACAGTCGCAAAAAGGATAGGAAAAACTAACGAATATAGTAAGAGCTAAGTAAAAAATTAATTGAAAGCGCCACTGCTCTTCACAAAAGTGCATTTTCCATTATTCTTGTTTTGCTCATTTATACTTACAGAGAGAGGTATTGGATAATTCTAGTCATGAACTTGAATAGCATGTGCATATGATAGTAATACAGACTTCTCAATATTACTCACTAATTAATATAAGGCAGCTATAACTAGCAATTTCAACAAAACACCAGCGCAGCACATAAACATCTTTATTTAGATCTATACCTTAAAATTACTTCTAACACCGACTACCATGCTTGCAGCAAATTACGGTGTTATGGTTGATGTAAAATGAGCAGACTTAAGACGAGAATTATCTTTGTGAATTGTGTAAAAACTGACTGATTTAACATCCCAGATAAAATTGATATCTTCTCTTTTCGATAACATCGCAGGCAAATTTTAAAAACTTAATTACTATCACCAACCCAAATAACAAGCTGTGGGTATACCTAAATGAAAATTATTTATCATGAATTTTCCAATGCACAAAGTTGGATGGATATTGCAAATATATTACATTTTGCTACACGACAATTGTGTGCAATAAAATTGGAAAAAATACGCTCCCCTAGAAAATACAACAAACTGGGCGCAATACTATTACAATAAAGACTAAATACATTTGAAACCCGACTAAAAGGTTCCGCGATACTATTATGTATTTCATATTGTAGATTAAATTCATATCTTTAATGGAAACTTGTCAAGTTTGATCTGGAGGTTTAACAATTTACACTAAATTTTCTGTGCTTATCAGGACAATGCAAGTAACCTGGTATAGTTTCTATATTTTACTATTTTTTTTAAGGATAATACACCATACGTGCCTGCGGGAAGTTGGGTTGCTTTTGTTTTTCATAAATGTTTTTGGTAAGATTTCATAACTTTTTGTTCAGTTAATATCTATACATTAAGTTTCCAGGGAGCCACTTGGCGGTACCAGCGCGTCATTGTCCTTTATAGATGTTGATTTGCTCTTCCCGCTAGGCTCACTGCTACGCTTTACTCTCACCCTGCCATTTTTCCGTACGCTGCATGCCGCATCATTGCCGAGTAGTGGGTAATAATAATAAGGATAATTATGATACTTATTGGAATTTTACTCTAATTCTCTTATAACCAGCTACTTAGACACTATCTGCGCTCAAAATTTAAAAATTCTAACGTAATGGGAAGTACCCTTGGCCAGGCAATGCCCAACATAATATTTTTTTGGTTATCTTAGCTCCTATGAAAAAAGTCAGCCATATAACTCAAATGACAACCGAGATAAAGGGAGATCGAAAATGGTTCGAATGAGTTCTTGTAAATATTGTCTGTACAGACCGGTCTTTTGTTGATGCGGGTACTTGGACCCCCGCACTCCGTGCGTTTAGATTTCCCTCAACATGTTTATTGCAGGACTTTCATTGGAATAGAGGAATGCCTATTATTTGCCATAGCTTACAATATAATAATCAAACCAATTAAAAAAAAAGTGTCACTAAAAAAAATCTAACTAAAATGTCATATAATTGCAGCCGGTATAATATAATATTACTCATCCTAAATCAAAGCCTTCCAATATATCCAAAACTTTAAAATAAAATAAAATATAAAACAGGTCTAGTTTATCTATTTTCCAAATAATTGTTTCGTCATCTAAAATTATTATATTTTAAATTCGTGTCTATAACCTCTCATCATAACATTTTCTGTTGCAGAATTAAAAGAGTTTGAAATGAAAAATACCATCACAGATAACTAAGTCTACATATGTAAATTCATTTCGTTCAAAATTAAATACAATGCAAAAACAGGATAAACTAGGTTTTGAAATAAATAATTTGATAAATAATTCATTCATGTGGGCACCATTAGAACACTTACAGTCTTAAATACAGAAACTTGTTTGAAATTTAAAAAATGTCGCTCTTACAAATTAAGCTTATCATTTCCATATAAAAACATACACTAATTAAAAATTGATCATTAATTGGCTTAATTAGCCATAAATAGGTTACATATCTCTGGATAACCAGCAAAAGCTTCTGGAATTAACTGCCTGCATACACATAACAGCTGCATTACAAAGTATACGATGTTGAAGTTAAAACTATGTGTGGATAATTACCTGAAATTCAATTTCAATTAATGCGCGATAAGGTATGTTATCGAAACCTATAATTCGAACGTTATTCTATACGGAAAAGGGCATAAATGAAGACATAAAATTTTGATTTTTTGATCTATTTTAAATTAAGGACATAATGCCCAGTCATCCGTATAACTGAGCGTTAAATTCGTTCGGAGCACAAGAGACAACAAAGGGGGACAAGGTGCCCCCTGTTGTCGGCAATTAAAAACTTTTTAACTCTATGCAGGCTATATATAATTAATGGGTTTTTAGTTTCTTCTTTTTATATTCACATAGTTGTCTTTATATCTTCCTCTGATATAAAACAAAACGTATATGTAATAAAATTTTTTATTGCAAAGCACTAACGATCTTTGACTACAGTAAGTATATTTATATATACATATGCATGTGTATCGCTTATGATATATTTTCGGAGATGTCTAAATAAAAGACTATCCTGTGGTGATCTAAATGTTAGCAAGATAAAGCTGAAAGTAATACTGTATTTGTCAAATAGTTCTGATAATATAAAACAAAAGTCTTATAAACCAAAACATCTTTACAATTACATTATTGAAACAGAATATTGGTCCATACATATATGAATAAATCAAATGCAGAACCAATATAATAACAATAGTAATTTTAATTATACCGTAAACAAAATTACAATATAAATTATAATAGAGTTGTAGCAACAACACAGCTTTATATTGAATTATAAAAAAAGTTACAAATAAATTACAAAATAAAGGTAAGCAAAATGTCTAAATTATTTCAGTTGTTTGTTGAATTCAACGCAAACTAGCTACATTGTCAAAAATGAATTTATCAGTAAAAATTGCGCTGATATCTGTTCTTCGTTCAGCTCGTAATCCAAAATCATATTTTCATAACAATGCCCCATAATCAGTGTTTTGAGCCATCCTTTTTATACAATTATTTCAAAAATCTTCTTCGTTTTCAGTTTATTGCCTCGGAATGTATATTCCTTAGACTTCAGATCCATACTCCAATTTGCTGACAACAAGAACATAATATAGAAAATATATTGTACTAAAGCATTTTAAACGCAGATCCTATAATATTAGCTATGTGCTCAGAAATGTAGGTGTTATACAAAAAAGAACACAGGTCCTTAACGTATGATAAACTAAATATAATATATTGTCAATATAATATCCTGCTTATAAATAGATAATATTGCGTAAAGTTCATAGATAAATCATGATAATAAATTATAAACAGCGTCAGGCCTAAGACAGGTTCTTGCGGTACACCGCTACCTATTGACTGTATTTCAGATACAAGTTATTCAACCTGTACAACCTGTCTTCTATCAGTTGTATAAGCTTTCAACAACTCTTGAGATTTACTTTGCGCTCCATAGGATTCATAGTTTTATAGACGTACACTGTATGACATGGAAACTGCAACACCAAGAAGGGGTGCGGATTTATTGACCAAACTTGGTAGAAACGTATAACTAGTCAAAGGCAATAATTGATTAAAATTTCAAAAAAAAAAACAAAAGACTAACACAATTTAACATAATTTTTATTAATAATGTGTTGAACCGCCCCTATTAGTGTCACACTCCCTCACTCTTCGTGGCATTGATTCGACTAGGTGGTCGATATCCTCTTGGGGTATGGTGTCCCAAGCAACCTGTAATTCATGCCGGAGAGCTATTAGTGTCTGTGGGGGATTGGCTAAATTCATAAGTTTTCGTCCCATAATGTCCCACACATGTTCTATTGGCGAGAGGTCGGGGGATTTGGGTGGCCATGGCAAGATATTGACATGAGCCTCTTCCAAGCGATTTATAGAAATTCTCGCTACGTGGGGAGGGGCATTATCCTGCTGGAAAAGTGGGTCTTCGAGCGTTTGAAGATATGGTAGAATATGGGGTTCTACCACCTCATCAATGTAACGCTGGGCGTTCATGGTGGTTTGGATGAACACCAATTGAGACCTACTCCCATATGCTATAGCACCCCATACCATAACACCCACTGCTCGATGCACATGCCTTTCAACGGAAAGCTGAATATCACGACGTTCCCCACGTCTTCGTCTGACCCTCATACGGCCATCATGCATCCCTAGACAAAATCGAGATTCATCACTGAATACCACCCTGTGCCACTCCACGTTCCAGTGCAGTCGCAATCTACACCACTCCAAACGTTGCTGTCGGTGTTGAGCCGTAAGTGGTAACACAAGATGTGGACGATAAGATTGTAAGCCGAAACCCCGAATTCGACGATAAACGGTTCGAAGGGTTACAGGACGACCAATATTACCTAACCACACGTCAGCAATTGATCTGGTACTGGAAAACCTGTCTCTTAGTGCCATTAAGCGAAGGCGGCGGTCCTGTATCTCATTAGTTCTTCTTCGGCCTCCGGTTCCTCTTTGGCGTCTTTCCTGACCTTCCCTAGTCCATGATTGATAACAGCGCATAATGGTGGATTGGTTCCGGTTAAGGCGATTTGCAATTTCCCTGTATGAAAAACCACCTTCTCGCAAACCAATAATTCGACCTCTGTCGAATTCGCTTAATTGGCGATAATTTCCACGTTGCCGCACTCTAGGCATAATAAAACTCTTTAAACACGTTAAACAAAGGTATAATAAGACAAAACCGTTGAAATTAATTTCAAACAAACAATTAATACACCACACATTAATGTCAGCGAAAACTGAATGAAGTGTCAGATGTGTCATGACCACTTGATCTATCGCAACAAAATTTTAATCAATTATTGCTTTTGACTAGTTATACGTTTCTACCAAGTTTGGTCAAAAAATTCGCACCCATTCTTGGTGTTGCACTTTCCATGTCATGCAGCATATTGTTTGTTATACTGTCTGGAAAGGTTTACTCATATCGAAAAAAAATATTTCGGTATTTTCGCTTTTATTTCTTACTTGAAATGCTTCTACAGTACTACAATGCTGTAAAGTTAACAATACTTTTTTTTTAATGCGAATACGCAGCTCGTTCAAAGGAATGATCACTGAATATACTACTATCTATAAAAATTATTGATGACTCTATGTAGATATTATTCATTTTATTTCATATAACATTTTGAATAATATTATTATATAAAAAAATGATATATAGGTATATATATGTATGTATATATGTATGTATGTGTGTTTCTATCTCCAAGCATATCCCACCTTATTCCTTGGCTACACCGTACTGATGATTACCAACGAGTCTGATATACGTGTCTGCGGTTGCTCCAAAGCGGAATTTGCCCATTATCCGTCTTACTGTATATATGACGTTAAAATAAATATTAAGACTCATTAAATGAATTTTATTTAAACTGTCAAAAACTGCCACAAAATGCTCCAAATTTTAATCGATTTAACGATATCTTTTTTGGTATTATTATTTTTGCACCTTCATACAATTCCTCTATTTTATAGGTTGTCCTTTTCAAATTATCAAAAATATTATGGTTGACAGAGCAAGAATTATATCTAATGCACAACTTCTACAATAGCAGAACGAACATTACCACATACACGACACTTTTAGAAACTTATTTTAGTTTTTATACGCATGCAAGACATTCATTACGTATTTATTAAGTACCTTTCATTATTATATTTTCCTGTGTAGTTTACCTTTAGTCTATCAACAGAACTCTGGAAGTTAAAAGGTTTTTTAAAAGTAACTCTGTTTCTAATTAATTTTTTATTCCTTCAATAGACGCCATTGTCGCTCCCAAATAAATCATAAATCAAATTGCTTTAATTTTTTAATTTATACATTTTATTATTATTATCTGTACATAGCTTTAAGTTGAAGCATTTCATTCTGCTTTAACTCCCCAACATTTTGTTCATTTATCGTAATATTGCAGTATTTTTGACTTCTATGGATGCTATTTCTTGTAACGCATATTTTAGTCTTACAAGAGTCACACATTGGCTAAATTGCTGCGGCCCTTTACGAATACTACCATTTCTAATAACTAAGTATGAAGGTTATATATCCAATTCAAAACTATAGACTATCCAATGAACACTAATAACTTAAATTTAATATATAATGATATATTTCTCAGTATTTAAAAGCTTCGGATGGACATCTCATCAGTAGCTTAATGGTGGAGCACAAACGTGGTAATCTCACGACGAGAGTTCGAATGTTACTCGAGATGAAATTTTTATAATAAAATGTTGCTAATTTATATAAGTAATCAATGTTAAGTAGCAAAATTATAATGTTCAATAATTATTCCATACTGAAAAGTCTCTATCATTTATATGTATGAAATAATTGCTTTAAGTACAAATATATCTAGATTATACCGCGGCTAATACAGAATATTCTTGTGGATGCAAAATTTTTAATGAAACTGATATGTAGGTACGTATTAACGAGTAGAATACAAAAGGTATTTTTTATTATAATTTTTTGTCAGAATGTACGACTACGCCTTAGGCTTCATTCTGTTTCCGTTTTACACATGGCAGCACACAGAACACAAATGTTAAATTCAGTTTTAATTCAAAGCGGCACATGGTTTATTATTGCAGTCATTATGTAACCATTCCCGTGTGTGATGTTACAGTTTGCCGCTCGATCATCCTGTGTTCTTTTCCAATTCGATCACATGCAACTGTTATAAAACAATAAAATACTGGGAAACGATTTTGTATTCAATAATAGTGAATTAAAAAAAAAACGAGAGTTTATAAAATTCGTCACAAAAATAATGACTGACTTATAATTATTTAATCTTAAATAAATAACGATAGAAGACATTTGGGCAACTATAGAACCAAAGTCATTACAATTTCCATTAAAAGATATTTGTCAGAACGCACAAGTAATACATTTAATGAATGACAAATACTGATTGTAAGTAAATATTCTTAAAAGCAAAACTGTTATTAATTAGAATAATAAGTATATAGTATATGCAACTGTTACAGAAATATGAACCATTATTTTCGGAGATGAAGCTAAAACGAACGAATATAATATGTCTATATTAATCTACACATTACATCAAAAGAAAATTTAAGCGGTTGCTAACAAAATGTCAAATGAGAATCTTACAATTCGTAGTACCTATAGATAGAAGCTATTTAATTAGAAATGAAAATGACCATTGGAGTATATAAAACAGCAGAAACACCATAAACAAATGCATATTTAAGGTACATATTCACGTAAGGAATAAAAGAATACTAATAAGCTAATGGAGCAAGATAGTAAAACATACATATTGTGGCTGTATCAAGCCAGGCATTTAAAAGAATAGTCCAGTAGGCCACAAGCGAGAAAATATAACATAAGAAGAATGGAAAAAGTATTACAACTGTCCTATAAATTCGGTGTAAACTTGTAGAATATTTTGCAATTTTTTTAAAATAATCAAGCACAATTATTAATTTATTTGTACTTTTGAACATTTTTTCTGAACAATGGAAAAGAATTACCCCGGTGTGCATAAAAATAAAAATCGTACAGTAATTATCGGCCTATATCTCTATTATTTTCAACTTTGCAAAATTGTATTAGAAGGTGTTATACCGCAATCTTCTTCATAGCACTCCCTCCTTTGTTTCACCAAACCAGCATGGATTTATCACTGATCGATCTACACTCACCAAGTTAGCTACAGTATCTCAATACATTGGGGAATCTTTGGATAAGCGGAGGCAGGTGGATGTAATTTATACCGACTTGTGACTAAAATACTATCACATAACCTTGGTTCATTTAGTATCATATACCTACTTGGATTAATATGATAACGCATACTACTCTAGCTACATTCTTACGTCTGGCATCCCTCACGAATCCAACTTGGGTCCGTTACTATTTGTCATATTTATTAATGATTTACTTCTCCAAATCAACTGCCATATTCTTGGATACGCGAGCCAGAGAAATGGAGAATCTTCAAAGAGATCTCGATATGTTGGCGATATGGTGCACGAGATTTAGACTCAAAATAAAAATTAATAAACACTGCGTTGTTACTTTTACACGTTCCTCTACACCGTTTTCTTACTGTTACTATGTTAAAGATAATGGCCCATATAAGAAAATTTCAAGTCGTGGACCTTGGTGTAATTTTTGATTCGTACTTTTAAATCAGGTATTGGAAAAATCCGACAGCCTTTAGACCACTTTGTTTTGTAATGAGTGTCACCAAATATTTTAAGAATATCGGCCAGCTGAAGTTCTTGTACTCGGTTTACCTTATTAATAAAATTGTATATGCAACACTTAACTGACATCCTATTTATGCTTACAACTAGCTGGGGCTGAAATGTAACCAATGTAAGTTTCGCAAGTTTCTATCTTTTAAAATCGATGGAGTTTATCCGGAGAGGGGTACTTCTCAAGCGGATTTATTGTTACGGCACAACTGCTCATCTTTGCAAACAAAAGGAGATGCGTTTTGCAAGAAATTCTTGCATAAACTCGTCGGAAGCAATACTGGAAAAAATATTTGTTACCTCAAGATACGACGTATGCTCAGAAGTAATGAGAATGAACTGTTTACGCTAAATGCGACAACGACTGCAGTTGACTGGAGTCGACTACATGTGAGTGGAGTGACTAAGAACGCAACCAGAAGAGGCGCAGGCCACTAAGTTTAGTGCGCTAGTGCCATGAGCGTGAGGTATTTGGGGGTATGTTCCAATACCAAGTAACATGTAAAATGCAGGCAAATATCGAGGGGCGATATGCAATTAAATTTTTCGTTAAAATAGGAAGATCTGCTTCAGAGATACTACAAATGTTAAGAACAGCATATGGAGATGTTGCGTTGTCGTTAGCACAAGGCTTTCAAAGATGACCATGAAACCATGGAAGATGACCATCGCTTTGGACGGCCGTCCACGTCGAAAACCAATGAAAGCTTGGTGAAGGTACATTCTGCGTTAGCACAAGGCAGACGGTTGACACTTAAGTTGATGGCACATGAGGTCGGCATGAGTAAGGATACTTTTCATTGAATTGTGACAAAGAAACTAGGCATGCGGAAAATTTGTGCAAAGCTGGTGTCCAAAAACTTGTCTGATAAACAAAAGCAAAATCGCTTCTCCATTAGCCAACAACTGCTGGATCGCTTTACAACCAAACCCAACTTCATGCACAGAGTGATAACAGGTGAGGTATCATGGGTATTTGAATTTGAAACACCTGCATCACCGCGGCCGAAGAAAGCTCGCATCGGCACATCCTGAATCAAATCCAGGCTTATCATCATTTTTAATTCGAGTGAAATTGTTCACAAAGAATTCGTACCGCCGGGTAAGGCGGTGAATCAAACTCTTTCGGGAGGTTCTTGAACGTTTGCGGAAAAGAGTTTTGCGTGCGCGACCTGACATTGCCAGCTCGTGGATCCTGCATCATGATAATGCTCCCAGTTACAGCTCATTGTCGGTTGCTGAATTTTTGGCCGAGAAAAACATTCCAGTATTTGCTAGGACTAACGCTGTGTTGGTCGCAGCAAATGGATATTATACATATTGCACATAATTTGTAATTTCTGCGCCATTCGATATTGGCCCGTTGGAAAATAAAGAATGATTATTATTATTGTTATTATTATGATTGTTAAAATATGGACGAATCTACTTTCATTTTTCTTTTACAGACATGTACAAATCACAAAGTACTAATTTGTGTGCAGATAAAGTGATTTTTTCGACTCACGACTAATGCCGTTATATTTGAAAATATATTACCCTTGTTTCAGCGAGACATGGATTCAACAAGTAAGTCGAAACGCGTGCATGCATTATCTGGAAGTAAGTACATCAACAGCCTTATTAATTTATATATTAAAAATGTAGTCAATTGTCATTTCTAATCTAAAATTAGTCAACATTAAGCGTAAATATCTCAAAGCGACTGACCCTTTTCCTACACACGTTGTACATATGCGGGACCCCCTTTTCTCAAAATAAATTATATCGAATTTGGTCGTAAATATTGTGTGTTTTCGTCCGGAAACTTTGACGGACGCATGAGTCTGAGTATGCAGTGTGTGCCTACGTTTCAGTCAAAAAAAAAGTAATTGTTAAACGATCTGTGGCCGGCTTGTTCACAAGCCTACCCATGTTGAAAATTAATTCAATTGTTCTAACAAACGATGACATGATTCATGTAGCAATAACAAACAACAACAACAGTAACAACTAACATAGCCGTAGTATAAGGGAACCGCGACATTATTTTGTGATATAAATTAAATCACCAGTTTAATACAATGCCATGTTATTCACTTCTAATTTGCTATACAATGATTAATTAATGCGTAATAGCTTAAGACAACAACGATTATAAGAGGTCGAACATTTTATAATGATGCAATATATCTTTTAGTCTATACAACATCAAAGAAAGTATTAGAGTGATTATCTATTTAGTAGTCATTAGGTAGGTATAGGTAGATACTTACATTAACACTAAAATAGTTTTAATTGAAAAATTATTACAATTTATATACAATAAAAAAGGGGAGATGTAATAACTATACTTGCCGTGCAATTTTACATGAAAAGTTCTACCAACTTAATGAGATGTTTTTGAAAGGCACGTTTCTAAAATATATAATTATATACTAAATGACAAAAAAAAACGAATCACCATGCAAACGTGATTATTTTTTAATTAAATTTTGTACAGACGTTTATGGTGTTGAATCGATTTTGTTCTGCATCAACTCATTTATGAATTTTCATTATAACAAGTGCGATTTCTGCAATGAAACTTTAATCGTTTGTTACTCTCAACACCCTAAATATTTGTACAAAATTTGGTTAAGAAATAAAAACGTTTACAGGGTGATTCGTTTTTTTGTCATACAGTATATATATATATATAGTAGGTATATAATCTTCATTTTTCTTTTTTACATAAAACACTATGAACCTAATTAAATACTTTTTAAATATGCAGTTCACACAGATATTCGTTATTAGAATTTTATACTATCTCAGATATGAAGGAAGAGATTTTGAAGAGTATAGACAAAAGCTTCCAATCATTGAAACTGTTATTCTTTGACCAAAACCTCACCTTTCTTGATGTTTTTGTACGTTCTTGCTTCAACAGGTTTTACGCATATTGGGCCACTTTTAATTTCAAAGTTTTATCATAAAATATGACGGCGCATAGTCTCTACAGGTCCTCTGATAGATATTCATCATTTCATTTCGTTTATTCAGAATTTGATTACGCCTCTCTCTTCTGAATTTTACACATTTTACTTTTTTGCACGTACGACTATGAGATTTTTGCAAATGTCAACGTTTTGAAGTTCTCTGATACCGAAAAGTGGTTTTTGTAAATATATCTCTCACCCTGTGTGTGTGTGACCAAAAAAGCGGTCAAATGTCTACAGCTATCATTACTGAACTTATATTTACGATTATAATCTTCCTCTTGAGATCTGATTAGATTTTCAGTAAAATCGGTAGACTGACAGTAGTAGTCTACTTCAGTAAAAAAATCAAAAATTACTTACATCTTGTCAATTACCAAGTTCAGACAAATTTATGAAGAATACAAAAGTACTAAAAAGTAAATTTTGAAAGATTTTATAAAAAAAAGTTTTCGAAATACCTATCGGAAGTAGATCTTTTTGTCTTATCGACAAACAGTTTTTTTTATTAAAATCTCGCAAATTATGCATTCTACAAACATTCATCTAGAATACAAAAGTAGTTAGTGCTCAAGTTGGAAAAATTTTTGTTTATAAAAAAATTTAAAATTCGATCCAGAAGTAATATTTTTATTATAATCGAATAGCAGTTTTTTGCAAATTATGCATACTATAATGATTTTCTATAAGTGAAAAAGTATTTAGAGCTAGATTTGGAACAACTTTTGTATAAAGGAAGTTTTAAAATTCGGACCGGAAGTAATACTTTTGCTTCTCTTATCATATAGCAGTTTTTTTTGTAAATATCTCGCAAATTTGGTATTCTATACAGATTTACACAGATTACAAAAGTATTTAGAGCTGTATTTGGAATAATTATTGTATAAAAAAAAACTTCAAAATTCGGACTAGAAGTAAAACTTTTATCGAATAGGAGTTCTCAAATTATCAATTATACAGTGATTTAATAAGAGAATAAAATTACTTTGGCCTAAATTTGGGATAGTTTCTGCATAAAAAAAAATCATAATTTAAACTGGAAATATTTATAAACACAGGTATATTTTATTAAGAAGATACAGAATTTAAAACTTAATTTGGAACGCACATACGTATGAGAAAGTTGTATGGTGCTCACACCTCATTTTCTAATTAGTTAATGTTACATAAGAAGAAGCAAATTCTTTGGATGTAACCAGATATGGTCAGGAAGCACTAAAACAACACTGCAACTTGGAAAAAAAATTGCGATCGTCACTTGTTTTCGTCATTGGTAGATGGTATAAAATCTCCCTCGTATATTGATTAAATTACAATAAATTACTCTCTATTGCGGTAAGATATAAAAAGGCAAGAAGTTGTGTATGTATAGATATAATAACAAATAATTATATAGAAAGTGATTTCTTCTAAACAATGTAAGTAATTTGCTGTTGTTGACTACCTGAAGAAATCAATAATAACAGTTATTTATTTATCATACGCTTGTTTTTCTTTGAAGGAAGTGTATAAAATTTCTAATCAAAATTGTGTAAGGATATAATTAAAAACATTAATACTTTTCATGTTAAGCTTAATATTAATCAGATATGATTAGTTTGTTTGCATACAACTTTTCAAGATATAAAATGTGAATATATATATTATATATAAAATTTCCGATGAACTTAAACAGCAATAATGATTGCAATTAACGTTGTGGGTAATAATAAATGATAATAAATAATTATATACACACCTTCTACACTTGGTCACAATCTACACCTTATAATAAAGGATGGCAATCTCGATAATCCACAGAATCGGCGGTAGTACGATACATACATAGTTGCTGTATCTACATACATGCTGCAATTATGTTTAGAAGATATTCTGGTAGTATTATTTAATTCAACCTCCTACAAAAGATTTGCTCAGGATATGTATTGTTCGTTTACTATTCTTACTTAGAAAACAGAAAACAAATTGTTAAATATAAAATACAAAATATCTAACAGCAAATCTATATCGGTGAGTCCCAGAGGGCTCAATCCTGAAACCTTCATTATTTCTAATATACATTAATTAATTTTATATAGTGATGACTAAAGAGGCTGGGCTATTGTTTTTGGACAGTTGAGTTTATATAATTTTAAGTATAATTTTATAGAAGAATATTAACATGTTAGGCATCAGGTATATTCATATAGACAAATTAACAAAAAAGTTAATCAGTATGATTTAGACTAAGAGTTTTAAGTAAAAACTGTCCAAATACCGTTATAAGCATAGAAATGTTTGTCAAAATTCGTTCATTGGGCTGAATATCTTGACCTTCCCATGAATATATTCGAATGTGTGCTATATATTAAACCAAATAAAACAAATTACAATATATATAAAAAACTTAATGAATATAGTACTAGATAAAACAATAATTTGATTCCAATGTATTGTAGTTTAAGAGTAAGCCAAAGGGGTGTAGAATATACAGCTCTTAAATTGTTTAATAAACTTGCATATAATATATGTATATAACATTTCAGAAAAAAAAATATTTTTTTTATTGCCAATGCATTTCACAGTACCCAAGAGTTTCTTGATTACGATATAAGGAAGATGTTTTTTGATTGATTATTGTCTTCTTTTTTCTTGTTGAGAGAATATTGTGTCTAATGTGTCATATATTTAATTATTAGTTATGGTTTACGAAACAATTTTTTTGTGTTTCAAGATATAACATGCGTAAGCGCTTTAGTGCAGCAACACCTTAAATAAATTATGTTTAGTATTATTATATTATTGTCCATAACTGCTAAGTATGTTAGCAAAAAAATGTATCTCTAAAGAAAAGAAATGAAGGTCATCTTTCAGGCATATTTCAACCATCCAAAATGGATGAAGAATCTTCAACTCTGATCTCAGCATTTCACTTCTAATTGTCAATAAGTAATCTTATATTATTTCAGCAGTAACGTATATACTATATACCTATCCTTCTATCTCTATTTACAAGTGAATGACTAATTTTGTTTCTTTTCAAGTTCAATCTAATTTAGCTACGTTTTCGAATTAATTATTTAGGTAATATGTCCTTCGGCTAATTTAATATATCACAACAACACTAATCAATGCATTCCTGATGATTATTAGGACTATGAAAATAGAAAGCATAAATACCTCAATTATTTATTTACATTTTATGCAAATGTTGGCAATAAGCAAGAAATATTTATATCAATAAATATGAGGTTAATGACATGCTAAATGAGTGACTACAATATTATTACATATAATTTTCAAAGAATCCGAAATAATTTAGACTTTAAATAAATTGGAAAATACAAAACTTGATTGGAATTATTAATAGATACATACACTGATTATTTTAAAATAAACACAAATCTGTATGAATAATATAATTACTAGAAGCCCTGTCAGTCATACAGCATCACAAACTACCTGAATATCTCAGATACGCAGTATATAAAGAAGACATAAAGACCCGGGACATAAAAGGAGCCTGTTCAATAATTTTATTAATATATTTAGAACAAGGCATCATCAAGACATTAATTTTAATTACCTCACGGACATTTCCCAGGCATCAGGCAGCTAGCAAGCCAGCTTTACAACTGCTGGCGTATAAAAATTATATAACACGATTTTTTATTGCCCCGCCATATAAACTGGTACAAATTCCCTATCGTCCGTAACTGTAGGAACTTTTTGGAGACAATTTCGTTTTCACGTCTGCCTAGTTTACGAACGATCGTTATATCTACCTTGCCTAATATAATTCTGTCAACAAACTGATGTATATTATATAGAAATACACACTGATCTCATTTAAAATTCAATGCAATATAGCACAAAAAGTATAAAATATAATGAAATGAATCAAATTAGTTTCTGTTAATCAAACGAAATACGTTTAATATTGTGCAGCGCTGGAGACTTCAACACAAGAGCAGACGAGTAGACCGGCACAGGCATTGCATAAATATGTTTATAAAAACGTGTACAACACACACGTATATATTCCACTCGAAAAGCTAGCTCTTCAAGCGTGGAATATACATGTTATTTTTAAATATTACTTAATAAAGATATTGTAATATGATGTTTAGAGTGTCACGCGAAGGAAGTTAAAAAAACACGTATTTTGTTTATTTTTTGCATTACCTGTCATTCTGTCCTGGACTAACAAAAGAAAACCAAAACAAAAGTCTAAAGTCATTTTAGCACAAATTAAATATAATAACGTTTATTATTAAAATCGTAAAAGTTGGTAATTTAAGTAGGGGAGACCGGGGATGAAAGTAACATTTCTATGTTTTTAATTATTGTTTTTTAATTCTCGCCCAATTTTGGACATCCATGTTGATTAAACGATAGATCAGCCATTCAAGCTACTTTGGAAGTAGGTACCTACTTATTTGATATGATTTGTTATGAATGGTAACAAAAAAAATTAAAGAAAATTATTCAATCTGACACAATTTCTGCATAAGAAATTTTTTTTATTTCTAACACAGTCAACATGGGCCCATAATTTACATCGCAGACATTGTACCCATTGCTCCCCAGGCAAACTAATTGAATAAGATTCCAACAAATGAGGCACAATGTCACTGTTGCTTTAATCATTGAATATTTGTTTAATCAGTTGTTTCTTCTTTTCTTTGTTTACAACTGTTCTCTTTTTTTTTGTTCTTCCTTTAATGCATTCATTTCGGGAGTGTTTGTTAATACTGCAGTCACACGGCGTTTACGCGTTACTCTAGTCGTTTGTTTTCTATTCGGTGCTTTTGGAAATGGCTTTAGGCTTTCAGGTGAGAATTCAGAACTTGATCCTGGCCTAGACAAGGGTTCAGAAACTTCAACTTCTGTCTCTTGTATTGGTCTCGCAATCTCGTGGCAACTCGAAGGTCCAGCAATTTCAGAATTAATATCTAGTGATGGCTCATCGGCATTTATGGCACTTTCGGGAGTCTCAGGCATTGGACGATCTGTCACAAAGGCCGCTGCAATGTCCGAATCTTGAAAGATTTCTCTATTGTAAGGGTAAATTCCGCTTTTTGAGAAACCTTTCATGATATTATTTGGGGTTGTTGCCAAAGAGAGTGCTTCCTTCACGATTGATGGTAATTCGTAGATCGTCATCACTTTTCCAGGATTATTATACATCCATGCATCTTGATATGTAGCTAAATAGGTCTTGGATGGCCCATATACACCGACATCTAGAGGCTGGAGGCGGTGTGAGCTATGGGGTGGAAATGACAACATAACATTATTGTCTTTCGTTAAACATATCACCTCAATGGCAAGGTGAGACTGGTGATTGTCATGAGGAGAAGTGCTGGAGATGAAGGGGTTGGCCTTACAGATTTGATGAAATGTTGCATAAAAATTCGAAAATCGGTTGTCATCCACCCTGAAGGGTTTGCAGGGCCGATACAATCTATGGGACCATCTCGTACAAAATGTTCCTTGTAAAACTTTCTGGGGAAAATAAACATGCACGGAATTGAATTTCCCGTTGCATTAACGCAGGCGGCAAGAGAGACCAAAGTACCACGCTCCCCAGATGTTAATGCCCCAATCTGCTTGACTCCTTTTGTTGTGACAATCTTTCTAGGCTTCTGGACTGTGGTCACGCCGGTTTCATCCATGTTCCAGATTTGTGATGGTCTTAAGTTGTATTTTTTCAAAACAGCCTCCAACTTATCAAAAAAATTCTTGACATTTATTTTATTAAAAGATGTGGCTCGGTTTTAACTTGTAGCCTCAGGTACGCGAATTGATAAAGTAGGATTTCGTTTTAGGAATTAGGTAAACCGGTTCCAGCCCTCTCGTTCGTGGTCCACGTTGCAGGAACTTTTATTTTGTGGTGAAGTGCACAATCGTAAGTCAGCTTGTTCCTATGTTTTGCATGTATTTTTTACTTATTCTCTTACTTCCTTTTTGTAAGTAGTCATGTTTCAATTTTCATTTCATAAAACTAGATTGGCTTGTAGTTATTATTTATATATTTTATCATATTATTAGATTATTGTTAAGTACTGTATATTTAATTTTTGTCCTGTAATTGGAATTTCTTCTGTTGGACAATAAATATTATTATTATTATTATTACTATTATAAGAGTACCTTTTTAAGGTAGGAATTTCGAAAAACATGTTTACTAAAATCTTTCAAATTTACTTTAAGAACATTTGTATTATTTAGAAATTTGTTTAAACTTAGCAGCTACCGAAGTATTGGTGAAATTGATTTTTTTGCTGAAGTAAACTACTACTTTCTGTCTACAGACTTCATTGAAAATCTAATTAGATCTCACGAGGATGATTATACTTCTAAATATAAAGTTTGGTATTGACAGCCTTAGCTGTAATATACCTATGCAATAAATCAGAAAATAGTTATATACGAACCAAGTGCGGTAAAACATATTGGACACGAATTCGCATAATACCTACTGTTAAATACGTTATCATTTATGACACACTACAAATTTGGTCATATTAATTCAAAAATTTTGAGTTGAGAGTACTTATTATTTGATTTGACATTTAATTTTTACTTCCCGCACGAGTGTCGGAAATAGAATTTCCCGCACCCATATGAATGCGTAAAACTGTATGTTATGTTATATAAGTACAAAATATGTAGCTATTTACCTAACAAGTGCGGAAAATGAATTTTTCCGCACGAGTCTGCCGTTCACCGAACGACGCGTAGCGGAGTTCGGTAAAGTAGCCGAGTGCGGAAAAAACATTTTCCGCAAGTGTTAGGTACAATAGCTTTTCTACGAGCCAGAAAAAAGTCAACAGAACTAATCAAAAGTTGAGATATTTTTAACTGTGTATACGTGCTTATATTTTATTTAGAAACATATTTTACTAGATTACTGATAAAGTAAACATAAGGTAAAATACTATTAACAATAATAGTTACATGTCAAAATTTATGTCAATTTGACATATTGAGGTGGAAAATTATTCCACACGGTGCGGAAAATTATTTCCGCACGGTACGGGAAAATTAATTTTCCACACTAAAATGTGTGTGGAAAATTCAATTTTCCGTCCGCTCGTAGAAAAAAGTGATTACTTTGATAGCATCAATAAATAATGAAATAGATTCATTTATGGAATTCCATGATAGAAATTTAAATAAAATGCAATATATGCATTGTTTATTTACTCTTTTAAAACCAAAATGATATTGTTACTGGCAGCAATTTAATAGTTTTATTTATTTGCAAAGCTATTCTTATGACTATACCTTCATAATAAAGAAAGATAGAAGCCACCACACAGCCTTGGCCGTTTGGTCACTATCGTGGACAAAGAGGGGAGGGAGAAAGAGAGAGATTTTTAAATATTTCAACATTTTATTCTTTCTTATTATTATTTGTTATATTATTATGCATTATGGTGTTGAATTGAATAAATCTCACGCTTTCATGAAAACTATATCGAAATATTCATTTTATATGATTGGTAGGTCTGTTGAAACCAAATACATATAGCTAGAATCTCCAAATAAAGTTTTCATTCGCGTATGGTCGAGTCGTTTTGGCAACCAAGACGGCCAAAATACGAACAAAAGACGACGATTCAATGCCACAACAAATTTCCATTGAACGAAACATTAACAAAATAATAAAAATAAAGTAATTAATTAATATTCCAGGATATATAGCTTTCTTAAGTAATCTACTATGACATGGAAGTGATTTACAAATTGGTTGTTTTGGTTTTAATTGTTTTATTTATTCTAACTAAACTCACATACAATATACAATACAATTGCCAGCTTAGGATTCTATATCTATATATATAACTCTGTGGCTAAGGTACCACAATCTTGTAACTCTGTGACTGTGTGCTTAATATTATTACAACATCTTCCCTTTTTTTATTATTTTTTTTTTGTTTAACAATAACATTATTAATTCATGACATAGTCTTTATATCTTGATGGAGCACACCTTAGTCTCTGCGGTCTAAGTGATGGCGCGGGGACTGTCTTCTTATCATCAGGATTATGAAGAGGTGTGGGTGCCGCAGTAGGCCTCTCCATACCCTTGGGCGAGGGCACAACCACCGATTGTCCGTGGCTGCTCTCCGAAGACTCCTGGAAACCCTGTGGGATGCAGCTGCTGGCCTTCTTCATAGATTCTTCTGCTTCTATTTCGGGTCGAATATGGATTCGATTGCGTCTATAATCAGCATCATTTACGTGAACCAAATAGGAATCATCTGAGTATTGTTTTTCAACAACTCCTTCTGACCAAAGCTTGTTCTTATCCGGGTTCAGTTGTACACTTACAGGTTGTCCACTTTCTAACTTAGTGTGGGTCTTCGCTGTTTTATCATAGTGATACTTGCTATTTGTTATTTGGTTTTCAATCTGAGATTGTACATTGGGTACAATTTTAGGAAGTAGTTTGTTTTGAACCGTTGGAATGGATGTTCAAGTGCTGCGAGAGTATAATTTCTGCACGGGGCTATAGTTGCTCTTATTGGGACTGTTGCGCCAGTGCAGCAACGCGTACCATATGTCTTCATTCTCCTCGTTTGTCTTTTGTATTAATCGTTTTGCGATTTTCACTGTAGCTTCAGCTTTGCCATTTCCTTGATGGTAATGAGGTGAGGAAGTAACATGTTTTTGAGAAATGTTCAAATTGTTTATTCACAAAATTAGTACCACTATCGGTGATTACTCTTAACGGTATTCCATGCCTACTAAAATTCTTTTTATATATTTCTATTGTTGAACTAGGAGTTAGATCATTTAATACGTCTAGTTCAAAAAAGTCTGAATAATGATCGACTGTAACCAAAAATTTTTTTTGTTTTCCATTTTGTTCTACAAAAAAAACGTCCATTGACACTATCTGAAATGGATAAGTAGGTATCTCGTGTGATTTCATAAAAGTTTTTTGTTGAGACGGTTGATATTTTCTACATGTGTGACACTGCTTGATTTTAGTCCTTATATCATTGGAAATGCCTGGCCAAAACACATTATTTCTTGCAGTTTTTAAAGATGTTTCTATACCCGTGTGGCTACGATGAATTCTTTCTATAATCCAATTTCTCAATTTGAATGGTATTAATAATTTGTCGTTTCTAATTATTAAATCGTCGTAAATAGCTAACTCATTTCTAAAATGAAAATATTTCCTTACATCATCTGGAACTCCTGAAATATATTTAGGCCATCCATATATAATATTGTGCTTCAATTTTCTTATCGTCTCATCATTTTCATCCGCTTCTCTTATTTTTTTTTAAATTTCCGGTGATATATTTATTTTCTCTATCACATTTATGTACTCGTAATTCTTTAGAGTCCTTTCTGTGTAATCCGTTATTTTAAAAATGTTGCTGGCATCTGTTCATTTTCCATGTATTTACAATTTTTAAATTTAATTCGACTATAATCGAACCTCCTCTGCATGTGTTATCTATGATTTTCTCTATTGAATAAGCTTCTCTATCACTGTCACTATTTGACTGTTCTGTTGAGCAACTTTGAATTTCTTTGATATTTTTTTTACCTTGGATAGGTGTTTTTTTACTATTAACTTTTTTACAAACAATTGCAAAATGATTTCTTCCTTTACATATTTTACATTCCTTACCATAAGCTGGGCATTGACCTTTAACAAATGGACGTTGCTTGTTGCAAAAGGCACATTTTTTCTTTATGTCTTTCTTTACTTTAATATTTCTATTTTCTATTTTGTTTACTGAATCAGCCTCTAATACATTTATCTCTTTTAATCTTTGATTGGTAACTTCATCTATTCTACACATGTCTATAGCTTGTTGTAAAGTAAGATCACTCTTTGACATTAAACGTTTTTGTAAATCTTTATTTTCAATACCTAGGACAATACGATCCCTGAGTAAATCATCTCTAAATTCTTTAAATTCACAAGGTTCTACTAGCCTTTGTAATTTTATTAAATAGTTATTGAATGTTTCATTTGTACTTTGATTGCAACTATTAAACATAGCACGATCATAAATAACATTCTTTTTTGCTATTATTCGCAACTTAATGGCATCTATTACGCTATTTACAGATTTAGATTCTGTTTCTGTAAGTCTAAATCTATCATATTTTACTAATGCATCATTACCAATAGCAGTAAAAAATATTCTTACCTGCTTTTCGCTTGTGTCTTCTGACCCTTCATTCATACCTGAGGCTATGTAATAGTCTTCCCAATTTTTTATAAAATATTTAAAATTCTTTTCTATATCTCCGTCAATCTTTAATGGAAGTGCCCACGGAATATTTTGTGTCGACTTGCCCGATCTTAGACTTTTTAAATTCTCACTCATTTCCTGCATAATCTCAATCTGTTTCTCGATGAAGTTTGCCATTTCTTCGTTGGAAGCCATTTTATCCCTTTTTCTATATCTACTTTATTCCTTTTTCTATATCTATTTTATTCCTTTTTCTATATCTATTTTATTCCTTTTTCTATATCTATTTTACCAATTTTCTAACCTATCACTTTAATTCTTTTTTAAAGTTGATATTCACTACTGTTTATCTATTTTCCAATGGTCTTTTTTTGTTTATATTCTCTATTTCTCTATTGTTTACCTATTCTGACACCATGTTTTGGTTTTTATTGTTTTATTTATTCTAACTAAACTCACATACAATATACAATACAATTGACAGCTTAGGATTCTATATCTATACAGCAAGAGCGCGCGAGGTATGATCACCCGATGGTATACGTAAACTCGCATCTAAACGTGGTCCGATAATACATATTAGAGTAACGGCACAACATACTAGCATTGCCTGCTCATATTCGAACTCATAGTGATCTGATTATTTTTATGCAGATTGACAAAAAGAACAAATTAAATTTTCTCTTTAAGTGATGACGATTGCTTAGATAACTAAGTCGATAATAACGCGAAGATTATAATACTTATAACGTAATTATGATTATCCTAATGAAATTAAATAATAATGTAGTTGTGTACAAAGTTATAGCAGTACAACTGGGTTTTAGAATGAAATAAAAACAACCCGCCTGAAACATCTGCAGAATAAACTAAGATGTCTAGAGAAAAATAAATAAATAGAAATTTCATGGTAAAAAAAAACTATAAATAAGTATAACAGGAATACCATAAAATAACATAAAAAGGACCCTTGAAATAGAAATTAAAATTAGAGATTCTCTCCAGTAAATATAACGAAATAACAACTCTGGAAAAATAAATCTATATATCTATATCTGGCGAACACAGCTAGCGGAGATCATTTGCCGAATATACGTCCGAAGAATATCGACTAGCATCGGGTGATCATACCCCGCGCGCTCAAGCTGTATATATAACTCTGTGGCTAAGGTACCACAATCTTGTAACTCTGTGACTGTGTGCTTAATATTATTACAACATTGGTTATTATAACTAAAGTTATGAAATACTACTTTTCTATACCTATATTTTATTTACACTTGGCTATTCTGTTTGGTAGGGAAGCTTTGTTGACAAATTGATATTATTTGAATAACAACTATCACTATATTTTTGTACTCATATCACATAACATACAGTCTTACGCATTCATATGGGTGCGGGAAATTCTATTTCCCGCACTCGTCCGGGAAGTAAAAATTAAATGTGAATTCAAATAATAAGTACTGCCAACTCAAAATTTTTGAATTAATATGAACAAATTTATAGTGTGTCATAACGTATTTAACATTAGGTATTATTTAAGTGTTCGTATACAAAAAAATATTGTACAAACTTCGTGCGTGAAACATTTCGCGAATTCGTGTCCATAAAGCGCTCGCCTTTCGGCTCGCGCTTTAAAAATGGCCACTCATTCGCGAAATATGTTTTCCCGCACTTGGTTCGTAAATAACTATAATATCAAACGTTAAAACGTAATTATGTCAAAAGGTGTATGATTATTATAACTTATGACAGACACTCCTGAAATGATTTTTGTAAGTTATATCACATGAAGGATGCAATTTTGCAATATCTCACATTTGACACAATTTTAATTTATTGGCGTATGTGGATTGCCAGAGCGATTCAACTATATTAACATATCAGAATATGCTGATTTTTAGTACTAGTATAACATTCTGCAATAATAAAATAATATTATCTTCAATATATGTTCCAGAAATAATATTTAAATAAAGATTAACAAACAAAACGAACTTTCTTCATATAAATTTTGCTTGATCAGAATTAATCTATATAAGAGTCACGAGGTGAACCCATAAGAGATCTAAGCACAATAGATATATAGCTAGCTTATAGTCGTTTCATTTCATATTCTGATTTTGAAACTATTCAAATTAAGTCATTACAGTTATTCAAAGTAGATTATCATATCACACTCAAAAAAAAGTAATAGACATAATTACTTTAATAACGATTTTTTTTAATTACCACGCCACAATATGTTATTCGAATAGGAATTTTAATGAAACCGCGTGTTACAAAAAGTCAATCAGAAGTGGTTTCTGTTGCATTTCCAGGTGAAGAAATACTTGTGTGTTTACATTTCATCGCCTAAGGCTATAATAAACCCCATATTTAATATAATTTAAAACAAATGTATTATATGTAGAGTTTCTAATGTTATATAACACATAAAGATACATTATAATTTGCGTCGAAATAACTACATGACATTCCGTCATAAAAACTATGGGTACACAACAATGAGGACGGCAGGGAAATATATGCAAACATACTCCATAAGTTCCATATATAGATATTTTTAATGTGGGATTTCCGAGTAACTCCTTGCCATAATATAATGCGCACTTTTAAAACAACATATGATCGTCTTTATTTTTGTTTACGTATTACGTAAGGTTGTAATTATAAATTAAAAACGAATAAAATTCCCATGCTTTCGTTTATGTTTTTTCGCGATAAAAGAAATGCACAATTATAATACGTTAAGTAATAGATAAACGCGTGTGTATATACCTAAGATACACAGATATATATGTTCGTGATTCAGCAAAATAGTCTAATATTATTCATAAACGCATGTATACAGGGTGATTCTTAATATATGCGACAAACTTTAGAAGCTGATTCCTGGGGTTATTTTGATCATAAAAGTTCATAAGAACATATGTCCAAAACCGCTTAGTTCAGAAGTTATACAATGTTTAATAGAAAGTTAAAATAATAAATGGTTTTATTATAAATTAACAAAATAATCAGTAAAACAAAATTAAGTTCAGAAGTTATACAATGTTTAATAGAAAGTTAAAATAATAAATGGTTTTATTATAAATTAACAAAATAATCAGTAAAACAAAATTAAGTTCAGAAGTTATACAATGTTTAATAGAAAGTTAAAATAATAAATGGTTTTATATAAATTAACAAAATAATTAGTAAAACAAGATTAACTTATAGTAACTGTTGAAAATGACCGCTCCCAACTGTAGGTAATACAAGCTCGTAATTAAACATTGTATAACTTCTGAACTAAGCGGTTTTGGACATGTATTCTTATGAACTTTTATGATCAAAATAACCCCAGGAATCAGCTCCTAAAGTTTGTCGCATATATTAAGAATCAACCTGTATAATATGAAGCAGAGAGTACCTATAATAATAGAACACCTACTAGCTGAAGTAATCCTTTAAGATAATTGTATACGTATTACACTGACACTTTCCTAATCTTAATTTCAAATAAGAGTTAATTAAAATACAAAAATTATAATACATTGGAAACGTTTTATAATTTAAGCACGGGAGAAAGACGTAGACTAGGCGCGATAAACACGTGCTGCGATGTCCTTCTCCATGCCATGGTGCATGTTTGCATCTGCTTCTTATGAGACCTTCTTATGGACCCTAAAACATATAAAAGTAAGGGATGTTGGAAGTCAAATGATTCTTTTGATAAACGTGAACAACAGATCAAATGCTCTCACTTCGTAGTCTTTTGGAATGGTGAATTGCCGGTAGAAGACATGAAAAATTAATAAATTTACCAGTGTGAGTAATAAGGAGTTAAAAATTACATTTAAAACGGTGTTTTGAAATGAATTTTCAGTCAAATATATTGTATAAATACTTTATTTTTAAATAAAATTTTTGTTTGTTTATGATTTTTATATTGCTGTTTCTAGAATTTAAATATTATGAATTGCATAATTAATTTATTTACCTAATTATACAGTTTTAAAATAAAACTTATGTTAGTTTCCTTATTATAATCTATTTAATATTGGATGTTGAAGAGTATGAAGCGGTGTATAAAGAACTAAGGTAATATGCGTCCACAACTATTGGTAACATTAGTAAAATTTATTTTTATTTATATATTAACAGCAGGCAGTAATAATAAGTCAATATATTGTTTATTACAACAACCTAATAATTTGTTCATTTTGAATATATTATTCCTTAAAATAAATTGTTTGTCAAACATATTGTATACATGGTGCGCATACAGTGGCGTTACATTCTCAATTTGTATGCGCTTAAAAGTGACACTGAGATTTTGATATTTGTTTTGTTTATGACTCACATTGTAGCTCTTACAATAATTCGATAGCAAGTGGTGCTTCATATTGCTGCAGGGAATACTGTTTTCTTTCTGTACTTATTCATTTATTTGTTGTTTATATACCTTTAATAAAATTTAAAATTTATTATTAAGAAATCGTTTGAATTCAATGTAATAAATGCAATAAATCAGAAAAAAAGTGATTACTTTGATAGCATCAATAAATAATTAAATAGATTCATTTATGGAACCCTATGATAGAAATTTAAATAAAATGCAATATATGCATTGTTTATTTACTCTTTTAAAACCAAAATGATATTGTCACTGGTAGCAATTTAATAGTTTTATTTATTCACGAAGATATTCTTATGACTATACCTTCATAATAAAGAAAGGTAGAAGCCACCAGATTTTACAATTCCCTTGGGTTATTTTATGTGCTTCAATTTCATCGTACAAAATACATGTCTTTCCACTTGCAATTTTACATAAAAGAAAAGAAATACATATATAAGAATTAGAAACTGCACCCATGGTATTCTTTGAGCAACCATACAATTCACTACCACATACACTTTTATGTAAAACTACTTTTCTTACTAGCCCTAAGATATTAATATCTGTTAAAACAAACTAATGGTGGAATTCTGTAACTTTCTCGGAAGCTCCGGCTATCGTAGGCCCTGGCAACGAAGTGACGTTGCGATGACGATATCAGAATATTGAGAGTTAGTGACGTAGAACTGTCAAAACGTTCGTGAGTAAAGATTTTGTTGGTTATATTGTGGTTATATTATTATTATATAACTATTGTTAATATACTGTTCCTGTTGTTATATTTATAGTTTCTGTTAGTTTATTTGTTATAATTATTATTGTTTTATATTTGCAAATATGAATGGCTTTATAGCATTATTATTAGATGAAGATCACAACAGGTAGGTAATCGATAATATAAAATATATAGAGTATACATAATATTCTCTATTTTCTTTATTTTAGAAATTATATGCGTATATTCCGCAAACGTTTAAGAGATCACGGAAATCCTTTTGAAATACCAAACAGGCATTTTAAACAAATGTTTAGACTGAATAAGGACACTGTTCAAAACCTGATCCAGTTATTGGATGGACATATTGAACAAACAAATATACCATTACATTTGAAGGTTATTATCATAAACATCACTTGAAATGCATATTAACTTTATAGTGCACATTATATATTTGTTACAGGTCTTAACAACATTAAATTTCGTAGCATCAGACAGCTATCAGAATAGTGTTGGTATTAATAGCTTTGTTTCTCTGTCAGAGTTCAGTAAGTCGAATAGTTCATCAGGTCTGTCTTGTAATATCAAACAATTTATTCCCTGAATGCATAAAATTTCCCAGTGATTGTGAATCGAAGAATCGTGTCAAGCAAGGGTAATTATGTTGTATCAAAATATTCTAAAAATAATTCTTTATTTTGTTTTTATGATAAAAAATGGGAGACCGGAGATGTATTTTGTTTAATCGATAGCACCCAGTTCATATATTTACCAAGGGTAATTAAGGGTACCTTTTCTAAACGTTCTAAAAATTATCCTTCTGTATAGTTTTTATGAAAATGGGGTGCACGAGATGTAGGTGTAATTGATGGCACACATGTTGATATACTTGCTCCACCTTTTGCCAATGAAGAACACTCTCCTTTTGTATATATATATATTTTTTCTATTCACATACTGTAATTTTTTTTTCTAAATTTCAGCACTACTTTTATGGTAAGGTTGATAAAAGAAAATATATTTGACAATAAAATGTGTTTTATTTTTGAATATTTATACAAACAATCTCTATTTGAGTACCTATTATTCAAAGTTCACATTTCTAGTTCAGTATTATTATTTTTCTTTTTGATCTTTATTGTTAAGATTTAATAGTAAACATATAATTCATATCCAATATTAGTATAATTATCCGAGTCAAATGTCATCTATTGTTTTATAATACTTGCTGGTAAATTTATTAAACAATAATTTTTTACATTCTTTTGAGTTGAAAAAGTGCAAATTTCAGCCTAATGAATATTACTCTCCTGTAAAAACTGCAAATAAAGAGAACTTTCAATTACTATAATTTCAGAGGCTCGACAACAAAATCCTGCAATAATATCAAATGATTTGGTGTACCAAGTACAACAATACATCACAGGATTGGTCGATTTTCTAAATACAAAATCATGTATATCCTTCAACCATTTATATACTTTGGCCTATGCTATTAAAACTTAATGTTACCTTTTTGGATCCTCAAACATTAATCGTTCAATATAGTTACACATTGATAAAATCTTTGCGGTTTGATTTACAAATAAAGTCATTGACTAAACAGGTAAATTTCCTCTTATTTTCTTCAACATAATATAAAGTTAAACATCCTCTCAATTTGATGTAGTTTTATTATTAGAAAATCTTATGAAAAAGTCAACTTTAAATTGTGAAGTTATTGTGAACACGATACCATAATAGACTTTTTCGAACATTTAGTTTGTGCACATTTCACATGCTTTATGTTGTGTGGATATTGTCTGCCAGGTTTATGTATTTTTTTGTGTTTAGGTACTCTTGTAAGAAAAACAATGTCGACTTTATAGGGATACCTGTCCTTGTTGGCTTTATAAAAAAATCACATTTCATCATCCATAAATGTGCCTGAAACGACATTTATCTGCAAATTCACTATACACTAGTGCGATACTACGTCCTTTGAAACTCTCCTAATGATAACAGTTCTTGTTGAAATTTTCCAAAGTGTTTCGTGCTATCTTGGCAGCAGTATAAACATATGTTTATACTATATCTTGGCATTACAAAATGTTCCGTACATTTTCTTTAAAAAAAAATGTTAGCAATCGCTATATTATATTTCAAACAATTTTCGTATTAGTTAAAATTTTAAATTGAAATATTTTGGTATATGTTTACGAGATGATATGTCTGTTTACATGTTAAACATAAAGGTTATGTACAAAAAATCGTAAATTGACACTTCTACGTCACTAACTGCAAAAATTCTGAAATCGTCATCGCAACGTCACTTCGTTGCCAGGGCCTACGATAGCCGGAGCTTCCGAGAAAGTTACAGAATTCCACCATAAGTTGACATGTGTCGTACGCAAACCTTCCACCTTAGCTTTCGGAAGGGGCTAGCTTTGAAAGTTATGTAAAAACGTCTGAGTAATTTTTTGGTAATAATTTTAACTTATCCTTAATTTAAATTTATTTAAAAAAATTGATCTTCTATAATTCAGAATTATGCTTCCTAGCGGTCATTTTAGAAACTTAAAGATATTTTTGCTAAACTTACACAGACACCCGGTATATTGGACAGATGTACTACCTACATATATGAAAATAAGCAATAACATCCAGCTTTTAAATTTTATATAAATATAAAATCATATGTTTTCCTCTATATATATATCATCTTCCAACATTAATGAACATGTGAATACATGCAAATCCTCGAATAGGAACACTTTCATTTCCTTCAAATAAAATTGCAAATGATGTGACCGGATTACATATGCGTATTTCCTAATGCTATGCAGTACACAGTGTGTTTTCTAGAGGCTATAATAATATTACAGCTACTAGAAAATATTTTAAACATTTTGTTATATGACATACACACACATACATATATGTACCCGGTGTATATGAAACGTACAAATACGGTACACATATAAGCGTCGTTACATTTGAATTACATATTTAATTGCCACTGTTAATTAGATTTTACAAGATTTTCAACGTATTTGGTGCTAATTGGCGGATAATAAGGCGTGAAATTTTTTATGGTACCTAATAACCCAATTAGAATGATTACGCGATGGTGGAAAGATAAGGCTCGCGAGATTTATGGGACATCAAAATGAAGGTCACGCAGATTTCGAGTAGTTCACGTAAAAGAACTGCAGATGTATGTATAATGCTCATCCGAAAAAGAATGTTAACTGTACAAGTGATAGATCGAAACATGCTGTATACCATCGTGTTTGAATGTATCTTTTACTTTAATTAAAATTTCTTGTGTGTAAGTGTATCTGCAGAATAAATAAGAAGCCAAAAATTAAAATATGATTTATGTTATTTATATCAAATAATATGTGGTATGTACGTAAATTACAATATATTAAAATAGGTTTTTCATTTACTTCTAAAGTTATACAATCTTAAAAATGCTCAACACAATTACACGTAAGAAACCAACATAGGTATACCGTGCGATGAACTATGTATATAAATATACATTGTAATATCATTGTAGGTAATAACAATAATAACGAATGATTAATGAAGTTAAATGTCAAAATAATTATAATTACGGGAATGCTCTATTTAAACTTCCCGCGTGAGATTCTTATAATACCAAAAAATGGAAAATGTATAAAAATCAAGCCGACTATCTCTGCTTTAAGATACTTAGATCTAGAGCTAATTATATGGTTCAAGCAGACTACAATATATTCAAAGGACAGAATTAGAGATAGGGCAGAACTCGAACAAATTCTGGTCTTACATCTCTAGTCACCGCAAAAATTTTACTCATAATATTCCATCGTCTGTACAATATGGAAACGAAGTAGTAAATGAGGGCAGTGAAGTCTGTAGACTTTTTTCTAAATATTTTAATTCCGTATACATCAGCTCCACTACAGCTGCTGTTAAGGGCAATAATTACTATGGCACTGGACCGTGTTTAAGCACAGTCCAGATTGACGAGAAAATTGTCCGGCAAAAAATCGTAGCTATTAATGTTGCCAAGGGAGCCGGTCCTGATGGTATACCTCCATATTTTGTGCGTGAATGCGTAGATGCTCTTAGTTTCCCATTAAGTGTATTATTTCGTGAGTCATTAAATCTGGATATTTTTCCTTTAGAGTGGAAAAAGTCGCGTATTACGCCGATCTATAAAAGTGGCAGCAGGGAGAATGTCGAGAACTACCGCCCTATTTCTATTCTTTCAGTGTTTTCGAAATTGTTTGAATCTATTGTCTATGATACAATGTTCTATTTCACAAAAGTTTTATTAATGAATAACCAACATGGCTTCTTCAGAGGGCGGTCGACTGAAACCAATCTAATTGAATATGTAACGTACTTGCATCACGCCATGGATAGACGTTTACAGGTTGATGCTGTTTACGTAGATTTTAGTAAAGCTTTTGACAAAATATCTCATGTTATATTGCTTGATAAGCTGGCTCGCTCTGGTATTTGTGGCAATTTGTTGCGTTGGTTTAAGTCTTATGTTGATAGCAGATTGCAATTTGTGTCAATATGCGGCTATTCGTCTGAGTATGCTACCATTCCCTCAGGGGTTGCACAGGGAAGCCATCTCGGTCCCCTATTATTTATTTTATATATAAATGGTATTTAATATTGCTTCAAAAATGTGCGTTTCTTAATGTATGCAGATGATTTAAAAATTTTTACGACTATTAGTTCGTTTGCCGATGCTGAGGGAATGCAGCAAGATTTGGATCGCTTAGATTGTTACTGCCGACAAAACTGTTTGTATCTAAATCTCAATAAATGTGCCAAAATAACTTTTACCAGAAATAAAACCTTTACGCTGGCCAACTATCATATAGGAAACAATAACGTGCAATCGGTGGAATATATAAAAGAGCTTGGACTTACGATTGACTCAAAAGTTTCCTTTAAGATACATATAGATAACATTGTAATAAAGGCTAATAAAATGCTTGGATTCCTCATTCGTTCATGCTGTCACTTTACTTCAATTTCGGCGCTCACCCGCAACTGCAGTACTTGAGTACTATATGGAATCCGATTTATGAGATATACATTAGTAGAATCGAACGGGTTCAAAACAAATTCCTAAAGTATTGTTACTTTAAGCAATTTAAAGTTTACCCTCACGGAATTTCTTATGGTGATTTGCGCAGCTACTTTAAATTAAAATCGTTAGCAGCACGCAGAAAGATGAGTGATTTTTCAACATGTACAAAATTCTTGACAAATCTGTTTGATTCACCCACCTGTTTGTCATCTAATGTCTCTAACTATACCTCAGAGGACCTTACGAAGTCATGATTTTTTATATATAACAAAATTCAATACTAATGCAGCAATGAACTCTCCTCTAGTGAGAATCTGCAGGACTTTCAATCAAATCGATATTGACATTTTTTATCTCAATAGTCGCCAAATTAAATATCGTTTACTTGATGTGGTTGAGTGAGATGCGACTAGGAATTTCACTACAAAGGCTTGTATTTATAGTTTGATTGCCATATTAATTAAAAAATTATTATTAATTAAAAATCTATTATTCTCCAAACAATTAGTGTCTCTTTGCCTTGTGGTGTGAACTTCTCCAGCTCGCTCTGTGACATTCATTACATTGTTATCAAAGGTAATATAACGAGAGCTTGACAAATAGTCGACTATTTCATTGTCATCAATTTTTCGAGTGTGCGCTACGGTCAATTTGACGAGACCAAAATTGGCATTAATAATTTGACTAGAGCACGAGAGCTTTAGCTCGAGGGCTTTAGTCTTTAATTATTAATGCCAATTTTGGTTAAGTCAAATTAGGAGGCACACGAGAAAAATTGAAACAATGTAATAGTCGACTACTTATCAAGCTCGAGCTATATTTGTTAAGATTATTTCCTAAACCAAGTTTCATAATAAAAAATGAGTTGTCAAATCGATGTGATTATCAATAATTTCATCCGAAACATCGCTAAATCTCTTTTTGTCGGACATTTTCATCTATTTGACACGTATGCCACTTAATGAAAAAATACATACTTGATTTGTTACCTACATTTGAATAGTCGATTTGTAATAGTCGCTGATATCAAGAACCGGTACCTTTCATTGGTTAATTTCAACTTCAGTTTTGATTGTGATTGGACAAAATTTAAATTTGACAGGTGAAGGAAATAATCTTTGTTATTTCATTAATCAATTGTGGTACATACTAAATTTTGTAATTTGGGATACTCTATTAGGTGCGTCCTGTTTGTATCCGCTTCAATAAATAAATAAATAAATAAATAAATACCAACAACAAAAATACAAGATGATACTTACTTGTGCTTTATGCGTAGTTAATTGTAATTGTAATTGATCAGTGTTTTATAACTCTCTAAGGTCGTGTAATGAGTCCCATATATTTCAAATTATGAATAATGTGGTACACAATTACAATAATTTTATTTCTGATTGTTAAACTATTTCAAATAAGAAACAACTGATCTGTGAAAGAATAAAACCCAAGAATATCATGTAAATAAGGTAAGTTTAATAAAAAGTTAATGCTGTATTTAATATCAATGCTTCAAAATAATATGTTCGAATTCATATACAAAATAACAACGTCATCAATAGTGAAATATTCTTAAACTTCTTTAACTAAAATAATTATTTATTTATTTGTATACTTGAATTAAATAAATTAATACTTTTACATTCAGTCCAAAAGAATACTACCTAAATGACTCTTTTCAGTTAATATTCAATGTATGAATATAAAAAATGAGGTGTGGGCACCACATGACTTGCTTATACGTACGTGCCATTCAATAACGATACAGAAGTTGCTCTAAATTAAGTATTAAATACTTTTATCTTATTAAAAAAATCGCTATTCCATAAGAGCAAAATTGTTATTTGCGGTCGGAATTTTGAAAATTTTTTCATACAAAAAGTATTGATAATCAAGCTTTAAATGCATTTATACTTACAATGTTTTGCCTCGAAAGCATGACTTGCGAGATATTCGCAGAAAACTGATTTTCGATAAGAGTAAAATACCTATTTCCGGTAGAAATTCCGAAAAACTTTTTTCAATAAAATTTTTCTCAAATTCACTTTTGAGTACATTTAAATTCTTTATAAATTTGTTTAAACTTAGTAGTTGACGAAATATTGGTAAAATTCGATTTTTTTGCTGAAGTAAACTACTGCTTCCGATCTACCGAAAAACTAATCAGATCTCAAGATGGAGATTATACACGCAAATATAACATTTGGAATCGAAGCCTTCAGCCGTTTGACCGCCATCGTGGTCACACACACTGAGAGAGAGAGAGAGAGAGGGGGAGAGAGAGAGAGAGACATTTTTCAAAAACCACTTTTTCGGTATCAGGGAACTTCAAAACGTGAACATCTGCAAAAATCTCTAGGTCCAAAATTTTCATAATCACAATACTTCCTTATACTACGTATAAGAAAGTAAAATGAGTGTAACCAAATCATTATATTTGCAATTTTAAGGTTTTGACTAGATCAGTAGTTATTCACATTCTATTGCATATAGGTTCCTATGCGATATATATTCTTGACGATAAATATTGATTTTGTAATAAGTATATCTTATATCTGATTTTATCACGAATATAAAGCTTGGAAATATCTTCTTTCTTCAAGACTGCTGTATCTACAAACTCGGACAAAACATCTGTCAAGTAATATCAACGTGTGTAGTCAACCTTTATGCGTCTTTTTCATATAAAGATAATAAAAGAGTCCTTTTCGTTCTTTTTTTCCCGAAAAATATTAAGGTTACTTTTTAAGAAGACTATATCTATCGATATATATATATATATCTATTTTTATCTAAAAATATTCGCTTAACATTTATTTACAATTACATAATAAAATTATTTAGTGTTTAATAAATTATAATAAGTATACTTTATTTATTATGTTCTTGAATACATTTTTAATTTTGCCATTAGAAAATAAATATAATAATTTTTAACAAATAACTTTCAATATAAACCTATTAATTACCTATAGCAAAGCATTGTACTATCACATTATATATGTATATATTATGATAGTTTCCTTTCTTGGTTTAGCGGCTGTAAAGTGAACTCAAAATAACAAACTAAGAAATTTAAACGTTTCGATAATATAGATATTATCTTTGTCAATTATTTAACATAAACTAACTAATTAAAATATTAAAACACCAATAACTGTTAATCAAACTGTAACATATATCCGACAAATATATGGTATATCTGGTCTAATATATGTTGGAGAAAATAAGTGGAGAATAAATGATTATTGCTATTATTAGAAATTTGTAATTGTTTGCATTTCACAGAGTGCGTTCTTGTAAAGACTTGTTCATTTCCAGTCGGTTTCCAAGTGTATTTTATTGTAGACGATGCACGTGGAAAATGTGGGGAGTGTAAATTTATCCAGATTACCGATATTAACTCAGCGAGATACTGTGATCAAGTAGCGCGCTGCTACCCCGTTGCTCGTCCCGCTGAGAAAATTCTATTCCAAATTACGCTTCTATTATTTACGTAACCCCCCGCCTAACCACTAACTACATCCCATTCAATCAATGGGCGGTATTGTTATAAGTTATTCCTAGATTTTTGTTCTTGAAATTATATTAATTTGTCTCTATTATCTTTTGACTTTGTTAGTTTGACACATAGACGGAAGATGATACAGTTATTTGATGATAACATTAAAACAATTAATAATCAAAAACAATTTTATCACATGCCGTTTTCAATTTCATACGAATTTGAAGCTTTTATTAATTAATAGTCTTTTTTATGGGGAAAAAAAACATCAAAAACCCTATATAATAAAATTAAATATTGTAAATTTTTTTCAATTAGCATAATAACAAAAACTCTGAAATCCAGGCGAATTAATACGACAACGATTTGATGCATGGTACGACTCGCCTATTATTGTTGTTTGTAAAAAGAAAAATGGTATTATTTTCGAATAAGTCATGAGTTTATAAGATACTTAAATTTTCAATATCTTCTAACGTTTGCGACTCTGATATACTTGTATTTTCTACTTACATAATCAGGGAAATGAAAGAAGATATGGTTAGGTATAAGAAAGGAGAAGCATATTAACAGTATCTAATACACTCTTCTTATAACGAAAACTCATTAAACAAGCAGCTATTGGTATACAACTTGTAAATATAAATAAAGCAATTGGTGCTGCAATTCCGGATTGTAAATTTATTTTTTATTATTAACACTTCTCATCTTATTTATCCATGCCCATATTGTGTCACAGAGTGACAGAACTTGCTCTATGCTAATGATCTTAAATTAATTCACGAGATAACCACTGTACACGATTGTACTTTGCTTCAGCGCGACCTTGGAAATTTGCCAAATTTATGTGGTTTCGTTTGGACGGACATTTTTCGGAAAGGAATATCGATCAAACCGTTCTGTTATCGCGTATTTGCATGTATTCTCTTAATTTAAGACGCAGTTGTACCAGTTTATTATTCTTATTCAATCTATACCGCAACCACATTGACTCGCCAGCTTTACTCCAGAATGCTAGATTTCCGCGATCCACATTTTGGCGCTTGTTGTTCCAGCACCTTCAACTTACCATTTGCGTGCACAAATGTGTTATTGTAGTCTCCCATTTACATGATGTGTTCTCATTCCAGTACGATTTTCTCGCATTGTGATATGTTTCACCCATCTACTAATGATGCGAAAAGTGCTGCTACTTCAATTTTCAATAATTTTGCATAATACTAAATATTTTATTTGGATTTGTCACTTGTTCTTCAATTTTTGCTAATATTTTTTTGTACTCATTACATTATAGGAGTTATACTATTTTAAACATTTTCCAGTAATTGGAATTTGTAATATTCTGTTGGGCATTAAAAAGTATCATTATTATTATTATTATACCGGGTGTCCACAAAATAACGCCCCAGCTCGTAGCACCTTTATTTGAAGCCTGATTGTAACGATCGACATGTCAAATTAAACGACTTAAAAAGTACTATCAGAGGAATATCAAATTTTATTTTTAGCTATTCGGTTCATCAAGGATCGATAATCAACTTTTTTATGTTAAATGGCCGCCTGATACTTTTTTCACAGAATTTGATAAAGATTTTTTTTCTGAATTCAATGATGTAGCACAATACCGTTTCTTGTTTTATTTTAAGTTGTTAAAAAATAAAAAACATTGCAAAAATTCTTGTACTCTATTAGTAATAGAGTGCTTAGACATTATTGTCACCATGTGAATTTTATGTCAGTGTCGTTAAACCAATTTCAGTTGTTTCAGTTGTCATCATTTCATAATGAATAACGAGTTCGTGGATATGCTTGAAATTTACTTTGGGTGTCACAAAAACAGTGCGCAAAGTTTTGAATCTATGGAGAACGCTTCCCGGACAGGCGAGTACCGAATCGCCGTCAGTTTAGTCGATTGGAAATCGATTTGAGACGGTATGGATGCTTAAAAAAACCTAGAACACAAAATCGGAAATTTTGAGATGAACGTTTTACTGTGTGTTGAGGAGAATCATTGGACTTCTGTATAAGAAATTGCTTCAAATCTACAAGTTTCCAGAGTAAATGTGTGTTCAGTTTTGAAAAAACATAAGTACAAAGCATTTGTGACGCGCAAGATCCACACATTAAAAGAAGGTGATCCAACACGTTGTATAAAAAAATATAAAATAAATACTATAGTCTGACGAATATCAATTTACAAATAAAAAAAATTTAATCGCTACAATCATCGCTACAGGAATGTAGAAAATCCACATGTTTCCGTAGAACAAGCTCCACAAAGAAGATTTTTACTTAATGTTTGGTGTGGTATATTAGATGAACAAATAATAGGTTCAATCTTCATCGACGGAAATCTTACCCAGCAAACGTATTACCAAATTTTAAGTGAAGACTTACTAGAAGTTTTTGACAATTTACCCTTAAATGAAAGTAATAATTTAGTTTTTCAACAAGAGGGGCTACTCCACACAGCGTCATAATCAAGTGAGAGTTTTTGAATAGAGAATTTGGAGATCGTTGGATGGGAACATACGGACCTATTTTGTGGCCAGCTCGTTTTTGTGATCTGACCCCGATGGTTCTTTTCTTCTTGGGCTATTTGCAAGATATTGTTTATACCACACCTCCTGATACAGTCAAAGTTTTGCGAAATCGAATAATTGACGCATGTCAGGAAATGCCTCTAGAAGTTTTAACGAATGCTACGTTAGATGTGATACCCAGGTGTCGATGTTGCCTTGAAAGGGACGGTACCCAGTTTGAGCATTTCCATTAATTTCTTGTTAAAATAAGTTCATTTAATTGAAAAGTTTAAAAAAAAATCATTGTATTATTTAACGGTTGTTTTATTGAAAATACCTTGAATGTGAGAACGTTCCTGTTTTATCTAAGGTGCCATCAAAGCCTTTTAATTTTAGACATATTATGCTAGACACAACTTCATACTATAGTTGTCATGGTTACAGTACCGGTCTCTTTACGGGTGAGATGATTATTGGAAAGTTATAGTACATTTAAACACATTGTTTTTTTATTTTTTAACAAATTAAAATAAAACAAAAAACTGTATTGTGCTACATCATTGAATTCAGAAAAAAAGGCTTTATCAAATTCTGTGAAAAAAGTAGCAGGTTGCCATTTAACATAAAAATGTTGATTATCGGTCCTTTTCGAACCGAGCTGCTAAAAATAAAATTTAATAGTTCTCTGATAGTACTTTTTAAGTCGTTTATTTTGGTATGTCGATTGTTACAATCAGATTTCAAATAGAGGTGCTATGAGCTGGGGCGTTTTTTTGTGGACACCTTGTATGTATATTAGACTACAATTAAAAATTGTTAAAAATAATCCTCATCTCTCAGTCATCGTTTTACTGCAGCTTTGCTTAAAAATAAAATGTATCTTAATGTATATTACATTATCAAGAGTAAGTTTGCTAAATTATTTTCTTTCTTTACATGATGTTTCTATAAATAAACATTAATATCACCGGTATCAAAATAAATACACAAATATTTTTTGGCATTTATATCAGATTGTAATTAACTGTATTTAATTTGCCTTGAGGAAAGTAAATTCTTGACCATATTTAGAATAAATGAATTAATTTGACCTTTGCCATAACTAAATGTTTTCCGTTATTTTCTAATTAATTCTAATTAATACTTAGTTTTAATATTTCATATACTTGAAACTTGTACTTCCTTTTCGTTCTGTTTCTAATTGAGGAGACTGACAGGTCCTTATATTGAATCTTCAAATTAAAACGACTCTGTACGACCAAAATGAGGCAATTTTCTTTTTTTATCTTAGCCTCGTGTCTCAGTAACCGGGTAAGGTGTGCCCCAGCAAAATGTTTTCCCTATCTCCATATTTAACGAAGCATTGGGTAACGCGAATAGTAAATTGCTATAGAAAACCCCATTTCAAACGGGACAGGAAAAAAAAGTAATAGATGCAATTAAACTGACGAAATGAGAAATTGCAAAAAAAGACTTTAATCGGTTATTTCGCGTTGCACAATGTCTATATCAAAGCAATTTTCTAATCGACTTTTCTATTCATATGCAGATTAGGTTTCGTCTGATTAAAATTTTTTCGCAACTACATACAACGACGCACGTCGCCTGCAAAGTAGTCTGCTTGAAATAAGTAAGTCAGAATTGAGACGTGTTCACATATGATTATAAACATAGCAATTAAATGTCAATATCATCTATATTATATTAGAAAAAAGAATATTAATGACTTAATTGCTACTTGCTGATAATATATTTGGTACTAAATATTAAAAAAATGGTGATAATAATAATGATTTTCATATTTTAAATTGGACAAAATTGGTATTATAAGCGCAGGTATAATTAAAAGAAATATTTTAACACACTTAAACTTAATATATAAGGCTGATGCAAAGAAAATTATTTTATATGTTTAAAAAATATTTTCGTCCTAATAATGACACTTTGATAACGCTTTCTATAGTCAATAATAACTGCAAATTGAGGTTAGTTATATTTTAATCAAATGACTTGAAACGAGTTTTCTTATAATACTTAATCTTCCATGTTACGTTCCTATATTTTTTGTTCATCTTCTCGATATAGAAAGATCATAGATATCGAATGTTGAATGCTACCAATTTTTTGTATACAAGTTGTAAGGAAAGCACGAAATAGAACATACACGTAGTGATTATCATAATACAGAATTCAATCTTTAATAGTGAAAAAATAACAAGATACAAAATTAGGAGAGCTAGGAAAAATTACAGTTAGCCATTGATGTGGTTCAATAGGTGAAATTATAATCGAAAAGTGATTCGCTTCATGTAATAATTGCAATGCAGAATGATTTCGGCAATAAGGTAAATCGCATGAGTAAATATAAGAACATATATCAAAGTATAAGCGCATATATTCAAGACAAGTTTTAAATTTATTTGTGGTTTTATTTGAATTAATTTTTTGTATAGATATATCATACATGAGATATTTGACCAAACACCTAGGGTCCTAGGATATGATACACGGCTCACGGTGGTTTATTCTTATCGAAAATCAGTTTTTTGCGAATATCACGCAAATCATGCTTTCTAGGCAGATACATTATGAGTATTGAAGTATTTAAAGAATGATTTTCAATACTTTTTGTATGAAATAAATATCAAAATTCGAACCGGAAGTAAAATTTTTACTCCTACCGAACAGTTTTTTTTTGCAAATATCTCGTAAATTATGCATTCTATAGAAATGTATTAAGAGTATAGAAGTACTTAGAATAGGCTTTTGAATATTTTTTTTAAAAAAATTTGAAAATTCGGACCTGCAGTACTACATTTACACACATATTTATTGTTTTAAGAAGATAGTATTATTTAAAACTTAATTTAGAACAAATTTTGTCGTGTGGTAACCACACCTCATTTTTTGAAGATGGCGTCTTGCTCAGTGACTCACAACATATCGCAATGCAAAATATACCAGAACTGTTTTAATAGATATAGCCGATATAATCACGGAATCTGCGGACAATGGAGACGAATGTCAATATGCAATATATTTACAGAGATTTTTAGAAAACCTTTGACACTGATAATGTTTTTTTTATTTAACTTACATTGTCTCAGGTTTTGAAATGGGGCAATTCTAGTTGTGCTTGTGTAATATGAGGTAGATAGTTTCGTATGGAGGAGCCTTCTCGGGTATATGATGTGGTGGCATCAGGTGTGCCGTAGGGTAGCTACTTGGAGCCCCTATTATTTATTTTACTTATAAATAATTTATTTACCACATCAGAGAGTTCCGATTACTTGTACGTTGACGACTGCAAACTATATATATATATATATATATATATATATATATATATATATATATATATAGATAAATTCTTAGGCCGACTTGGAGAAGTAACAATATGACCTAGATAATGTTTACAACAAGTTACACTAAAATGTAAATAAATGTGTAGTTGTGACAATTAGTAGAAAGAAAAAACCATACATACAGCTCACCACATATAAGTTGAGCGATCATCGACGCTGACCAAGAAGTAAGAGAATGCACGATAGAGATGAATAGAACTGTGACAAATGTATACCCCGCTACTACCACTCATCCCTATGTCAATTGCGCATATGACCTTCACCGCTCAACTTATATGTGGTGAGCTGTATATGATTATCACCTAAGGTGTGTGCCTCTGGATAGGAAATCTTCGGGCATAGATCTGGGGTATTGGTTTTATTCGGCTTTCCGATTACATATCACATTCAGAGTACCTATTGATAATGACGCTTATTGTCATATCTAATTGCGTCCCAACTTGAACAATCCTAGAAATGTTGTCCGAAAAAATCAGTAAATAGATTCTATCGCTCGACTCTTTAGAAATCCGTGTTGTTTCCGAGTTATCATATTATCTTGCAGAGACGAATCTGCTAAAGTATATTTACAATGGCTGATACAATAGAATAATAATAATTTGTCATGCAGCTTTTGTTTCCTGATTTGAAAATATCTAGGTACCATAGAATCTATACTACAGTATTAGGGACTATTTACCAAACATAGCAAGCTAACTACAAAACAATAAAATACGAAAAGCATGTTGTATACATATATTAAACATTATTCAATCATGGTCTGTAAAAAATAAAACAAGAAATAGATTATGCAAAACCGCTAACATTGAACTAACAGCATTTCTAATTATTTTTGTTTCACAATAAAATTAAACATACAAGCATTGTTTATTTACGTCTCTTTAAAAAGAAACTGTCCCACGCAAATGCGGTGACTCATGTCATAAATTATTAATTAATAAATCATTCTGTAAAAGGAACCATAAACGCCCGAAGATACAAAACTCACAACGTATTACACTTGTGTATCTTATTACTCGATTTATCTTACTATAAGAAAACAATAGTTCCTCGTAAAAAAGATCATATTTTCGGTTATTCATATATAGATATCCATCTCTATGAATGAATATAGTTACAATTAATTGTGCGTTGGTTTAATAAATGGCACATTAACTTATTGTCTGCATAACGTTTATTACGTCTTACATGTGGATACTACTTTCTATAATTATATTATGTTCACGAAATCCTCCGATAACATGTTTGAAGTAGCGCGATTTAAATAAAGTATTAACAATAATAATACATTTTGTTTAATTTAAATATGATCTCTTACCATTTATGATTCCAATATCATTTTACACATGTTTTGTATATGAAAATATATTTTTCCTGATTATCACTCATGCAAATCTAGCTAGATATTTATTGTATTTAAATATATAATACTAAAAAATAGTAAACAACGATTAATTTTACATACAAATAAGTATTGCATCTTTGTCAGAATGACATAATACTTATAAAACCTTTGAATAATCTCAATGTAGTTTTGTTATATTCTATTTGATCAGTAGAATAACGAGCTCGTAAGAAATTTTGTAAAACTAAAAGGCATCTGCACCCCATCGAAGGTGTTTACAATCAGAAAAGCATTGTCACTCTGCCATTATTTAAAAAATCTGATGTTATCAATTACATAATAACAAAATAACTGTATAAACTCGTTTCATTATTATTTAGAATATAATATATTATTTATCTCTTCAAATACTCGAAACATAATCACTTATATTTAGATATTTTTATACATCATGTTCTAAAGTCCACTTGGAATCTATTCAATGCAAGAGATCTTATTAAGTATTAGCATAAAATACAACTGCTGTATTTCTGTAAATCATAGTTTTTAGCAACATAATTACATCTTGGAATTATTTTTCATTAACACCTCAAAATTTGTGCAAATATAAGTATGAATATGTATTTTAAATACTACAAAAATATTACAAAATTTGTCATTAGAAGTAGATACCAAGGGTGCAAAGAAAATCAATACAATTTTATATGATCAGTAAGTCTTCCGAGTGAGAAATTTGCTAATTTTGAGTGTCCTTTTTCTGTTATGAGTAGTATATCAAACAAATATATTACAAAGTTCCTATCAATTTCTTTGATAAAATTTGCACAGTAGTGTTCATCCATCACACTCAACTTGAGTATTTATTGATAAATGTATCGTTAATTAGTTGTATCAAAGATCAACAAGAAAAGTCTAATTTCACAATTTTTTCTCTGCGAGAAAAATATATATGTTTTCGAAATATTATTATTATTAAATCGTATCTTATTCGAAACCGGATAGTAATGATTATCTAATAAAAAGATTCTCACCAAAAGATAGTTATTATAGAATATGACAATATTTGCCTAGAAAATATGATTCTGCTACATCCAGAATATATTTATATAAAGTGAAAATTGATTTAATAATAAACAAAACTACTCATCTAGAGACAGTAATAAAAACACGTAAGTAACATTTACTGTGGACATCAGTAAAAACAGGCAGGTTCTTAAAAAAGTTTAATTGTAGCAATAACTATAATTTATCTATCAAAAAATATGAGTACTGAATTTAATTTTGTATAACACAAAATATGCAAATTATGATTTCTAAATTATACAGATGCACCATATGAAAAAAAAAGCGACAGAAAACAAACTTCGTTTTCCGTTCAACCGGTAGTTATAATGAGTCACACTAACAGCATAAATTATTACATATACACTTCATTTATTCCCAGGGTTTTGAATTTCATTAAGATGTTCTTAAGGATTTCCATATTCATTTTCGCTGTCTCCATCAAGGACATTTTAGAAACGTTAAACATGAGCACACAGTGAAAAAAATTGACAGAGGATGTGGATAAACATAAATGTTTATATATACAGAATGGTCATAATAAAGTAAATAATTACAAGTTCAGTAACAAGCAATCACGTGTGTCACAAGAAATAAATTTCAGTGTTTTTAAATAATCATTTTTGAATACTTATATTTAAATAAATTCTAATTAATAGCTCAGTTTAGTTTACTTTATTATTAAAACTTGGTTTGCAAAATAATTGGCTTAAATTACATCATATAATAATACAAAACATAAAATACAATTAGCGACATTAAAACTATATTATATATTAAAATATATAATTAATAACAACACAGTACATAATATAAACAGAACATTTTAAAATTCATTTCATTGAAGAAAAGTAAACTTCTATGAAGTGACGGTTTAGGCATGTAATAGGTCTTTGAGTGCCGTTCTAACTAGTTTAAATTGAAAATTTGCTTTATATTCCATGACTATGTATTGAGTTATTTGTGAGAAATTTATGATATTCTTAAAAGCGTAAATTCATAACATACATATATAGGGTGTCCCAACGGGAACTTAGGGATTTCAAGTCCAAATAACATGAGTAGTGTTTAGAAATTCAACGATTTATTAACATAAACATAAAGTGGAAACCTTAAAATTCTATGTGGAACAAGATATCGGAGAAATGTCCACCGCGACTACGTCTGCACATAGTGATTCTTTTCTTAAAATTTTCGATGACTTTATCACACATATGTAAGTTAATTTCGGCAGTAGCCGCATGAATGTTATTTTTTAATTCATCAATTGTCTGTGGATTATTTGTGCCTACTTGATCCTGAAGGAAATCCCAAAGGAAAAAGTCCAGCGGTGTTAAGTCGCATGATCTTGCAGGCCAATCCACGTGAACATTACGAGAAATCACACGACCAGGGAATTTCTCCTGCAGTAAATTTAGAGTTTCCCTGGCAGTGTGGTAAGTGGCCCCATCTTGTTGAAAAAAAAGATTGTTGAGGTCCATATCTTCCAAACGAGGCCATAGAAAGTTATTCAACATCTGTCGATACCGCTCCCCGTTGACAGTTACTGCTTCTACATTCTCATTTTCAACAAAGTGAGGTCCAAGAACACCGTTGGTCGAGAAACCACACCATACGGTGACACGTAGTGGGTGCATGGGTTTTTCAATAATCTCTCGAGGATTTTGGAGCCACCAAATGCGGCAGTTTTGTTTATTTACGTAACCCCTTAGGTGAAAATGGGCTTCGTCACTGAATATGATTTGCTTTTCAAATTCGTTATCAAGTTCTGTTTGCTCCAAAATCCAATTTGCAAAGATACGGCGGTGTTGATGGTCCCTGGGCTTCAATCCTTGTGTTAACTGCATCTTGTATGCTTGTAGCCGTAGGTCTTTGGTTAAAATTCGTTGCAGAGATGATCTTGAGATGGCCAATTGCTGTGACCGGCGACGAATTGAAGTTTTTGGACTTTCTGTTACACTTTGATTCACCCTAACGATATTTTCAACTGGCCGAACATTACGATGTCGTAGCGGTGTCTCTACATCGAGAACAGAACCAGTTATTTCAAATTTTGCAATTAAATTCCTAATTGCTGTATCGCTGGGAACATGATTCTAATGAAAAACAACGCGGAGTCGACGAATTGTGTTCATAACAGAACGAGCATTTTCATAATAAATATGAACAATTTGGATACGTGAAACGTTGCATGATGACACTTAGCAAGTTTCTAGATAACGTATGTCAAATATTAGATTAATATGTTACATTATTTGAAAATACTGTATTATTTAAATCCCCAAGTTCCTATTGGGACACCCATTATTATATGTAGGTATATATATTTCTCGATAATTCTGTCTGGAAGCAGGACCTGCAATTATTCTTAAAAATTCGCTTCTAGCACTTGAATACGTTCCGCAAAGAGAGAACTTCTCCAAAAATTATTCCGTATCACATCCGGGACTAAGCAATAGCATGGTATGATCGGAGCAACCAAACCTGAGAGATAATACACTTTAAAGTGCGGAACAAATAAGCTAATGAACCCAAGGTTGCTGTTAAGTTTCTTACAATGAGAATTCCAATTCAAATGTTGATCAAAATGCAATCCCAATAACAGAAATTACTTCCCCAGTGCTTTATCATCAACTTGTACATATGATAAGAGCGCACTGCTCTGGTAAGTATTCCTTTTATCTGGGTTTAAAAAAAAGATTCTGCCGACCAAATCACGTATAAAGATCAGGACAGGATAAGTATCGATCCTGGGGGCACACCGACATTAATGAACCTATGCGAAGCGTTTATATATTTCATAAGATTGCCTGAAACATCTTGTGCCCGATTTTCTAAAAAGGAAGACACCAATTGCAAAGAAACACCTCCATTCCACAGCTCAACAATTTATCTAACAAAAGTACATGGTTGACACAGTTAAATACCTTCGACAAGTCACAAAAAATTCATACACACTTTCATAAAATTCAAGAATTGCTGTAAATGTTGATTTATCTTTCATGAAACCATGTTGGTTACTATGCAAAACATTCCGAGAATTCAGGAAATCGAATAATATAGGGATATTCAAACATTTTTGAAAAAACAGACGTAACCGATACAGGTCCAAAACTATTAATATCCTCGAAACTATCCTTCTTATTCTTTAGTGATTTTTAATTACTCTAAAAAAAACCTTCCTCAAAGGTGAGATTTACCAAATACAGTAAAGACTTGACAGTTGCTAATGTTCCTTCTTATTAGTGTGTATATATATTTCATTTTATTTATTAATACTTAATACGATGCAACAAAGTCACATTAACTGATGACCATTTTCTTTTAATGCTAATTTTCAGAATATCAAGAACCTCACCCACCGTCATTAGCTCATTACTAATATGTGGATTAGCTTGCATATGAAACAAATTATCATACATTATTGATGTTATTGGTTCCAACTATGTTAATAGATATTTTTTATTGTTAGATACAGATACGTGGAAATTTAAACTCCTGTCAAGACATAAATCATTAGTATAGTCTATTTTTTAATTAGGAGGAGTGTTTTTAAATTGAAGCGCTAAAAAGGAGGCTTGCTATTTGTCAGTTTTCGGAAAGAATTACAATATGGAAATTTTACATATTTACGGCTGCCATACTATTACAACAGCAGTTGTTGTATACATCGTTAATTTTGTCAGTGTGTTTCTGTTCAATTTTTTACGTTCAATTTGCGTTATAATAGTAAAATGGTTCTTTTAAGAACTGAATCGACTGATATACTCTCCGTGTAAAACATTTTCATAGCGTTTTTCTTGGATACAGAGGAAGTAGCAAGCACTTCTGGATCGCAAATATCCCCGTTGAGATGCCGAAAATCTGTGATCTTAGGACATCTATCTGTTGTTGAGAAACTGAATATAGTAAATATATTCAAAAAATTACGTGCTGATAACCCCAGAATGAGGATTACTGCTATTGTCGCAAGAATATTGAGTATGATAGGTTAGTGTTATAATACATTGTATAATTGTAGAATTGTATAAGGCAAATAATTCACAATTTTTTTTATAAAAATGAGCTTCCTACACTTGATAAAGTGCTGAATGAAATCAAACAGCGTGATGATTTGTCACAGATGAGCCGCTCAACATTATACAAATTGATGAAAATGATAAACTTTAGGTCAGCGCCAATGTTCTAATTAATATTCAAAAAAAATTGAGTATATAAGTACTCAAATTTATATTTTACATGCTTTGATATGTTAGCATAAATATGATATATTATTATAGGTAGGTATATGCAGAGAAATCGAAAGAGTGTTTTGATAGAACGTGATGATATAATTAGGTGGAGAAGAAGATATTTGATGACAATTAAAGATTATCGTCGTCAAAATCGGCCAATTTATTATTTAGATGAAACATGGCTAAACGAAAGTCATACCAAACAAAGAGTTTGGGTAGATGGCAATATAAGAAGTCGACGATAGGCATTTAATGAGGGACTGACTACAGGCTTACGTAATCTTGCTGGGAAAGGAAAACGTCTCATTATTTTGCATATAGGATCTGAGGCTGGATTTGTGGAGAATGGTTTATTTATTTTCGAAGGAAAAAAGACAACCGATTATCATGAAGAAATGAATACAGAGGTGTTTAAAAGATGGTTTCATAAAATATTAACAGTGCTGCCAGACAATGCTGTTATTGTTATGGATAATACTACATATAATAGTCGTAAAATTGAAACAATTCCCACAACAAATTCTAGAAAACTCGATATGCAAGCTTGGTTGAATTCAAAAAATATTGAGTACAATGAAGAGATGGTTCGATCTAAACTTCTTCACCTAATTTGTCTGAATACATGTGACAGATGAGATGACCAAAAGTTGTAACAAAACTGTTTTGAGGTTACCACCCTATCACTGCAAACTAAACCCAATCGAGAGTTGGTGTGGGTTCAAATAAAAAATGAGGTGGCAATTAAGAACACTACATTAAAATTAGCTGATGTGAGGATACTTTTACTAAAAGCAATACAGAATATCACTACGGACAATTGGAAGAAATGTGTAGGCCATGTGATTAATGAAGAAAGAAGAATGTGTGAGTTAGATGGGTTGCTCGATGATATAATCGAGCCATTTATTATATCAGTGGGTGAAGATAGTTCAAGTGAAATGGAAAGTGATAGTGAATAATTATAAATTGTTACTGTTTCATATGTATATGCTATAATTAACATTTGTCTAAATTGTTGTTCACTTGTATATAATAATAAAAAATTGTGAATAATTATATAGTTATTTTATATGTATATGCTATAATTAATATTTATCTAAATTTTTGTTCGCTTGTAAATAATCATATAAGAATATGAACCATCTGTGTTTTCTTTTTAAATTTGAAAATATACAAATCGCCTTTAAAACTTTTGATTTAAGAATTTCACTTACGATGATGATTCCTTTTTATTTCAAATTGAAATTATCTACTTTTTTAAATGAATTTTTAATTACCTAATTACCTAACTACAATTTATATAAAAAGGAATTTTCCAAAATTCCATTGTGTAAACGCGCCTTTTCATTTTACTCCTCCGAATTAAAAAATACACTTTAGTAGAACAATTCCCTACACTAATAAGGAGAAACGAGATATGCTAAGTATTTTTTATTCATTGGATTGAAATATATTAATGTAAATATTAATATATACATATATGTATGTAAAATTTTAAGTTTTACGAATATGGATCATTAACTAACATTTAAATATTAACTTTGATGAGGTTGTAAATTGGTAGTGAAATATATGCCAAAACATTAAAGAAACGTTGTTTTATATTATTCAGCACCATTCAATTATTTCTTTATAAGACAGCCTACCTTACCATGAGGTTCTCATTGACTGCATGGTATTATGAGGGTTAAATAACACAATACCGTATTAATCTATATTTTAACATATGTTATTAAATACATGTATAAAAGTAATTAAATACGTATGAAAGTACATACATAAAAACAAGGTAAACCGAAGTTGGAAATATAGTTGCGTGCCAAATTGGAAAAGTGATTAATATTACTCAAAAGAAAATTAGCTTCAACAAATTAGAAATTCTGTATATTAATGAGTGAGTGGTCTCCTGGTGTGTTGTAAGAAAAAACTCAAAAAAGAGACTTGTCAAAATATATGAAACCACGCTACCTAAATTCAAATATGAAAAATTACACTACTTCGAAAGGAATCAAAAAGATAAAAGATCTCGGAGAGATAGCACCTGTCTGACGAAAACCCCGAGGCCAAAATAATATTGACATAAAAAGACTCTGCTGTAAACTTTATTGATAATTTTACGTAATTTATCGTCCATTTAATGTGTGAAGTGTTGACTTATTTATGCATGTAATCTTCGATTCAAGTCTTCTACGTGTGCTCTTTTCTATGTACCGTGAACGGGAAGAAATACACGACGCGCAACAAAAGGTTCGCTACCGCCAAGCAAGCGAAGGTCATCTTGAAAGATGAAAGATATGAAAAAGTGCATAATGTATATATACAGTCTTTTTTTTTATTTTCCTTTAACGAATGCCAGAGTTAGGTACGATGTTACGCAACGCATTGTAAACATTAGTCATGGCAATATAAGTAGGTAAACTCTCAATTCACAACATGTGTATGATTGTTGTACTACTACAACAGTAACTACATAACATCCATTACGTACATTCTACACACATGTGTTTATCTCTAAATGGTAATTTGACTTTAATAATATTTGCATTTTTCAGGCTTCTTTCGGAGAAGGGAGCTTAAGAATTTCCAACGTACATAAATCATAGTGCATATTCGTGTATATATGTACTATGTGCATGCTTAAATGAATACTTTTTAGAAAAATCAAAAATTTGACCAATTATCTTGCACAATTATTAAAGTAACTGTTGCGATAGGTACTACAGAAGTATTATCCATAATAAATTTTAGCTACATATATCGTATAAAGTATGTTCAATAATCAATCATTCATTCTTGTAATCAAGACCGTTATTTCAACGATACTGAATTATTATTATTACTATATTGTGCAGCTGGATATATTATCAGCATCGAGTTTGGTAAACCTAATGGCTTAATCTTGGTGAACAACCATTACAATTTTAACGGAAATTATATGTGATAAACAGTCTGTTATGTTTTCCAGATATTAATACTTGTGAAGCTCAAAATTATGAGACATAAATTTCACGCTCCTTTAGCAAAATGACGCTATAATTGAAGATTGTATTGGTACAATTCTTCTAAATGATCATTTATAACCACCTCGAGACGAGCTGGAGTTAGAAAAAAACGTTCTTACTGGATAGACTGGTATCGAACCCATACCTTCAGACGTGGAATAAAGCATCATACTACCTTAGTTACCACGGTGCCTAGCATAGAACAGTTCTTCAAATATTTTTTCTGTTTTTGATATTACTTGCCTACATGCACTTTACACTTTACACTTTTTACTAGAAAAACGGATGAATATATGCAATAATATCACATAATTTAATTTTACTTTTCACTTTGCAAAACTTAGTTAAATCAATTTTATCTAAAAAATAAAAAAAAAATATTTTGTATAATAAATTTGTTCTGGTGACCACTGTTGCACGTTAATTCTATCTATTGTTTCATTTTTTTTAAGCTTACCTATACTAATTTGATAGAATCTTTTGTATAAATTTACTTATTATAGGTATTAGATGATACTTGTAATTGTTTTCTAATAACACTTATACTTGCATTATACCTGATCGAGAAAATACTAGCTTAATAATATTTATACCGCTGGAATATAATTTATTATGTAATTAGTGGTTGTTAAACTGAAATCAATTCAGTCTAGGATATTGTTGAATGATATCGTTTAACTGAATTTGAATTTGTAGTCCAACTTAACTTCAAAAGTTAACTGACGACCTGAAACTATGACATAAAACATAAAAGTATTGCATCCTTCTAATGCATAGGGATGATATGTTTTCTTCAGTTTCTCTTGGATTGTGAAATCAAACGGTTCAGTTCTCTGAAAGCTTAGATTATCATATACGTTGTCGCTTTATCAGCAAACAATATTCCTATTTTTACGCTATTACTACATTTTATACTTGTTTTTAGGTACCTGTTAATTCATACGAATATATAACGGCTGTCTGTAATTGACTGATCGTCCATTTGCAATCTAGTGAATTTTATGTTAAACAATTTCTGCCCCTGCTTGATTTAATATAATTGTTTAATTTGATGTTATAATCCCAAGGTTTCAAGTTTGATTTTAGGAATTAATTTCAAAATTATTGACATAAAGTAATAAACTTTAACATAACTTAAAAATTAATGATTTCATCATATTGTTAATGTTAGTTGAATGTAATCGTGACCATATGACAAAATTATGTTTATTTCCTAAATCAAATATTTTGGTACAACTCTGGTGGTAGAAATGTGAGGGTAAGCGTTTCCAAGATGACGATTTAATGACATAAAAATATCTAAATAGACAGCCTTTATATACATGTATACACAAATGAGAGTGTGTGAAGTTAGCCCCCCTTTTTTCGAATATCGGAAATCTGACGGTTGTTCCAGGTTGTTCTAGGTTTGTTCTAAATTGTTCCAAAGTATTTCAAAAAAAAAGTCAAAATTGGCCGAGATAATTGAAAAAAACGACTTTTTCACCCAGCCCCCCTTTTTTCGAAAATTGAAATTCTGAAGGTTGTTCCAGGTTGTTCTAGTTGTTCTAAACATTGTTCCAAAGAATCTCGAAAAAAAAATCAAAATTGGCCGAGATAATCGGAAAAAACGAGTTTTTGCCAGCCCCCCTTTTCTTGAAAATTGTAATTCTGATGATTGTTCTAGGTTGCTCTAGGTTTGTTCTAAATTGTTCCAAAGTATTTCATAGAAAAAATCAAAATCAGACGAGAAAATGGGAAAAACCCAAAGCCAAAAGTATGAAGTCGGACCCAGTTTTTGCAAAAATTAAAATTTTGACGGTTGTTCTAGGTTGTTCTAGGTTTGTTCTAAACATTGTTCGAATACGTCAAAACCGTATCTCTTATATATCAAAAGATATGGCAAAAAAACCAAATCCAAAAGTGTGAAGTTAGCCCCCCTTTTATCGAAAATCTAACTTCTGACGGTTGTTCCAGGTTGCTCTAAGGGTGTTCTCAATTGTTCCAAAGTATTTCAAAAAATAAATCATAATTGGCCGAAAAAACGGCAAAAAACTTTTTTTTTCTGGCGGCCCATTTTTCGAAAATCGAAATTCTGACGGTTGTTCTGGGTTGTTCTAAGTTTGTTTTAAATTGTTCCAAAGGATTTCAAAGAAAAAATCATAATTGGCCGAGATAATAGAAAAAAACCATTTTCCCACGGACCCCCTTTTTGCGAAAATTCAAATTCTGAGGGTTGTTCCAGGTTGTTCTAGATTTGTTCTAAACATTATTCTTATACATCAGAACCGTATCTCTTATATTTCAAAAGATATTGCAAAAAAACGTTTTTAAAAAAAGTGTGAAGTTAGCCCCCCTTTTTTCGAAAATCTAACTTCTGACGGTTGTTCCAGGTTGCTCTAGGTGTGTTCTCAATTGTTCCAAAGTATTTCAAAAAATAAATCATAATTGGCCGAAAAAACGGCAAAAAACTTTTTTTTTCTGGCAGCCCATTTTTCGAAAATCGAAATTCTGACGGTTGTTCTGGGTTGTTCTAAGTTTGTTTTAAATTGTTCCAAAGGATCTCAAAGAAAAAATCATAATTGGCCGAGATAATAGAAAAAAACGATTTTCCCACGGACCCCCTTTTTGCGAAAATTCAAATTCTGAGGGTTGTTCCAGGTTGTTCTAGATTTGTTCTAAACATTATTCTTATACATCAGAACCGTATCTCTTATATTTCAAAAGATATTGCAAAAAAACGTTTTTAAAAAAAGGGTGAAGTTAGCCCCCCTTTTTTCGAAAATCTAACTTCTGACGGTTGTTCCAGGTTGCTCTAGGTGTGTTCTCAATTGTTCCAAAGTATTTCAAAAAATAAATCATAATTGGCCGAAAAAACGGCAAAAAACTTTTTTTTTCTGGCGGCCCATTTTTCGAAAATCGAAATTCTGACGGTTGTTCTGGGTTGTTCTAAGTTTGTTTTAAATTGTTCCAAAGGATCTCAAAGAAAAAATCATAATTGGCCGAGATATTAGAAAAAAACGATTTTCCCACGGACCCCCTTTTTGCGAAAATTCAAATTCTGAGGGTTGTTCCAGGTTGTTCTAGATTTGTTCTAAACATTATTCTTATACATCAGAACCGTATCTCTTATATTTCAAAAGATATTGCAAAAAAACGTTTTTAAAAAAAGTGTGAAGTTAGCCCCCCTTTTTTCGAAAATCTAACTTCTGACGGTTGTTCCAGGTTGCTCTAGGTGTGTTCTCAATTGTTCCAAAGTATTTCAAAAAATAAATCATAATTGGCCGAAAAAACGGCAAAAAAGTTTTTTTTTCTGGCGGCCCATTTTTCGAAAATCGAAATTCTGACGGTTGTTCTGGGTTGTTCTAAGTTTGTTTTAAATTGTTCCAAAGGATCTCACAGAAAAAATCATAATTGGCCGAGATAATAGAAAAAAACGATTTTCCCACGGACCCCCTTTTTGCGAAAATTCAAATTCTGAGGGTTGTTTCAGGTTGTTCTAGATTTGTTCTAAACATTATTCTTATACATCAGAACCGTATCTCTTATATTTCAAAAGATATTGCAAAAAAACGTTTTTAAAAAAGTGTGAAGTTAGCCCCCCTTTTTTCGAAAATCTAACTTCTGACGGTTGTTCCAGGTTACTCTAGGTGTGTTCTCAATTGTTCCAAAGTATTTCAAAAAATAAATCATAATTGGCCGAAAAAACGGCAAAAAAGTTTTTTTTTCTGGCGGCCCATTTTTCGAAAATCGAAATTCTGACGGTTGTTCTGGGTTGTTCTAAGTTTGTTTTAAATTGTTCCAAAGGATTTCAAAAAATAAATCATAATTGGCCGAAAAAACGGCAAAAAACAATTTTTTTCTGGCGCCCCTTTTTTCGAAAATCGAAATTTTGACGGTTGTTCTAGGTTGTTCTAAATTGTTCCAAAGGATTACAAAGAAAAAATCGAAATTGCCCAAGATAATAGGTAAATCGATTTTACCTATTATCTATATTTTAAAATGAATAATAATACTCATTTGTGATTCAGAATAAAGCAGAAGCAGTAAATATACATATATTTTCCCAAGTAATATAATTCATTTGTTTGAAAACAATATTGTTACTAAATGCTGATGCTCCTAACATAAAATAATATTAGAACAGTGACGTTAGTTACATTATTAATGTAGATTAAAAACTACCTCATAAACATATTGAGAATGATTATACCTTGCTCATAAAAAGATTAGTGTTTTTCTCATGAGCTGCTAGGTTGATGTTTCTTTGTTTATTTTTATTAGAGTTCATGCTTTAGTTTATCCCTGAAATCTAAAATATATATTTTTTCTGTAAAATTTATTTATTGATATTATTATATTATTTGATGACATTGACATAAATAATATATTTTTTTATCAATTTGGTATTGTAAAACAGCCTTTCCCAAATCGGCTACTCTTTGACGGATATACTATCTTATATTATCTAAATAGGTACCTATATAATATTTTTTCCAAATAAAGTAATAGTAGCCTTTGAATCGTTTTAGTGAGAAAATTAGACAGCATATTTCAACATGTTTACGAAGAGGGGCTACAAAAAATAAGCATACTTGATAGGAATGTCTACACGTGCTTGCATTCCCGGAGCAAAAACCATGAAAAAAAGTGGCCAGACCACGGCTAGACAAAATAACGTTGTAGTGGTTTACTATAATTAAAATTTTCAAACTTCAAAATCAGTATTTTATTTTTATTATTACTAGACAAAATAAAATAACAAAAGACTTCCCCATTTTGTTTGATTTTAGTTGGGTACCCATATCCAGCGCTTTTTTTTTTTGAAATACTTTGAAACTGTAAGAATTTCGATTTTTAAGAAATAGGGACTGGGGAAAAATATCGTTTTTTCATAACCGGTTTTGATTTTTTCTTTGAAATAGTTCATCAGCATTTGGTGACAATATCGTTTTGTAATAAATGAACATTATATTTCTTGCGAAAATATATATTTATTGCTATATTAGATGTTTATTTCTTTAAATAGAACTGCATCATACAAAAACTTCCTTCAACACAGTAATGTTCGGAAAGTGCATTCCGCCCATTGTAAAATCGTTTTTTCCTATTATCTCCGCCAATTATGATTTATTTTTTGAAATACTTTGGAACAATTGAGAACACACCTAGAGCAACCTGGAACAACCGTCAGAAGTTAGATTTTCGAAAAAAGGGGGGCTAACTTCACACATTTTTAAAAACGTTTTTTTGCAATATCTTTTGAAATATAAGAGATACGGTTCTGATGTATAAGAATAATGTTTAGAACAAATCTAGAACAACCTGGAACAACCCTCAGAATTTGAATTTTCGCAAAAAGGGGGTCCGTGGGAAAATCGTTTTTTTCTATTATCTCGGCCAATTATGATTTTTTCTTTGAGATCCTTTGGAACAATTTAAAACAAACTTAGAACAACCCAGAACAACCGTCAGAATTTCGATTTTCGAAAAATGGGCCGCCAGAAAAAAAAAGTTTTTTGCCGTTTTTTCGGCCAATTATGATTTATTTTTTGAAATACTTTGGAACAATTGAGAACACACCTAGAGCAACCTGGAACAACCGTCAGAAGTTAGATTTTCGAAAAAAGGGGGGCTAACTTCACACTTTTTTTAAAAACGTTTTTTTGCAATATCTTTTGAAATATAAGAGATACGGTTCTGATGTATAAGAATAATGTTTAGAACAAATCTAGAACAACCTGGAACAACCCTCAGAATTTGAATTTTCGCAAAAAGGGGGTCCGTGGGAAAATCGTTTTTTTCTATTATCTCGGCCAATTATGATTTTTTCTTTGAGATCCTTTGGAACAATTTAAAACAAACTTAGAACAACCCAGAACAACCGTCAGAATTTCGATTTTCGAAAAATGGGCTGCCAGAAAAAAAAAGTTTTTTGCCGTTTTTTCGGCCAATTATGATTTATTTTTTGAAATACTTTGGAACAATTGAGAACACACCTAGAGCAACCTGGAACAACCGTCAGAAGTTAGATTTTCGAAAAAAGGGGGGCTAACTTCACACTTTTTTTAAAAACGTTTTTTTGCAATATCTTTTGAAATATAAGAGATACGGTTCTGATGTATAAGAATAATGTTTAGAACAAATCTAGAACAACCTGGAACAACCCTCAGAATTTGAATTTTCGCAAAAAGGGGGTCCGTGGGAAAATGGTTTTTTTCTATTATCTCGGCCAATTATGATTTTTTCTTTGAAATCCTTTGGAACAATTTAAAACAAACTTAGAACAACCCAGAACAACCGTCAGAATTTCGATTTTCGAAAAATGGGCCGCCAGAAAAAAAAAGTTTTTTGCCGTTTTTTCGGCCAATTATGATTTATTTTTTGAAATACTTTGGAACAATTGAGAACACCCTTAGAGCAACCTGGGACAACCGTCAGAAGTTAGATTTTCGATAAAAGGGGGGCTAACTTCACACTTTTGGATTTGGTTTTTTTGCCATATCTTTTGATATATAAGAGATACGGTTTTGACGTATTCGAACAATGTTTAGAACAAACCTAGAACAACCTAGAACAACCGTCAAAATTTTAATTTTTGCAAAAACTGGGTCCGACTTCATACTTTTGGCTTTGGTTTTTTCCCATTTTCTCGTCTGATTTTGATTTTTTCTATGAAATACTTTGGAACAATTTAGAACAAACCTAGAGCAACCTAGAACAATCATCAGAATTACAATTTTCAAGAAAAGGGGGGCTGGCAAAAACTCGTTTTTTCCGATTATCTCGGCCAATTTTGATTTTTTTTTCGAGATTCTTTGGAACAATGTTTAGAACAACTAGAACAACCTGGAACAACCTTCAGAATTTCAATTTTCGAAAAAAGGGGGGCTGGGTGAAAAAGTCGTTTTTTTCAATTATCTCGGCCAATTTTGACTTTTTTTTTGAAATACTTTGGAACAATTTAGAACAAACCTAGAACAACCTGGAACAACCGTCAGATTTCCGATATTCGAAAAAAGGGGGGCTAACTTCACACACTCCACAAATGAGCATAAGGTGGAAGAGTAGGAAGCATTAATTTGATTTGTTGTATTCCCGAAACGCTAGCAAAGAAGTTACATAGTTTGAACCCATAATATTTTCATCAGATACAGTTTTAGTCTTCGCATATGGTGCTACAAACTGCGTGAAATTTTGTCACTTCTATGGGTCACCTTTATCGATCCAAATTTCACCAAAATAGCATATCATTTTATCAGGTCTTCCTTACCTACACGAAAACTATATTAGAAGAGGCTGATTACATAGTACCAAACCTCGCACCTCCATATAATTATAGCATTCTAAACTTCAATTGCTAATCATTAACACTATACCATGTATATTTATAATATTTATAAATACAAAATATATTTGGATATATATATACAGGGTGTAGCACCTAAGATGCCTCGGACCGTAGCTCCTCTATCATACAATATATCGAAAAAAGTCTAAGAGAAAAATTGTCCATAATTACAATCGCAATTTTCCTAAAATATTTTTGGTCATCAGTACCGTGCAGTATTCCAGTGGTGTATCAAACCTATGTTTTTTTATAGGGAACAATATATATTTTATGGCTGATTCGGAATGCCCTTGAAGAGTACATATTGCTGTGACTCTTACAAATTGATATTCATGTAAATTAAATTTAAATTATTCAATTAATGTGTAAGTGAGAATCAAGCACGCATCCTAGTGCTAGACCTTATGCTAGACTAGTATACAATGAATTTTCTGCTGAATAGTAGGTCAAGCAAAAATTTTACATACAACTAGCTCAGTTTAAAATAAATAATTCTCTCAGGAGCAGAAAATATGAATAGATTCTCCAATCAATTTGAATGCTCTTTAATCATCTCCAGGTCAGGTAAAGAAAATAAAATGCAAACTAAATCTTAACATCTAATTTATTAAAATAAATTTAAACGAATTCAAAATTTTAAATTATACAAATATATGTATATACATTTACATACAAAGAATCAATATCTCAAACATCATTCAAATCTACACATCATAATTAATAAAAAACATTATAAGAAATAAAGTAAATGAAATCATAACGTCGTGAAAAACTTATGTCTTAAAAATGTGAACGTGATTATTATGATTTATATTTGCCATAGATACATGTAAACAATCAACATCTTTAAATAAAATAAAATATTATTATTACACATGATGAATTTGTACTGGAATATAAATAACCAAAAAATTACACGATTTACCATTTGCGAACAAAATATAAACATTAAGGAAATGGCTTTGCCCTAATTAGTCCTGTCCGGCGCCTTTTCTCGCTCCCAACACAGTACCATCAGATAGCAAATTCACATAGATGGGTACCCCAAAGTTCCACCCTACGAGTATGTCTTTTCAACTCGTCGGACACAACCCGAACATACACCACAATGTGCTCACTCCTTAAGGTATATATATAAATAAATTTTATATAAATAAAATGAAAATAAAATAATGTCTTTGCGTATTCAATAAATTAACTCAGCCCTGATTAGTTCTGCCTGGTGCCTTTTCTCGCTCCCAAACGCAGTACCACCAAGACTAATTCGTGTCTTTGAAATTCACCAGGACTCCATGCTATGAATTAAATAACGACTTAATTCATTTCATACATCCCTGATGTATTATCCAACACGTTAACATTGAACACACAAATACAACAAAATATATTTGATATACATACAAGAAAAATATATATATAAAAAATAAACTTTACCTTCTCGTGAAATTCCAATACAAAACACCACCACAAACAAAAAATTTGGTACACCACTATACACACATTTATAACAAATATTATCTAATCACCTTAACTCTTCGTACATAATTTCAAACTCATCCATGATAAGAATCCAAAAAAAACTTGTTCACTTATGAATTCTATATATACATAAAACAAAATTATTAATTTCAAATCCTTTTGTATGATAAATAAAGTTGAAAAGAAAAAGTAAATTATACTAAAATAAAATGATTATGCTATCCAAAGTAGTCATTACAATCACTAGAATGTTTTGTCATAATGTATGGCATAGTGCCCCTACATGCAAAACAAAACACTCCAGAAAAAGAAAATAGAAATGAAATTAAATAAATTCAAAATCCAAATTCATAAATAAAATTATCCCATACATAAATAATTATTCAAGAATAACTACAAATCTCAATGTAAAACACGTTGCATGTTATTACAGAAAATATTACAAGTGTTGAATCTTGTTAAAAATTTTATAAGTGTCGAAAAATCTCAAAAATATTCTAAGTTCGGATTTTAAGAATAATCTTTTTAAAAGAGGAGGGAGTGGTTTATCACCTACTTCCAAGGTTTCTAAGGCAGCGGTTTGCACCAGCTGTCCCTCCAAATTTTGTCCGGCAGCCCTTTTATGCCTAAATTTCTTTATAAAAACGTACGGTAATTCTCGGCATGTACGATTCCACTTCCAAAACTGCATATCGATGGTGCTGCTCTTATCGGTCACTCGACGTACTTTACATTGCTGCAGTGCTGCACCACTCAGGAAAGCAGCGTATTAACGATCTTTAAAAAGGTAAACAAATAGGTAAATATAAACTTGTTTACATATCCATGACTCATCTATGCATCTGGCGAATAATATTGTTTTTCGCCGGCCACACGGTCGATCTTTGCCGGTGCCAGTATTCTTCGTGCGGGAAACACTTTCTCGTTATTGAAAACGTAACATTTAATGCGTAATTTAATATTATGACTTTTATAAAATTTATACTAAGATTCTTTTATTATTTTACTTAAATAAAAATTAATTTTGGCAAATTATTGATATAGTGAATATTTATGTACACATCTTGATAAAAATAAATGAAATAAAAATTAATTTAAATAAAATCTTGAAGTGATCTTGATTATATTTATTTATTTATAATTTACAACCCAACTCAAGATCACTGCAATATGTAACGTCATACCGCTAACTTTAGCGGTTTCGCTGTTATAACGGTTTTTCTTCGCAGTTAAACCATAACTCGACATTTTTTTTTGGCAGGAACTAAATTGTACCAGCGTTTGTATTTCGAATTTAGGGATAGACTAAGACCACTTCTACCTACTCTTAATTTTTTTTCAAGTGATTTAAGGAAAGAAGAAAGAAAATTACTATTTGCAAAGCCTAATCAAAAATTATCTTCTTTCCTTAATCACTTGAAAAAAAATTAAGAGTAGGTAGAAGTGGTCTTAGATTATCCCTAAATTCGAAATCCAAACGCAGGTACAATTTAGTTCCTGCAAAAAAAAATTCTAAGTAAGCGAAAAAGCGAAACCGCTTAAGTTAGCGGTATTACGTTACATAAGAACAAAAGTACTCTTCAAGGGCTTTCCGAATCAGCCATAAAATATATATTGTTCCATTAAAAAAAACATAGGTTTGATACACCACTGGAATACGGCACGGCACTGATGACCAAAAATATTTTAGAAAAATTGGGATTGTAATTATGGACAATTTTTCTTTTAGACGTTTTTCGATATATTGTATGATAGAGGAGCTGCGGTCCGAGGCATCGTAGGTGCTACACCCTGTATAATAACCATCATCACTTTTTGTCAACTTTATTTACATATTTATGCAATTATTATTCGGAATGGATATTTCCAATCAGGTTACTGGAAAAGGTGTTTTAAACTTTTTGAGTAAGCGGATATTTTCCAATCCTTTTTTTTCTTCCTTTAATCCATTTATTAACACAACCACAACTGGTTTATAAACATTTGCATTAGACTTTAAAGTATTAACATAAAATAACTAGTAGCGAAACCCATATTCATTAATCATGCGTATCCTATTGAATTATTAAGACACTATTCAATGGTATTTAATTTTAATAATTTATTTTATTCATTCCTTGTACGTATATATTAGATCGATATGCAGGAAATTTTCGTCATGGTTATTTTTCACATTATAGTCCATTTGTAGAACTAATGAGTTTATTTGAATTAGAATAAAGCTCGCTAATAGACATATTATCTTACTAGAACAAAAATACCTCTAGTATTAATTAATATCCATTGCCATTAATATGATGGAATAAATACATCAATTAAGCAAGCCCCGGCATGGTATGCGCTGTATTTTACCTGCATTTTTTACGTATGAGCGAAACGTTGCACCTGTGTTCCTATTGAGCTGTATGTTTCGCTTTTCTGTTATATAAGAGGCTTTAATATAGTAAATAATAATGCAGTAATAATACACAAAGGACTTTCATTTAATATATTGAATGGGTACGTTCTTCGTATCGCCCGAATGGACATGTGTTTTGAAACAGTTCTACGTAGACAAGACGTCTATTCGAAGTTCTTTAATTGCAAATTATAGGTATCACTTAGGAAAGTTTATCGCCTGTTCATTGTATCTATACTATAAGTAGCAAGTAAATAAAGTAGCTAAACATCGCATTACTCACATTGCAAAACTTGTAAAATCAGCAGACTAAAAGGCCTTCCATTAGATAGATGATAATAAGGATTTATATAAAATTCAGATTATGATATAGATAATAAATAACTATACACCGTCGTGTAAACGGCAAGCATAATAATTCTTAGTTATCGTTTTCAATAAACAGATGACGCTATTATTAAATAAATTAATTTGATTTAATTTCTATTTAGGTATTATTAATAATTCAGATCATATAAAATGTAGTGTCATTATTAAAAAAGTGTATCTATATACAGCATTAGTATTTTAATAACATTTTATTTATGCTCCACTCTACGAGAAAAACAATTAAGAGCTTTTACACAATATACTATTTCCATAAAGTCCCTCAAAGCGAAATGTAGAACGAATAAGATTTATTATTATTTACTGTTTATTGTTTTTTTTTTTCTGTGAAAGTTGTAGATAAAGTATAGTATCCATTCGCGGGTAATGGCTATTACTCATTCTGATGAATTACACCAATTGAATTCGCTTATGACTGTCACCCGTTAATATAATTATATACTATAACATTGTCCTATGTTATATTAACTAACGTTTAAACTGTTTAATATCTAATCACGTATTGTTTTACTGCAGAAGGACGAAAATATTAATATATGTTATAAATAAACATTTGTAAAATTAACTTAACTAACAAACATGTAATGAGTAAACAGTATACAAAACCACGTTATACATGTTGCCATATTTACAGGCAAGGTTTCTAAGTTCTTAAGTATGAGTTGACAGAACTTTACCTTGCTAATATTACAGAAAATTAACGTGAGTATAACTATGACAGTTTTTTTTTTCAAACATCTGACAGGATATGATATTGATATCCTGTCAGATGTTTGAAGTGTTAACATGTAGTTTTTAAATTTTTAGAGGTCCTTCCAGGAAGTTCCTTGAAATTTTCAATTTTTGTTATTTTAGTAATGTGACTGTAAAACGTTTAGCTGTAGTTTTAAATTATCAAATAATGTCAATTTAATTCATCCATCCAAAAAAAGTGATGTTTTATAGTTATGTGCACGTGTTTCTCTCGATAAGTTCGCATTTTTGGCCCTGAAGAAGTATTAGATTATAATACGAAATATTGGCAAAAAATAAAGAACTTCACATAAAGTTTTATCTTTTGATGCTGGATCCCCACTAAGAATACATTTATATATATATATATATATATATATATATATATATATATATATATACCGGGTGTCTGTTTAAGCTCGGCCACCGGCCATATCTCGGCAACCGTTCATCGTACAACCTCGCGGAAAAAATCTTGATAGTAAAATGGATCCAATAATGGGTGGAGACTGTGGCTAAAAATCTGAAATAAAATGCAAAAGGAAAATCCCTTACCACAAAAAAATATATATCAAAAAAATACGTATTTCAGCAACTAAGTTGCCATCTTCAGTAGATATCTGTATAAAACAAAAAAGAGTGTTAAACGTGGTATTTTTGGCTAAGGTGTAACCTTAGAAGATATGCTCTTCACCAAATCACCAGTGGGATAACACTGATTTCTTAAAAAACGACATCCCTATATATACTACTCTAATCTAAAATCTAACGGACTATAACAGTACTCTAAACCGTGACAGACTAATCCCCTAAATTACAATAATCCGTACAAGCTGGACTCGGGTAACGGTCCATTGTCAGAATTCATTAACTTACCTCTATTTCTATGTATGTAAATACTTTCGTAACTGTCTAATTCTCTAAAATTATTTACACTTTTAATTAATCTAAGACTATCTGTAGGCATGCCATGGCCTGTATCGAAAATATGTCGAGCAACACTAGATTTTTCCGGTCTGTTGTATCTGAAATGTGCAATGGTGTTCTTTGTAACGAGTTGAAATTGAACGCCTAGTTTGACCTACATATTTTTGATTACAGTCTTTACAGGTTATTTCATAAATACCAGATTTTTGATCTACTTCAATTTTATCTTTAGCGTTCCCTAAAAGTGATTTTAATGAATTGCCCGATTTAAACGCGATTTGAAGTTCCTGTTCTTTAAAAATGCTGTTCAAATTTCGTGTGACTGAATGATACGGCAAAGAAACAAACTTATTACAAAGAGTTTTTTGAGGTAGCAAACATGTAGTATCCCGAATTTGTTTCTTAAATTGATGTTTCCTAATAAGCTTAGTTACTATTTCTGAATCTAAACCATTATACTTCGCGATCTTTTTAATTAAACTAAGTTCTTTTTCATAATATCTATCTTTTGTAAGTGGAACACTTAACAACCGATGGATAAGAAAATTCCGAAGATGATTAAACAAACTAAAGACGCGTTAAAAAGTTGTCCACATTTAATAACTTCTTCCCTTAAATTTCGCTTAAATGTAAGCAATCCATTTGTACCTAGACTGTATTGTTTACCTAAAATTCATAAGCCAGGCAATTCGATGAGACCTATTGTTTCAGGTATCAACTCACCGACATACCTGATTTCGAAATGGTTAGTGAATGAATTTACAAATTTGCCCGAAAAACCAGATAGTTTTTCAGTTGAAAATTCATTAGAATTTATTGCAAAAGTCAAAGGTCATAAACTGGAACAGGGTGAAATTTTAGTTTCATTTGATGTAAGTTCATTGTTTCCCTCAGTACCGATTCCAGAAACATTGAAATATTTAGAGGATGTGTTGATTAAGAATAAAATTGAACGCGTAAAAATAGATGAATACTTGAAGTTGACAACTCTTTGCATGTCCCAGAACTGCTTTCAGTTTGAAGGTAACTTCTACGAACAGCGACAGGGTATAGCAATGGGCAACAGCTTGTCTCCATTTATAGCGAATTTATTCATGAGTCACTTTGAAACTGAATTTGAAAGAAACTCTAAGTATTTCCCTAAAGTATGGATCAGGTACGTTGACGATATTTTCGCGATTTTTAATACTAACTTTTGTGATTTGGATGATTTCTTATTTGAATTAAACTCGAAATTCACTACAATTAATTTCACACTAGAAAGGGAAAACAATAATAAACTACCATTTTTAGATGTTTTGGTTATAAAAAAATAATAATAACTTAGAAATAGATATCTTCCGAAAAGAAACCAACGTCAACAAGTTTATAACAGCGGATTCAAATCATAGTTTTCAGCAAAAGATGGCTTCTTTTAATTTTCTTATCCATCGGTTGATAAGTTTTCCACTTACAAAAGATAGATATGAAAAAGAACTTAGTTTAATTAAAAAGATCGCGAAGTATAATGGTTTCGATTCAGAAATAGTAACTAAGCTTATTAGGAAACATCAATTTAAGAAACAAATTCGGGATACTACATGTTTGCTACCTCAAAAAACTCTTTGTTATAAGTTTGTTTCTTTACCGTATCATTCAGTCACACGAAATTTGAACAGCGTTTTTAAAGAACAGGAACTTCAAATCTCGTTTAAATCGGGCAATTCATTAAAATCACTTTTAGGGAACACTAAAGATAAAATTGAGGTAGATCAAAAATCTGGTATTTATGAAATAACCTCTAAAGACTGTAATCAAAAATATGTAGGTCAAACTAGGCGTTCAATTTCAACTCGTTACAAAGAACACATTGCACATTTCAGATACAACAGACCGGAAAAATCTAGTGTTGCTCGACATATTTTCGATACAGGCCATGGCATGCCTACAGATAGTCTTAGATTAATTAAAAGTGTAAATAATTTTAGAGAATTAGACAGTTACGAAATATATTTACATACATAGAAATAGAGGTAAGTTAATGAATTCTGACAATGGACCGTTACCCGAGTCCAGCTTGTACGGATTATTGTAATTTAGGGGATTAGTCTGTCACGGTTTAGAGTACTGTTATAGTCCGTTAGATTTTAGATTAGAGTAGTATATATAGGGATGTCGTTTCTTAAGAAGTCAGTGTTATCCCACTGGTGATTTGGTGAAGAGCATATCTTCTAAGGTTACACCTTAGCCAAAAATACCACGTTTAACACTCTTTTTTGTTTTATACAGATATCTACTGAAGATGGCAACTTAGTTGCCGAAATACGCATTTTTTTGATATATATTTTTTGTGGTAAGGGATTTTCCTTTTGCATTTTATTTCAGTAAAATGGATGACGGGAATTACAACAAAAATATTTTTGAGTTTCCAAAATGATCGCAAGGGGGCGCAATTCTCAAGATGAATTAAAAATTCGATAATCTTTCAGTAAATTCTAGATTAAAATAGATTAAAAAATTTACTAGCAAAATTTTTAGACGTTTTTATATAACTGTCATTTGAAACTTTTTGATCTAACTCTCATACGAAAGGGAGAGTGGAGGGGGCATATCTGCGTACAAAAGTAGGTATAACTTTGGTTTGCCCCAAGGGATTTTAATGTTTTTGGGCCCATTAGATAGAGAATTTTACAAAGAATTGAAGGATATGTAGCACGAAATTACGTGGTTGTCAAAGAAAATAACAGGGGGCGCTGTTCTCAATGTATGTATATTTCTTGTTGTTTCTTTAAAATTTCAAATGGAACGGTATATTTTTAATATCGTAATATTGAAGCACTTAAAAAACTGAAGAGAATGATGAAAACCGTAAGTTGCTACCTTTTTTGTTGAAGAAGATATAGTCATACGAAGACAATCCAGAAAAATAAAACTCTTTAAATATACATTTATTTATTTATTGGGAGTAAAATTTTTATTTTAATTTTAATAGGGTCTCTAGACAGTGTATAGTACGTTTTCACATCAAATTCCATCATACTCTTCGTTAAATGTATTTATTTCAATCTTCTTATCGACTTTTTAATTCATTACATATGTTATGTCTTCAGTTTTTTTATGTGCTTCAATATTACTTTATTAAAAATATGCCGTTCCATTTAAAATTTTAAGAAAAAAACAAGTAATATACATACATTGATAACAGCGCCCCCTGTTATTTTCTTTGACAACCACGTAATTTCGTGCTACATGTCCTTCAATTCTTTGTAAGGTTCTCTATCTAATGAGCCCAGAAACATTAAAATCCGTTTGTGCAAACCAAAATTATACCGACTTTTGTACGCAGACATACCCCCCTCTCCTCTTCCCTTCGTATGGGAGTTAGATCAAAAAGTATCAAATGAAAGTTGTATAAAAACGTCTAAAAATTTTGCTAGAAGAATTTTCAATCTATCTTAATCTAGAATTTAATGAAAAATTATCGAATTTTTAATTTACCTTGAGAATTGCGCCCCCTTGCGATTATTTTGGAAACTTAAAAATATTTTAGTTGTAATTTCCGTCGACCATTTTACTATCAAGACCACTTTTGGACTGAGGTAAGTTGGGTTAGATCGCCCTCAGAAATGTGTGGTAACGTTTTTTCCGCACCTTTTAGAGACACCCGGTATATACACAGGGTGTCTCTAAAAGGTGCGGAAAAAACGCTACCACACATTTCTGAGGGCGATCTAACCCAACTTACCTCAGTCCAAAAGTGGATGCACCATTGCATTGAATTGCCACAAGAATAACACCCAAATTACAGAAGCATATGTGTCCATATACGGAATGAATTTTTCATATCCAGATTACTCATAAACGGCTGCTCCAATCAACTCCTACCAGGTATACCTTTTCTAGGTAAAAGACATTGGAGAATAAGAATTTTTATTTAAAAGTTAAATACAGTGTGTCTCAAAAAAGTTATTGCGTTTTAAATGGATACAATATGCCGCAGGTGGTGCCCTCTACATTTTGCAATGAAAATGAGAGCAGATTTAATTTTTTTACCCCACGAAACCCCCCCTACCCAAATATTGTGACAATATACCAATTATTACAGAAATTATTTATAAAAAACTAAAACCAAATTGAACTTTCGACACTCTGTATCTCCGAAAGCATCCACTTTTGGACTGAGGTAAGTTGGGTTAGATCGTCATATTTTGCCCTCAGAAATGTGTGGTAGCGTTTTTTCCGCACCTTTTAGAGACACACCAGTATATATATATATAAATATATATATATATATATATATATATATATATATATATATATATATATAGACTTGTTTTCGGTCAAAAGGAGATCATTTTTAAGCATTTCATATGCAAGTGGAGATCCTTTTTTCAAAGCGAGATCCGAAATCGGATCTGGATTTGTTTCGCGTGTATATCGTCACCATACGAACTAGTATGGTCGGTAATATCAAAATTTTAAATTTATGTTTGACCTCAATTTTACGCATTTTATCACGCGATATACATTCGTAGTTCAATCATGTCAGTGATAGAGGGCGCCCTACTAGATTATTTGCAGTTGATATATTAGGCGAAGACGCGATCCGTTCATTCTGGCAACATCTGCTCAAGGTCATACGGATGACTAACTCATTGTTTGGGATCCAAACAATGTGTCCTTTTGACAGTTTGTTTTGTACTATAAAATTTAATAAAGTAGTTCCTATATTGGGTGTTCTATTTTATAAATGGATATTTCGTATTAATATAATAGCGTATTCTTTTCGAAAAATAAAGTTATCACAAGATATTAATTCATATATTCTTTATGAATATTTTGCAAATGTGTCTGGGCAGAATATTGTGTTTGTGATAGGTAATGCTTATAATTGTACGACATATATTTATGAAGTGATTGTACCTGCAATACCTATTTCAAATTATGTTGGTTAATTGAATAACATATTTTATAATAATAAGATAAACTTCAGAATAAAGAGTATCAAAGAAGGTGCACTTGTTAAATTTGCAAAAGGAATTGTAGAACGCTTGAAACAAAAATCTAATTAAAATTAACAATAACCGTTGTTTTTCTTCGAAATTAGCATAGAATCTAGGACTGGCCACGATATATTTTCATATAAAAAGGCAATTTATTATTCCTACTCTTATGATTTTGTCATATGTTTCACATTTTTTGGGTAACTGTTAATTTCGTATGTATACAGGCTGATTTATTTTTGACCCTCACCATGAGGATCTGGTTTATAATTGGATATAGAGTATAGGTTTAAATTTGGCGTAGTTGTTAAATTTTGAGTTTATTATAAATCTGTAAAGAAAATTGACCTGTGACGAATGACGTTCGTTTTTAAAGAAAAAAATGCATTTGGCCTTGTGGAGAAAAATAAAAACACATTCTTATGGCCACTTTTAAACCGCTATCCAATGGTGTACTCGAATTTTTTATATGACGTTTTGTTTTTTTATGGCCATTATCAACTAATTTAATTTCTTATAGTCCCCATACTGGATTCAGAAAGTTCTTTTTTTTCTAATTTCAACCATGTACTACATGTTGACAGAAGTTGATATTACGCTTTAAATGAAAGAATAAATTTTAAACTTAAATTAGGTAGCCATGAAATTTCAGTCCGTCAAACTTTTCATTTATCGTTCATTAGTAATACAAAAATGTCATTCACCAACAAAGAGAAACGAGATATGTTAAGTATTTTTTATTCTTCGAACCAAAATTCAACAATAGCGAGTACAAGATATTTATAATTGTATCCAGAACGACAACAGCCTCACCGTGCCATTTTTCTGGATAGTTTACTAAGCCGCGTAATGTTCATGTCAACAGGAATTAGAAAAAGATCGACAGGATATTTTACAAAAGGTAAATTTAAGGCGTGTTTTTGCAAATTTAACATACATTAAATTAAAAATGATAAATACATATGTATTTAAATAATTTTTACACTTCATTTGTAAAGAAGAAATAAGGTAACAAAAACATTAATAAAAATACATAGAAAAGTAAACAATAAACAATTACAGTAAATGTTCAATTATCTGGCCATCTTCATAAATGCACAGTTGGGCACGCTTTCTGGCATTTTGAACTGCCCTCTGTATGGTTGTTCTAAAAACTGCATCGAAGGCATTCTGAAGTATGTCTTGTAATTCTTCAATGTTTTGTCATCTACTTTATAAATATTAGTGTTAACATATAATCTAGCGTATTTAAATCAGGTGATGTCGCAGGCCATTCAACAACTCCTCTATTTCCAGTCAAACGGTTCGGAAACTCTTGATTCAAGTAATTCCTAGCAACTGCCGCATTATGTGCCGGTGTGACGTCTTGTTGCCACCATAAATGTTGTAATTGATTTAATTGGATATTGTTGTCAAGGTAGTCACATACGTATTCGTACGTAAAGGTTTAAATATCATTCTCCATTTAAATGTTCTTCATACATAACTGGTCCTAGGAGACGATTTACCAAAATACCCATCTAAACGTTTATTCCAAAACGATGTTGTGGTCTCCTTGCCCTGTTTTGTCGGGGATTTTGTACTGCCCAATAGTGTCCGTATTTCTGTTGAACATTCCAGAGTTGGAAATTTAGTTTCATCTGACCAGATAATTTTGCTTAAAAATGTTGGTCATTTTCTATTCTTCCCATTAACCAATTACAGTATTCGAGTCTTCTTAAATTATCTCCAGGTAGTAAAGTGTGACTAATGGATCTTGTATGGTTTAAACCTACTTTGATGTAAAGTTCTCCAAACTCTAGACTGGGACAAATTTAATTCTGACGCCACTACGCGTGTAGAAATTGATGGAATATTATTTATCTAAAAATACAAGGTTAACATGCAGTTTGCAAAAACACGCCTTAAATTTACCATTTGTAAAATATCCTGTCGATTTTCATTCGAATTCCTGTTGACATAAACATTACGCGGCTTAGTAAACGATCCATTCTCGATCAAATTTCTATCAAGATCTAGAAAGATGGTACGATGGGGCTGTGGTCATTCTAGATACAATTGTAAATATATTGTACTCGCTACTGTTGAATTCGGTTCGAAGAATAAAAAGTACTTAACATATCTCGTTTCTCTTGTCTAATTTAATCTTAAAATTTAGTCTTTCAATTAAAGCATAATATCAATAACTTTCAACATGTAGTACATGGTTGAATTAGAAAAAAAAACTCTTTCTGAAGGTGTCTAAATCCAATATAGCGCTTATAAGAAATTAGATATTTGATGATGGCCAGAAAGAAACGAAACGTTACACAAAAATTTCGTGTACACCACTGGATAGAGGTTTAAAAGTGGCCATAAGTGTGTGTTTTTATTTTTTCCAAGGCCAAATGTAGGTGCTAGAGGTAAAAGAACAAAATCGAGTTTTTGCTTTTTTTTTAAATACAAACGTCATTTGTCACATGTCCATTTTCTTTACGGATTCATAACAAACACAGAATTTGACAACTTCGCTAAATTTAAAACGAATCAGCCTGTATATGTACGTATATTTTATTAGTCTTTCCATTTTTCACAATATTTTTGTATTTCTCAATAACAGTAAGTAATCACACAGAAATTCTCAGATGCTGTATTCACAAAAGATATAACTACATTTGTTTACCAAAATGAAATTTCTAATTATATAGAATATAATCTTTAAAAAAATAAAATAACAAATTCGGATGTAGAAAATGACGCCAATATTATTAGAACAAAATATACTAATTTAGACCAAATGCACTAGCAAATATGTTGCAAACTTTGTACAATACATCCTTAAACACTGTTTAGATAACCGATGTATATCCTAGCATTGAAAATCTACAGTTAGAGATAATTAATTATTAGACTTAATAAATGAATGATTGGTTAACCAGGTATTTTAATCGGAGTTTAAAAAACCGGCCCTTAATGTGTATAAACCAAAGTTGCTCATTTCTGTTGCTCCTTTCACAACAATCTAAAAATATTGTCAACTATATTATTTGTAAATAGAATACTTTATATATTATTGTAAAATCATATATATCACATTATGTTAAATTGATACTGCATGAACGTGTGTACAAAGTCATCCACTGATTTTAGAGTTATTACAATTTTCCTAATTTTTCCACAATTGTAATCTTCTTTCAATGCTTCATTAACAAATAACATACAAACAAGCAAATTTAAATATAGGTTCAACAATCTGCCATGGTAGTTACACACGTATTTAAAACTAATCATCCATTAGTTATAATGAGCTGAGTGTTTACTATAAATAATTTTTTTCTTTAGAAAATTGTAATTCGGATAATTTTTTTAGTTTTAACACAATTATCAAAAAGAACATTTAATTTTTGGGCATAATTTGATATGCCCAAAGTTGTTAGTTTACAAGATGTTGATTATTCCGTAATTTATACTTCTTTAGCGAACATAAGTATATCATCTGTCACTTCTAAATACGTGTGTAACAATCATCAAACATTACAAACGTTGTGTTTAAAATTGTATCTTGACAATATTATTCATTAATCAAACATTGACATTTCTTTGAAGGATCACACCTGGGGAAAAATTAGGTAAAGTCGCAACAACTCTGAAACGAGTAGATAAACTTGAATATTTTCGCACATAAAAGAAATTTAAAATAGACTGTGAAATCCAATTTTGAAGTAATGTATACCATTTAAAAATCCAAAGTGTTTTATTGTTATGAGGAAACTGAACATCTTGTATAGCTGAAAATATATTTATATAGCAGAGAAAAAAGCCTCAAGCAACTGTACATATATTTACTCTATCATATTTAGTGCAGGAGATATCTCGTAGACCCACGCCCTAGGTGGACCCTGTATATTGTATTTATACCACCTTTATTAATATTTTTCGAAATTTTATTAACAATTAACAGTATATTTTTTTTATAAATAATAATAACGTTTAGCAATATGAACAACGTAATATTAAGAGTTAATAGTATATATGTATTTAATGTTACTGGAGTAAGTAATTATACTATATAATTAAAATGTTTCCTAAGAGTTCAATTTACCAATTATTTTACTGATTTCGTGTTATCTCTACATAACATTATACATATATATTCACAATATGGCATTTCTGTAATAGTAAAATTTAGGTATGTTTTCTTCAAAATTAAATATATCTCAGTTACAAATACTATGAAGGAATTTAAAATGTAAATAAACCCAGTCGAGATTTCTCACATACCGGTATCTCTTTCCCTCATCTTAGCGCGGATACTGTTTTCTCACTCTACGCATCAATTTACAACCGGTTTTTTTACACTTAAAAAGTAATTCAACATAATGCGCATGCAATAAACTTGGCAACATTGGCGGATCTTATTTTATACTACATATTTATACATATACAATCTGTGATCTCGTTTGTAATAAGACCTTCTCTTGTATAGTATACATGACGTATATCAAAAATAAAAAAAGCATTACCCCTCTGTTGAAGCCCTTATTAAAAATGGATTTCTATAGCTATTCCTATAATTCTTTTTCCAAAATAATGATTCCTTAAAGTGGACCCCGGGTTGTCTATGAAATGTTTGGATCTCATTTTGGGCAGAAAACGGGTATATATATATATATATATATAAATATGTGAGAAATTTCTTGAATTAGCGGCGTATTAATTAATTGATGACAATTACTTGCATTATTCAAATGTTAATGATTTTAAGGAAAAGAAACACCACGCCGAGGACTAACACATATGCATTAGTTTCATTTAACCACTATATATATATATATATATATATATATATATATATATAACGGAAAGGAGTCTCTGCTGTCAAAGTCAAGAAAAATGTATTCTTAGGGATCCAGCATCAAAAGATAAAACTTTATGTGAAGTTCTTTATTTTTTGCCAATATTTCGTATTATAATCTAATACTTCTTCAGGGCCAAAAATGCGAACTTATCGAGAGAAACACGTGCACATAACTAGAAAACATCACTTTTTTTGGATGGATGAATTAAATTGATATTATTTGATAATTTAAAACTACAGTTAAACGTTTTACAGTCACATTACTAAAATAACAAAAATTGAAAATTTTAAGGAACTTCCTGGAAGGACCTCTAAAAATTTAAAAACTACATTTTAACACTTCAAACATCTGACAGGATATGAAGGTCTTTCCAGGAAGTTCCTTAAAATTTTCAATTTTTGTTATTTTAGTAATGTGACTGTAAAACGTTTAACTGTAGTTTTAAATTATCAAATAATATCAATTTAATTCATCCATCCAAAAAAAGTGATGTTTTCTAGTTATGTGCACGTGTTTCTCTCGATAAGTTCGCATTTTTGGCCCTGAAGAAGTATTAGATTATAATACGAAATATTGGCAAAAAATAAAGAACTTCACATAAAGTTTTATCTTTTGATGCTGGATCCCCCCTAAGAATACATTTTTCTTATATATATATATATATATATATATATATATATAATCAATAAAGGAATTATCGCGGATACATAAAATAAAACAAGAAAAAGAGAATATTGGGTAAATTCCGCTGTAGTGCAACCGTAGACACGTGTTTCTGACTAATTGGTCGTCATCAGTACGGTGTAGCCAAGGATTAAGGTGGGATATCCTTGGAGATAGAAGCATACACGGAAGACCATCAGGTGACAGACTACCATTTGCAGCTTCAGTTAGAAGATCTTCGGTTTTGAAGACAACAACTAACATCGCCACGAGGAAGACATTGTCAACCCGCGTGCCATCCGAACCCAGGAAAGATAATCAATAAAGGAATTATCGCGGATACATAAAATAAAACAAGAAAAAGAGAATATTGGGTAAATTCCGCTGTAGTGCAACCGTAGACACGTGTTTCTGACTAATTGGTCGTCATCAGTACGGTGTAGCCAAGGATTAAGGTGGGATATCTTTGGAGATCGTACTGATGACGACCAATTAATCAGAAACACGTGTCTACGGTTGCACTACAGCGGAATTTACCCAATATTCTCTTTTTCTTGTTTTATTTTATGTATCCGCGATAATTCCTTTATTGATTATCTTTCCTGGGTTCGGATGGCACGCGGGTTGACAATGTCTTCCTCGTGGCGATGTTAGTTGTTGTCTTCAAAACCGAAGATCTTCTAACTGAAGCTGCAAATGGTAGTCTGTCACCTGATGGTCTTCCGTGTATGCTTCTATCTCCAAGGATATCCCACCTTAATCCTTGGCTACACCGTACTGATGACGACCAATTAGTCAGAAACACGTGTCTATGGTTGCACTACAGCGGAATTTACCCAATATTCTCTTTTTCTTGTTTTATTTTATGTATCCGCGATAATTCCTTTATTGATTATCTTTCCTGGGTTCGGATGGCACGCGGGTTGACAATGTCTTCCTCGTGGCGATGTTAGTTGTTGTCTTCAAAACCGAAGATCTTCTAACTGAAGCTGCAAATGGTAGTCTGTCACCTGATGGTCTTCCGTGTATGCTTCTATCTCCAAGGATATCCCACCTTAATCCTTGGCTACACCGTACTGATGACGACCAATTAGTCAGAAACACGTGTCTACGGTTGCACTACAGCGGAATTTACCCAATATTCTCTTTTTCTTGTTTTATTTTATGTATCCGCGATAATTCCTTTATTGATTATCTTTCCTGGGTTCGGATGGCACGCGGGTTGACAATGTCTTCCTCGTGGCGATGTTAGTTGTTGTCTTCAAAACCGAAGATCTTCTAACTGAAGCTGCAAATGGTAGTCTGTCACCTGATGGTCTTCCGTGTATGCTTCTATCTCCAAGGATATCCCACCTTAATCCTTGGCTACACCGTACTGATGAAGACTAATTAGTCAGAAACACGTGTCTACGGTTGCACTACAGCGGAATTTACCCAATATTCTCTTTTTCTTGTTTTATTTTATGTATCCGCGATAATTCCTTTATTGATTATCTTTCCTGGGTTCGGATGGCACGCGGGTTGACAATGTCTTCCTCGTGGCGATGTTAGTTGTTGTCTTCAAAACCGAAGATCTTCTAACTGAAGCTGCAAATGGTAGTCTGTCACCTGATGGTCTTCCGTGTATGCTTCTATCTCCAAGGATATCCCACCTTAATCCTTGGCTACACCGTACTGATGACGACCAATTAGTCAGAAACACGTGTCTACGGTTGCACTACAGCGGAATTTACCCAATATTCTCTTTTTCTTGTTTTATATATATATATATAGAATTACATTTTTACCCATTAAAATTGCAGTAAAAATTCCATTGAAGGTTTAATTAAAACTGTGTTACAATTAATAACCAATATAAATGTGTATCAGAAAAGTTAATTATAATTAGTTATAAATACAAAATTAAATTAGATAAATTATTTTGTAAAAGCATTTCCGCTTTGAAAATTTATATGGGCTGGTAATATTATTCGTGTGTACTCATTAATCATTTCAAAGTATAAAATTCAACATCTATACAATATTGTAACTTTCTTAATAATAATAATTAATAAGGGGGCTAATCTAAAAAGAGAATTTTAATGAGTCTAGAAATGAGTCCTGTTAGCTAACAGTAGTTGACTCGATTTAAAAATTGTGAAATAATTATTCTAAAATCCCTTATATTTCAATAAAAATAACGTTATTTCAGTTCCACCAAAAAATGGATATTATTTGGGTCACTATAGCATATTTCACCTATTTGTCACATTTCATCTAACTAAATGTATTACGCAACTTTAATTGATGGCGTTTCATAATGCGGCAAAAACATTTATACACGACACCAAGAAAAGGAAATGTGCATTTAACATTTTAAAAAGCTTCAACAAATCAGCCCGAATTACTTTATATGGAAATCTCAATTAAACACTACACCTACGTTCGTAAGAATAATGAAAGAACTAGCTCATCACTTAAAGTGTTTTATGTACATGCACTAAAGAGTGCGGGTAGCGAAGAATCTTGCTTTTTTACTTTCCTTGGTCAATCTAAAAAGCACCGCGCCAATGTACAGCATGTCCTAAATTTAGTAGGTTTCCCCACAATAATAATCAAAATAATAATAATTTATTGGCTCTGATAGTAACAATATGATGTTAGAAAAATGTATTGCCAGCTCACTAAGAGAAGGACGCGTTTCAATCTTGTTGGCTCTTTTCGACTTGACGTAGGGTTCGCAATGACAATTTTATATATTTATCGTATATATACAAAGTGTTGGTATACCTATTTATGAGATATTTTTTAATTTAAAAAATCTTTAGTCATACACACAAGCGTCGATTCAATTATATTTTTCTTATACAGATATCTACCAATTATAAAGTACTAATTTATTTGCTGAAATAGCGATTTTTCTACTCACGACTAACGTCGATAAATCAATGTTAAAAGTTTATTGCCACGACTCAAGAGACAAAAACACGTGTCGAGCTTATCAAAAACCCAAAACGTGTACTTGTCTTAAATAATATCTCATACACACAAGTATACCACTATGATGTTACCAGCATTGTCAATAGTAAAAATCATATAAAGTGTAGTATATGTATATCGTATTTGTCTCATAATCTATTACCTCTTCGCTTAGTATTGCATTTCCTGTGGTTTCCGTCACTCCTTAATAAATATGGAGAAGAAAAAACTGAAGTCGCACCACAGGAGCGTAATATTTATTTATTTTTACAAATGTTTTTAAAATTAAGTTGTTAGGCAATGTAAAAGCCATGAATTCATATTACTATTATTACCATATTTCTTAATAATATCGTTTATCTTATCGCCAAGCGCTGGTAATAAACGTCTTCTAGACGAGCAACAATATCTCACATGGCTTAACGACTATAATGTCGATGACAGTAAAGAAAAATCATTTTGGTTTAACAAATTCTTAGTTGTATCTTTTTTCAGGTATAGAATGGACACTTTTTTTAAATTTTGCCTGCGTAGACTGCCATTAGAGCATCTTAATTTAGCTAGAAACTCCAAGATTTAATTCTTGAAAAACCACAATCACTACAATGTTAAGTTTCTTTTGTCTTATAAATTTAATTTACTTTTGAGATTTTTTTCTGCTAGCCAAGATATTGCAGCACACATTTTAAGATACTCATAATTACTAGGTCATTGTATCCTGCCTACCTTGTATTTTAAAGCCCTTAAGATAACCAACATCTCTCCTTTCTGCATCCACGTCTATAGTGCCAACTTTACCCACTTCTCCTACGATACAATTTGATATATTCCACTCACCTTCTAGGTCGAGATCATATAATGCCTAGCTTCACTATTTGTCCAGCTAGTCACACCTTCTTTATAGAAAGATTCTATGAAAAATTCAACGAAGTTTATGGTCAGTTCCATCATGACCAAGATTTGTCTGAAAGGCAAACAATCAATATTTCTGAATGGAAGCAGATCCGCCTCAAAAAAAAAGCTAGACTTAGAGATCATATTATATAACAACTTAACCCCCTCAAATTAAATATTCTCCTCAAAAGCTAGCACTTCTTAGTCACCAAAATTAACTCTACACCCAGAAAAGACCGTATAATGTCACAATCAGTCTATCTTTAACCAAAGGTGCTGTTCAAAAGCTATCATTTTCATACAGGCTCTTCATTATGTTTGGAACCGGTTTAATATCGTCGAAACTATTGAGCGGATTAACTTGAAAGTTGGGATGTGCATTCTACTAATTAATAGCTATTGTTCCTTTCTTCACCTGTCTTACATTGTTACTTTACGAGATACACAGGCAACTTATTTTCTTTTAAATAGCAATAGAGGCCAAATTTGACATGATAGCTCATTTTATTCTGAATTTGAGGGTGCCATTCCTTTCAATATGTTGCCACCAGAAATGTCAAATAATTAATAATGAAAATACGTAGTGAAATTCATAAAAAAGTGTCAAAACTTACACATTGACAGCAGATAAATTGTCAAATATGGTTAAATTAAGCGAAAGAGAAAGAATAGTTATGGCAATAGAAGGCGGTGTACTCATGTAGAAGCATGTGCCCTTTTTAACGTGAGGCATCCTGAACGAGATCCAATTAGTAAACGTGCAGCAACAGAAAGTTTGAAACGGTTTAATGAGACAGCAAAAGTGAAAAGTGTAACGAATGATGAACATTCTTTGAATCTCATAATAGATTTTTTGGAAAACCCTAAGACATCATTAAGCCAAATCGCTTTAAATGACAATATGAGTACTCAAATGTTGCTAAATTTATTTTGATTTTACGTATGCTTTGTTATTATTCTTTTTGGAGAAAACCTTTTTAAGTAATAAATTTATTAAACCATCGTCTATTTAGTTTTCATTCAGTTGGACTTCCTAAGATGTTTAAATCCAGTTGATCATTTTGTCGATAAAACATGTTGGGTTGACTTTTATTTGTTTGAGAATTTTTAATATAATCTTTCGAATTATGTCAAATTTGACCCATATTGCTATTTAAAAAAACAAGTTGGCTGTGCATCTCGTAAAGTAACAAAGAAAAACAGAAGAAAAAATGAGGTGTGGCCACCACACGACTTTCTTATACGTATGAGCGTTTCAAACTATACAATTTTAAGAATTTTTTTATACAAAAATTATTCAAAATCCTATTCTAAGTACTTTCATTCTCTTAATAAATCGCTATAGAATGCATACTTTGCAAGATATTCGAAAAAAAGTGCTACTCGCTAAGAGTAAAAGTGCTACTTCCGGTCCGAATTTTGAAATTTCATGTATACAAAAAATATTGCAAATCCAACTCTAAATACTTTTGTACTCTTATTAAATATACATAGAATGCATAATTGAATAGCATTCAGTTAGAGTAAAAGTAGTACTTCCGGTCCGAATTTTGAAATTTTTTTTATACAAAAGATATTTAAAATTATCATTTAAACACTTTTATACTCGTAACGTACTTGTCTAAAAAGCATGACTTGCAAAATATTGGCAAAAAACTGATTTTCGATAAGAGTAAAAGACCGGTAGGAATTTTGAAAAACTTTCATAATAAAATTCTTCTCAAAATTAATTTTGAGTACATATGAAATCTTTATAAATTTGTTTAAAATTAGTAGTTGACGAAATATTGGAAAAATTCGATTTTTTTACAGAAGTAAACTATTACTTCCGGTCTGCCGATTTTACTGAAAATCTAATCAGTTCTCAACAGCGAGATTATACTCGTAAATAGAAAATTTGGAATTGATAGCTATAGCCGTTTGACCGCTATCGTGGTCACACACACACAGACACAGACACACACAGAGAGAGAGATATTTTTTAAAAACCACTTTTTCGGTATCAGAGGAGTTCAAAACGTGGACATCTGCAAATATGTCGAGGTCGAAAATTTTCATCATCACAATACTTCCTTATACATACTACGTATAAGAAAGTAAAAATTGGTACAATAGATATTAATTAGTAGAATTTACATCCCAAATTTCAAGTTAATCCACTCAACAGTTTCGAATCTATAAAATTACTACGTTCACTTATCGTATATCAATATTTATAATAATTGTTTGGTAGTTTTATACTTGATTCTAAATTACTATTATTAATATAGTAAAAGTTATGACTAGGTGACTCCGTTTACTTTTAATTTCGTTTTAGTATGAATGTTTTTAGCGGCTATTTATTTATTAAAACTCTCCTACGATCCGTTTCAAACGGACGACAGTGTATCCATGTCACTTTGTAAAATCAGCGCACATCACGTGCTGTCACGTTCACGTAAACACGAATGTAAGAGTATATGTTTATGTGCATGTGTATTTTACGGAAACGTACAATTCGCGGAAAAAAAGGCGGCAAATTTTCTATGATATGAAAAACTCATTAATTAGAAATTACGATTGCATCGCTTTGGGGCGTTGGTGAGTTGTTGGTGCTGTGTGGTCACGACACCCAGGCCATATATCAATGCCGAAGGCACACATGAATTTACCACAGAAAAGAGGTGGACTTTACCGGAATTGTTTCGATTTTTTTTTTCGCTATTATTACTTTATTCTTTGGTGTTTTTCTTTTCTTGTCGCTTCGTTTCCTCTTCGTCTTCTTCTTTTTACGTTTCTCATTCTTCTATCGTAATGATTTCGTCGTTTCGAAACAATTAAGGCGAGTAGAAAGCGTGGCTTCGAAAATTTTGACAACTGAATGACACAAGTAATAATATAAGACGTTAGACGTTACTTTTAGTGAGTCAAGGTTAGGTTGATTTGCAACTTCCTTCACATGGCGGTATTCGTGACTCGAGCGAAAGGATTCGAAATAATAACTGCAGAGACGGACTGAGATCCTAAGATTAGCGTTCTAGTACATGTGTAGTACGTATTTATACAAGCGCTTATTATAATTTAAATTACCTCTTTCCAAACAGTCTTTTGTATACTTATTCAAGCATTGAATTGGCATTGTAATTTTATTGTTCGTCTAAATGTAAAAAAATCTAAATGTTATTATTCAGACCAATTCAAATCGATTTAAGTCTATATAAAATACTTAACAATATTGACAGGAGTAAAATGATAGTTCTACATATTCCTTATATTACTTCTAACGTCATATTGTTAATCTGACATAGCCAGAGTTGAAGAAAGTAATTTAGTTTTATAGTATGGCTTTAACAAGCGAAGAAGATATTATAAAGAACTATTTTGTCTTCCGATTGGTACACTTATTTTTGAGAACGGTTTTAGACCAAACCATTACTTAATTTACATTGGAAAATCTAGATTCTGTTACTAGAAACCAGTGGCGGCTCTTTAATGAGAGCAAGTGAGCAAATGCACCCCCTGGAATTTTGAAACAAAACAAACCAAGCGGCGACTAACTGTGAAAGTATTTATTTATTACGTATGCATAGTTATTGAACAGGAACGTGGCGTGTACGGCACGCGAAACAACCTACATACACCGATCGTCGTCTCAGATATAATGACGACTAACAGCGCACGGATGTAAAGACCCCTTCCACCGAGAGAAACATACCCATGAGCAAAGCGCTACTGTTGCTGCGTTAAGCCATTAAACATTACATTGAAGGTGGGGAGAACTGTATTTTGTTCTAGTTCCATATCGTATAATACATAGCATGTGAGCAAGATTCCCGTCTGCTCAACGCTGTTGTAAGATGTATTTCGTGTCTGCGATACAGAATAACACGTTTTCGCGGTTAACGTATGATGAAAAAATCGCAATAAAAAATTTTAAACGGCCGATGCCTCAATTATGTTTAGAAAATAAACAATCTGTTAAAGGTAAAGACGTTATAAGAAAATTGAAAATGAATATTTATCAGAAAAATGACTGGATTTGTGGGTGTGAAATTAAAAATACTTTGTTTTGTTTTCCGTGTCTTTTGTTTGGTGGTGAACCGTCTTGGTCAAAGAACGGAATAAAAGACTTAATTCATCTTAGTGCTAAAATTACGAAACCTGAAAATTCCGAAGGGCATTTGAAAAATATATTTAGTCTAAGACTGTTAGGAAAAAATAACATTCAGAATGTTTTAGATCATCATATAGAAAAGCAATTCAACAACACAATGAACAGGTAACAAAAAATAGGCATGTGTTAAATTTAATAATAAATTGCATTAGATTTTGTGGCGCGTTTGAACTGGCACTTCGGGGTTATGATGAACGGCAAACGTCGAATACCAAGGGCATTTTTCGGGAATTGATTGAATTTTACGGCAGAATTAGATAAATCGCTCAGAGATCACATCGAAGCAGCACCGGTTTTTAATTGAATTTATAAATGATTTCCCAAATTTTAATTAAAAAGTGATAGAACTGTTCTGCAAGTCAAAGACACGCAAAATGGACTTCGTTTATCGTCAGATGTAATCAAACTGTAGTGTTATATTTATTATTCCCTCAAAACAAACTGTACAATGAACAGTACCTGTCTGGAACAGTATGTCGGTGAAACTTATAAAGATTGGGTAAGCGTTCTTGTATTACACTTTTTAATTTTGAAATTATGCACTCCCTATGTGAACCACCCCGAGCCGCCACTGCTAGAAACACTTTGCATGGCGTCTATTAGTTCCTTTTAGTATTTCTTTTCCGCTCCCACCTCAAATATGCTTCTTTTATTTGATCGCCTATATATAAACTTATGCAGAACCGTTCAAGAATGTTCAAAAGCGTTTTCCAAATATATATTGGTTCATACCATGTTCAAAAGATATGCTACTATATCTTTCTTGAGGAATTTATTATTGACCCTTTAAAGTTATGAAGGTATAGAAGAGATAACAAGTTCATTCAAATTTCACTGCAAGATGTACTTACTCCAGTAGAGAAGATTATTTTTGTTGTTGTTTAATATCCTTCCCGCTCTTAGAAGTTATTTTATTATTTAACTGCGAAAAGGCTTGTTTTATTAACATCTCCGCTTTACAGAAGTTGTAATTATTTAAATGCCATTTGTGAAGATGAAATAGATATTAGTTTAACTGAGCTGTCCTTAATAATGCTATAGCTTCTTTATTGTATTGATAGATTTATAATGTTATGTTTGAATCTGTCCATCAATTAATTATACGAGTAAAAGAAAGAAGAAAAATGTTTCCTATTTTTAAGAAAACATACAGTCTTTTACTGAAACTTTCGACTTTTAATTTTACATGTTTCTGATCTACCTCTAATAAAAGCAGCATTAAAACGAGACGGTAATATGTTGGCGACTCACTTTATCTTTCACTATTAAAGTAACTAATTCTGTTCATACAATATCTAATAATTTTGATAAGTTTGTAATATTTAGATAAACATAGAGGCTTTAAGCTGATTCTTAAACCTCCTCATTGATGTTAAACATCCACCATTGCAGAAACCAAGTCAATGAGAAGATTCGAGAATCTTCTAAGAGAAAATAAATAACCCATGTCAAAGGCCAACCCAAAGCCAGCTTATAGTGTAAGAGAAACTCAGTTCAAGGTCAAGAAGATATTCAGGTAGTGTTTACATAATTTTAGAAACAAGGAGGTGTCAGCGAGCAAGAAAATGTTAAAGATGATGACAGTGTTGTGGAGAACGGTTACAGAAACAAGGAAGTTTCTGCGAATATATGAACAACAAGGACAAAGAGCAGGATTGTTATCATTTACGTATGTATGAAGGTTGATGATGTGAAGTAAATGCTACTATTACCAAATATGTCGAAGTATTTTTCTGAAAAAAAAAGGTTAACAAAAAGTGGAAGAACGTGAATTAGAAGATGATATTGATGTAGGTAAAACTTTTGAAGTAGTTGGAAAGAGTAAATTACATGCCTAAGCAGAAGCATTTATATCTGAAAGTGATGATCCAAATAATTTTTTGAATACAGTGAGTATGCAAATATCAGCTGTGAAATAATTTTCATCCAATACCGTCAGCAGATTTTTTTAAAAATAAAACTCGCTCCAAATAATATTTTTAAAGCAATAATGATGACGACTGTAGTAAAAAAAAAGTAATGTGTGCTACTTCAATTCAGAAAAATAGGGAAAGCATCTGAAATTCAACATTGTACCATATCTTAAATGCTCAATTATGAAAATCATCAAAAATTGATTTTGTTGTTTTAATATTCATTCGTGTTTTTATAGACTGCTTAAATAAATTAATATTATTCACATTCTCTATTCTACATACGTCTTTATTTATATGATTGAGACGATTGTGGTATTATTCAATGTAAGTGATGAATAAAACTATTGTCTGGAGAAGCAGGACATTTTTAGTAATTTGATAAAATATTGCTTTCTATTTAAATAAATGATAAACATATATAGTTTTTTTTTCAAATATTATCATTAACATTAGAAGGTTATGATTTATGTTAAATTTTCTATATAGAAACATAGACATCCAAAAGTTGAACAATAAAATTACTAAAGATTAATATCAATTCAAGAATGTTCTTTACAATATTTTCTACAACATATATAGCTGATTTTTTTTTTATTGTAACTGATAAATGTAAATATTTTTTTTGAAATATAAGGAAACATAGTATTGATAAATCGCATTAATTGAAAAATGCAAAATGTTACTTAATGCGCTTTTAATTGGCGCGAGTACTAATGGAAAAATTCACATCATTGCTATTAATGATTTCCAAGTAATAATAGACGTTGGAAATTAACCTGAACTTGTGCTACATACATAGAATGATGCACATGATGTGTCTATGTACTTTTTTTTTAACATGATACGCAAGTCACGAAGTAGCAAACATTTTTTTTTTACTTGCGTTAATAAATGTATCAGTATCGACATTTGATGATGTTTTTTGAATTTAAGATGTCATCATTGACGACTATTAACTTTTTTTGTCAAAGGTAATATGACTAAGAAAAAGTTGTTATTAGAGAAGCAATATAACATGTTAAAAATAGAATTATTTTATCTATGATTATGATTATGTCTGTTCTACCTTACTTATACATACATATATTAAAATTGGAAGTGTTGTTATTCTAGGTAGTACGACGCGATGTAATTAAATACACATATAGGTGTGATCATCTCAGTACACATTTAATGCACATGACACTGCTATCATCAATGATGATGATATCTAATAAAGCCAATAGGAAATAATGAAAGTCAATAACTAAGAAAAGGAGTTTAGTCGGAAATATGTATGTAGTAAATCGGAAACCCTAAAATAATCTTATGTTACTGATTAGATCATATAATATAGAGTAACAAACAAGTTTTAGTATATCTCAAGGAAAAATTATTAACAATATTGAGAAATGGTATAAAATTGTAGGTACATAGTAAAGTCTTTGTGAAAAAACTATTAAAATTTAGATAACAGGCATTCCATAGAAGATAGAAAATTAAAGCAATATATTTTGGGTGTAACTAAAACAGTAATAAAATAATGTATACGATATAAATTAATCATACCTATTTTTTAAAAATTATTTTGTTAGGCATATTCATTTCTTATTTCTTGTAATTTTTCTTTAGTTTATTGAAGATTTATGTACTTAGTGGTTTCCATAATTCCATAGTTAGCGGATTGGGTCTAATCTCAAATTTTGCTTTATTTCCCAAAATTATTATATTACTGGTTCCTAATTATGTTGTGATAAAGTCATGATTGTTGAAATAGTGTATTAAATCGAAATGAAGTTTGATTACTCCAAAACCCTATCTACAATGTTCCAAATTTTTGGAACCACTGCCCTTTTCATTGATCTGTAAATATTCGGAGTCACCATCAATTGTCTAATCTTTTATAGCTCTCTCTTAGCATCTGCAATTCATCGAATAATGCTTAGTCGTTCATGGTGTCAAATTGGCTTTATTTTGTCTACCCACGGTGGATGTCTTTCTATTTTGTGCTCTGTCAGCCGTTGCAGGTATTGCGACTACTATCTACTTCTTACGTTTGGTCTTGAATGGAATATCTGACATATTGTGGGTGGGCTGGCGGTGACCGAGTGATAATGCCTCTGTTGCAATACATGTTATCGTGAAAACTAGAGGGGGAGGGGGCTATAATGGTATTACGGAATTCCAGATTGTTTTCTGCTATTACTTATCTGATTTCTTATGCTTTGTTATGACGTTCGGTGTACTTCGGCTCTATCAGTTTTACGTATTCTGCTTAAACTATAGAAAAATGTCAATGAAAGTTATGATTTTCCCAATTATCACTGATACTGTTGATTCGAACTTATATCCTGGCTGTTGTGCAATTGGTAGCACGCAGGTCCGACTAATGCTTAATACGTAAGTTAGAATCTTACAGGCGCCAAAACTTTTATAATTTAATTTCTTTAATTTTCAATCATTCTTTCGTATTGAGCAAAAATATTTCATTTCTTGAGATATATAAGCATGTCGTCTATACTGTATGTAATCCACTTTAATTTCATCCTAATTTCATAATTCTTGCTTAATAGTATCTTGTGGGTATTACATGGCTTTGTATTGCGGAAATAAACGTGGTTTATAGTATGTATTGGAATCTCTTAACCAGCAGCCCAGATAGTAAATCCAAAACTATATGTTATCTTGGAGCTATATTGCATGCGATTTCACTGTCTTGACTAGTTGAGATGGATTAGATGAATTTTTAATATACTGGTAACGTATTATCAGCGAGTTTTGACCAGGAATGTGTTGTATAGTCTTTGCGTTCAATAATATCCTAGATATTTATACATTTAATGCTTTTCCAGTCCTACTATAATTTCTATAGATTTATAAGTTACATGGCTTGCAAATGTATATAAAATTGATTAAATATAATGTAGCCATATTATTATAATCAATTGCAGTATTTATTTCATTGAGGTAAATGCAAGTAAGAATAAGTAAAGCATTCTAACAATTATGCCCTAAGGATTAGTTTAGCTTACCTGCGCAATTCCTGAAAGCAATACATACTGGAAGCCTATAGCTAACTTAAGTTTAATTTTAATTTTGGTATAACCTTTATGTTGACGAAAAAAACATTAATGATTCCAGCATTAAATGCAGTATTGAACAAAACAGTAATATAATTACAAGTTCAAAATTCGAAATATATTTTTACTTTCTTATACTTAGCACATGACAGAATTGCGTTGATAAATATGTTCATCCACAAGTTTTTTGTAGATATCCACAATTTAATGTCATCTGATAACGCAAAAGGGGTTTATGGAAGCAAGTTAATTTATCAATATCAAGCTTGTGTGACCTATATCTCAAAATCTGGTTAGGTTTTAAGTCAAATTGGTAGATCAGAAGTAGTGGTTTACTTCAGTGTAAATATCAGATTTTACCATAAGTATACGTACTTCAAAATGAGAATAATTTAGAAGAAAGTGTTTTAAAATTGCTACCTGAAGTAAACCTTGTATGTTTATTGAGGATCAGTTATTGCTAATATTAGTGAAATTAGAAGATGTAGGTAAATATGTAAAATATACAAAAGCATTGAAAAGTCGATTCAAACAATTGTCGTCACCATAATCTTCAAAATTCTTAAAGTACCAATTTTTCAACATTCGGGTCGATTGCACTACATATGAAAAAATCGTTTGACCATCACACCAATTTATTATTAATGTATAACAGATTAGGATTGTAAAAGTGGACACGTCTTTTGTTGAACTGTACAAGTAAATTTTATTTATTAAAAAATATTAACTCCAATTTCGAATTATTCGTTAGTATTGGACTCCAAGTCTCGACGTTCGCATTAGCGCTAAAAATTAATAACACGGTCTCTTCTAAATGCACGCTCGTGTCACGAGAGAGAGCATGTAATTAATTTTACATTTAGAAATACACGCCGAAATAGTTCAGGGGCCGCCCGCGTGGGTTAGGCGTGCATAATGTTTAAAAAATTATGCGCGGCAAAACAAACGTCTCTCATCGGACTTGTTTCGGACAAGTTACACACACACACACACGCGTGTGTTTTCGTTCGTGTGTTGTTCATGTGCTATATCTAAACGCACACTATTTGCTGCTTTCATTCCATCGTATGTGATCGTGAAGGATAATTTTAATATTTTAAAAATTGGAAAAAATGTGCCAAATAATATTTTGTGACAGTTTAAGTCTCTATACATACATATACACTTATGTAGGATATTGGGCAATAACAAGAGATAGACTCATCAAATGAATGCAATTCCAAGAAGGTCTTATATCTTATTATGTTGCTCTAAAAGCTTTGTCTTACGATGCTTGAAACATGAATTATATGGTATGTATAAATTCCTGGAGCATTGTTACATCTGACTTTAACCGCAATGTATGAAATAATATACTGGGGATTTACAACTGACACTGTGGAAATTTAAAGAGTGATGAATATCACTTTAGAAAAGAAACTCTTAGAAAGTAACATTCAATCCGTATTGGCATTCAAAATTAATAAATATTTTCAATTGATCCGTAAAGAATTTGCTACTTTGCTTTATATAAATTGATCCAAGAGTTCCAATGTGTTTTGAAAAATAACATTTTCTGATCTGATTAATGCTTGAGCTTTTCTCAAATTTTGCCCTATACCCGAGCTGAATAGAAGGACAAAAAGACACGAAGAATTAAGTAAAACTAAAAATGAAATTACGTAAAAAATATATTAAAATATTTAGAAAACACTTTTTGGGTTATATATTATACATATAGTCGTATATCTCATAACATCCGTAAATTTAATATATGAAATTAACTCCTTTTAGTCTCTTCAAAATTACTGTACATCATGTGGAACAGCCCTTTTTATGGCAAAATATATTGGGAAATATCCCATGATATATAATAGGAAATAATTGAGAAAATCGTGTTTACGAAAGCTAAATTTACATTTAATTTTTGTGCACATGTTTCACTTAATTTTTCACATATTAGATGTTTTCCAACATTTATTATTTTGGCGACTTCAGAATTTTTACTGCAAAATATAAATCCTACTCATTCCTTGCTTCTATTGTACATATTTTATGCATTTTTTTACTTTAGTGCTATCACAATTTACCGTCGCATTTAATACTAATTATTTCATTTATATTGCTCAATTAGCTAAAGCAAAACTTATCTGTGCAGACTTTTCAAAAAAGAAGGATATTTTTTGCGAGTCTAACAAGTTCTGCTTTTATGGCTGAAACTTTTTCAACTTCACGATGATAACAAAGTGCATTGTATAGTTTTATTTTGCGGAGAAATATAAATCAGATTACAGAAACGATGTGACTTATTCATAATAAATCTACTTCTTTTCTGATAATCTCTCTAAAATTGTAACAAATCAAAATCAAAGAAACTGTCCATCGATAATCCGAAATTTTAAGCAACATCAAATTCCTATAGACTTTGGATTACAAAAGAAGCATCAACTAATATTTAAATATTGCTTTAATATTTCACACTTTCTCAAGTTGATACTAAATACAAAAATTGTAATATAACAATTATACATAAATTTAATGTTATTGTAAGAAAAAATGAATTGAATTTGGGGGGGGGGGGTAATATTGTTCTGTGTTAATATTGCATTATTCATTTTACTTCAATTTGAAATTTTAGTCCTCTTATCGGAATACCATTATATAAATAGAATATTCTAAATACTAAATCATCATACGTATGTACATATTTATTTAAATTCACCATGGAAATGAAACGTGATTGAAACACTTGTTAATTGCATTTTTAAAACCTACGTGTTACATATAATGCGTGTACACTTGTATGTATGGATTTGTGTACCAATGTCGGGTTAAATTTTGAAATGCCCAGTCGAATAGAGAGGAACCGGTATATGTGCAATTAATTACGACCAGTTAGGCAGTTGGGTACTCTTGATGCTCGTCATAAACTCTCAATTGGACATGATAATGGCAATATGCGCCGATCGTGACCCGAATAACACGTATGCATAAATCGGGCCGCGAAATGTAATGTAGTAATGACGCAATTTAGCTTATGAATTGAGTTGTAATCGATACACAAGTCGATTTAATATCTCAATATCGACCGGCTTTGGCATCGTGCGTATTAATAAATATCGAATCGCGTATCTTCGAGAGATAAAATACTAAGATAAATACTTTCATTTAATATGATCAAGTGATACTGAAACAATTAACAATTAGACGTTACGAAATTTTAAATGTGCAGGTGGGCAACCTAAGCGTATTTTCTCGACGACTATTGATAGAAATATGAAAAAGTTCTTTCAACACGACTGATAAATTCCATATTATAAAATTAGTTTTTGATTGTATAAAAAATGTATATCTGCCAACTACTATTATACTATCGTCTATTACCCATCAAATTTAAGGGTTACTTTATTAAACATTGATTGTCTCTAAGTATACTATTTGAGACTTCATAGAAAGTTGCCGTTTTTACTTTCTTATACGTAGTATAAGGAAGTATTGTGATAACGAAAATTTTCGACCTCGAGATTTTTGCAGATGTCCACGTTTTGAAGTCCCCTGATATCGAAAAAGTGGTTTTTAAAAAATGTCTCTCTCTCTGTGTGTGTGTCTCTCTCTCTGTGTGTGACCACGATAGCGGTCAAACCGCTGTAGATATCAATTCCAAATTTTGTATTTACGTGTATAATCTCCCTCTTGAGATCTGATTAGTTTTTCAGTAAAATCGGTAGACCGGAAGTAGCAATTTACTTCAGTGAAAAAATCGAATTTTGCCAAAATTTCGTCAACAACTAAGTTTAGACTAATTTATAAAGAATTCATAAGTATTTAGAACTTAATTTCCAATATCTTTTGTATAAAAAAAATTTCAAAATTCGGACCGGAAGTATCACTTTTACTCTTACCGAATAACGATTTTTTGCAAATATGTCGTAAATTATGCATTCTATATATATTTATGAAGAGTACAAAAGTATTTAGCGTTGGATTTAGAATATTTTTTGTATACATGAAATTTCAAAATTCGGACCGGAAGTAACACTTTCATACGTATAAGGAAGTCGTGTGGTGGCCACACCTCCTTTTTACCATTAAATTAATACTTTAAATTTGAACATTTGGAATCCCAAATGTTCTCAGTCAATCACTGAGGTCGAGAAAATATTATAAAAATTCATAATGTCATTTTTGAAAATCAACGTTCAGGTTATTAAATTTCATCAAAAAGTTAAATTAAATGACTACCGGAAGTAAGGTAGCAACTACAAATAAGATCTATCTATAATCAAGTATTCATTCAAGAAATTGTTTTTATTATAAGTATTTGAAGTCATTACATATTTTATTCCTTTTCAACTGTTCCCAAGCCTTTCGAGAAATTCATTGTAGCTTTAGTCAGTGAGATTTTTTTAAATCTCACTGACTTTTGATAATAATTGAAAAAAAATATTTGCTCAACAGAATCTTACAGTTCCAATTACATGACAATAATAACAAAATTCAAATAATGTTACTTGAAAGCATGTAAAATAAATTAATAAATAATAATTATATAAGATTGATATTAGGCAAAATAAGAAATAATGGATAATTGTTTCATCATATTGGTACAAATTCATTGGGGTTTTTATGAAAATAACTGCTCCAATCAAAAATATATGTACTTACTGAAGGAAATTTGATTATTGTTAGGTGACATTATGTAAACAGGGAATTTGGCAATGCTAATGGGCAATGGAAGTAAAGTTGTTATAGCAGCTTCTAAACAAAAGCCAAGGGAGAGCGGAGTAAAGAAAAGTCAGCATCTAGGACCACAGGCATTATCTATTTTGATCCATAAACTTTTGATCAATTTTGGTTGTACAGCACCACTGGACGTTTTTGAAGCAATTTAATGTTGCTTTCATGCTTATCTTGTGACAAAATTAGACTAAACAGTAGTTATAGCTTCTAAGAGGATAAGCACCATCTACTTTCAACCATAGAAATGTGACAAATCTTGTTTGTACAAGCTTCACTAAACATTTTTCGATAATAAAAGAATTTAAGTAATGATATGTTTTTACATCGTAATGGTTCTTCTCTTTTGACCACAAATTCTATCAATTTCTCTAAATAAATTTGAAAATTTCTCAATTCTTATTATCGCATTTTAATTAATATACCACACAAACAGGATTAAAGCAAATTATGTATACTTGACATTAAAATAATAAGTTTTGAAAGTTTGAAAATTCACATTTCAGCCTCTGCTAATGCTGAAAGATTCAATATCAAGTATCTATCTTCATATAGTGCTTATATACCACTATACAAAATTGCAAATGTATATTTACTACTAACTGTGTAGAGGTCGATATCAAACATGTTTAATGAAGTCGAATTATATGCTAAATTTCAAAAAGTTGTATCGCAAATGATATATCTTCATACATGCTTTATTGATTGATGAAAATCTCAAATTGCTAGTTAGTTTCATTTAAATATATGATTAAGTGCCGCAAATGTAGTTTTTAAACAGAATAAATGTGCGGTTTATTAGTCAAGACAAGTTTCAATATAACACTTCTTTTTAGAAGCTACAGAATGGCCGAAAAACTACGCTTAAGTAGCATATGTGTATTTTCACTTAATTCCATTACAAAGCACAGGTCAACAACAGACTTTAGCTTAATTATCGTTTTGATCAAGTAACATTACTAAGTGTTGCCAATAAGTCAATACATCCAATCAAAATTGGTACTGGACTATTTTACAGTTCTGAATATGATGTTATTTAAAAACCATATTAGATCGTTGGATTTAAGTCCTTTCACAACGATAACTTTAATTTATAGCAATACTATTGAATCGATAAACTACATATATGTAGTTTAAATTTCAGCAAATCTAATAAAATCCCCTTTTCCCCTTGGCTAAAAATTCATAAAGAATATTGCATTACATACCTATTTATTATTTTAGTAGAGTTTTATAATTTACAAAACCCTATATACATTATTTCAAATACTATATGCACAAAATCAAATAACATTTAAATTTGGTAACACTTATCATACGTAATTCTGTCTGACATAATTAAGATATTTCAAAGAAGATTAACATAGCAATTACGTGTGAAAACATATTATAATTATTATTATTATTATCCTATAATGATTCCGTGTCAAATAATTATTGTTAAATTACATTGCTAACAAGGTTGTATTTTTTTTGGGCGTATCGTATAACAAAATAATGCTAGTTTATATGGTTATTAGTTGTATCTAGCAGTTTAGAATTGTTATTAAATTTCCTTAATTATGCTTCTGATTGACAGATACACTTTATTAATTGCATATCGATTAAAGCTGGCTCGAGTTAATTTTTTCTTAATGTAAATAGAAACAAATTTGGTGAAAGTTTCATCGAGAATCCATATTGGATGTTTGTAGCAGTTGCTGATGAAATTCACCTTCTTTTTTATATTCTGATGAATTTTTAATTCGTATACTACACACGCTTCCATCCGAAGAGTTTCCTTGTAGAGTTTAACATTGTCTAATATTTTTTTACACTTTTAACTTCATCATTTAGATTTATTGTCACATTATTCCTTTTTTCTTTGAGTACGTCTATAATATATCTAACTTTGCTGCTAATAATAATACAGTTTTTGACGTCATACGATGATATGCAAATCTAATTTTATATATTAAAACATTTTCAATCAAAGTTGTACAATATTCAAAACGACTAGTTTATTCAACGTCACTTAATTATAAATAATGTAACGAGCAATGCGATTATGATTCAATGAGCTGATAAAATTTATACCTACAATATTTAAGCATATAAGGTAATCAAACTAACAAAAATTTTTGTTAGAAAAGTATGTATTTTTCACTAAAACTATGTGCATCTTAGTATATGTATATCTGAACCACGTATTAATGCTTTACTTCATCCTATAGTCCGCTTTGCATCCAGAATTTGCCAGTGACTGTTAATATTCTTGACATATGTTAAACATAATAATAATAATACCATTTATTCCATTATATCAATTGTATAATCGTCTCTAAGTATTTGATGGAGCACCTTCTAATTTATACGTCAATATTGTGCAAATAATGTAATTTTCTTGTGTTTCTTTAACAAAGTATTTACTGGTTTCATTCTTTCTTATTTGGCTTGTAGTTCATCTAATAAAGCACCATAAAAAACTATAACTTTTCTGAAAAGAATTAAATTAAAAAAGCGAGTAAGCTCTACTATTTAGTTTCACAACCTTTTAAAAATAAATAAATATGTGTGATTAGGTTTTTCCTGATTTATTAATTCATATATACCATCATATCAGAGGTATTACTGAAACGAAAAACAGAGCAAGAACTGACCGTTCTGTCTTTCCAATCAGAAACCGGGCTACATGTAGTTCTTTATCAGATCTGAACCAAGAAATTGTGTGCTTACTTCTCACTTAACAATTATTCTCGTCAGATATGAAATATTATAAATTTTCACAGTTACAGTTACTTAACAGTAAATTATTTTTTTTTTACTTACTTTTCTATCAATATTTTATTTATTTTTTTTTCAATTTTTTAGTATTCTCTCTATATCTGTCTCAAAGTATGTATTTTAAAATTGATATTATGCTATCTAATTTTATATTGACTTCAGCATTATTTCCGCTTAAAAATCGAGATTTCGGGAGCCTCAAAGATCTTTCTTGATTCTCTTCTTCCCGATGCACATCCCTATATTTTTCAACCACTAGAACTGCTATACCCTGTTGTAATTTTGTACTCTCTAAACCTTTGTTTTATTAATTTTTGCTTTCAACTACTAATTGAATTGTCTTTGTGTGCTTTCTCACATAATTAATAGTTATAACAAATTCACCTTAAATTACACATTTTATTCAGTTCTTTTTACTTTTTAAATAAAAATCAATCGCATTTTTACCACGTTTTCCTTTTCTAATTGCTATTATTTAATAATGAGGTTAATTTTTGTATTTTAGTATGTGCCGTATATCTGATTAAATTGGGCACCTGTATGAGCACATATATTCATCTCATATTGATTAATTTAATCTTGGGCGATCCCCCAAGCAAAACTAGTAATTAAAATTCAAAAATATATTTTATAATTCTGATTTTAAATAAACATGAAATGGCATCATGGTGCTTGAATTTCTTATTTATTCGCAAATATATCTAAAACTAGTCGTCCATGCATTGGACATGATAATATAACACACACGACTGCAAACGCGTTGAACTCTGCTACTCAGAATAGCAGTTAAAGCCTAAATGACTGTTTGTTTATGTGTATAACGGTCCGGAGCGTAGAGCGAAGTTGAATTAGCCGTTCACCTTTTTTCCATTTCGAATATAATTTATCATCTATCCTCTGCCATTGCGGCCTCTGAACACTGAGAGAGGCCTGCGGAAGAACTATGTATACGTGCCTGTCACATTTTGAAATGTTATGATGTGCGTAACCGTAAAGTCGGTGCGTTTTTTTGTTTAAATGACTGCTTTCTATGCGTCCGCCGTTTCTCTTTTGCTGCTTTTGTCGTTACCATCGTCGCTGATGATGGGCTTTGTGAAACGCTTGAAAAATGTGCATGCCTTGGCGCATTTTATCACTACTGTGATTTTCTTGAGCGAATTGCATAGCAAGCCATACTATAATGTAAATTCCGTGCACTTCGCAGAGATTGATGCTAATTATTAATTATTATGTGGATAATGAAAAGGGAAATGTGGCCGTTCACATCCTCTATTATAAGGTAAAAATAAATTACATTCATAAATACAAAATAGGGCTATAGCTAGTTCGTACAAACTGTGGTCTACATGTTATTATATATACATAAACATTAAACTATTCGTAATCAATATCTTAATAAAATGTATAAAATTAATCTAAAAATTCCTCTTGAAGTAGCGACTTCACTGATAAAACATAGCACACTAATGACAAAATAACGAAAAATAAAAGCAAGAGCCAATTTGTAGCTTTGTAGGAGTTCCACAATTTAATATAAACAACAACGAATTTCACTACATAGTAGACAATGGTAGCCTAGGCGCAAATGACACACCATTGACAACATATAAAAAGTTAGTACTGCATCAATGTGTAAAGTAAAAAGGAAAACGGATACTACGTGTATATACTAGGCGTGAGTAGCTACTATATATACATACGCGCTTCAAACTCACAATTTTGGGAGTTTGAAGCACGTATATATAGTAGCCACCATTTTTCAAACAAATGCTTCCTTGATTCTGAACGATTTCTTTTGATGCAATTAAAATTTCCATCCATCGAAACATAGTTTCAAAAAAGTATAGCAAAGGAAACAAGAACTATGCGAATTTAAATACATTTTCCTATTATTATTGTTCACTTTTATCCTTCAAATATTGTAAATATTTAGAATATTAGAGAGGGAATTGAATTATTATTAAGATATAAACTATGAACTATAATTTGGATTTGGCTAAATAGTCACCGAATTACGTAGTTGTATAGAATAATCATGGCATATGGATTCGTACATAACTATACATTGTATAAAATTAATTTGCGTCATAGAGTTCGTACAGGATGTCGTCGAGAAATAAATTACTGATTTCAGAGGACACTCGTGGTCACCTTATTCACTTGATTGATTACATCACAAACAATAACTCTATTTTACATTCAAAGAAAAAAGATAATATTTTTTTAAGAGAATTCTGAGAACATTTGCAACCCGCTCTCTGTAACTAAAATCAACTCACCGGAACGTCATCTTATGTAACATTATTATTATAACTTCACCGTGCCTTTTTATCCGCAGCGTTATCTGTCTTCACTTCACACGAATGACATCTCAAGATAGATGTTCGAGGATTTCCGCTTTATACATACGAATGTTTGTGTACTTACGAGGTGAGATACAAAAATAAGATTCATAAAATAAATCTGACTATTCACGATGAGAACAACTGACTTGATAAGATGTGTGGATATACTTTACGCGGATTTGTGACAACACGATCACATAAATTATAATTTCACCTTCAAGGCAAATAATTGAACATTCTTTAGGTTATAGGTATGATAAATTTTATATTTCAGTAATTTTGTTAAATCAATTTTCTGTACAAAGTGAAATTAGCAAATGAAGGTTAATTCTTAACTCCTTGAGTAGGATTAGTTATAAAACCATCATAACTGATTGATCTTACAATGACATCATATAACAATTTGTTTGTCTTAAATATATTCTATACCTTTCACAAAATTTTTAAAATATAATAAAGCACTTTATTTCTAAATTATAAATACATATTGTTTCACATATTTCTTCGTTAAACCTTACTGAAGAAAACCAACGAGTCTGAAACACTAGTCTCTGTGGTAATACATCAGAAGATTCCAATTATGTTAATTTTTGATTGACATATCTACGATATTATCTTACTATTAATTGTCAGTTCTGAATAAAATAACGAGCATGTCTAAATTATAAGTCTACTACGTACTTAACATTCGTATTGAGATTGGTTAGAAGCCCTTTATAGTCTTCTAATTAAATTAATATTTATGCGTACACATATATGAATCAAAATAATCAATAACGCATAATTTGCAATATTTTTTCCTTGTAAAATATTTATCGATTTTCTTGATTTGTAGTAAGAACAAGTTAAGGACTGATCTTGATAGAATAAGAAAGAGTACTGCGTATTAGTTACTAATTTCTGGTATTTCTTATAATGTTTTATTCTCTACCAAAGCATACATGACAACTAAATTTCTAAGCTAATAAGAACAAATCGACAGAGATAATAAACTTTTATAATTTATCTGAAAATACTGGAGTACACAATAATTACTCTATATTTTACTATCCAATAACGTTCGTCATTATTCTGAGGATGGACGTTGTTACTAACCACAATGCTTATGAGGATTGGCAATAAAAAAATTATAATAATTCAGAATTCTTGTTGTTTTTATATGGATGGTCCTTCGAGCCGTATAAACTCACGTTGAAGATCATTTTCTGCAATATATATCTTTATGTATATATAATCGTTTGTGCGTCTGTTAGTGATCGTGCAACTTCTGAACGATTTAACCGATTGAGATCATATTCACATAATATACTTTTTGTTGAGACGATGGTTGATAGCTTTTCTAGGATCCAATAATTGGTCCTGTAGTCAAGTTATTAACAAATTCTATATTTAAGGACTGAAATGACTCATATTCACAATTATGTTGCTTTAGTACCAAAAAAAGGTAAACACAATCTGGATCCCATAGGTGGCGCTGTACTCGAATTTTTTTACTTATAATTTTTTATAATTGTTGGTGTGTCTGTTAGTGGTCGTGTAACTTAAACGGCTTGACCAATTGAGAACATATTAAAACAAATAATTTATTTTGTCGAAAACAAGCTATCCTAGGATCCAATAGGTGGCGCTGAAGTCAAGTTATTAACAAATTCTACATTTATGGCCAAAAATGACTCACATTCATAATATATATTGCCTTAATGCTATAAAAGAAAAACACAAAATCTGGACCCGAAAGGTGGTGCTGTAAAACATATTTATAAAGCGAAATGATTTATATGTACACAGTATGTTCAAGTGGTCAACAAAATTGTTTTGGTATATGCTGCCTGGTAGACGCTATTTTTTGGGTAGAATTTATTTGGACATATTAACATCATTTCTAGATTTCGTCGTTAGGGGCTATAGACAAATCATACCTACCGGAAAGGGTAGAAAAACGTCTGCGGGGTATACATACTATATAGGTATACATATATACTATAATATACAGTCATAATATAAAGTATTGCTAGTGTAGATTCCAAAAAAGGAAAATCAATCTCACCAATTTTACGCTAGACCTCGTATAAATCCAATACAAATGTTTACTAGCACAACAGCGTATGTACGTATATACATATACATACAACCTTGGTCACACCGCGTGATTACGAACATTAATTCCGAGCAAAAAGATCGTTACAAGAGCGAACCTTGGCTCTTCACGGAGTTCGCCTCTGAGCGCCTCGAAGGAAGATGATGCACAACACAATGTTTGTCCGCTCGGTTATCTTCCACTCACTTTTTATTCAGTGCATAACCGCCACCGTACGTTCAAGAATAATATGATTTGCGATGAATATAATGTGACTATTCACCAAATATATAAGCACACATGTTGTACGCAATTACCTACACCACCGTATTGATGAGTGCTTGATTTGTTGAAGGAGAAGGATGACAGAGTATGATGAAATGCGTACGTACATTTGCTCCTTCGAGCTATTGCCGACTCGTTTTTCATCATGTTTCTGTTAAGCGGTTAATCGAGGAAGTAATTGTGTGTTATAAGTTTGATTACATTCTTAATATGCTACGTTGTATGTGGGTTAGCAGGAACGTCAATATTTACGTTTTTAAAATATACTTTCTAAATCAGTCTTCTTAGACTGTGAACAAAAATAATGATAATTATATATAAAATGTATTTTTTCACTATCCCAAAATACAATTCACCATTCGTACATTTTGTAAGGTTTCAAATATTTTTTGAATATTATGCGATTGATTATTAATTGCCGTAATTTAGGATTCAATACTAAGGCATAACGATGCTCTTTCAACTACTAACATTATGTCTGGGAACAGTCATGTAAATCAATACAAATAATAATAATAATAATAATAATAATAATAATAACAATAATAATAATAAAAGGAGCAATTAATTTATTGTCCAAAAATTTCCCAATAACAGGTCAAAATTACAAATGCATATACATATACAGGGTTATGATAAAGTAACGCACAAAATTCATAAAACGTACAATGTTCATTTTTGAAAAAAATGCAAAAACACGTCAAACAGTTTATTTTATTCCGCGTCTTTTACCATAAGTCAACAAAATAAAACGTCAAATTTGTCAAAGTTATGACGTCATCAATATTTTTTTTTAATTATGAAGCTTGATTTTTTTTTAACTTTATTTGATAAAGCTTGTTTTTCTGCATTATAAAGAAATAATTGAAGTAGGGGTCACATAAGGAAAAAAAAAAAGAATTAGACATGAAATGACTCGTATAACTCCGCAGATGATCGAAGTGAACGGGACACAGTTTGAACAATTCCTGTGAGAAATCGTTTTGGTTTAATGGACTGTTTAGTTAATTTAAATGTTATTACTATAATAAAGTTTATTTTGTTTTTTATTAATTCTCTCAGTTTTTTCTTATGTGACCCCCCCTACTTCAATTATTTCTTTATAATGCAGAAAAACGAGCTTTATCAAATAAAGTAAAAAAACAAACCAAGCTTCATATTTAAAAAAAATATTGATGACGTCATAACTTTGACAAATTTGACGCTATATTTTTTTGACTTATGTTAAAAGACGCGGAATAAAATAAACTGTTCGACGTGTTTTTGCATTTTTTTCAAAAATGAACATTGTACGTTTTATGAATTTTGTGCGTTACTTTATCATAACCCTGTATACAATAAGAAAAAACATTTTTTCATTATTTGAAGAATTAAATATAATATTATAGTGCTGATCAGCTGAAGAACATATTCCTGATAAAGAAGAACAAAGGAGGAGGTTCATCACCGGAAATAATAGAGAAAGAGAAAAGGACATTTTAGAAACTAGGAAATTAATGTCGGCAAATAAATCAAAATTGTCAAATAATCCATGAACAAGCTGGTACGTAAAACATACCCCATCTCTTTCTAAAAAAGAAGAGCAATCAATACTCCTCATCAGATACACTCATCAACCAACAACATCAAAATTCAACCTGTCCACACATAACCATTTCTTATTCATGCGTCAAGAGATTATAACAAGACTATTACTGCAAGCCAGCCGTACACAAAGTAATGTTGATATTCAGAAAAATCAAATTTGGTTTGGTAATAGAAGCAGCAATAAATGAGTTTCGCGAAAGCTTACCAAAGATTAATAATGTCAATATGGGACTTTAATTATCTACACTGTTTTTTCACTTCTTCTGATGTTTGGTAATACTCTACCCCGTTTCGAATGACTCCAAAAAATACAAGTTTTAATACATAGACGTAGTAATATAGCCAACGGTCTGTCCAAAACATATCTTGCATCCCTTACAATAAAGTAGCAAACAGCAGCATCACCAGCACTGAAGTAACAATAATCAGAACACCATTAGTATGTGGATGGTCGTTGTAAGCAAAATAATTCCTCGATGAGTCGTATGAAAACATATTGACAAATGCATCAAGTATATTTTCAGGAAAGCTTACGTAAGTGGCATTACCGAACAGTGCACTGGAAATGTTTAGCATACATAAACTAAGATATCATGAGTCGATTATACTTTATAATTTAAAATATGATAAAATAGGGTGAGTTGTAGACAAACAGCGAACAAACACGAACGAATTTATGCAAATGAATTTGTTCAAATTTGTTCGCTATTCGGCAAGCCATTTCTTTTCTGTCTACATATAATGAATGTGTGCGAAGAATATTTACCCAAGTATTTGCCTATTTCAGAGGGTATTGCATAAGTTATTATATTACCTTAGCGAAACAAATGAACACCTCTTTTTGGGATTTGTTAGCACGTCCACATTAACCGAACGAATTCGTTTGTAACTGTTCTTGCGTCTACGTTCGCTTTATGTGTATCCAACTTTAGCAAAACTCAAAATCAATGACCCTTAAAAAATAAGCTATTAATTTAGAGATTCTGTACAAATTACTTTGTTAAACTGGTAATGCATTCGAGGTTTCACAGGAATAATGTAATTTAGTACAAAAACTTATCAAAGCTTGTAGCACAGTACAGTGATAGGAAAAAATATTTATACAAAAGTTGTCACATTTTATTATGGAACAATACTGCATTCTAAATTTGTACTCAAAACTAAGTCAATTAACTTATGCTGTTTAGAGATATTTAGTAGTCTTCGCTTTGAGACTTTAGCTGTTTTTGATTATATGGCCAAGCCCAAATTGGCAAATTTGAAAATATTAATAACATCATTTTTACAAAGAAATAAAAAAATTCAGTAGGTATATCATATGTGAACAACCCCTATGACAATTAAATTACATGACCAATAAGAACGAATCATAAACAAAATTTGGACTTAATTCAAGACATTTTTGTGGATAGTAGCTGATACCTTTTGCTTAAATTAAGTATCACAATAACATATCTAAACTCAGAATATAAAATATTATTAAATATATTCATATTCTTACTTCTAAATTATTTTTCTCATAAGTACAGCCATGTGCAGTAAAAAGTAAACGAGTACTGAAGCAGTCCTGCGACATTTTCGATAGATTGTTACGGATTTCATAAAAATATGGAGTGACCTCCCTCTATTGCACTACTAACTATAGAGAAATAGCATCCGCACTCCGTATTTTTATGAAATCCGTTACATTCTGTCGAAAATATCACAAAACTGCTTCAGTACTCGTTTACTTTTTACTGCACGTGGCTGTACATAGATATAGGAAACAAATCAATATGTTGCCTGATAAGTCATGAAAAAACACTATAAAATTTCCATGTTTGTCATGCATATTTTACTGTATATTTTTTAGTATACACGTAAAAACTTACATGAGACATCTAACTGTTGACACCTAGATACCAATTTGATATTTATCTAGTACTTGGAAAAATTTTCATTTATATTTTGTTTTTCATTTCACTGCAATATTTAACACACGAGTATATAAATATGTGAATATGTTTCATCTGCACTTACCTCGTCCGTAACACATTCTTTTAAGTTACGTGTCTGATAAAAGATAGCGAAGCACGTGCCGCCAGCAATAATTTTGCATACTGATGTTAGGTTACACCGAAAAGGTGGGATGAATATATTTCTGGATTGCTTGCATGTGAATAGATAAGAAGTTTGACCTGGCTCATATACTTTGGTAGTAACCTCAGAATTTAATTTATCACTTATTTAATTAATTCTCAATTATATTTTAAGAATGCCTTTTTCGATTGACATCAAAATGTCAATTGGAAAGCGAATGCTAAAACGATTAAAGAGAAATTGTTGTATTATATCAACTAGAAGGAACAGATGTTATATTTCGTTAACACGGGTAAATAAACACAGAGGTATGTAAGATTTTAATGAGAAGGTGAAGATCGAACGTTTTTAAGTGTGAAGTATTGTTGGTTAAAAACCTAAAGAAAGAAATTTTGCATGAAGATTTGTGCAAAAGATAAGCAAAAACAGAGAAGAGTTGCATCCTGTGGCGACATTTTTCTGAATTGTCGCAGCAATGCAAATTTTTCTTAACAGCATTGTTTCTGGTTATTAGTCATGAAAGGACGATCTGTTACTGGTTCATACTACCTTGAAGTGATGAAGAGATTACTGAAGTGCAATTCTCGAGTGCTATCACAATTAAAAAAAAAGAATAGTTGTTTCTTGCTACATGACAATGCCATCACAATCTTCACTAATTTTTAGGACGTTTCCTGCAAAAAAAGAAGTGAGACTAATCATTAATCCTATTCAGCGCACTTGGCTTCAGCGAATTTTTTCTTCTTACAATGAAAACTGACCTCGAAGAGAAGCGAACACCACTGGATGTAAAAACAAAAACTTTTAGAACGTTGCAATAGGTATATTAAAGTCAATAAAAATAAATAAATATTAAATATTTTTTTATATTATTTCAATCGCGTTTTTGTAATTTGTAATAATCAAGGAGATAAACTGCTTCATCTTGTATATACACCGATGGCTAAATATGATTCTTGGAATTATAGAGAGTCAAAAAAAGAATTATATTTTTGACAGAAAGAACTGTGTGGTTAGAAAACTAAGCCGTAACTTATAGGTTGATAAGACAGTATGAAATTACTTGGAAGTAAAATGTACATTTACTCTTTTCATTCATATAGTCATTCTCCCAGCCGAAGAGTTTCTAATGATTACTGCTGCTAAGTGCTTCAATTATAAAGGTCTTCACTATTGAAGCATATATTGTATTTTATGAAAGTGTTCTTGTTTATGCTATTAGAATCTCACGTTGCGTTTGACAACCTTTTCTCATTCGCCCAATATTTCATTTCTTAGATCCCTTAGTACATTATCTACTACCCTGTATATTATGAATGTGTAATAAATAATTAGGGTTCCACAGGATAGTGCCATGTGACCAATACATTTTTTAGTACACTTAATAAAACAAGAAAAGGAAGACAAGAGCAACCTGCCTGCCATCCGAACCCAGGAAAGATAATCAATATATGATGGCACGCAGGTTGACAATGTCTTCCTCGCGGCGATGTTAGCTGTCTTCAAAACCGAAGATCTTCTAACTGAAGCTGCAAATGGCAGTCTGTCACCTGTTGGTCTTGCGTGAATGCTTACATCTCCAAGGTTATTCCACTTTATTCCTTGGCTACACCGTACTGATGACGACCAATCAGTCAGAAACATGTGTCTATGGTTGCACTACAGCGGAATTTAACCAATATTCCCCTTTTCTTGTTTTATTTTATATATCCGCGATAATTCCTATATTGATTATCTCTCCTGGGTTCGGATGGCACGCAGGTTGATAATGTCTTCCTCGTGGCGATGTTAGTTGTTGTCTTCAAAACCGAAGATCTTCTAACTGAAGCTACAAATGGCAGTCTGTCACCTGATGATCTTCCGCGAATGCTTACATCTCCAAGGTTATCCCACCTTATTCCTTGGCTACACCGTACTGATAATGACCAATTAGTCAGAAACACGTGTCTACGGTTGCACTACAGCGGAATTTACCAAATATTCTCTTTTTCTTGTTTTATTTTATATATCCGCGATAATTCCTATATTGTTACTTAATAGTAAATAATTAGCTCAACAGCTGGCATGGTTAAACTCCGTGGTAGAAATAACCTGGTGACGCTGCCCCTCATTCACATCGCCTCCGTTGTGCCACCATGTTGGTGACAATAGAATACATGCGTTGCAAAATATATTAAGAAAGATGATTTAACATCAGATACAGGTTTAACTCCGAAATAAAGTTAATAAGCTCTTTATACAAGCGATACATGGTAAAATTCGTTACATGTTTTATAAAAACATTCTATAAGTACAATCTGTAAATTTAATTGACACTAAACAAAATTACGAAAATAAACATAAATCAAGTAAAACAACAATCCTTTCTTACAACGGCCGATGAAATGCAGAAATTTCATATGGTGCATATGCATAAAATCTAGGGATTGAAACATTTTCTTAAACTTAAAAACTCAAAAATGGATGCACTATAAATACTGCATTGGTGAAAGACAAATTATTGTTTTAAATTCGTTTTCGAATATCGAAATACACAAGAAAAATCGACCAATTTTCATGCTTAAATAATACTTCTTTATTAATAATATCAAATATTGCCGCATATGTGAAAACAAGTTTCTACTATGGAAATTGACAATTACTAAGGCAGCTTTCAGAAACAAAATAAACGACAGGCGCAGATGTATCGAGCAATGAGGCAAATGTACATCATCGTTAATACATTTTATATGTTACAGGCAAACGAGCGAATACCACCTCAATTAAACTCATATTTTATAATGAAGAGCAACACGATGTTATGAAAATACTTTTGAAATATTTAAAGCCAGCAAGAGACCGGGTTGACCGACTATATAGATGGAACTCTTTCCTGTCCGCTTTCATAAACACGCATGCATTCTATACACATCCTCTTCATTTCATGTAACCACAAAGAGGTGAACAAATAAAAGACAAAAAAAAAGGAAAACACTGATGGGACATCAGCACATCAGACAGTTAGGGCCATTATGCGTGTCTTGTCTAAACAGAAAATGTATGTACTATGCGTTCGTATATAACAGTAAAAATGCAACTGAGTGCGTATCACAAAGTGTGATACGTATTTCCTGTGCATGTCATAAAAAACATAAATTTACGGTGTACGCCTCCTTTAACGGAATCAGTCCGTACTAGCGCTTGCTTTGGGGTTTTAGAGCGAAGAGGTATCCCGTCTCAATGAAGTGGAGGGTGTCTTATCAGATTTCGTGCATGTTGTCTTGCGATCGGTTTAAATTTAGATTTTCTAGTGAAAATGCAATATTCAAATCATTCTGTATATTATGGATGCAAATAAGTTAAACTGTACGGAATGCTTTGGATTTCACTTTTCTATTGCAACTTACTTCTATTATAGAGAAATTTTACCTACTGTAGTAAAAGTCAAAAACAGATTATCGTAAAAAAGACAAATCAAGATTAAACTGATCTTACACATCACCAATATGCACATTTTTATTAGTTTTACCAAGCTAGTTACGGATAGGAAAAATAAAATATTTATGGTTTATCGAATTTAATGATAGATTACAACAAAGTAACGGTCAATGACATCATATAATGTAAAACAGATATTCAATGTCAATACAACCTACCTGTATAAGTCTCATAATTCTCCAATTTCTGTTTCGCTAATTACAGCTCATATGTTTCTTAAAATTTCTAAATTTGTGCTAAAGTTGTTATTTTAAATCTAGTTATCCATCTAGTCACAAGATGGTAAGTCCAAAATATCCGATTTAGCTTCCGGTAAAAATGTTTATCAAGAAAATCTTTAATTAAATATGTTGAACGTGCAAGCTGACTATTCCGATGAACAAAAACTAAAATTCACATCCAAGGTCAATAATAATTCTATATTCCAAAGTCCCATACCACATAATTATTTTCTTATTTGGATTTTCTTCTGACCAGTATTGAGATGATAGTGTGCCATTTGCAGTAATGCTGGATTCATCTTACAGAAAATATGTCCAAAAAGTTCATCATCCACAATATTTTCTCCAACTTAAATTCCAATCCAACTATAGCTAAATATTAAATATCTTATTTTCCTAACCAATTTTTAAGCTTCTACTAATTAATATGACTTTCTGGATTTTTACATAAAGATAAGTTTCAATTTGAGTCTACTGTTACCATAGCCAACAAAGTTATTATATCATCTTCACTGAATTGTTTCGGCATTTGCTGCCTTCTTGCGTCATAAGAGTTTTATTCAATTCTTGTCCATGTTTTTAATGTATTAAATATATTGTAATTAAACATCAGGATATATTTTATTAACCTTCTTAATAGCCGTTGGATATGTAAGTACACTGATTCCATAACATTACACTAAATAAATCCGCAGCTGCAATGTGATCGTAACTTGATCAATAGTACTAATTATCAACAAGTTAGTGTAAATGATCATATTCATGACAGGTAAGCGAAATGTGATAATTCGGAATGAATTTACAAATGTTTGGCAGCAAGTAAATATCCTTTATAAATTAAAAGCCAAAGTTGGTTAACATTTTTTATCAATTTTGAGGACTTTAATCAAATACATTATTTCAGGTATCAGCAAAAGTACCAAAATTCCATATCATCCAAGAAGCGAAGAGACACGCCATGACAACAGTGGAAGCCTACGACTTAGATAGTATTTATACTTTTCAGAATTCCAAAGCTATTAATTGCAATGTAAAGTTTTTTATCAATGATATTTCACTTTAGTTAAGGCTCCACAAAGTAGAAAGTTACCAATGCATCCCTGCGTCCATTAGGTGTCAAATTTAGTAGGCAATATCTTGTTTCTGTTTTCTAAACAGTCACAGGCGTTAGCTGTTCGTCTAGGCGAAGAATATAAAATATTCATTAAACATATATTTCAAACTCAATTTATATGCTGGAAAAAACTATTAACCATAACGAGGATGGTCGATTAAAAATATGCAGCTTTTAATAACCAAAATCATAACTTACGGTAACATTAATGGCAAACAAGAAAGTGAAAGACCACGTGCAATTCATTTTCCTGGAAGGATCGAATAAGTTCATGCATTATTTTGTAGGCAAATGGGGAGCAGGTGCAAAAATTATGGTTTACTGGTTAAAAAAAATACCATAATACCCCCAAAAAATACATAGATGATAAAGTTTATCCCAAAATTCTTGTAAAAAGGAATATTTGATCTGAAAGGCTGCCGCTATAGCAGAATATTGCTTTAGCAAGACGTAGAAGCATCACACCTAGCGACACAAACAATAATGTATTTTTAGATGATCAGTTCTGATTTTAAACAAGCCATTTTATGACCACCTCGCAGTCAGAGTTGAATCCGATGGATTACTTCGTTTGGAGTCACTTGGAAAGAGCAGCTAGGGCTAGCAGATATAACACAAATTCGATATTAGTCATTTAAAGAAATAATAACGAAATACTGGAATCAGTTACCTTAGAGGAAAATAGCTTTAGCAAATGGGCTTAAAAATAGGCAGCATATTCTATATTCCAGGCAATTGAAATAATTTTGTTATTGTTCATACATTTCGAAACAATATATTTTCTAGAAACCATGAATGCCTTCATGTCACATCGCAGTTATGAGCAGGAACCATCTCTTTAGAAATAAAATGCAAAAGGAAAAATTCCTTACCACAAAGAAATATATAAAAAAAGAAAATAAAAGAGTCTATATACGTATTTCGGCAACTAAGTTGCCATCTTCAGTAGAAATCTGTATAAAACACAAAAGAGTGTTTTTTTGGCTAGGGGGTAACCTTAGAAGATATGCTCCTCATGGATAACACTCATTTCTTAACAAACTACATTCCTATATATTATACTACCTTAATCTAACGGTACCATAACGAGACCGTCAAGCGTGACAGACTAATCACCTAAAATTACAATAATCCGTACAAACTGGACTCGGGTATCGGTCCATTGTCAGAATTCATTAACTTACATCTATTCTGACAATGGATCGATACCCGAGTTCAGTTTGGATTATTGTAATTTTAGGTGATTAGTCTGTCACGCTTTACGGTCCCATTATGGTAGCATTATAGATTTAGATAGTATACAGTGCGTTCATGATGAAAGGAACAAATTCGTTTAAAATTCAGGTAATTATTTTGCAGAAAAACGCTCGGACAGGTCGATTAGTATTTTTAGTTTAAAATTTCTTGACATAAGAAAATTATATACAGGGTGTCTAAAGAAGAACATATTGCCGTGAACTCGCAAACTTGTAAAATAAGAATAGTTTTAGAGATTGATTTAAGAATTAGTTTAAGCTTAGAAATAAAAGTAAAAAAATAAGAAAAAGTCCTATTTAAATATTATTGAGTAAAACGATGCAACAAAACTTACATGAAGGTATACAAAGTTGCATACTTATAGTCAAATTTTTATTATAACAGTAAATAATGAAATATGCAAGATAAAAATTTATTAAATAAATATATAAACAAAAGATGTAGAATAAAAATTTATTAAATAAAGAAATATATAAAATAAAGACAAAATAAATATAAGTAATATATTTCTTTTGTAGAAAAGATACACAAAAAGTATGGTTTACATATCAAAAGAAGGAACCTAATTTTTCACAATGTGTAAATATTGCTTTAAACATTCTAAATAATGGACCGCTGTTTAAGTCAAAAAGAGAAATGAAGGCAAATAATAGAGAAAGAGTTATGTTAATGGATGGAACAATTAAGAGAATGAGTCATGTGAAAGCAATAGAATTATATGAAAAAAATGAAATAAGATATGCAAGAAATATAAATGAGTAAATTATTGTAATTTATATGCACAAAGCAATAAAGTGTTATGAAAATGTTTATGAAATAAATAGTATTAAAGAATAAAATTTACCTTAGCTTATTACTAGATTAATAAAAAAGGATATAAAAATATGTAAAACATAGAAGCAATAAGCAGTGACATATTTTTGTATTTAAAAGCTGACATCATAAGTAAATAAAAGGTATATGTGTTCATGATTTGTTCGTAAAACTATGCTTCAGGGACTGAAAACAGATGTGTACGGTTGAATGACCTACAAAAAAAACAACAAAATATATAAAACTTGTGTAAAGTCTATTGCAGATCGACATATCACCAACAGAAAGATCTTGGTTAGAAGATAGAGAGGTGGTGGAGAAACAGACGTGCTCTACAGGAACAGGCAGTGAGGGAAGAAAAATAATGGTTATCTTCGGCGTATTTCCCATTTTGCCAAGGCACAATTCGGCTAAAAGAAAAGTAAAACTAACATTAATAAATGGAAAGAAAAAGTATGTGTCAAACAATGAACAAGGTAATAGGTTCATTGACGAGTACAAGGAAGGATGGTATTAGTAACAAGAATAAACCTACCATTGGGAATCATGTGCAAAGCAGAGGGGACCTTTGAATTGAAAGGTTATATTGACGTTTAAGTGAATTGTGAACTGTCAGAACAAAATGTGTATGTGTGCGTGAACCAAGGCGGCAACATATGGGCAGCGATTTCACGGGAAAAGTGTATTCCAGTACCAACCTAAACATGGACTAGAGGGCGCAATGGTCAACATAGTTTATTTTTGCCGCTATAAATAGGAAGACAAGATTCGACAAGAGGGACTTTCTGATAACACCTCCGAGAAGTGAACTTCTCAAAACACTTACAAAAGGAAGATCTCTTAAAGAATAGTTTTTTTTTATCGTTATATTGTAGTTTTTCATTATTTCTTCAACACATATAGTCACAGTAATTTATTTTATTTAATACATTTGAATTCATTTGAAGCGTTCATAATGGACATTCAAAATAGATTTATTGATAACAAGTAAGTTTATTATTTCTTTTGAAAATGAAATTATACGAGTTGTTGGACAGACATTGATTTTTACGTGCGAATGATTAATCAATGTATTGTTGGACGAAAAATAGACAAGTAAATAATTTATCCTGTAAGGTTTATTTTAAATTTATATAGTTGGAATTACAACTAAACAGGATTAATGGTGTTGGTCAGTTGGAGAGATGTTACGTGAAAATGAGCATTTTCTTCATCGTATTGTCTAGACATCATTAATTTCTTTCAAATTAAGCAAATAATAAATTAGAATTTCACAAGGCATAGATTAAGAGCTCGATACAACACGTGCAAATGGTTGTCTAAAGCAATTAATTGAAGCCTATCCATAAATATTATAACGTCAATGAGTATATTCATAAATGTACAATAAAAATTTACATTTGTTTATTTGCAGGATAAATATTTATTTTGTTTGATAGAATAAATAAATAAACAAAAGATTTACATACATTACAACCGGCATTAGGTATAAATGATATGAGCATTTTTCAATTATGTATCTTGTTTAGAGCATAAAGGTGTGTATATAAAGGAAACTATATTTTTGAATCCATAAATTACAAAATAAAAAATACATGATTATGTTGAATAGACATACAGTTTTTCTTTGAACAAAACTATTACCTTTTCCCTATAATGAGCAAGAGAAAAATCATCAGCAAATAAGAAGGAACCACAAACATTGCCAGGACCCACAATAGTTATAAGGTACATGACCCAACAATATAAGATAAAAAATACAAAACCAATTATAAGTTCTTGGTGTGTAAAGAATAATTTAAAGAGTATAATGTGTACAAAAGACTATACCCTACGTGTGGTAATACACACAAATATATGTTGTCACAGCATATAAATTATATGGCAATATTGTTATTTAGAATAAATATTTATATGTCACAGCATTAATTAAAATGGCGCTCAACGTAGTGGGGCAATGTATTCCTTTTCTTGTTGTTTATTAATCATGTATTTATTTAACGCCCAAAATAGAGAGGCAATGCATTATTTTTCATAATTGTTTAAAAGAAAAAAATATATATATATAATTAATGTTGCTTAACATAGTGGAGCATTGCATTCATTTTCTCGTTTGTCAATAATTATCTACATAAGATTTAACGTTGTGAAGCAATGCAATTTTTGTTTTTTTAAATGTTTAAACAAAAAAATAATAATTTATTTTGTACAAATAATGGGTACAAAGTTTGTTTCATTTTTTTTATTTATTAGTAAATAGAATAATTATTCAGTGTCCAAGTTAGAGACAGATTACCTCAATTTTCATTTACTGATGAATTATCAATTTCTCTTGTTTAGAAAGGGATAAAAAAAAAAAAAAAAAAGGAGGAATAGTATTTGATTAGATAAGTTTAGTTATTAATTTATAAGTTAGAAATAAGATAAAAATGGCAGATAAAGATAAGAATGATGGTGAAGGTTCACAATTCACACAATACAGGGACAATCGTCCAGTATCTTCTGATTCAGAGTCAGAAAAACCTGAATCAGAGGATCGAACACTTGATGGTAGCACACAAGCAGAAAGCATCAGTGGCGTAGCTGGTGAACAAAAACTTGAGAATCTTTTTAATAAACTATTCAGCAGAATAGAAGAAAACGATAGAAATATGAACAAGAAATTTGAAGAGAATAATCGAAAATTAGTAGAAAATAATTTAAGTATAAATCAAAAACTAGAACAAAATAATTTGAGTATAAATCAAAAATTAGAACAAAATAAAATAGAAATAAACTCAAAAATAGACGAAGGTTTCGCAGAGTTAAGAAGAGAAACTTTAGAATTAAATGCAAAAGTAGAATTAAAGTTAGAACAGTCAGTTTCAACTCTAAATAAACAAATAAACTTTAACGAAAAGAAATGTGAAAGTAAAGGCACATTCTTAATAAAAGAAATCAACGAAAGATCTGCCAAAACACAAGCTAATTTTGATAAGGTAGATGAGAAAATAAATTCTCTTGAAAATAAAGTGAAAGGGAATAATGTGCAACATCAAGAGCAAATACAAGAACTTTCACACCAAGTGGAAGATTGTAAAATAAAATATGGTGTTTGTACGGACACAATGTTGACCCTACAAAACAAAACTTTAAACTTTGAAAACACTATAAAAGGGTTAGAGAACAAAGTACATGGGGTTAGTACACCTAGTGTATCTTTGACACAAATACCTGGTAGCGCAGAGAATATACCAAAATTCTCAGGATTTTACAAAGATAATCCAATGGCGTTTATGAGAACGATAAAAACATACATGAGGGGAATATCTGATGAGATGTCAAGGCTACATTTCATAAGAGGTTGTTTGAAGGATTATGCACTTCAGTGGTACGATATGATAATAGATGAAGTAGTGGATTTCAAAGAATTTGAGATTCGTTTTGTGAGACAGTACTGGGGACAGACTCAGCAGAGGAAGATTAGACACGATTTAGTGTTTGGCAAATATAGAGCTGGATCTTCTAGAGAAAACTACATCATAAGAAAATATTCTTTTCTTAAATACATCCAACCAACTATTGAAGAAAGTGATATTGTTTCACAGCTAGCAGCACACTTTGACCACAACGTTACACAGGCGGTGGCACTTCAAGGAATTGATAATATTGAAGCACTCCTGGAACTGGTCAAGAGATTAGACGATGTGGATGAAAAGGGAAACAACAAGAGTTATGGAAATATCAAATATACAAACGATCCACCCAGAAATGATAATAATAAATACAACAATGGAAATAATCCACATATAAACAAGACACCTCGTTACAAACAAGATAAACAGTACAATAATAATGGGTACAATCAAAATCAGGGTAAAAAGAATTATGGAAACAACCCTTATACATATAATAAGCCAAGCTATAGGAACAATCCATATACATACAATAAAACGAGAAACTATGAAAATGAGAGGGAGAAAGAACAGAATTATGGGAAGGAAGAAAGAAACCCTGAGAGGGAAAGAAGAGTGAACAATGTTCAAATAAGTGAAGAAAAAGAAGAAATAAGTACGAAGAAAAAAACAGAATCAAAAGGTGCAATACCCAAGGATTCAAGACAATTATCGACAAATAAAGAATGGGTAAATTCTACATACTCAAATGCGACTTCGTTGGATTTTTAGAAAGGCCAGTCAAAAAGAAAAAGAAGGTACAAAACGTATATAACTTTGACGATCTAAAGAAAATCACGACGGAATTACCACACATAACAGTAAAAATAGGGAACGAAGAGATAGAAGCATTATTAGACACAGGAGCGCAATTATCCTTATTAGATAGTAGTATTATAGATAAAGACATAGAAAAATTAGGATATTATATGCCTATAAGAAAAGTAAACTTAATAAATGCAAATAAGAAACACATCATTACTATAGATAAAGTTTTTTGTATAAATGTTAGAATAGGTAGTTTAAATTTATTAACAGAATTCATAATAGTGCCTAATTTGAACAGCAATTGTATTTTGGGGATAGACTTTTTAAGTCAATATGGTACAAAAATAAATATGGAAAACAAAACATTTCATATTAAAAATTCAATAATCTCCTGGTGTAAGGAAACACAGGAAGATGAGATATTAATTAATAATTTATATATAAATAATGCTGAACAAAATCTCACAAATAAAATGGATAGTAGTTTATTAGACAATAAGTGTGCACATCCTGTGAAGCATCGTCAAAGTGAGGACTTCACGCAATATAGGGATGGTACGAATTTAAATTGCGATAAACAATACATAAGCCATGTGAGCAATCTTGTCAGCAAGTATAAAGAGTTATTTGATAATAAACCTGGTTTAGCAAAAGGCTATGAACACAGGCTAAAAGTAGATGAAACACAACCTTTTAAAGTTAAAAATTATCCTGTCCCCAATAAATACAGAGAACAAGTCAAATTAGAAATTAAAGAAATGTTAAAAAATAAAATTATAGAAAGAACAGAATCAACATTTATAAATCCAATAGTAGTGGTAGTGAAGAAAAATACAGGCAATCAGAAAGAAACAAAATTACGCTTATGTCTTGATGCAAGGGGCCTTAACTCAAGGACCTCCCCTAATTTTGAAGCTCCGCAGAGTATAGAGACCTTATTAACAAGGTGTACTGATGCAAGGTGGTTCACAAAAATAGATCTGAAGAGTTCTTTTTGGCTGGTACCATTACACAAGGACTCAAGGAAGTATTGTTCCTTTATGTTCAATTCATTAGTTTATTCGTATAAAGTCGTTCCATTTGGCCTATCAACAGCGACAGCCGCTTTGGTTAGAGCCATGCAACAAATTTTAGATCCACACGAGGAGTACGTTTCTCATTATGTGGATGACATACTGATATTTAATAAAGATTTAGAGAATCACAAAGAATCAGTAGAAAAGGTTTTAAATACGTTAGCAGAAAACGATTTAAAAGTTAACATTGAAAAATGTGAATTTTATAAAAAGAAAATAAATTATCTAGGGTATATTATAGATGGTAAAACCATCACAATAGAAGAAGAAAAATTGGAAGCAATAAGAAAGTATCCCAGACCAAAGAACATAAAAATGCTCAGAGGATTCTTGGGAATGATAAATTATTATAAACATTTCATTCCGAAAATATCTGATCAAACTTACATGCTTTTCAGAATGATAAAGAAGGGAGTAAAATTTAAATGGACTCCTGAAACTCTCAAAGCATTTGAAGAAGTGAAAGAAAATTTTTGCAAAGCATTAATAGTAAATTTACCCGATTTTAATGAAGAATTTGTTTTAAGATGCGACGCATCAAATAATGCAATAGCTGCAGAATTATTACAGATAAGAAATGGTGTGGAAAAGCCAATCTGTTTCTTATCAAGGATTTTGAAAGGATACGAATTAAACTACACGATTTCAGAAAAAGAACTTTTGTCTTTGGTTCATTCAGTATCCAAATTAAAATACTATTTACTGGGAAATAGCTTCTTAGTTGAGACAGATCATTTATCATTAATTTTCCTCATGAAGACCAGATTCAACAACTCAAGAATATATAGATGGTCACTTTTATTGTCGGAATATTCATTTAGAATAAGGCAGAGAAAAGGCGCAGACAACATAGTTGCAGATGCATTGAGTAGAGCTCAAGGAGGGATAAAGCAGCAAAATGCATACCAAGTCAACAATTATAACTTGGATTATGCACCAGAAATATACAGTCGACAGAGCATTGAAGCATGTCAACAGACCGAAGAAATTCTAGAAATAAAAAGAAAAATACGAAGAGAAGGAGAATACAGAGGATACAATATAAGAAATAACATAGTATATAAGACTTTAGGTGATAAGAATTTAATAGTTTTAGATAGAAATTTAGCATTAAGTATCGTTAGAAATATACATAATAATTTAGGGCATCCTGGAAACAGAAAAACATTTCTTGTTTTCAGAGAGCAATTTTATTCTCTGAGAGACAAAAATTTAATTGCCACAGAGAATAGAAAATGTAGAGAATGTTTATTAGGAAAATATAAAAACAGAGTAAATCAGAACAGCATACACAGTATACAAGTAGAAAATAAACTTGATCTGGTAGCTGCTGATTTTCTGGGGAATTTAATACCAGGAGAGCAAGGATATTGCAACATATTTGTGATGGTAGACATTTTTACGAAATATGTAAAATTATATCCGACGAGAAGATATAATACTCAAATAGCAATAAATTGTGTGAATCAATTTATAAATGACCATGGACGGATAAGAAAATTACTGGTAGATAACGCTTCATACTTCAACAATATGAGATTCACTCAAGAATTGAGGGAGATGGATATAGAGGTAATTTTCACTAGCATAAGGCATCCACAAGCAAATCCTAGTGAGAGGTACATACAAGAAGTGACGAGGCACTAAAGAATGTTAACGCACGAAAGACACAATGCCTGGGTGCAATACATAGAAGAGGTGGAAAACAATATAAATTTCTTACCTAGCATTACGACAAATATAAGTCCTTATACATTAATGCATGGGAGACATCCACCGAGACCTTGGAATCAAGAGACACCAATCGTAGATGATATCGAAGAATTGACAAATCAAGGTAAACAAAGACAAGCAAATATTGCAGAAAAATACATGAGAACAGAAAATGAAAAGATAAGAAAACACAAGACGTACCAAATTGGAGATCTGGTAGTGGTAAAAAACTACAGATTGGGAAGGAGGAATTTAAACAAGTGCGCAAAGCTGGACTTACCGTACAGTGGCCCATATAGGGTAAATAAAATTTTGAGCGATGTAACGTACGAGCTACAAGAAATAGATAGTGAAAGGATCAAAGGAAAATATCACGTATCTATGCTCTATGATTATATAGACGTAGAAGATTAATAATCATTTGTGCGAGTTGTCACAATGGTTATTATATGTGTCGTTCATGCTATAATAATCTTTGTTGACGATTCACGACAAAATATAATAACCAAGGGATATGCCGTGAACTCGCAAACTTGTAAAATAAGAATAGTTTTAGAGATTGATTTAAGAATTAGTTTAAGCTTAGAAATAAAAGTAAAAAATAAGAAAAAGTCCTATTTAAATATTATTGAGTAAAACGATGCAACAAAACTTACATGAAGGTATACAAAGTTGCATACTTATAGTCAAATTTTTATTATAACAGTAAATAATGAAATATGCAAGATAAAAATTTATTAAATAAATATATAAACAAAAGATGTAGAATAAAAATTTATTAAATAAAGAAATATATAAAATAAAGACAAAATAAATATAAGTAATATATTTCTTTTGTAGAAAAGATACACAAAAAGTATGGTTTACATATCAAAAGAAGGAACCTAATTTTTCACAATGTGTAAATATTGCTTTAAACATTCTAAATAATGGACCGCTGTTTAAGTCAAAAAGAGAAATGAAGGCAAATAATAGAGAAAGAGTTATGTTAATGGATGGAACAATTAAGAGAATGAGTCATGTGAAAGCAATAGAATTATATGAAAAAAATGAAATAAGATATGCAAGAAATATAAATGAGTAAATTATTGTAATTTATATGCACAAAGCAATAAAGTGTTATGAAAATGTTTATGAAATAAATAGTATTAAAGAATAAAATTTACCTTAGCTTATTACTAGATTAATAAAAAAGGATATAAAAATATGTAAAACATAGAAGCAATAAGCAGTGACATATTTTTGTATTTAAAAGCTGACATCATAAGTAAATAAAAGGTATATGTGTTCATGATTTGTTCGTAAAACTATGCTTCAGGGACTGAAAACAGATGTGTACGGTTGAATGACCTACAAAAAAAACAACAAAATATATAAAACTTGTGTAAAGTCTATTGCAGATCGACATATCACCAACAGAAAGATCTTGGTTAGAAGATAGAGAGGTGGTGGAGAAACAGACGTGCTCTACAGGAACAGGCAGTGAGGGAAGAAAAATAATGGTTATCTTCGGCGTATTTCCCATTTTGCCAAGGCACAATTCGGCTAAAAGAAAAGTAAAACTAACATTAATAAATGGAAAGAAAAAGTATGTGTCAAACAATGAACAAGGTAATAGGTTCATTGACGAGTACAAGGAAGGATGGTATTAGTAACAAGAATAAACCTACCATTGGGAATCATGTGCAAAGCAGAGGGGACCTTTGAATTGAAAGGTTATATTGACGTTTAAGTGAATTGTGAACTGTCAGAACAAAATGTGTATGTGTGCGTGAACCAAGGCGGCAACATATGGGCAGCGATTTCACGGGAAAAGTGTATTCCAGTACCAACCTAAACATGGACTAGAGGGCGCAATGGTCAACATAGTTTATTTTTGCCGCTATAAATAGGAAGACAAGATTCGACAAGAGGGACTTTCTGATAACACCTCCGAGAAGTGAACTTCTCAAAACACTTACAAAAGGAAGATCTCTTAAAGAATAGTTTTTTTTTATCGTTATATTGTAGTTTTTCATTATTTCTTCAACACATATAGTCACAGTAATTTATTTTATTTAATACATTTGAATTCATTTGAAGCGTTCATAATGGACATTCAAAATAGATTTATTGATAACAAGTAAGTTTATTATTTCTTTTGAAAATGAAATTATACGAGTTGTTGGACAGACATTGATTTTTACGTGCGAATGATTAATCAATGTATTGTTGGACGAAAAATAGACAAGTAAATAATTTATCCTGTAAGGTTTATTTTAAATTTATATAGTTGGAATTACAACTAAACAGGATTAATGGTGTTGGTCAGTTGGAGAGATGTTACGTGAAAATGAGCATTTTCTTCATCGTATTGTCTAGACATCATTAATTTCTTTCAAATTAAGCAAATAATAAATTAGAATTTCACAAGGCATAGATTAAGAGCTCGATACAACACGTGCAAATGGTTGTCTAAAGCAATTAATTGAAGCCTATCCATAAATATTATAACGTCGATGAGTATATTCATAAATGTACAATAAAAATTTACATTTGTTTATTTGCAGGATAAATATTTATTTTGTTTGATAGAATAAATAAATAAACAAAAGATTTACATACATTACAACCGGCATTAGGTATAAATGATATGAGCATTTTTCAATTATGTATCTTGTTTAGAGCATAAAGGTGTGTATATAAAGGAAACTATATTTTTGAATCCATAAATTACAAAATAAAAAATACATGATTATGTTGAATAGACATACAGTTTTTCTTTGAACAAAACTATTACCTTTTCCCTATAATGAGCAAGAGAAAAATCATCAGCAAATAAGAAGGAACCACAAACATTGCCAGGACCCACAATAGTTATAAGGTACATGACCCAACAATATAAGATAAAAAATACAAAACCAATTATAAGTTCTTGGTGTGTAAAGAATAATTTAAAGAGTATAATGTGTACAAAAGACTATACCCTACGTGTGGTAATACACACAAATATATGTTGTCACAGCATATAAATTATATGGCAATATTGTTATTTAGAATAAATATTTATATGTCACAGCAATATGTAGCAATCATTAAACACATTTTTGTGTAACATACCATATCCCCAAAATCAGCGGTTTTCGGAATGATGAGTTTTGTGATAAATTAAAATACACATAGGTAATGAAATACTATGTTTAAATTGAACAAGAACACCTTAAACATTTTTTTAAAAGCCAACAAAAACAATCTGGTATTGCAAGTTTTATCTTCAACAAAAAACTCTACTCCAAATTAATTGATTTTCATGTATTTTTTTTAATTTATCACATTTCAAACGTCATTATTCCGAAAACCGCTGATTTTGGGCATATGGTATGTTACACAAAAAGTGTTGAGAATTTACCATACAATTCAAATATGGCATAATATACAGTATGTTCCATTTAAAAAAACAATGATTGCTGCATATGTTCTTCTTTAGACAGCCTGTATATAATTTTCTTAAGTCAAAAAATTCACAACTAAAAATACTAATCGACTTGTCCGAGCGTTTTTCTGTAAAATAATTACTTGAATTTTAAACGAATTTGTTCCTTTCATCATGAACGCACTGTATATAGGGATGTCGTTTGTTAAGAAATCAGTGTTATCCCACTGGTGATTTGGTGAAGAGCATATCTTCTAGGGTTACACCTTAGCCAAAAATACTACGTTTAATACTCTTTTTTTGTTTTATACAGATTTCTACTGAAGATGGCAACTTAGTTGGCGAAATACGTATATAAATTTTTTTTTATATATTTTTTGTGGTAACGGTTTTTTCCTTTTGCGTTTTATTTCAGGTTTTTAGCCACAGTCTCCACCCATTACTGGATCTCTTTAGAGCAAAAGTACTTTATCCAATCTATAAAAATTGCACTTTACATTGAGATATTAATTGTATAAAAATATTAGTTCTCTTGTAACGTAGTGTACGTACGCCACTCGCCACTTTCAGTTATGTGAAATATATCAGTGGTGTACTTCCAAATTGACCTACGTTTCTGCTGGGGTAGTTTATAAATGTTTCGACATTTATTCATTATTTATATTGCACATAAGAAAACTTATTAGGTCGCTGGCCAATTCATTTAAAAAGCAATAAATCACCGCTAATTTAATTAGCAGACATTTAGTGACCCGAAGTCCTTTCACAGCAGAATATAAGGATGCCTATATTTATTTAAAATAATAACACAAAGTTAGAATGTTCTGGATTTAAAATCAAATAACACACATAATATTGACGTTTAGTAATCAAAATTAGGCAATTTATACTCGTATTCGTTTAAAATTAGAATTTCAAAATGTAATGCAATAATCAGAAACTTCAACTACATGCATTTTAAAATTTAATACGGAAAATAACGCTGCTGTCCATTGTTTTTCGTCATTAATATTCGAACAAACAATAGTAGTGATCTTATCATAATTAAATTACTAACAGATTCGATTCGACCGTCATTTAGGTGCTGGGATTCCGATACGTTGTTGCATCAGTATAAAAAGATAACCTAACTCTACAATCCGTGAAGAACACAACAATTCAATATTCAAATTAAGTTCTCATAAAGAAATCATTTATATGTAAATTACTCCATTTGAATTTACTCAATGTCTTGTTGTACAAGAAACAATTATTTATTTGTTTTTCCTTTTTGATTTGCCGCTACTGTAGTCTAAACGTGCTCGTATGCATGCATATGAGAGAATAAATGTTGCATACATAACATTAATCTGCCGATTTCCGAGTTGTTATCTAATAAACTTTTAGCAAACATAACTGTATTAAGAGTGCTTAATGTAATTAGCAATTAAAACATGACAAATGATCTGGAATAATTCTTCAACGGCGCAATTTCTAATAATCGTTTTGGAGATTAATTTGTAAATTAGTAATAAATCTTTCTGTGTGTATCAAATCTGAAAATTCCCATGTGAAGCTTAGCGATTTTCGTGCTTCGTAAAGTTGTTCGATTTCCTTTTTTGGAGGTAACCGTTTGACACTGCTCTTTTCCATTCGTTGAGCACCTGTTGTTTCTCACACGTATACCTACACGTATATAGCAGCGCATACACGCGCACTTACGTATAATCAGTCATCGGTAAGCGGACATTCTTCTTCAAAGTGAAGACCTCGAGGAAAAATTATATATGTATGAAGCCGATCGTTAAGTTCGCTTCGTATAGTATGTAACATGGATATAAATGTATTCATATATATATACTTCTAGACGTATATGTTTAACTATTAAAAAGTGTACTAAAAAAAAGCATTGGTCACATGGCACTATCCTGTGGAACCCTAATTACTTATTACTCAGTTATAATATACAGGGTAGTAGATAACGTACTAAGGGATCTAAGAGATGAAATATTGGGCGAATGAGATAATGTGTGCCAAAAACACAACGTGAGATTCTAGTAGCTTAAAGAAGAACACTTTTATAAAATACAATTTATGCTTCATCAGTGAAGAGTTTTATGATTGAAGCATTCAGCAGCAGTAGTCATTAGAAACTCTTCGGCTGGGATATTGACTATATAAATACAAGATAATATAGTCAAAAGAGTAAAATGTACATTTTATTTCCAAGTAATTTGATACTGTCTTATCAACCTATAGATTACGGCTTAGTTTCCTAACCACACAGTTCTTTCTGTCATATCATTTACACAAAATGAGTTCTTATACCCATAAGTTTTCTATAAATCATGTAAGGTCTTATGGTGGTTATGACTTGATGGAAATTTAAGTAATAATAATATAAAAATACAATTATTTTTTTTACTCTCTATAATTCCAAGAATCATATTTAGCCGTCGGGGTATATACAAGATAAAGCAATTTACTTCCTTGATTATTACAAATTACAAAAACGCGATTGAAATAATATAAAAAAAACATTTAATATTTATTCATTTCCATTGACCTTAAGCAACGTTTTAAAAGTTTTTAAAAACAGTCAGCAAATGCATCGAGTGGTGTTCGTTTCCCTTTGAGGTCAGTTTTCATTGTAAGAAGAAAAAATTCGCTGGTGCCAAGTGTGGTGAATAGGATTAATGATTAATTTCACCAACTTAAAAATTAGTGAAGATTGTGACGGCATTGTCATGTAGCAAAAAACAACTATTCTTTTTTTTCAATTGTGATAGCACTCGTGAAATGCACTTCAGTAATCTCTTCATCACTTCAAGGTAGTATGAACCAATAACAGATTGTCCTTTCATGACTAATCACCAGAAACAATGTTGTTAAGAAAAATTTGCATTGCCGCGACTATTCTGAACAAAGTTATCACAGGATGCAACTCTTCTCTGTTTTTGCTCATCTTTTGAACAAATCTTCATGCAAAATTTGGTGCATCATCTTTTCATTCAGGTTTTTAACTCTTCTGCTATCATTCAAGCGTCACTTGTAGATCTCGTGTAATACAAGTACACGCACTTTTACAATAGTATCTGCATTTCGACTAACTAACAAACGTTCAGTTCTTGCGTCGTCTTTTACTCTCTCACGTCCATCTTTAAATCGCCTAAACCACTCAAACACAGTAGTAAGACTTAAAGTGTTGTCATCGTACACACATTTAAACATGTCGTAAGTTTCTGTTGAAGTTTTACCTAACTTAGGACCAATTTATCAACTCGCTGCTCCATTACGAGTGAAAGAAACACCCTAGCACTCGTTTAGAGAAGTTCGCCAATCACAGAAAAAATACAAATCAACAATTCAAGCATTACCATCTAGCTCATTTCATGCAAGTAGATACAATAAATTGAAAATGTACATTATAATTTGTCAAGTATTAACCCATAATTTTGAAATTAATTTATAAATAATTAAAGATGATTTACGCTTAGAATGTATATTTTACATTAGTAAAACGCATAATTTAAAAAAAATAACTCTACTCATGTCAGCTACAAATGTATTTTACAACTATGCAATAATTACATACATAAATGTTTTTTGTCTGACATAAAAGTACGAGCATAAATAGCAATGCATTTGAAATAGCTGCAAAGTAATTCAGTATTCTTTCAACCTGGTCATTAGATGAAAAGTAGTATTTCAAGTTTAAGAAAAAACACATTTTCTACAGGCAATAATTTCAAAAACCTTTATGTTCTGGATATTATCGATAATACTGATTTTATCTTTATTAATTAATTAAAAGCATTAACAAAATAAAACAGAATTTTATCAAATTGGTGGACAGATGATATTTTAAAACACTAAAAATTAGTATAGGTCTTATATTGACTCAGATATATATATATAAATAATTATATTAGTCTGACCTTAAATAATTAATGACATTTATTCCTAAACGTCGAAGAAACGAGTTTTGGAATCCCAACATTGCAATTAATCAACAGAGTCCGCATGCTTCCCAGCAAATATTTTGGTCTGGAACGGATTTGGATTTTTTCTTTCCTAAGGCAATAATTTACATCGATATGTTTCTAAAACAGGGTAAGTTCCTGAGTTTTAATAAAACATATAACTGAAATGAGCTCGTAATTTGTATACACAATGTTTTCTTCGAGAATGCCTCTAGAGAATGACTTTCATTGGTAGTTAGCTTCTAAGAAAAATCGTCCATGCGAGTTCAAGAATATTCTTAAGAAATGAATGTTGGTAGTTAGATTTAATCTATTTATAAAGAAATATAACATACGAACAGTGATTTTATACAAAAAAAAAATGGGGTGTGGCCACCACACTACTTTCTTATGCGTATCAGCGTTTCAAATTATAAAATTTTCAGAATTTTTTTGTACAAAAATTATTCAAAATCCTGTTCTAAGTACTTCTGTTCTTTTAATAAATTTCTATAGAATGCATACTTTGCAAGATATTCGAAAAAAAAGTGCTACTCGCTAAGAGTAAAAGTAATACTTCAGGTCCGAATTTTGAAATTTCATGTATACAGAAAACATTGCAAATCCAGCTATAAATGTTTTTGTACTCTTGACAAATATATATAAAATGCATAATTTACGACATATTTGCAAAAAATCGTTATTCGATAAGAATACAAGTGTTACTGCCGGTCCGAATTTTGAAATTTTTTTTTTACAAAATGTATTGCAAATTAAGTTCTAAATGCTTTTATACTCGCAACGTACCTGTGTTTGAAAAGCATAACTTGCGAAATATTCGCAAAAAACTGATTTTCGATAAGAGTAATAGACTTATTTTCGGTAGGAATTTCGAAAAACTTTTTTAATAAAATTGTTCTCAAATTTAATTTTGAGTATATTTTAATTTCTTATAAATTTCTTTGAACTTAGTAATTGAGGAAATATTTGCAAAATTCAATTTTTTCACTGAAGTAAACTACTACTTCCGGTCTACCGATTTTACTGAAAAAGTAATCAGATCTCAAGAGGGAGATTATACACGTAAATACAAAATTTGGAATAGATATTTACAGCGGTTTGACCGCTATCGTGGTCACACACAGACACACACACAGACATTTTTTAAAAACCACTTTTTCGGGTATCAGGGGACTTCAAAACGTGGACATCTGCAAAAATCTCGAGGTCGAAAATGTTCGTCATCACAATACTTCCTTATACTACGTATAAGAAAGTAATATCATAAAGTCTTATAACAAATTTAATTTCAGTTATAACATTACATGTATCGTAAAATTTTAGTTACCCATAATTACTTTCTTAGACTTCTTAACAGTTACGTTTTAATTAATTACTTTTAATATCAGTAATTTTATTTTTATATTAAATAATCATTCATTTCTACATTTGTCTTGATTGGAATACTAGTATAATGTAGGCGAATACTATCAGACTAGTGGTGCAGTGTATAGCATGCTTGTCTCATGATCTGCAACCATCATCTCTGAGTGCTGGTTTTGTTGTAGTTTTCTTCACTCTTGGAGAATGCGAAGAGGCAGCAACTTAAGTAAGCCCACAGGCGCGTAATAATAATTCATAGTTAGGTATATTCAGCTATTGGTAAATGTTACAACATGAATTCTTACTATTATAATTAATAAATAACATATAAATTTTATTTGTATATATAGTTTTATATTCAATGCTAATGGCGAAATAATAAATCAATCTATCCAATAAGTAAAGGATATAAAAGTAATACTGTTCAATCAACAAAATATTTAAATTTATAAAAATCAATTTTCAACACCCTGTATATGTAGAATGTACCTCGAAGGCTATATATCATGCAAGAAAACATGCACATAAAATACTTTTTCACGTAGAATGTAATATATAATATACTTCATAATGGCATAAATCTTATTAGTATATCCTTACATCGACAAGGTATTGACGTTTAAAATGAATAGTAAAGCACGCAATATATCTACACAATGCATAAAATTTTCAAGCCTCGTGACTCCCGGTTATGCGTGGCATCTTTTCGTTCGTTACGCATAAAAAATCACCTACGTATTTCCATCGAAAGGCAAAACGAAACGGAACTGAATTTCTCCCAAGTTTCAGCGTGTATCGTTGCTCACGTACGACACAGTTCTCTGTGGAACTTTTTTAACAAACGCTGCACGGGCACGAGAGGGTAAGAATGGAGAAACTCGTAGAGTAGTATACGGGGCGTTTGCATACGAGTTCGCAGCCGGAAAGCCTGCTGCCACCTATATCCTGTCTAATAAGGCGGAAATAACAACAGATTGCACGATTATAAATACATAGTTTCGTATTTTTAACTATTAACGATCACCGGTCGGTTGAATCGAGTATGTGTGGTGGCTGTGCCCTGTTTTGTGGGCACATCCTTTTCTATAACGTTGACAGACGTGAATGTCCTGACCTTTTTATGGGAATACGCTTATTCTTCTTTTTCCCTTTGTTTCGTTGTTTTCTCCTCTTCTTTTTTTTTTTAATGGATGGCACAATAAAATATTTATTGCTTCGGTAAAATATATGGACACGTCTGAGTGAATTGTGCCTGTCTTTTTTTATTTCACAGTTTATGATCAAATTGAGGAGATAAATTATATTGCTAGGTATCAGTTGAAAGATACCCGAACGCCTAAAAACCGTGTATGTAAAAAGTTCCTATTAAGAAGAACTGTATAATACTTAAAAGCGTGGCAAATTTTAGTTATACATTTCCGTTAATAACTGTGGTGGAGAATTTTATTGATCGGACTAAACATTATAAAGGCATATATTTTTTTAAAATATACAACTATAACGGAATTAATTTACCTTAATTATCTAATATTTCTTTCGCTTTCTTCTATAATTTGTAAATCCTGTGATGTGAATACCTTCCTTAAATTGTAAAATTATAGAACTACTTTCTATAACACTTCCCTTGTTTTATCTTTGATAATAAAGTATTCGTTACACACGGCTATCATTTGGGATCATAGCCACCACGTATTATGTATAATAGCAATCTATGGAATTTACCATACAATGAAGAAAACCTATCGAACCAAATTACGTACACAAGGATAAAAAAGCATACTTCATCACCTTCCGACGACATTAGACAAATACAATGACTAGGGATGGCAACGATATATCGATATATTTAATATATCGATGTTTCTTCAAATAGGTAAATCGATAAATAAATATTAGGTAAAAAATTATGTAGAAACGCAAAGTTTAACTTTTATATGAACACACAGTGGTTATTTGCTAACCAAAAACGAACCGGCTATATATATATGCACTTTTATCAGAAACATATACAATTTATTTACTATCTTACAAAATAGTCTAAAATGGATGTTTGCTTGTGTGTATTACATGCCAATTTTGCCTCAAAATTTACTGATAGTTCACTAAGCAAACTAAACGCTTGTACATCATCTTTTTCAAAACATAATTGTTTTTGTTTTATTATTTCCAGTAGACCATTTTTATACGATACTATTCTTTTCTCATCAGTCCTGGAAATTGTATTTCATGTTCTTCATCATCACTGTTTTGACTTCCGTTTTCTAAATTATCGGGCAAAATATGATCTGGATTTTTGTCTTCTGTATACAAATTGGCGTCAATATTTATAAATTCCAGTACATCATTACTTCCTAATTTCCCCATTAGGCGTATACATTTGATAAAGAAATTTCATTTTCAAGATCAAATTGATCACTTTCAAACTCCTCACTTACTTCTTGGAATCCTCTTTTCTTAAAACAATTTTTAATTGTATCAGATGAGACATCATCCCATGCTTTTTTAATAAAATAAATCGCATCTAATACGCTAGTAGAATTGGTTAAATTATGTCCCGAATCAGAACTCTCAAACTGCGATAAAATGTGTTTTAGTATTAAATGTCGGTACCAGGTTTTGAACATTTATAATGCCTTGATCTAGCGATTGGCATTAAGCTGTCGGATTTGGCGATAAGAAAACGCGTTTAACATTTTGCAACTGTGGGCACGTCCTTAGGATGGACAGCTGCATTGTCCAAAAATAATAAAACTTTTCTGTTTTGATCGATCGTTTTCTGATCAAATACACGCAACCACTCTACCATAATAGAAATAGTCATCCAAGCCTTGTTATTTGAATACCATTGGACTGGAAGAAGAGCAAAGCTAAAATATTTAAATGCACAAGGACGTGCTGATTTTCCGATAACCAACAGTTTTTCTTTTCTTCTGCCATATTCACACAGAGCATTATAGTTAATCTTTCTTTCGATAACTTGCCGCCCACACATTTTTCGCCTCTTAATGCCATCGGTTTTGTTGGTAGTGCCCGAAAACATAACCCTGTTTCTTCAAATTATAAATATCGCAGGGTTTGTGCCCTTTAATTATTAACGGCAACTTGTTTATGAAAGCTTCGACATTTTCTTGATTTGCACTAACGGCTTCGCCAGAACCCGATTTAGATTATCATATAAAATTGGGCCTTAGAATTGGTTCAGTTTATAGTAAGGGAGAGTGGGGGAATCGTGCGCGTCGGGTAATCGTGCGCATCAAAATATTTCATACTCCGCGGGCTTTTACGCGCAACTGACAAGTACTGCACCCCTTCCTGCCTACTGTGGATTACTGACGCCATTATTCACATCAGTTCTATACGTTTGCACGGAACGAGCCGTGTTCATGTGAAACCAAGACATTTGTTATAATTTTTTGATATCGGAAAATAAGACGGTGAGTCCATTTTTCCCTCTAATCGATTAAGATATATTTATTTTATGAAAAAGTACAATCTTGTGCATCTATTGATGCTTGTTCTACATTGTTAGGTTAAGTAGTTTGCTAACAGTATTGAAAATTGTCATTTAATTGCTAAAGGGGTAATGATGCGCGCTGATGCGCACCATTGCCCCACACGTAATCTATTTTTAAATATTATTTTTTTCAGATGACGAGAAAGTATACAAGGAAAACCACAATTCTTTCATATACGACAGAAGATTTACAAAACGCATTATTTGCGATAAGAAATGATGGCAGAAAAATAAGGGACGCAGGAAGGGCCTTCAATATTCCTGAATCGACGCTCAGAAAAAAACTGTCAGAAAATCATCCGACGCCACCTCGTCTGGGTTGCAAGCCTGTGTTTTCAGAGGAAGTAGAATCTGAGTTAAGAGAATACATTTTAACGCTAGCAAAGCTATTCTATGGCCTAACACCCAAGTGTCTTAGACGACTAGCTTTTCGGTACGCTGAGCAGCATAACATTGTCCATAAATTCGACAAGGAAAAGGGATTAGCTGGGAAGGACTGGCTGTATGGATTTTTAAGGAGATCACCTGATATAAAGCTACGGCAGCCTGAAGGAACCAGTTTGAATAGAATTGCATCTTTTAATAAGGACTCAACCAAATTATTTTTTTCAAACCTTCAAACGCTAATGGAAAGGTTTAACTTTGAACCCAAGAATGTTTACAACATGGATGAGACAGGCATCACTACGGTGCAGAACAAATGCCCTAAAGTTTATGGTCGTAAGGGATCTAAGAAAGTAGGAGCTGCAATTTCCGGTGAAAGAGGAAGAACAATAACCGCTGTATTTTGTATGAATGCAGTTGGGAACTACCTCCCTCCTATGATGATATATCCTAGGAAAAGGATGCCCAAAACTCTCGAGAAAAATGGACCAATTGGGGCGTTATACAAATGTTCTAAGAACGGTTGGATCAATTCCGAACTTTTTTGTGAGTGGCTGGGCTACTTTCAGAGGCATGCTAAGCCTACTGTTACTGATCCTGTCCTTCTGGTCCTGGATAATCATTCCAGCCACATATCAATTGCAGCTTATAATTTCTGCAAAGTAAATAACATCCACATGGTCTCGCTTCCTCCACACACATCTGATCACCTTCAGCCTCTGGACGTGACATTTTTTAGTCCTTTGAAAAATGCACTATTCAGGGAATATGACCTCCACTTGTCAAGTACCGGTCATCAAAAAATAACGGAATACGATGTAGCAGAACTTTTAAACAAAGCCTTCATGAAAGTGGCTACGATGGAAAAAGCCGTTTCAGGGTTTCGGACGACTGGAATATTTCCATTGAATCCCGACAAATTTACCGATGCTGATTTTGAACCTAGCCACCATGTAGGACAACTTACAGTAGAAGCAACACGTGAAGTTAAAATTTCATCCAGACAATATGGTACAGCCACTCCACTAGATAATTATCCAAATTTACAACATCGGAGAGCTCCGAGCCCTCAGCCATCTACGTCTAACGATAACTCTTTCTTTGCTATAACTCCAATACCAATACCAAAAACAAACGTTAACCAGGCAATGAAAAGAAAATCTAGGAACAAACAGAAATCGGAAATTCTTACGAGCACTCCCATTAAAACAAAACTAGAAGAAGCTGAAGAAAAAAGAAGACAACGAGAAGAAGCAATCAAAACCAAAGAGAAACTGAAAGATAAGAATAGTAAAGGAGTAATTCGAAAATGTGTTGACGGTAAATCATCAATTTCGTCGTTTTCAAAGAAATTCAAAAGCAAACAAAACAGATCGCCAACGCCTGAATCATCTGATGCATCAGAAGATGATGTGTCCGATATTTGTGACAACGATGAGCTGGATGACATCGAAGATGATGTCGGGCTGAGCTGCATACCGCCACCTTTGAACCAGCCAGCGAAACCTAACGAAGTTTGTGGTATTTGCGGAGAATTTGGCAAACAACAAGAATTATGGTACAGATGTGTCCTTTGCTCAACTTGGAATCATGCCATGCCGAATGTACTGGCTCAGATACCCCAAAAAATTATAAATGTGACTTATGCTAATATTAGAAATTATTATAATGTTTTTCTTTTATATTCTACAACTTCAATAAATAAATGTTTCTAAAGTTAGCGCTATCAAATACTTAATACTTTTAATGCGCACCATTCCCCAACACGTGCGCATAATTACCCGCTAAGGCGGGGAATGGTGCGCAAGAGCACTTTTGTATTTTCAGCAATATTGTTCTTTAAATACTTTATTTTTTCCAAAAATTGATTTACATGCTGAGAGTAAACTAAATAGTACTCCCATTACGGTATTTACATTTAAATTATCTACAATGCTCTTAGTGCTATAACGATTTCCGCTTAAGTGCGCACGATTCCCCCACTCTCCCTTAATATGTAAAACGTTTTACCATTTTCTTATCTAACTTTATTGCATGGTATTTGCTCAGACTCAGCAGGGCGCTTTGATCTACCAAATCTCTCTATTCTCTATTTACAGTGTCATGTCAACAAATACATTTAGTAAGTAAAGGGTTTTAACCACCACCATCGCCTTTTTTCTGCTTTTCCTCTCTTATAATACTTGTCAAGATAATCGTAGCACATATACTAGAACTTACATATATTAGAACTTGGCATAAGCTACCGACCTCTATTATCTATTATTCTAAATTCTCTTTATTACTTTTTACGTGCCTAAGTAGTTGTATGACGTATCACAGACTAAATTCTTGTAGTATAATATACAATTTTTTTGGTACAATAATAATATATGATAGTCGAAAAGGGCTTAAATTTTAACTTAGCTAAATTCTTATATCATATAGATAACAATACATGCCAAATATGTTATGATAAAGTAAATATTTAGTGTAAATTTGTGCTTCGCATAATTACAACAAGTAATTTGTTAAGTGGCTCTGTGGTAAAAGGTTTAGATACTATAAGAATCGTTTGAATTTTCCCGATGTAATAGATTTGATTCTTTATATTCATGGGAATCATTTATATATAATATTTAGTTACCGATTCCTATACGAGGTGTGATCAATATATAACCGTTATTTTCAATTTTTTCAAAAAGTATTTATTTATTCATCAATAACAATCTTGTCCCCTTCAAAGTAATCCCCCTCAGATATAATACACTTATGCCAGCGTTTTTCAAATCCTCGAAACACTTCTGAAACGCGCTTTTTGGTATCGCCAACAGCTCCTTTTTCGATTTTTCTTTTATCTCCTCAATCGTAGCAAAACGCTTTCCTTTCATCGGTGTCTTCGGTTTTGGGAAGAGGAAAAAGTCAGCGGGGGCCAAGTCCGGTGAATACGGTGGTTGAGGCATGATAACGGTTTTGTTTTTGGCCAAAAACTCACGCACAAGCATCGATGTGTGAGCTGGTGCGTTATCATGGTGCAAAATCCATGATTGTTTTTTCCACAATTCTGTGCGTTTCTGACGAATTGCTTCTCGCAAACGGCGCATAACTTCAAGGTAGTATTCCTTATTGACCGTACGACCTTGTGGCAAGAATTCATGATGCACCACGCCATTGCAGTCGAAGAAAACAGTGAGCAAAACCTTAACATTTGACCGAACTTGACGTGCTTTTTTCGGTCTTGGCTCTTCTGGACGCTTCCATTGGGATGATTGGGCTTTGGTTTCAATGTCATAGCCATACACCCATGATTCGTCACCAGTTATGACCTTTTTGAAGAAATCTGGATCGTCGTTGACGATGTTCAACAGCTCCTGAGCGATGTCCATGCGACGTTGTTTTTGCTCAAAATTTAGCAATTTTGGAACAATCTTCGCTGCCGCACGTTTCATGCCTAAAACATCCGTAAAAATTGCTTGACATGAGCCGAACGATATGCCAACATCATCAGCAACCTCTCTGATAGTGATTCGACGATTATCCAAAATCATTTTCTTCACTGCTTCAATGTTTTCATCGGTTGTTGACGTGCTCGGGCGACCCGGACGAGCATCGTCATTGACATCTTCTCGGCCTTCCTTAAACCGGTTATACCACAATTGAACTTGTGTTCTGCTCATAGAAGACTCGCCAAACGCCACAGTCAACATTTCAAATGTCCTTGCGCATTTAATTTCATTTTTTACACAAAACTTAATACAATTTCTTTGATCCATTTTTTCGAATAGTAAAAAATCGAAGAGCACACCAAAACACGACTAACCTTTTTATCTGTCAAAAACAAACTGACAATCCAAAATGGCTGATATTACCAACATATATAACAGACATGTGTACCAACATAACAGAAACAAAAATGCGAAAATCGAACATACGTAACTCACGAAATTTGAAAATAACGGTTATATATTGATCACCCCTCGTATAGGTACGTTCCTTTCTTGTTATATTTTTGTTTCTTTTTGGAACACGTTTCACCTATTTTATTTGCAATACATATAAGTAAGTAGTACGATAAGTTAAACTTTTAGACATTATTTTATACGCGCTATATTATTTTATAACCGGGTACATATAAAGACCAAAATTTATCTTCGTAAATTTGATTATATCCTCTCGTTTTCCAGCAATTTCTTTCTTTTAATTTTTTTGTATCGCTTTATCTACAGTATGTCCACGGATCGAGTTCCAAAGAGGAAAAACTTTTTTATTTTGCATTTTACAAGAAAAATGTATTCTTGATAAAAGTTTTTGCATGTCTCGAAACGGCCAAATCAGTTTTAACCTTTTCAAAATTTCTTTTAGTTTAAGATAAAAATCGAAAAATTGGTCGTTTTATTTGAAAATTTTTTAAAGTCCCAGAAATTAAGTTGCGTTGTCATGGTAATTATCCATATTTAATTATCTAATTAACTGTCAGTTAGAAAAATCAACCAAAATAGTTGAAAATGTTGTCAAAAGACCAACGAATTTACCTAATTCAATGCTATGGCAAAGGTAATAAAGCGATCCGTCTAGTTGTCGAAGAATTTAATCAAAAGTTTCCGGATATTTACATCTCAAATAGAGGTGCACGAGCATTGGTCAAAAAATTCCTATCCACTGGTTCCATACTGGATGTAAAGAAAAAAAATATAGCACGCGATGATGACGACGCCGCCACTCTTCTTGTAATGGATTCAGTACGGAACTATCCCAAACTTTCTTTGCGGCGCAGATCAGTCCATCTGGGAATTAGTAAATCGCTCATTCAAAAGATTTTGAAACAAAGGAAGTTCCAGCCCTACAAGCCCATTTTTAATCATGCATTAGAACCCGGAGATCCTGCGAAACGTTTGTATTTTTGTCTGTGGATGGGCGCTCAAATTATGGATAATCAATACTTTTACCGAAATATTATTTTTTCTGATGAGGCCACGTTTTCTACTAATGGTACTGTTGCATCTCAACATGTGAGATATTGGAGCGATTACAATCCGAATTTTCGCATGCCTCACAATCGACAATATTTGGCAAAAGTTAATGTGTGGTGTGCAATTTCTTACCATGGTATCATTGGACCATATTTTTTTGATAATACTGTCAATCAGCATACGTACTTGGATATGCTGCAAAATTTTCTTGATGAACGTTTGGACGATCTACCGATTAATTACCTCGCAAGGTGTTATTTCCAACAAGATCGTTGTCCGTCTCATTATGCTAGGATTGTTGTTGAATGGTTAAATCCGCAATTTGGACAGAATTGGATAGGTCGAAATGGTCCCGTGATATGGCCACCAAGGAGCCCTGATTTAACAATGGCTGATTTTTATCTTTGGGGTCGTTTGAAGCAAATAGTTTATGCAAATAATCTTCCTCCGAATGTAGAAGATTTAAAGGAGAGGATTAGAGACGCTGTGACGTCTTTAACTCTCGAAGAAATTCGAAGAAGTTATAGAGAATTGCGCCGACGGCTAGAATTGTGCGTTGAAAAGGGCGGTGAATGGATTGAGTAAAATAGTTATTAGTTATATCATTTTTGTTTTTGAGTTTATGAAAAAATTTTCAAATAAAACGACCAATTTTAGAATACATTTTTCTTGTAAAATGCAAAATAAAAAAGTTTTTCCTCTTTGGAACTCGATCCGTGGACATACTGTATATTTATTTGTGTTTTCTACTAAAATAAAGAACTATTATAATTATTATTATTATAATTATTATTAACCAACTTAAGTTGCACCAGAAAAAAGTGTTTTTTGTTGTTTTTTTTTAGTTAAGGTTATATTTTTTAAGAAAAACGTAATCTTTACATATCAGGTAAAAGATTAAACGCAAAATTCTCCGGTATCGCCTTTTCTGTATGCTCCAGAAATATGGGCATGCCTTAGCATTAATTTTTGTAAATTTGAACAAAATTTGTTCTCTTTCTTTGAATCAACCATTGTTGAACTACCAATATATCAACATTTGATAAAAAAAAATCGTGGGCACTTTTTCATTTAGAGCCAAAATGTTGTAAGCTACCAAAATGGGACTACACATATCACAAGGTTGAACTGTTCTACCTAGTTTCAGACTCGGAAAGACGCAAAATGAAAAGAATTCGTAAACCCGGCAAAACAATCTTGGGGCAGCTTTTTGCAGTGTATCTTTTTGTAACTTGTCCACCAAACAACACTACCGAACATACTTGACTTGTACTTGATGAACAAACATTATTTTACAGTTTTGGGAAGGCGTGCAGCGACATCGTTCTCAAAGCGTACTTTGCCAAATTTATGTATTTCTTTTACACATTAACAATATTTAACCTAGATCACTGTAAGAAATGATATCTCACATCGATGAATTAGAAATTTCTAAGTGCAAAAAGATGTTAACATAACACTTCAGTATATGAGTATACAATTTGTTTCTTTATAAGTTTTAAATTACTTAAAATAAGTTTTTCTCAGTGTTGAAAATTATAATTATAATTTTCTACTTTTAGCACTGATAATTATTTAATTAGGTGAATTTTTATTTTTTTTAAAAAAAAGTACAAACGTCGGAGTGCCGGCATTAGATATTTCATCTCTTACTTAATATAATTTAGTACGATTTAAGACTCTAACCCAGACACCCGCGGCAGTATAATGGTAGCGCAACAGACTAGCTATCGGGAGGTCGTGGGTTGTAAAAGAATAACATACATAAATAAATATTTTATAATTGAAATATGTGTCCTTATACATTAAATGCTAACTATGGATAAGTTTTTATAATATCACTTTTGTTACCATCGAAACAATAAACATGAAGATCTCACATAAAAAAAGATATAAAAGAAGTGTGTGTACCTTTCCGTATATTGTATAGTACAAAAAAATTTAAATTCCCAGTTTTTCTATTTCCATTTTTAACTCAGAAACGACAGGGGAAATGGAATATTACTGTTTAAAATTGACTTAAATATAAAAAGTTGATATATTATACCGTACACAGTTCAAGTATGTAATTTAAGAAATATTAATTAAATGAAATATTTCGAAATTTAGATACAAATCTGACGCTATTACTTTCTATAAAATATTTGATATATCTTCTCTCTCAAACATATAATAATACATCAATGTAATAAATAACGCTGGAACCGGTTTTTTTTAATAATACTTAAATGAGTAATTAACCACATTGAATATACTTTGTGAAACATACAATCCAATTCATTAGAAGAAATAATTTATTATGCCAAGAAGTATTGATAAATAGTCGACCTTGGTAAATTCTAATATACAAACATTGTTACTTCTAACTTAGAAAAAGAAATGTGATATTAGATAAACAATGTAAATGTCATGTTAATAAGTGTAATCGCTTCCTAATTATGTAATGAAGTTAAAATTAAATTAAACTATTAATGATGATTTTGAATAGTATTGCTGACAGCATTAGCATAGAAAACACGATCAAAAGTATGCGTTGTGTACTGATATTCTTCAATATGTGATAATAAATCCATGTTATCTACAAGAAGGTGATTGTGCAGGAGGTTTAAACAATATTTTAAAGTGCAGAGAAATACAAAGTTAAATATGTAAGGCAATATTACGACCAACCGTATCATATGCATGCGAAACCTAGGTTGTAAATCTTAAGAATAAACGAGGATAGGGATTTGAGAAAGGAAAGAAGAACTGTACACGGTTTTTGGGGAGGAGACTATATGCTAGTTAGTGGAAAATTAAGTAAATGAGTGTATTGTTATCATCTTCTTTAGTACTGGAATCAAAAATTGATATATACTGACAACTGTTTAATTTCAAAAATGATTTGTGAACTGATACACTTTGATAGGAATATTCCTTTGGAAAAGAAAAAAGACGTAAAGTATGGGTCTAACGACAAATAAATATGTATAAGTACCAGATTACATTATTTTTCCAACTGCCGAATAACCCACAAAGAAAACGCATAAAAAATTATACAGTGTGCCCGTAAAGTATGGAATAAAATCGATATTTCTTAAAGCAAAAGCCATTTTAAAAAAAACCTGAAACACGTCGATTTTTAATCTTAATGTTCTACATTCGACAGCAAAAATTCATTATACAAGGTGATCCACATTGATGTGATGACGTCATCCTCATATTTTTTAAATATAACACCCTATATTTGGTGATACTTTTAGATTATTATTAATGAGCTGATTCCAAAAAGGTAGATACTGGGGATTTTGCGGATGGAATTTGAAAGAAACGTGGTAACAACTATTTCTTATCAATTGCAAAAAAGTAGGCGACTAATCTTATTTATCAATTTTATTGATAGCTAATGATAACAAATAGATGACTTTATGTCAAATGTTCGACCTGTAACCCTTGCTGTATTTGACAGTAACCTAAACGATGAATAAATTCTTGTTGAACCTTGTTTATGGTTTCCTGAGAAATATTGTTTGTCTGATTTCAATAGCGCTATTATAAAGCTAAACGACATGTATGATACCTTTTTGGATTCAGAGTGTTCCGTATATTCTAAAACTCGAACAATATACAGGCTGTTCTAATTAAAAAAAATGTCGATGATGTCATTTCTCACATATGGTTCACTCTATATATTTAATTATAACGCTAAATTAAAGCAAATTAAAACCAAAAATCGACCTGTTTCGGGAAATTTTGTTAAAATTGTTTGTTTCGCAAAAAAATAATTTATTCCATACTTTACGGACACACTGTATACATATAGCAACTAGAAATTTTCGAGCGATATAAACTTCATAGTAAATTGGGTACGAGTAAAAACCTTAACATTGACCAAAAGCAATAAAAAGTTTGTATTAACTGTGTCCGTATTCCCCAATGATTATATATTAGCTAGTTAATTTCAAAAGTGATTTTCTAAATTAAGCAGTAATCAGTAAACATCAGTTTGTGATTTTAATCTCAAAGAAGATAACAATGAACAACTTAATTTGTTTGTACGGGAACGGAATATATGAACGTACAAATAATAATGAGAACTTATAAACAAATCTGAAATTATAAACAAGTGAAAAACACAGATAGATGGAGACGCGAAATTATGTAATTAAAACTGAAGATGTATACTTTTAGGTATAGAGCAGTCACTACCATTTATGTAACTCCCTTTAGAAAATCCCTGATCTATCAGGGACGGCATCTAACTTATCAACAACCGAACCCAACCCATTGTCAAATGACACACCACTGACAAAAGGAAGAAAAATGATAAGACAGAATTGTGTAAAACACTAAATCTAAAGAAAAATTGTATATAAGCTCTAGCTGTTTATATAATTTATTAATCCCCTTTCTTGATATTTATTGCAAGTAACAGGAGTTTTTCAATGACTATGTGTTCTCTACTTTTGTCACTACAATAGCAATAATAAACAACAACTTTACAATCTGGTAAGATACGTACGTTAAAGAAGAAAGAAAAGTATGTAAAAATATTAAAATATTCATCTAAAAATTCTTAGTATTGTTCTTGTTACTTTTAAAACAGCACATCATCAGGCAATGCAATATCATAAATCATATTACAACATGCAGCGACATAGATAACCAACACCAATTCACTTATGATTTAATTTAGTAATTACAGTATCACCAATCTAATTGTTGCGTAGTGTTTGCGAAAATAGAGACAGAGCTGCACAGCTCTACCAGCCTGCTCATATAATTATAATTGCACATTTACAGCAATTATTTATGTAAATGCAATCCTGAAACTTTTTTTTTAATTTATGAAGGTGGATGCGAACACGTAGATTTGTAATTATTTTTAATTTGACACGATCTTTAATTAAGAGACAGAAACAAACTACGCAATTATCGCAATTAGTTACATTGGCAAACTAGAAAACAAATACAAATATAAAACTAGGTAAAAATCGAAAACGGTATTCGGAAACTGTATAAGATCAGAATACTCTCAGGCAGGGTAATTATTCGTTTTCGTGTGATAAGTACAATTTAATAACTGTTAAATAATGTACAAGCCGATGAATTCTAATTCTGGGTATTGCCAAATTGTTTTTAAATATATGCAAGGAGAATGATAGCTTATTCATACCTTGGAGGCTACTTCCAGTTACAAATTTGGCGCCCAACGTGTACGACCATGATAAAATTTACTAATATCATGAACTTTTTCTGACATTAAAGGGACAGTAGTGCAACTAGTACTGAACATACTCTACACGAAGAAGTACGTCGAATAATCAGCTTTTTGGAGAGTGTAGTTATGGATTAAAATATAGAAATATATTTTAAATTCGAAAAATTTCAGGCATAGAAATTGTCATTATTATTGATAAATCGTCAGTATGACAAAACGACAGTCAAAAAATAGACTGATCCAATTTAATGGTAAATTCATCAATCGCATAGAGTTAAACTATACTCAGAATTTAATAGACATTTAAGAATGTTCAATAACATTGATCCGTTCTTGTTTCGATATTTTGCACTCGAAATAGATATATTTGATTAAGTCCTTCATTTTATTGTCCAAAAACCAATTAATTCAAGTTTGGGTAGCGCAACTTTGGTTCTATAATGAACAGTACAAGATGGTAAATAGCGTTATTATAATTTGCTTTTCCAGAAGCTAAAAGCCCAATCTCTAATATGAAGTGTCAGAATTGGGAATTATTAACTTCTGAATAAAATATGTTTATGAATTCGTATTCCAATAAACAAAGACTTGCAATTCTAATAACGATCGGATGTACAATATGTATATCGCAGCATCCTGTAGTGCATATAAAAAAAATAACATGAGCTTTGTTACTGGAATAATTTGTACATCATAAACCCAATACGTTCATAAACGAGTACATAAATAATAAAAATACTGAGGCAATCCTAGAGTATTGAAAAGAGACAAGGAAATGAAACGACAGAGAAAGAGACAGAAATACGTTATTTGTACATAATTAAACGATACAGTTTGGTGAACATACATAGGTACAAGTGTATGTCAATGAAAATCCAATGTAATTGTATGTTTGTTGTGAAATGAGGAAAAACGAGGTTGTCACGTATTCATTCGTATATGAAATTTTATTTTCTATTAAGTACGTACAGTTAGTAGTGCGTCAGTGCATGTTCAGTAAATTTGAATTGGACACTCCAATCGCATAGGTGTAACATAGTTATGAAACGAGTTAATATGGTTGAACACTAATCAGGTTATACATACTAGCAAAAATAGTCATAAGTCATTGTGATACTCTTTGTAGAATTGTTAATCCAAAATCTTAGTATAGTAAAATGTTCTACTATGCTTTTAGTATTGTCTGAATCTACATGAAATAAACCTACTTATCAATTTAAAACAGTTATAAAAGAAACAAAATGAAGACGAGGATTTGGAAATCAAATAACGGCCTTTGACAACATTCGACCATCAAATATTCAAACATAAACTCCGCTTGCTAGCCGACATTGTACCATCTTTCACTTTTAAATTTCTCCATCAATTACTCTTCCAGATTTTACTTTCCAAATCACAGGTTTAATTGCGAAAATAGTTTTTCGACTCGATCAAGAACGTAGGTAGAATATTTTTTAAATTATGATAGTGGTGTTAATTTTCGGTATTTTTCTAGTTTAATTTTTTATTTTTTTTTTCTACATATATTTTTGGAAACAGAACCACGCTATCATATTTCTTTTGCTTTTTTTAATGATTCGCTTGCTAGCCGGCATTATACCATCTTCCACTTTCAAATTTCTCCAACAATTACTCTTCCAGTATTTATTCTATTTTCCAAATCACAGGTTTAATTGTGAATTTATTTTTTCAACTCTTTCAAGGACGTAATTAGAATAATTTTTGAATTATGACAGTGATGTTAATTTTCAGTATTTTTCTAATTTAATTTTTTATTTTTTTGCTACATATGTTTTTGGAAAAAGAACTACGCCTCAGGATTTGAAAGAAACTGTTTGAGGTAGTGCCCACGCCCTCTTAAGATGTATATACTGCTCTAGTCTATATGGGGTCCCACAATTTCCGACTTATAATTTCAGGTGGTAGGAGTTTTCTATCTCGCTATATAAGTCATAACTGTTTCGCAAAGACTTGGTAATGTCATATTCAAGACCCAGTATATGTAATGTCTTTTGAAAAGTGTTTAATAATAAAATACTGTTTTACTGCATAGTCCTGTGTATTTAAATATTATAACAAAATAAACTAGAAATTAAAATTTTTAACTGGTAGGTAATTTAATACATTCGCAATCTATTTTACGACCGACACCTGTATACGAATTTACCTTAACTCTTAACAAAAGCAATAAAATTGCACGTCTTGTTTATGTTTTTCCAGTTTAAAATGTAGTTCTCGTCAAAGCAAACTTTTTATTGGTATTTTTTTTTATTCAAGAGGTTTTTCCTGATCTACTAAACGTAGATAAAGGTACAAAAGTTATTTTTACTTGTAACAACTCACTCGCCTTGACTCTCAGGCTTCGTTTTGCATTCGTTAAGAGTCCACTTTTTTTTTTCTTAATCAATATCTTCACACAAATAGAAACCAGTGTTACACATTAGCATTTAATAAATTTCATGCTTTTGAATTAGATGGAGAGAAAAACACGATCTATGCACTTTTGGAAATAGACACGGCAAGTTTCAGATCATAAATTTTTCCCGGACATATTCTATATTGTATCGATTAGCGAAATTCGTGTTAACGACGATAGCATACGTATGTATGTACATACGTACATACATATAGTTTCCGGCCCCTAAAGCGATCATCAATTTTTTGAACTCTCTTTTTTTAATTTAAATCTCTAACCGATCTGCCTTTGTGACTATTTATGTTCGTGAAAACTATGTTATATTCCGTTACTGAATCTACATATACATATTTATAATATTATTCGTCACAGTGCGATTGGTATAATGAATGGGAGAACTTGGTGTTTGTATGTGTGTGCTATATATATACACATGCAAACACCAATAGATATAATACCTATATGAATATACTGGTAAAATATGTATATAAACAAATGTAGATCATCAGATAAGGTCAAGTACAAAATGTAATTAAGATTTTAAAACGGGGAATTTAATCTATTACCTTAAATTGGTCCGAACGAATTATGTTTGTTTTGAATGCAAGACTCAATTATTAGCACTTTTTTGTATTTACGGGTATATTTTTATCTTAATGCGATGATTAATTTTGTAGGATATATTTAATTTATATATATATATATATATATATATATATATATATATATATATATATATATATATATATATATATATATATATATACAAATGCTATTAAATACGCATACCATAATTTAAGGAAGTAATTAATATTCCTCAAATGCAAATTATTATACTACTGAATACACTTATTACATACAGTCTGGAAATAAATTAACGGATAGAGCCATATTTTTATCGCATTTTTAGTTTCTTACTTCATTTGTTTTTCATGTTATGACGTCACCAACTTTTTTTTTTTGAAATGATAACTATAATTTTTTTAATTGATTTCGATAGTACATACTTTCAATTATCTATCCAACGGTATAAAATTTTTAAAATGTTATATTTGAAAAAAAAATGAGAAAAGGAGTCTTGAAGTTCAAATATTAAAAAATCATTAAACGAATTTAGTCACATAAATTTGATGGAAAACTTGACGGCAAATTGGTTTTTATTATAAAAATGGCTTTTATTGTAAACAATATAAAAATATTGAAAAATTGGATTGTAAATTTACTATCTACTCCATTCAAAGTAATATTCACATTAAAACTAAATTCATTAACCAGGAAAAAAAATCTAACGATAACATCACACAAAAATAAGCACAGAAATAACAGTTTTTAAATTACATTTCCATTAAGTGTTCAAAATGACGACCCTGTACCATCCGACAATACTCAAGACGATTATAAAACTCATTTCTCACATTCTGAATAGTTTGAGCTGATATTAATCCAATTTCGTGTCGAATTCTGGGCTATAATTAAGTTATTCTAATTTAGAAAAGAGAAATAACACTTACTTTAATGTGTTACTGACAAATTATTATACGCTATGGCTAGAGGCACGCGAGCGTGCCGCTTAGTTTGGAATTATAGGCACGTAGCTGACGTCACTGCTGTTATGACGATATCATTTAACGTGCCCTGAAATCTGAAATTAAAAGCACGTGGATAAAAAACTGGGAAAATATGCATTTTCTAGTTTGTGGTGCGGATTTCTGTTAGTTTTAGTGGATTACTGCAGTTGATAACGACATAAACTATTAAATATGGACGGTCTAACAGGTAAACGCTGTATTTAATAATTTCGATTTAATAATAGTTAAATCACTAAACAGAGCGTACTCTGATTTTGTATTATGCACACATAATGCTAATACAAAATTAATGCTTGAGGAATTGGGGTTAGGAAATAATTTATCCTGACTAGATTTACGTCATAAACAATACTTCATAAGGTATCTTATTATACATGGGTGAGATAGGGAAATACTACGGTTCAGGTTCACTCAGACTAGACCGACTCGTGTTTTATCAGCTCTCGGGGAAACCTAACTAAAGAAATATTTAGAAATCTATGAACAAGACAAAACCAAAAAATTTATAAAAAAAAAAGTCGTTCAATAAACTCCTCTCCTAAATACATACAAAGACCGTTGAAGTCCTCTCTTGAATTTTATAAACTTGAATATGCATGTATCCATGGTAAAGAACGTCCTAAAAGAGGAAATGGGTTACGACAGACCAGGTTACAATAGCTTTTAAATAACCGATAAAATTGTTTTGACTTCTGTAATAATTTTAGGATTAAGGACGCTTAGGATGTATTGCGAATTTCAAACTACGTATTTGTCCAGCAGGCCAATATTTAAAAGTATATAGTTGTAATAGAACATACAAAACATGAACTTTCGATTGTAAGCAAATGGTTTTATTTTCTAGAAAGTTTTTGATCATTTCCCTCAAAATCGTATATTAAATGAAACAGACCCTAATAGGCTGCGAGAAGTTGAATATTTCTAAAGAGGATCGAGATTTATCTTTAGAATACCTTCAGAAATTAGTCTTTTGTAAGAATGAGGCTGAATATGATATCATATATACTCAATTTAAGGAATGCGTTCCTCAAAGCGTATGTGATTATTTTGATAAAAATTGGCATACTATTCGGAATGAATGGCTTGTATGTAACATAACAAAAGGCAATTTAAACCGTATGGACTCAATTAACCATAAAATCAAACAAGTAGTACCTAACAATTCAACTTTATCCGACTTTGTTAAATATTTTTTTATTGTTTTAGATAGCCATAATCAATCGATAATCGACAATCAAGCAGCTAAACACATTTTGAAGCGACCACTGCACCGATTTCAAAACCATGAAAAAGATTTATTGCAGTGTGTGAATATTTTAACAGGTTACAATTTCAAGTACATATATCCAGAAACGGATAGATTTAATCACTAAAGTAAAAATATTAAAGGAATATAATGACGGTATGTTTCAAACTACTTGTGTCACATACGATGGACAAAAAATTATTATTTATCAAAACATAGAATTGCAACAACCAAGTCAGATATTGTGGCAAAAGCAAAACATGTAGTAAGCGAAAAGCCTAACGTGATGACGTTAACCGAAAAACGAAAATCAGCCACTTTAATTACGAATTCTTTAATCAACTTAATTAGCATTTCCAGCAATAGTGAATTCAACTGTAGATTAGATTTATTGAAGAAAATGGAACACTACTGGAGAACTAGAAACGAAGTGGCAATTATTAAGTGGGAATTATATTACAACAGGTGAGGCAAATTGTGATCTGATCGATACAAAAACAAGTACTGAGGCATACGATAATAATTAAGAAACGATCTCACAACAAAATAGTGTTAGAATAGTATTGTCTGATGAAAATATTAGTGAATTGACAGATAATACAAGTAATTTAGCAAACATGCCACACATTACATTTGTTGATGAACCCTTTGATGATAATGAAGATAACAGTAATAACAATGAAAATATTGAAACTGATTTATAAAAATCATTAGTGTTGCCCTCAAAAATTAAGAATAGGGGCGACCCGAGGGGCATGATTCTACAACAGTAATAAATCTTAATAAACGCAATAAAAATAGTAAAAGCCAAGACATTCTCACATTTATTTTAAATAATCAACTAGACGCTATAAGCAAAGCATCCTTTGATACAGAATGTTCTACTAAAACTTTCCCATAATATTTTACTTATCCTTTGTAAGAGTTTTGTTAATTTGATGTTTTGAATTTTGTAATAAAAAGACTTATTTTGACTCTAATTGTTATTTATTCCTTAAAAAAAATTAATAATGAAAACTATTATTAATTATTCTCATAACTTATAGATTGGCGCAGAATAAACTAATGATTTGACGTACCTCTAATTTCAAATTTAGGTGCACGTTAAATGATAATGTCATAACAGCAGTGACGTCAGCCACGTGCCTATAATTCCAAATTAATCGGCACGCTCGCGTGCCCCTAGCCACAGCGATTATTATATTCTGACAGCTACAACTAATGTTTTTTGTTTTAGGCATCGGTAACTACAATTATTTTGCCAATATAATGAATTTTTAATATTTGAACTTCAAGACTCCTTTTCTCATTTTTTTTTTCAAATATAACATTATAAAATTTCTATACCGTTGGATAGAGAATTGAAAGTACTATCGAAATCAATTAGAAAAAATATAGGTTGTTATTTAAAAAATAAAATCGGTGACGTCATAACATGAAAAACAAATGAAGCAGGAAACTAAAAATGCGATGAAAAAAATATTCCCTTTAGTTAAAATCGGTATACCCCTTCGAGATTCTTTTCAAAAAATGAATATTAACGAAGTCAATGCCTCTATCTGTATAATATGCTCCACAGGATATAATTAAAATTGTAATGCGAGAATGTATGTATTGTAGTGAATTTTAAAGCATCTCTTTTATAATTTATTAGTAATCCAAATCTTGGATGCATATGAAGCAATATACTTATATAAAGAACAACAAACAAAATTTAATGCATAACAAAGTCGATGTAATTAACATAAGCACTTATTAAAAAACGAATAATTTACTTCTGAAGTTTTTTTTTCTAAATTAGCATAATGTTTACCATTACTTTGATTTGTTCTCCTCGTTTAAACACTGGCATGACACATATTTTTAAAGTTATTTGTTTATGTATAACCCATTAAGAAGATCCGATTCAGTTGTATCTATACAGGGTGTCCAGAAACTCTCCTGACAAACGAAGACCGGAGATTCCTCAGATAATTTTAAGACAATTTAACCCAATTCACCCTAGTCCGAAAATGCTTCCTAAGGGAGCTAGAGCTCTTTGAAGATGGCGTCTTGTAATTAGTTTTTTTTTAATATCTCCCGAACGCTTCTATTTAGAAAAACAAAAGCTGGTATGCTTATTTATCCTCCAGAGATGAATCGATTCCATCAATTGCGAATTTCTAGTCATAGTCGGTCATAGGCGTCCGTTTTGGGTAGGTAAACGGTTATTTTAACGCATAACTTTTTTGTCTTTAACTTTTAAGCATTTGTGACACTAGATTATTAAATTTTCAGGTATTCTAGTATTACAAGGTACTCTTACTTTAAGTCGGTAGGATACACCGTTTTCTAGAAAAATCGATTTGAAAATTTTTCGTTTTTTCGTCATTTCATCTTTCGTCATTTCAACTTCGCGAACTGACAACAATTTGACAATTAAAAACGTAGGTTTTATTTCTGTTGGCAGTTCAGAGCGAACTAGTGCAAAAAATAATAAATTGAATTTTAATGACGAAAAAACGAAAAATTTTCAAATCGATTTTTCTAGAAAACGGTGTATCCTACCGACTTAAAGTAAGAGTAGCTTTTAGTACTAGAATATCTGAAAATTTAATAATCTAGTGTCACAAATGCTTAAAAGTTAAAGACAAAAAAGTTATGCGTTAAAATAACCGTTTACCTACCCAAAACGGACGCCTATGACCTTAGGAAGCATTTTCGGACTAGGTTGAATTGGGTTAAATTGTCTTAAAATTATCTGAGGAATCTCCGGTCTTCGTTTGTCAGGAGAGTTTCTGGACAGCCTGTATATAAAAAAAAGTAAGTGTGGGACCACACGACTTTCTCAAATATATGTACGTTCCGAAATGGATATACAAAAGTTGTTCAAAATTTAGTTTTAAATTCTCTGTCTTCTTACTAAATCAAACCTCTGAGTGAGTGTTACTTCCGGTACGAATTTTTTATTTTATCCTAAATTCAGCTCGAATTACTTCCATTCTCTTAGTCAATCTTTATAGAATGCATAATTTGAGAACTATTATTTGCAAAAAATTGGTATTTGATACAAGTATTATTTCAGTTCCAATTTAAAATTTCTTTTATACAAACATTTATTGTTCTAAATCTATCTCTAAATACTTTTGCACTTATATCTATATAGAATGTTTGACAAAAAAACTTACTTCCGGTAGAAATTTGGAAAACTTCTCTTATAAAATCTTTCTAAGATTTACTTCTTAGCACTTTATTATTTAGAAATGTGCCTAAAGCTAGTAGTTGACGAAATATTAGTAAAATATTATTTTTTTACCGAAGTAAACTACTACAGACATTTTTCAAAAACACTTTTTTGTTATTAGGGAACATCGCAAGGTCAAAAATTTTCATCACAATACTTCCTTATACTAAGTAGGTAGGTATAAGAAAAGAAAATGATTCTAGGAAATACTGCTTGGGGATACATGCGTGACTACATCCATGAGAGGATCAACAGCTAATAAGAGATATTAAAAATATATTAGCCATGCGTCATTGTAGTAGTAAGATTGTGATTTCGGTTTTCTTCTATTATTATCATTTCTTAGCTATGGTGCTGTATACCCTCGAATGAAAAACGGGTAGAGATGTATTTCATACTTTTAATTTATTCTTGTCCCTCAATGTAAACTGCTAGCATTTTGCTAGGTATAATAGTACCTACATAACCAAAAAACTGCATTCATTTTTATTTACTCTTCAATGTGTTTTAATTTTGTGAATAGAAAATCAACATCAGTGTGGCAATAATCTGCTGTATTGCCATATGAATTATAACATCCAGAAATCCATGCAGCAAATTAATACCTCCTTTCAGTAATGTAAAAGATACCGATTATTATTTGCAAGTGATAAGCAAGAAATTAATTGTAATTTTCCAACTTCAAGACAGGAATAAAAATATCATAATTTATTCAAATAAGCATTCGATAAATGGAATTATATTGTATCTTATCTTTACAATACTTCTCCTCGTATTTTTATATCTATAAATTTACATACGTATCTTGATCGGGCATTAGTACGCTCCCGTAGTTGTAAAACACTTGGATTATCTGGAAGGAATTGAAAAAATTTCATTTCTACTATATAGGTATACGATACGAACTACTGCGGCTATAACGTTGCATGATATCCTGTATGCAGATGATGACTAGACGAAAATCTCGTAAGCAGAACAGATTGCAATATAATATGTAAATGAGAGTATATGTTCAGTTATTTTCGATTGTAGATAAGAAGCGTGATGGTAAAGTTCAAAATTATAGTTTTGCATTTAGTTTAAGAAACGATTTAATAAAATAAGCTAACAAATACGATTTTTTTAAATTGACGGCGAAAGTGTGTTAATTATTATTTTATTTTTATGTTTTCATCGTAGATTCAAGATTGTAGTTAAGCACCTGTGGTGCTTCCATGGATGTATTTCATATGTTCATTCGTCAATTTGCTTCAGAATTACTGTGGCTAGTATAACTCTACGTTAAAGAGATATTCTTTTTATTTTAATTACTAAACCAATTGATTCAAATTTATAAATGCCTTTCTTCTTATTCTGTTTCCATGTTCACTAAGCAATAGTTTGTCTTGTGACTTCCAGCTGTAACGGCAGCGGTTGTATGAACGTCCTAGAGGCCTCTGTCAATGTAACTTTTGTTTTGTGTTCAGTCGCTACTAGTTTGGCATTATACCGTAGTCGTCAAATTTTAATTTCGGTTTACACTTCTATCCCATGCAGAAGATGACCTTATAATATGCAGCGATGCCTACTTGCTAACAGTGGTGGGAGAGCAACGCAGTGTCGAGGGACCCTCACGCCTTACATTTCATAGGAAACGTTTGTCGAGTGTACTGTCTTGGCAGCCTCGCTTATGTTTATCTTTAGTTTATTTGGTAGCCCTCTTTTCCTCTTTCTACTTCCGTATCAGAAATTAAAATATGTCGACTACGGTATATGAGTTAACTTCAATGTATTACCTTTTATCTCAGCTACTATATTACACATATTTCTTAGCTAATGTATCAACAAAAAATTTTGGCGCCACCGCTTCCTGTTAAAAGCTTCTCAAATACTTGTGATAATTACTAGCTTACATTAATATTGATTTAAATAAGATGACTACACGCAGAACTTTCGAATGAATAATAAAAAGTAAAGATCATGTGACAGAAACCAAGATAATACAATGTTTAAAAAAATAGTTACAACAAAATTCATACCAGAACAATACCTGCAAAATCTAAGGAAATAGTTTTTCGAATCACAAATGTTGCGCATAGTGAGAAATCATAAGAGGAACGATTTATGAAAAGCTTTATTCAAATTATATTTATGAATTATATATATCATCTCACGTATCTACCTGAAACTCATTTATTTTTGATTATCTTATAAACGGAATTATTGATACAAAAATTAAACAGTACATTTCATAAGCCCTGAATTAATCTGTAAATCCTCGACAGTCCTCTTTAATGTATTTAAATGTTCAAATAATTCATATTTTTACATAACACATTGATAATCTTCATTGATTTAAATCACTTATATGTATTTAAATCACATATAACAGAGTTTTTTACATTTTGTTCGATTTTTTAATAAATTGAACACTTTTCTCTCGCAAGATTTTTCAAGATTTTTATCAATAACAATAAGCAATATTTTTCCAATATACTAGAAAGAATAAATTAACAATATTTTATACCTGCTACTAGTACCACTCTCCAAGTTTTGACGAAAACTAGAAAAAAGTATTTTTACTCTTTAAAATATTCGTCTGTTAGATTTCTACATGTTGAAAAGTGTTTTGAACGCAGGTGATCAAAATCGCTGTCTAGACATATGTTATTTGACATTATGAAAAGTAAATAACTTATTAGGCAAAAGATCAAGCAAATGCGGGTAATGGGATATTAATTTGTTGGTTTCCTTCTTCAATTAATCAATTTGTTTCAATTTTAGTGTGACTTTTGGTAAAAAAAATGCTTGCATACCATTAAATGTTATAATGCATACGTGTCATACAGGAGTAATGCAATAATATCAAAATTGTATGCTAAATTAAAGCAAAAAATTTTCGTAATAATTTACATGGAAATTTTCTGTAAAATTTAGCATCGTCTCATACAGGACTAAGGAATTGTTGCCATGCACCACCGTAGAAACAAGCGATCATTTTTTTGAATTTATTTCGTGATGGAACAACTTTTGTGGGATTCAGTTAATATTGGAACACCCAAACAGTGAAATGTTGTTCGATCCTCTATTCATACCAAAAAAATATCCAATTTTCCTTATACTACCGCGAGATCAAAAATTATATTGATAATGGTTTGCCATGGAATGTAAAACGTCTGTCTTAAGTTTTACATTTCATGGCAAACCTTTATCAATATAATTTTTGATCTCGCGGTATTTAATACAACCCTTTTGGACAAATTATGAAGAATTCATCGAGAACAGGTCTTTTTCACAGCTAAATTTTTATGCAGAATTGAATATACTGCAGTCCTCGATATACTAAGCATGCCTTTATGTCACTATATATCACATGCCGATCATGTTCAATCATGTTGTGCCCGCATCGGTGTGTAATGGAATGACAACTGATTTTAGCCAAGCTTCAGATAATTCTTCACTGGCAGACGCACGACCACGAACAAATTCTGCGAATCTATTGTAAGTAGAATTTTCTAATGATGTCTTATTACCAAAATTTGTACATGTACATTCTTTCACAAAATTGCTTGTTTAAAATGCTCACTGTAAACAAATTGTTTCTATAATTTTGCGAAAATAGTAGTGATACAAACCACTAGCGCCATCTAGTGGAACATTTATAAAAACAAAAAAATCTAGTACTGTGTATATACGTTATACGATGTAGTAACACTGACAAGGATATGGTTATCCCAATCCTCTATTGCTCTAATAATAACAATTAGAGTCTTGTTCAACATGTTTACCAAATTCTATTAAAACCACAATTTGAAATAATACTATCGAATATTCTAAACCAATAAAATAATAACAACTAGATACATAAAAACGTATAATAAACTTTTTAAAATATCATTTAAACCGCATGTAATCCATTATAGAAACGACACAACCCTATTGTAGACACTTTTTTGTTCATCTAGTTTTATTAGGAATATCTCTCTCTTACAGTTTCTATAGTATCACATGATCAAGAATTATAACAAAACGCAGTTCATTTTGATCAATTAAATAACATATTTCAGGTGATACTCAAAAATAAAAATAAAATTGCTCTACAAATTAATGAACGACTGCTTTTAAGCACAAATTACACACGAATCTTCTTAAAATTACGTTAATAAACAAACAGTTCGCCTAATTATATAATTTTTTAACATTTATTTAAAATTCAAACACTTAATGGTCACTAAAAGTATAAGTATAAAATAAAACGATTGCTTGTGGTAATTTCAAAGTTAATTTCATTGCCTTGTAAACGTAACCAAATGTCCCGATTAGTGTTCAAGTTACATTTTATTTCTCACCCATTCCAAAATAGGAAATGTCATAACAGAAAAACGAAACGTTATTACCAAACTGAATAATAATCCACGTAATTTGTCAACGTACATGCATATATAAATTTTCAGCGATTACAAAAAGGCCATAAAGTCAAAGACCTATGCAATAAGAGAACAGTTATCACCCGCTTTGGTCCATAACAATGACTCTTACCTAATAGTCTCCATCGTGTTGCTTCTACGTGTTGAAACAAGGACGTGGCATTTCATAGCTCAGAATTGTTGTCCTTTTGTTCTTTAATTCTCCCCATCATTGACCGTCAATGTCTTTGTGCATGTATATGTGTGTTTATATTTATTTAATTACGATTCTCCACCACCGTAGCACGGACAGTTAGATTGATGGCGGACTTCGTTTAATGCTTCTTTTTAACGGTGCGTAAGTGCGCAATAAATCAAAATGAGAATAGAAAAATCGTCGTAAAGCTGTTTTGTGTGAATGGTGTAGATATATGCGTGTGTCATACACACAAAAACAGCCGTACAATTAATTTATTTAGTTGACTATAGAATAACCTAGAAAGAAGCCTTTGTGAACAGTGATGGCAACATAAATTGACTAACATGATTTTGACAAAAGTTACCTAATCAATACTGCATATATAAATAAATAAAATAAGTCTGCCATTCTATTAGTAATAGGATTATATACCTAGATTGCATTTACAAGGACCTTAATTTACTCAATCGAAAGACTGATTGTCGCAGTGGTAAGAGCTGACGACATTGGTTAAGTGTTTGACGGTGTTATTAAACCTCACAAGTCTGAGATCTCAAGTGTGATATATTTTTGGGATCAGCTGTTCATGCAAAATTTAAATATGGATAAAAATGTACCTGTAGTTTTGCTTTGAGAACGAATGAAAATCCAACACAGTAGGAAAGGAATTCTTCTATATGGCTAAGAATACCGCTAAACAATTAGGACTCCCTGTTAATGTAGTAGCTGCTACAACATAGATGAGTAATGAACTTTAAAACTTCGTTACTTATGCAAATACCGAAAAAAGTCCATAATAAAATTAATGGTTTCAAACTTGACTACTTCTATTATTACAAATGATATAGTCCCAGAGTGATATTTTTACTATAATCAATAATAAATATTTTTCTCATATGGTGAGTCCTTTATGAGATGCACACAAAGTACTTACCATATGAGAAAAATGTTTATTACTGATTATAGTAAGAAAAACTAAAATTATGTCACATACATGAGGTGTGCACTATATATATGACGGTTCGAAGCCTAGTAGTTTTTAGTAACCAGCCAACGAACTTGACTAGCGCACGAAAATGTCTGAAGTAACGAAAATTGAGTATCGCGCGGTTATTAAATTTTTAACAAAAGAAGGGTATACACCTTATCACATTCAACACGTTCAGACGGCGTTTACGGTGATTCATCTCCTTCGTATTCAACTGTAAAAAAGTGGGCAGAATGTTTCCGTTTGAGACAAGAATCCCTGGAAGATGCTGATCGGTCGAGTCGACCAATTGAAGTGATAACGCCTCAAGAAATTTCAAGTATTGAACACTTAGTGCTAGAAGATCGCCGTTTGAAAGTGAAGAAATTAGCAGTGATAACAAACATTTCCGAAACAAATGTTTTCCGAATTCTCCATGACCATTTGGGTATGAATAAAATTAGTGCTAGATGAGTACTGCGACTTCTTTCGCTCTCCAACGTGAACGTCGAGTCGAATGTGCGCAGTCGTTTTTAAACATGTGTGGAGATGACCCAAAACCGATTTTGGAGTCCATTGTCACAGGGGATGAAACAGTGGTTCTGTTTTACGATCCTCTATCGAAAAGGGAGACCATGGAATGGCGGCGACCTGATGAACCTCGTCCCAGAAAGGCGAAAGTCGTTCAATCAACGAAAAAGGTGATGGCTACAATATTAACAATATTCTGGGATTGTGAGAGCATTTTGCTAATTGACTTTAAAGTGCGCAGTACAAGTGTGAACGGCACATATTATGCGTCTTTATTGCATAAATTAAGGGACAGTATTCGTGCAAAACATCGTGGAAAATTGACACAAGATAAATATAAATATCTATTGTTACGTTGTAAATTTACTTTATTTATAGTTCTCGAAAGATTGTGTGCTTTTGACTAAATACGTGGAATTTTGTATAAAGATCGTGACTTTTTGAGCGTACCCTGTATATTGTCTATTTCACCGGTTACTAAGACTGCCTGCCGTATGCTTGCGTGGGAACTAAACCTACTTTCGAGCCTTCACCGCTCTAAATCACGTACCGTGAATATGACAGATACATTTTGTGTAAGATCGGGCATTTACACCCTGTTTTTGTGGAAGCCTCTAGATCTGAGTAACTAACTTTAATTATCTTAGCTCTAGCTTAATCTAACCTACCTGTAGTTTCGTATTTTCCGCATTTGCAATTACTTTTACGCCTTGCTTAAGTTTATAAATTATCTTCTTATATATATTACGACCGATCTCTACATAATGCACTTATTTGTGTTTTGTAAACGCTTTGAGACGATAGTCAAGTTTTTGTGTTAACTGTTTCGCATGTTTTGCGTATTGCCAAACATAGTTCTTGAGCAGGCCCAAGTATTGTTATTTTCCTTTTCTTTCGCAGACGTCCCACTAAAATGTAAGAAGTATTAATTAAGGAAATGCTCGGGACAGTGGGCATACTATTAATTGTTTGCCGATCATTTGTGGCTTTCCTTCGTTCTTCTAAGTATTAGGCATCTTCTGTGGTTCATCCTGGGACTCTCAATAGGGTTTATGGACGTTAATAATTTCTCTGTAACATAAGTTTAAGATCGGTCTTTCTACCGTCTTCTTGCAGCGTTTTGATATTAAGCTTTGATATTTCGTTATTTACCTGCAGAGATTCTGTCCTTTCGCCTAATAAAATAGAAACTACGTGTGGAAGATTGTTTGTTTATTCCTTTCAAACTTATCGGTTATGTTGTACAGATCTGTCTGCACACGGAATGCCAACGTCTCGCATAAAATTTTCCCTCGTGCTGCCGGCGCTATAATTTTCTTCGTACAATTGTCGGGTAATCCGCTTATTTTCGTTTCGCCTAAGTCATGTTCTTGTTTGCGTATAATTATAAGTCACAGTGTTAACCCCCTTTTCGGTCAAACTCAAACTTGTGGTTGTAATTTTATTTGAATGTTCCCGATTGTCCGTTTTGAGGTATTTCGTGTCTTTATGTTTTGACAGGGATGTGCGTGGAATTGAACGCGCATGAGATATGAAAGAGGTTCCCGCTTCCGACGGACACTTGACGGTCACATCTTGTGTAAAGAACAGTGTGTGCAAATTGCTTTTCTTCCTTTAGTACTTATGTACATTATCCATGTGGATTTTTTTTCGCGTATGCGGCTTAATTTGGAGAAAGCAGAAATTACCGTTACCTTGATTTTGGGATATTAACGTGAATTTATATCGTCGTACTGTTATCTAAGGAAAAATTCACGTATGGCCATGTGCCGGTTTCTTTGATGTAAATTTTGCACCCTGAGGTGACTTGAAGTCGTTTACCGTGGAATCTCCATATTATTTCTTCATAATTGGGGTAAGTTTTCAAAAATCTGTGTTAAATTGTCGGGATTTTATCTTTGGGTTTTTTTTAAATTTTAATAGGATTCTTTTGTCGGGCGCAAAAGCCCTCTTAAGCCGTTAGGATTCCTTTGACGACCATTTAAGCCCTCCGAAGTCTTATTTTTGGTGATATCGCCCTCATCAGTGGTTTTATCCAACATCCAGCCCACCTGTTGAGTGGAATTTTTCCAACAAGGGAGTCGCCGCCATTTTGGACTTCTGCAGCGTCTTTCCGGCAACCATCTTGCCAGCTAAGGTTGTAATCTTACCTTACATATTTTACGTCCGATTTTCGACGTCTTTACGCCTGTGAGCAAGACGTTAGTTTGCCTAGTTTTTGACCAAGAATTTTGAGTGGCTTATTACCTATCGCACCTCTTAGTCAACTGCGAGGTCACAATTTAATCCTTAGTAAATTACCGTTATTATTACCTTTTTTTTATTACGCAATAATCAGATTAACCAGAATTTTGGTTTTGTCACTACCGAATTACTGTAGCCCTATATTGAGGCAAATATGTAATTAAAACTTAATCTAGTAAATTCATAATTTTATCACTTTATCTTTTGGGTAGATGTTATTCAATTAGTAATATACCTAGTGTTTTCTCTTCCGTTACAATAACTGTATGTTACATGATGTGTTGCATTTTTAAAATCTAAAATTTGTTAATAATTTTGCACGTTTATTTTTGCTGTAAGATTGTAAATTTTGCCTTTCCGTTGATCAATTAATTTACCTGAGCTGGATAAATTCATTTCTGTAGTAGCAAACTTTGGTTCTCGAAGCTCAGGGTTTTATTGTTTTTTTTTTGATGTAATTTCTTTTCTAAATTTTACCTTTAACTTTTGACTTAAATATCTGACTTTGTTAATAAATAAACTTCATTTAATTTAATTTAGTTCATGTAATCAAACCTGGCGTTTTTTTATATATTTAGCGAATTTTTCTCATTTTAGACTAAGTCTTTGTACTGACTTATTAATTCTCTTGCGCTTATAAATTTATATATATTTACACCTTTGTATTGACATTGCCGTTGTGGCGTGACCTTGGAAACACATGTACACCTTATGTGAGGTGAAGGAAACGTTTCTGCAACCGACCAACTTCTGTTGAAGCGCAGAGTATATGTTAAATCATTAAGTTTTTTTTTATACTTTCAAAATTTGGTAATTGTCACCTAACGTTTGTTTTTTTATTTATCAACTGTCTAGCTTAATTACACTTTATTCAAATTTAACTTTTCATCCAACGTTTGGTTTTTTTTTATTGCCTAACTACACAAATTAATTTTTTTTTTTCTTATTTTAAAAAAAAAACATACAACACATCAAATTTAATTAAATTTTGTTACATTACGAATACCTTATCTTTTATTTCTTTTACCTCTGCATATCTTAAATATTTTTGTGACAAGCACGTACATAAGATTAGGTGTTTCAAATATACAGGGTGTTCAATAGGTAACCCGCTGGAGGGACACAGCCAGTGGTAGCTCGAAGGAGGCGCAGGTAGGTTATCTGTAAGATAGCATAGTGTCCTGGTGCCCGGACAACGTCGCTAGCGTCGTTGCCGACCGACGCTCTACTTATAGGTGTTCTTATCTACCTGAACCGTCACGCCGTCTGCGACAGAGTTAGCTCGGCCCTGCGTTATCCTGTTTAACAACCCCTATTGCGATTCTCCGTTTCATTTCTTAATTTAGTCCGTTACCTAAATGCGACGTAGATCCGGTAGCACTATGAATACCAAAATAAGGTAATTTTAGATTTAAAATATTAAAATTCTTTTTATAATGATAACAATGATAATAACATTGTCGTTGATTTGAATATAGTTATTGTCAAACAATATTTATTTAGTTGTATAAAAATGTAAATAAAATACCCAAAACATATAAATGTAGTTAGTACGTTTGAGTATCAAAGTTTATCAAAATATGTTAAATATTATAAGCGAGGAAAGTGATTTCTATGAACCTCCCAGTATAAAAACTATAATGTTGCGACATGGCCTGATTATCAAATTATCGTCCACACGTTTGGAGAGTGACTTCTTTATTATCGAAGACAATGCCATACGAGAATTCCTGTGTGCTAAAATCCTCATAGCAGAACAGGAAGAAGTGGGGAGCACATTGTCACATGCTTTACTTAAAGAATTGTATGGAGCTAGCTGGAAACTGGATCTAGGTTAATTATAAAAATATTATAAGTTCCAAGAAAATAGTTATTTTTGTTACAAGGCAGTAAAGTTACATTTTTCATTACAAATGCCGAGGCAAATAGCTACTATGAGTGATGAATAACTTTACTGGATAGTTGCACATTAAAATTTACCTGAAATCGTTTGCAATAAGTTAAAAGAAATCTTTATTTTACTTTTGAATGTTACTTGTAATGGTACAATTATTACCAGGTTCCGCAGTCAACTGTCAAGTAGTAACAACTTATGCAAGCCAACATACATCAAAATCGTACAGCTCACAGTGCGATACTTGGTCGGTGAGATGCCCCTCCCACAAGGTGCGCAGTTGATTCTTATAATATTACGAAAAGCACGAGCAGTCTCGAAAAATTGTCAAGTGTTACACATCGTGTAACGTATGTGAAATAGCATTAGGCATAGGGACTCTCATGTATACGTATGTATATGTATGCCAACCCGGTACCTATTGCCGTCCCAATGCCGGCGACGTATACATCGTATATACGTATACATTGATTTGCTATACCTAATCTTATTTGACACAATCGGTATGTATCTCTTTTCAGTATACATATTACAATTTCTTATCTGCATTTACTCCTTCATCCGGCTAATGATTCGATGTAGAACAAATGTCATCATTTCTTTTTTCCGAATACTTTCTCTCTCTGACAGTGACCCATCTTCGCGCAGCTAGAGACTTGGGTACAGTTGCAAAATGATTGCTGGGGGACGCCGGGGTGAGGAAGGGTAAAATATAAATATGAAAATAAAACAACAAGTGCTATACTAATATCTTGTTGTTAACGGATGTTGTTGAATTTGATAAATTATGGAAACCCATTTACTGCAAAGTATTCACGGAAAGAGTTTGTTAGTAGTGGAGAAGTTTTCTCGACAGAAAACTACGTTCACAGCTGATTTCGAGGAAAATTACAAGATTAAATTTTGTCAAGTGTGTTTCACACTATTCAACAAATAGGAATATTTCTTATTCGTTCAATTTTATTATGCACATACGAGGGTAGTCTGAAATGTTTTGAGCCTCAACATGAAGATGCCATTACTCGTCAAAACCATTCTGGTACATAATGTAATTGCGTTGAAAGATGTCTTTAAAAATGTCAGCCATTTTGGAAGCTCAGTTGTTGGTTGTGAAGGTCATGGCGAGTGTTTGGGATAGTAACGGGATTGTGTTCCCCGACAATCTCGAAGGAAGTAAAACAATAACGGGGATGTATTACGCATCATTACTTGATAAGCTGAAGGCAGAAATTGAAAAAAAAAAGCATTTGAAGAAGAAGCAAGTTCTGTTCTATCAAAACAACGCCCCTGCTCACACTTCGGCGGTCGTCATAGCCAAATTCACAAACTGCACTTCGAATTTGTTGAACACCATTTGCTGTTTTCAAAGCCTAAAGTTTCGCTTAGAGGACACAGACTTTCATCAAACGAGGAGATCATCGCTTACATAAACGCTTATTTTGCGCAGCATGACGCCAACTACTATTTGAAAGGGTTAAAGAGGTTAGGGTATCGATGTGAAAAGTGTATAGATTGAAAATGTCAAAAAATAAAGCCACATTTAACTCAAAAAATACTTGCGTCTATATGTTGGGCTCAGAACTTTTGAATTTATCCTCGTATATGGTGATTGCCGGGCTTTTTAAATTCTTTCTATATATTTTTGTCTGTGTATATTTCGTAACTTTTCAATTTTATTATATATTTATATATATCTTATTTATATATATTTTAACGCCTATTTTGCCGTAGTATTAGCGCGGATCTATTTTATTTATGCTCACTTCGCCTATGTCAATTTTATCTACATTAAAAGGTAGCTCATCACACAATAATTCAAATGTCTTTCCATAGAATGTTGTACTAAGATTGTTTTCGCGTGTTGTGTATTATTGATCGTGACTAAAACTACGAAAAATAAATTATATATTATTACTAGTAGCAGTAGTTAAAACTGATACAGGCTTGTAGTTATTTATCTTAACTTTTCTTAAGTATTGAAAATTAGAAATAGCCATTCAGATAAAAGTCATAGAGATTCAAGTTTTGGAATCTCCTCAGAATTAGGTATAGAATATTCGAGCGCTTTTAATTATGCCAGTTAACATTATGTCCTTGTGTTTTTATCTGTATTGAAACAAACATGCAGTAACTTCCATACGTCATACGTCTGAACGCGACAATTAACCAGCGTATAGAATCAACGACAGCGGCTTCATTGCATAATACATCATGATGATTCCTGATAATTCTCGGAATCATGTTTTATGGTAAAATTTAATAAAACGGAACGATTGTGAAAAGAGCCGGCGCACACTCGCATAATTGAACATCGGAAAATAAATCCGTAGAGATTACCACGGGGCATTAAACAGTGACAGCCGACATAACAAGACGCGTTCAACAGTAAGTGAACTTGTTGCAACTCCTTCGTTGGCACGAACTGGGTTAATAAAAATTAGCGGAGGTTAGAGGGATTCGGGTGTTATGTACATGTTGTAACTTATGTGGAAATGTTTAGTGGTGTAATAATAGGTCTTTATATGTGGAAATTTCGTTCTTGATTATCAATTTTATACTAATAAGTACTATTTACGAAATATTAGATTTCAGGTATCTGTTCGTAAAATAAAAAATGTTGAACTGACGTTTTGACAACATTTATGCCCAAAGCAATACATAGATATGAAAGTATTTAATGTAGTTCGTGCTTCATATAGCTGGCGTTGAATTTTATGCGGAAATTAAAGTTACAAGTAGTCGTGATTATTATCTAGTTTGTACTAAATATATATTTTAAACTACTACATCTCACAATCACTTGATATACCCTTTATTACTAGATACCAGTATAATATAGGTACCAATTATTCAATTTACATAGATGGCAGCAAATACAGTGTATACAACGCCCCTGATATAAATAAAAAAGTCGATACGTTTCTCCGTTATTGTTAACTTTTATTGCGATGAATCTTTTCCACTCAAGCAACATAAAAATAAACCAAACTCTAGTAAGTGGGTAACGGCTGAAATCCAGCAAAGCAAGGAGATCGTCAATGACTGGTCTGTACTTCAAAGGAAATATCCACAGTTAGCTCTAGTGTACAAACATAAGAAACAGGAATATAAACAATTACTTCAAACTACAAAGAAGAAATACTATTCGGATATTATAAGTGCCTCCAGCAATAAAACTGCAGCTATGTGGAATATTGTTAACTCGTTAAAGAGGGCAGATGCAGGTCAAGACTTGGAGGAATTAGTCATAGAAGGTAATAGTTGTAAAAATCCGAAAGATATGCAGAGGCCTTTAACGATTACTTCAGGAATTTCCCTTTGAACTTGATAGCTACAATACAAAATTGTCCATCGGTTTCTGCAATCAATGCTAAATGCATGGGTTGTTGCAGTTTAGTGAGATGGAGGTTTACGAGCTTTTTAATTGTCTTAAGCCAAATAAGGCTGTAGGTATATGCAATCTAACAAGCACGCTGCTTAGAGACTACAGGAGCTACTTAGTAAAGCCTATTACTTATCTTATCAATCTCTCCTTTGAGCACGGAATTTTTCCAGATGCATTAAAGGTAGCTATTATTAGACCTCTACATAAAAAAGGCAATAGAATGGACATGGCAAATTACAGACCTATTGCTTTACTATCCAACATATCTAAATTGTTTGAGTATGCTATGCTCAACAGATTCCTTAATTGCATAGCTGGTTCTGTGGTAACAAATTACTTTCAAATCTAAAGAAAACAAATTTTCTTAGATTCCATCCCAGGCAAAAAGTACTGGATGAGCATTGTGGTATTTCGATTAATGGTACCGAAATACAGCACCCTTCTTCAGTCACATTTTTTGGGGTTGGAAATGGAAGAATCACTTAATTGGAAGCAAGCTTGCAATAATATAGCTATGCACATAAAGAAGAAATGCTTTTTAATAAGAAGCATTATTTCTTTATTAAATGAGGATGTTATTAAGAATGTCTATGCCAGTGAGGTTGAATCCAGGCTACGTTACGGTATACTCTTTTGGGGAGCTTCCCCGCACGCTGAGAGAATATTACTTGCTCAGAAGCGGGTCATCAGAGTTATGGCCAATGCTAATTATTTATCTGCAAACCATTATTTATTAACTTAAAAATATTGACCGTTATCAATATCTATATTCTGGAAATGCTGGTCTATACTCGCAGAATGAAAAACGTTTTACCCCAAAATGAACATGTTTATAATACCCGAAATAATAATATCACCCTACCCAGGCATAATCTTCATCTCTCTAGTGTAAGCCCTCAAATTATGGGAATTAAAATGTACAATCACCTTCCTAGTGTGTACAAATCACTACCAGCTCCGATATTCAAAACAATAATTAAAAACGTACTCCTAGAGTGTCCACTTTATAACATAAGTGATTTTTTTCAATTACAACTAGATTAGATCCGGTGATTATCCAACTCTCACCACCATAACTGAACTATTATTGCATACATATATATTTTAAAAATTATCTTTATATATTATAATTATTTTAAAAATTATCTTGCAATATTGCAACAACCTCTTTTTCTTATTTTTATATTTTTATTTTTTTGTATAGATGTTGTAAAAACAAATTTTTTGACCTACCCTGTATTTTTATTGTATGCTAAAGGGATGAATAAAGAATTATTATTATTTATTATTATTATTAAATAAACACATTGCTAATTATATGCATTTCTAGAAGTGATGACAAAGTGAAGAATTATATTATAATACAACTATTTTTTAGCAATTTCCATAGTAAAAGCAATAAGTGCCATATGTTTTATTTGTGTATGAATAGATAATTGACAATATTGATTTCATGTTTAATTAATTTCATATTGAGCGTTTATAAATTATGCACCTTTACAACATAGGTTATAACCACATACCAAATGCAGAGAAAAGAAATCATGTTGAACACAATATATCAACACAAAAAAATCACGAGTAAACGAAAAAGATTCGTATGAATATTAATTGCATTTTATGTAATAGAATAAATTAACATGAATTAAATATGCCTAACGGAACATTCAGTCAAGGATAAATCGGCTCACACTATATATCTCTTATTACGCTTTTTTTCTTTTTAATCATTTCGACAAAAGAGTAGGTATCAAGTACGTACGAATATTGGGTATCTCCATAAAGAATAGGTAATGCGCGTTTGATATCGAATCGCCTGCCTGAATTAACCAAGAGCCGATGAATATTTAACTTGGGAAAATTACATGAAATATCGCAATACTGTATTGTGCCTTTATGGCTGTCGTAACTAGGGTTTTACGAACGTTGTGTATGTACTTTACGCACGTGATATGCACACATATACATATGTATGTTGTGGCAGTATGTAAAATTTCCATATTTGATGTAGTGTCTGTAAGAGTCCTATTATCAAAGGTACATGCTAATGTTACCTATTGGTAACATAAAAAACGTTTTAAGGTTAACAATAACAGAAACTGCAATATCATTCATTGGTGTAGATATATGTGAAAAGCTGATTTCTGAAACTTTACAGAATGTTATAAAGTGTTAGTATGCGATGAAACTAATTCGGATACGCCTTTTGCGCACTATTGCACAAGGTTAGTTATAAAATGTAAGTAGATATTAATTAATTGCTTACAGGGTACGTAAAACAACTTTAGTATCAGTAGTCAACAAACAACTTTTTCTGAAACTTATCTATCTATATTTCGTACAATTATATTTTATGCCGATTCTGCATTCATTTTTTATATTACTAGACTACGTCAGAATTTTGAAAAAAATTCGGTAACAGTTTTGTCTAAAATATATAAATTTAGTATATTCACCCATATTTATTAATTTATTGCAATAATGCTATAATGTTCAAAAGTAAACTTATGCTAACTAACTTACTTCGGCAAATGAAATATTTCTGATACTATAACATACAACCCTCATTTGATTTTCATTCTCGAGAAATCATATTTCAGAAATTCTTTTGATATACAATTATCTTGAGTTTAGAGAACCCTATCATAATAATAATAATAATAATAATAATAATAATAAATTTATTAATTCTGTGTAGTGCATAAAATGCGTAGAACACGTCAAAAAAAATATATATAAAAAAGTGTATAAACAATACAATAAAAGTATGTTAAAAATATTAAAATTTCAAATTATAAAAGTCGTTGATTGTATAAATCACATTCTCCGATAATATACGACGAAACTGCTGCTTAAAAAGTTTCGGGGTTACATTTCTAAGAAATAAAGGCAGATGATTGTACACTTCAATCATTTGTGAAGTGGCACCTTTTAACACTGAAGTCCTAGTAGTCTGAGGCAACACTAGCTGACAGTTTTTGCGACCGCGCGTGTTGTAACTATGTTCGATTTTATAATTCATTAGAAGTTCATAGTTCTCCTTAGCGAAACAGGCGCACTCATATATATACAGGCTGTCTCTAAAAGGTGCGGAAAAACGCTACCACACATTTCTGAGGGCGATCTAACCCAACTTACCTCAGTCCAAAAGTGGATGCACCATTGCATTGAATTGCCACAAGAATAACACCCAAATTACAGAAGCATATGTGTCCATATACGGAATGAATTTTTTATATCCAGATTACTCATAAACGGCTGCTCCAATCAACTCCTACCAGGTATACCTTTTCTAGGTAAAACACATTGGAGAATAAGAATTTTTATTTAAAAGTTAAATACAGTGTGTCTCAAAAAAGTTATTACGTTTTAAGTGGATACAATATGCCGCAGGTAGCGCCCTCTACATTTTGCAATGAAAATGAGAGCAGATTTAAATTTTTTACCCCACGAAACCCCCCCCCTACTCAAATATTGTGACAATATACCAATTATTACAGAAATTATTTATAAAAAACTAAAACCAAATTGAACTTTTGACACTCTGTATCTCCGAAAGCATCCACTTTTGGACTGAGGTAAGTTGGATTAGATCGTCATATTTTGCCCTCAGAAATGTGTGGTAGCGTTTTTTCCGCACCTTTTAGAGACACCCCAGTATATATACCCGGCAGGGTAAGTATAGAAAAGTTCCTAAATGTATCTCTACATGAAGCGTTCCTTTTCAGGCGGAAAATACTCCGTATGCAAGATTTTTGAAGGACAAAAATTCGTGATGCATCCACCGAGTTCCCCCAGAAGATGATGCCATATCGGAGCCTCGAATGAACGTATGCATAATATGCCGATAGGCTGGCTTGCACATCAACGTATTGAGACACAACTTGTAGAGCATAGTTGAAAGATGATACCTTAGATGCCAAACAGGAGACGTGTGATTTCCAATTAAGCTGTGAGTCCACTTCCATCCCTAAGAAAGTTGCTTTTTCCATCCCAGTAAGTATAGTGTTTTATATGTTATTTCTATTGTTTGTTTAAAATGGCTGAAAAGTACAATTGATGTTTTCTGCATATTAAGTGACATACTGTTTGTTTTACACCATTCTTCAAAACTGGACAGAGTTAGTTGGATATCTCTTTGCAAGTCTACGTTATTTTTTATTATTACGGATGTGTCATCCGCATAGAGTATGGTACTGTGTTTCACTAGAGTAGGAAGTTCGTTAACATACAAAAGGAATAAGAGCGGGCCGAGTATTGAGCCTTGTGGTATTTCACGTTCAATGTCCCGCCAATCTGAATAGATGATGTTGCCTTCTCCATCCACAGAGGATATCCTTTGTTTACGACCTGTCAGATAGGATTTAATCAATTTCAAACACGTTTCACGTATATCCATAAATTGCAGTTTCTTGTTCTCATACATACCTTGTCTCCTCCAAAACAATTTACATAATTTCAACAACAAAAAATTCAGACTTTTGTTTCTGCGAAAAATTCCTTGTTTTTCTGTAATACCTATACCATAATTACTTATGTTTTGTTCTTCACAATCTCATGCCTAGTGTCTTTAGAGTCAAAGAACAATATTTTAGACTTTACCAATCCTTTATTAAAAGTTCCGTGAACGAAAAATCTTACAATAGTTATGCACTTGTCCAATAATCTTCAACCAATATAACAACATCAGAAAGGATAACCCTCCTTCCGTGTTGAGTTGCTATTACAAATATCCTCAACTATAATAAATATCAAATTTTACTCATCGTAAATTGTATTAAATGACATTTAGATGAGTATAATGACGTGTAAAGGAATTAACACGTACAGTGTATGTAATGTAAATGTGTTTATTAAATTAATAAATGTCCTACCGTCTAAACGAGTCATTATGAGTAAGTCGCACGTGAAAGAATGCTGAAAATTCTTGCGCATACATTCGGATGTCTAATAGTATACTTCCTGTAAGTCTCATAATATTCAATATTAATTAAAAGAAATGCACAAATAGTAGAGAATTTATTTTCAAAGAAAGAATTCACTTTAATATTCTTTTCTAAAACCTAGTAGATAGTAAAATAAATTAAGAAATTTGCTTTTTGTGTTATGCATTTAAAAGGGAAAATCAATGAAGACCAGTATTAGAAATTATTATGTGATATTTTTCATGATACATAACAATTTATATTATAAAGGTAAATGTATACAGAGTGTTTTGTTGTTTTAGATAAAACCATCCTTTAAAAGTTTTTAAAAAATCAAATTGTTTAGAACCTTGAAATTTGGCTTCTAGTCATAATCTATGATACTTTTATTCTGTTGGATATGTTTGCAGACTTCCTGCTATGCAAGATGTATTATTTAATTATCATGTGTCTTTTGGTCAGTTGTTTCTGGACCACGCAAATTCTCACAACATGGTCTAACGAGTACCTAAATAGCTCAAACCGCCGGCTTTTAGTGTCCTCCGAAACACGGTTGGAACCCACAGAATATTTTGTAAATAAAAATGTCCAGATGCTGTTGTCAGAAATCAAACCCAGGTCCTATAGCTTGGCAAGGCAATATAAATAAAACCTGCTGCATATCAGCATTCATGTTTTAAATAGAACCTACAGTTTAGATAACCTAAGTTATGCTAGTTTGATTTTGATAGCCTTTACTTTATCGATTGTAAAAGCAATATATTCTAGCGGTTTATAAAAATAAAATTGAAACCGAAGGTTTCCACCCTCGGTTTCAATTTTTACCTGATAATTTCTGATAGTAGATTGGTGGTTCCATTTTGTACCACATATGAACAGGTAAATATCGCCAACAAAAATTTTCAAAAAAGTTATTATTTCGGCTACTTCTTTTAGTAACACCAGGCAAACGGATCCTGAATCTTAAAGCGTGTGCTTCAACATTTCATTCAAAAAAGGATCAAGAAATTCTTCATATGGCAAAGAATTTACTTGGATTTTTAAGTATTCAGTGGAAAAGTAAAATAGTATATTATGCAATGAGCATTTAATGATAGCTATTAAGACACGAGCCGAAGGCGAGTATTGTAATAAATACGAGTGTCTTAATAGCCATTAAATGCGAGATGCATACACTATTTTTTCTACGACCTCATAATAAACATTATTTTTAGAACATTCCATTTCATAAATTGAGCCTAAATTTTTCCGTACATCTTTGCGAATTTAGCTGGTAATAAATTGTTCGTGGCTACTAAGGCTTGTTCCATAATTTCTGGAATCATATTTTACATTTCACTGTCATTATCCCTCATAAAAATTTTAACTACTTACTAGTAAATTGCAAAAGGTGCTAAAGTTAAAAAAAAAAAATTTAAACTTTAGCACCTTACAGTTCAAAAGTTAAGACATTTACGACATATGTTCATATGAAGTTTTTTTTATAAAAAGGAACCAAGAATAACCCCCTTGAATATTAGCTTGTTATTAAGAAACACCCTGTATATAGAGTTTCCAATAAAAAATAAAAAAGATGATACCCATTCTCTGCCCAACCTATGAAATAACTTGGTCAATTACAGCTGTATTACAAACTTTAACTTCCTATCTATAAATTGAAAAACTCCTAATGCCTGGTGTAAATAAATCTCACTGTAAATTGTACGATTATATGTACATAGGTACATATATAAAATGCTCAATGTATGTACGTAAATTATTGAGAAATTATGCTAGTAAATTGCAAATGTAATTACATTATACGGATTCATGTTGTTTACGCAAATTATTAAAAACGTAACAGTGGACTATTTGGAAGATAATGAAGTTAAGATACATTGTATTAAAAATTTAATCTGTAATACAAATCTAATATTAATAATTCATAAGTTTGCCGGTATTTTATGACTACACATAGTTATTATCTGCGTAAGTTATAAGTCATTTACTAATTAATTATCGAACGGGGCTTAAATCATCTCCATACGCCATAAAAAAAGCTATTAGAAAATTTTTAAATGTGAACAAGCAGACGATTACATCAATGTGCATCATCTAGAGAATTTCGTTTAACATATTATTATTACTAAGTTTCTATCTGTATAAAACTCAGTAGAATACAAAACAGCAAAAACGGAATAAAACAGAGGGCAACTTCAAGCATAGGAAATTATGAGCCTGCCATCGACATTAATTTATTCTTGCTGCTGTAATGTATATCCACGCAAATAAACACGCATTCGAGTCGAATAGATACAGCTATGAGTACCTGTAGAAAGAATCATCCAAGAACCCCATCAAAGGCTCTCACTGCCCCAGTCTGCAATGGTCTCAACCACTGAGCTGTATAACACTTGGTGGAAAAACTACCACCCAAGGGGTTCAGAATAAGGGTAAATGAATTGCTGATCGAAAGAAAATAATACTACAGAATTCAGGATGTTTTGAAAGTCTGCCTGTTGTAATAAGGATATGACTTGTTTCCTTCACTCATTTATCAATCGAGTTTTTTCTTCATTTGTATATTTATTTATCTTATATGGTTTATATATTCGTCGTTTGTCCTTACATTAATGTAGTGTTCTTTGCTATATACATTTTAATTTAAATCAACTTTATACGTTCTATGTTCAACATGACCTGTTCTCTAGATTTTAGGTTTTACAACTGACAAATGTAATAACTATCACAAGAATGTATGAATGATGAGATCTGTAATATTGTGATTGATTGATTCATGAGAAATATATTATTACTGCCTCGCTCATATTTTTGAAACATTGATAATTTAATATAAAGAAAAACACAGGAAAAACTCAGTAGTATTATTCACTAATCAGTAAATAAAAATCGAATTTGAAGAGAACGAAATAACGTAAGAACAAAAATCTTTACTGACAAACCTAAAGCCAGATGAAATCAAGTCGAAGCACGCGAAACTCATACAGTATTAGTTATTACTTTCTTATACGAAGTATGAGAAAGAATTGTGATGATTATTGAAAGTCCTGCTTTATGTAAATATATCTATGTGTGTGATCAGGATAACAGCCAAAGGGTTCAAGCCATCGAGTCAAACTTTATACTTGAGAGTATAACGCAACTTTCTTTAGGACTAGAATCATATATTTCCAATATTTAGGTAACAAGTTTAAACAAATTTCGGAATAATACAAGCTGTCAAAAGTGAATTCGTAAGTCGTATCACAAATAGGTCCTTAGTCTTATAACAAGAAACAGTTGCGAATATCTTCCTAGTTATGCGTTTTAAGTAAATATAAAGTATCCACAGCTTGATCTAAAAGAACTTTGGTGTTAAAAAGAAATCAAAATTCGGGACGGAAGAAAAGTTTTACTCTTATTGAAAATCAGATTTCTACAGATACCTCGCTACAACAACAACAGACAATGTAGAGAGATTGACATTAGTAACTTGGGTTCCATTTGGCGCACATGTGATTATTCAATTGCTGGCTTCAAATCCGAGTATCTTCTATACCTAAAATTGGCGGTTTGTCGTCCTGATGGTCTTTCGTTTGTCTGTTATATCTCCAAGGTTACCCCACAATCTTGATTGGCTATACCGTACTGGTGATGACCAACGAGTCTGAAATACGTGTCTTCGGTTGCACCACAGCGGAATTTCCCGTTAATTCTTTCTCCTATGTATTGTGTTTCCGCGCTGTCGTTTTTCTTTGAATTGATTTTATATACAGAATAATTTTATAATACCAAAACTAATATTCCTATAATAAACGAAACGATTAGTTTGAGATGTAAAGTTAGGAAGATTGGTAATATTTCAGGATTATAATAATTTAAAAGTAATTGGTGCTGTACCTGCGAGAAATCTAGCACTTTAATTAACATTACTCCATTCAACACAATGCTAATTAAAAAAACAGTATTATCATCTAATTTCTATTTACTTGCATTATAACTAATTTCAATAAATCCTAGTTCTTGTAATGAAATTTGATACATTCTTCAATTTGTGCGGACATTTTTCAATATATCAACAGCTTGGCTCGAGTGCTAGTCATACACGAAAACCACTCAACATATAAAAGTTAACATTCAAAGGTACCTACTCATAATTTTTCTTAATAACTAACTAGCCTATACATAGTATTTACCTACTACAAGATCACACTCCAAACATGATAGAAAATGAAGTTTGCACGTAAACAAGGTTAAAGGTCTGGGAGAATACATGCATACAAAATATGTTAATATAACAAACAGGATCTAATATGTTCATATCTCTTTTTTCTAAAAAAAAAAGTGCTTTAAACACACGCAAATAAGAAATAGCATTTTAATAATAAGGCATATTCTAAAATAAATTACCAGTAGCAGGAGTTATATTTAAATTAAATTCATATTCATCATTTTTATTTTCTTGATATGGAAAATTTAAATAAGATATGAATAAAAGTATTTCGTTATATTCGTTTATTTATATTATAGTCCTGTATTTACATATGGATACCGACAAAAATAACAAAGAAAGAAAATACATGTGGAACACCATCCGAGTAACAACCAAGAGAAAGAATATGTGACATTAAAATGAGAAAAGAGTTAGCGATACAACCAATAACAAGCAAAAAGATAAGCAAATATGTCCTACTAAAGCGAATCTCAAAAGAAGCAAAGGAAAACAGAGACAAGGGACAAAATATTAGTAAAAATACTAGATCAAAAGAGACTGGATTAACGCAGAAAAAAGTAGTTCGTAACAAGAAGAAGTGTATACATGGACATGGTTATTACATAAATGTGAAGATATAAAAAAAATTAAAAATCCGAAAGGCATTTGTTGTATTTAAGCATTTACTTACTTAATTCAAAAATTGAATTTCAAAAAAAATTATTTTTAGGTTTTCTCTTTACAGGCTCTTTAATATTAACGATAAAGAAATAAAAAATAGTTTTGTTTGAACCTAATCACTTTCTTTTCAACTTTTAACATTGAAAGCAGCAAATCAACAAGTTTGACTCGTCTTTGAAATATGCTTTCTATTATAACAAAAGCTGAATATTGTACTCGATAACTATAGATCCATTTGGCTAAGATATTTGAAGCAACATTTTCCCAATTTTTTTCCCTTCCTTATAAAGCTTTGTATGGATATGCTGAATGCATATTATTACATTGTCTAGAGAGTGATTTCTTTTATGGTCTGACTAATGTGTTGAACTTGAGCCTTATTATATTCTGTTGACAAACTACAGTGTTATGGTCTAAAAAGGATTGCATTTATGAATTTTTTGGGTTCATATTTATCTGACTATAGACAAATAGCAATAGAATTTTCAAAAGCATTAATATCTTATCCTCCTACAAGCAGTTTGGATCATTTGTATAACTACATAGTTTATTATTGATAGAGGAATTGTTATTTATCAGATCCTGTAAGAACTAGTACATAAAATTGGAGAGAGTATTTTCAATGTTGCTACCAAATTTGGTGATAAGGGTTCTTACTATTTATTAAGAACTACTACCATGGTGATTTAAAACTGGAATCTGGAACTGGATATACCACAAGATCAAAAATTACAGAAGACTAATGAGTTCCTAAATTTAGCAATAAGTGTAATAAAAGACAATTCATGAATGAATGAATCCCATCTTTCATTTCTTTAATAATGGTTTATTATTGTAACTTTATTGCCCTGTTGAATGAATAATGTGTGCCAATGACAAGTATTTGACTTACCGTAAGTTAATTAATATATTTGTTTGAAAATAAAGAATAAAGAATATTATTATTGTTTATATTTAAATATATACCGGGTGTATTATGAAAAACCTTTGGTGCTGTAACTTCCTTATATTTTACCTGATTTTGATGAATGATATGTCAAACTAAATCGTTTTTAAAACACTGTAACCCGTTATTAAAAATTTTTTTTTTTGACATTTCGTTTTTGACAGACAGCAGTTATTTTTTTTTTTTAAATTGTACTACATTTTTTTTTTACTTATTCTAATAAAGATTTATTTCCTGAAGACACCTCCATTAAATTGAGTGACAAATTTATTGTTATTAAAAAAAATTACGAAATTTACAGAAATCAAGCTATCATAGCTTTTAATGAATCAAATGTTCGAAATTGGACCCATTTTGTTCCAGACACATTTGACACCTCCTATTAACTATTATTAAGTCGCAAAGCAGCTACAGAATTTTTTCCGCATTCAAAATATACTTGAATCGCATCCACACATTCGCCATAAAATAAATTGAATTAAAAAAAACCTTCAATTCCTCGTTTTTTTTTTCATACAAGGGTATCATTGTTTACAGTTTCATATTCAGAAAAAAAAATATATTTGAATAAGTAAAAAAAAAAAATATAGTACAATTTAAAAAAACACAGTTTGCTGCCGTCTGTCAAAAACAAAGTGTCAAACAAAAATTCAAAGCGGATCACGTTACAGTGTTTTTAAAACGATTTAGTTCGACGTATAATTTATTACATTCGGATAAAAAATAAAAAAGTTACAGCACGAAAGGTTTTTCATAATACACCCGGTATAAACCATGGAGGCAATATAATTCTGATAGTGTATGGTATTTCTTTTTATCTTAAAACAAACTCTATTGATGTACGTAATTTCTAGTAAAAATAAAGATTTCTCAATGTTCGTTTCTATCTTGACTTTTCTATTGCATAATTGTTTTACCTGATGAAGCTCTAAATTAACTGCGAAAACTAGAAAGGTATTTCTAAATTTCTAGAAAATAGGAATAATTTTTTGTGTAACACAAAACCATTGTGAATAAACTATTAAACATAAAGTTTTCATAGATACGTTTTCAATATAAATGCAACGAATCAGTCTGGTGTGGTTCAAAACGTCCAAGACTATTTTTACCACTTAGGTACCATTAATAAATGTGAATAATGTTATATTTGTACGAGATAACAATCTAATAAATCTGACGAACATATCAGGACCTGTTTCAATATTATTCGGCAAGAGGAAATCAATTACCAATTTCATAGACAATTCAAGTCTAATTACGACCAGAGGGTTAAAATTAGAAAGTAACAAGAGTGATTGATTGCAACTGTGTCATTTCGTCTAAGGCAAGTCCATCAAGGAGAAAAGTTAATGTAGTGTAGTGTCAGTGAAAGTAAAGTTAATAAATAAATTTCATGGACGGATTCATCTCATTTCTTCTTCGTCTCCGCTTAGCTATACGAAGACCGCGCGCACTAATAATTCTCTATATTTTTTTTCGCAAATTAGAGGCATACTGTAACGGTATTTACCGTTAATGAAAGAAACATATGTGTGTTAGTACGGTAATTTGTTTTTGATGAAATTTACATTTGGAATATATATACGCATGTAAATATAAATGCTACATTAATCTTAAATCATTTCAGAATAACGAGTTTTAAAATACTAAAGACATACATATATATTTTTATATATCATACATGAATGGTATACCAAGTTTATGGATAATAGAAAAAGAAATCTATAAGAATAAAATTCAAATTATGCAGTTAGAAATTAAAATTAGAAAGGAAAACGACTTTCAATTTTTTTCTTTTAATATCAAGTGCCCGAAAATGGTGCAAAAGCTATATAGTGTGATTTAACAAGAACAGTATTAATGTAACTACTAAGATGTAAAGTCGTACTAAGGCAATCGAACCCAATCAACGACATCAAAACACGGATCAATAAAGCTTCAGCAATATCTGGGGAAAAAACCATATGAGCATTGACAGTAAGGTGCAGATATATAAATCTTGCATTAGACCGGTGCTAACCTATGGTATCAAGACTCGGGCAGACATAAACAAGACAAAGGGCATCCTGAGAACAGTAGAGATGAAAGAAAACCTTAAGAACCATCGCACGAAACAGCGATACAGGAGCGACTTGCAGGACATAGTCAGGTATGGAAGGAAAAGAAGGAGATATTGACGTGACCATGTAAATAGAATAGACCAAAACAGGTTGGCACGCATTGCTAAAGACCAACGAGAAGACGACCAGTGGGGAACCCACCTAAGAAATTGAAGGACAGCTGAAGTTCCACCTCACAGGATAACCAACCAAATTAAGACAGCCTTGGTCATTAACAGACCTCAAAAGTCTTCTTAAATAATAAGAAGAAGAAGTTTTAATCTGTTTAATTTCTCATCTTTATGTTGATCTATGAGGAACTAACTGAAATCTTCCCTTTAAGGAGGTGAAAGAAAAGAAGCAATCATGTACAGTTTTACTAGGACTAATTATATCCAATTACTTAATAATTTTTTCACGGTGTTAAGTTAAGAAATATCTATGACGTTATTTAGATCAAAAGCGCTAAATTTTGGATAGTATACACATGAAAACTGAATAAAAATAGATAGATTTGGAAAGAATATATTCACAAATAAAGCTAATAATTACATCTAAGATGTTTGGTTTGCAAACAAGTGTATAAAATGAAAATGCTTAAAGAAACAATATATATAAAACAGATGTTCAATAAAAATATGGAACGATGGAATAAGAGAAGAAGAATGAAAATCAAATAACTATTATAGAAAGCATATAATCAAATTCACGCAATACTCAACTCACCTGACATCTGTTGATATAAAGACATGAATCATGCTCCGCGCAACTAGTTTAACATTTACTCTCAGGGTAACCTTATATATAAAATTTGATGTATATGTGTATGTTCCCTATAGACTCCGAAACCACAAAACTGATTTTGGAAAACTCTAGCATAGTCTGAAGCGTGTTCCCTGTGAAGTTTGGTGCTGAACGAACTAAAAATAAAATCATTTCCATCATTTAATCTTATTGATATCGGATCACTGTGATTATTCCGTGGTTAGATTAGTTGTAACCCATAAAGTGACACTAATGATCTTATTTACATTGGACCACCTGTGACTATTCAGTGGTTAGATTAAAAGTATATGTATGTGTGTGTGTGTGTGTGTATGTTCCCTATAGACTCCGAAACCGCTGAACCTATTTTGAAGAGATTTTCAAGAAAACGCAAGCATAGTCTGGAGAGTGGTCCTGTGAAGTTTGGTGCCGATAAAAATTGTTTTTTTGGGCGTAGCAACGCGCGCCAGGTATCGTTAGTATAATATATAATTAATAAGATGTGATAAATAAGGTTTTCCATATCTTTCAAATACACTGCCTGCTTGTCGGGCACTATTTCTAAAGTGGTGTCAGATATTTCTGACAACTGAACACCAACAATTTAACCAAGGGTGTAAATTTATGTTAAATTTCTAATGACCACACCAAAACGCATTTCACTCATAATTTATATATTATACTGAAATTTCTTAATTGATTTAATGGTAAACGTAATAAATAGAAAAAGTCTATCATTCGCTGCTGACTTTTTACGATGAAAGTTAATTTGATTTTTATTGCATTTAATAGCAATAAGAGTTGCAATAATTATTTTAAACTTGTTTGAAAAAAGATCTAAAAAACTACCATAAACGACTGATATTTATAGTTACCTGTCACAGTATGTTAGTTGTATTTATATCGATAACATGTTAATTGATTTTTTATTTAAACCTAATAAATTTTGAAAAAACACAATACAAAAATAAAAATGCAGATAGTTTATTATCATCTATACATAGTTTTGTATAACTTTATAATAGTGGGCAATAGTGAAATATTACATTTTCTTTGACAATATTGATTAAGCTTCTATACATGTATACCATTTCGTTAACGATGCGTGGTGTATATAGTGGTGAAAGATTGCTAAAATCAATAAACAGCCACGCAATTAGTCTGATTTACATAATTTATTTTGACGTGTGCATGAATTTGTTAGTTATGAACGGTGGGATGACAAAAAATAAATTTGAATATCTGCAGTATATCCCAGGACGCTACAGTCATATCTGTAATCTTCATTCGTTATTTACAAGAGCGATCTTCTCGTGATATAGATTACGTTAGAGCATATATAAGAAAATATGCGAATGGAAGGGTCATTATTCATAAAATAAAAGCATGGAGGAAAACATGGGTTGTTTGTTGACTGTGTTGTATTGGAGGTCTACGAATTGTCCACAACAGGAAAAAGTCATCTTTTCTATTTGGTACCTACTAGGACGAAACAAAAGCAAATCGTTGCGCATACGAACATAGAAATCCTCAATTTGCATCATAAAACATATGAACTACAAAAGCAGTTGGTCTCTTAAATTTATGCCGTGAAGCCCCCGCCCAGAGGTAGAGTTAGCTGATGTTACATATTTAATACCATCATTTAGCAACTTTTAAGCCATACTGAATTAGAAGGAATGACGGCGTAAAAACTATAACAACATGATCAAAAATTGATCTTACATAATCCTGAAGCTCTCTTGCGGAGGTGAGCTAGGTTCGTTTTCTGCATGAATTTCGTCTCTTGGACTTCCATTACCAACCTTTCAGAAATGCCTCATCTCCTTCCATTTGATGCTTTGCTTTTTCATTACGTCTCAAATCATAGTTTTCTAGTCAATCTGTCCCTTCTTGTTAGTTTTGGCCACTTAGGTAAAATATTTTTGGAAATACTTTATTCAGAAAGTTTTGGATTTATCATACTAATAATCTTTCTTTCAGAACAAACTTTTCTTTGCAATCTTCTACGATGAAAAACTGTTGAACCCACGCTATTCCAGTGTTTGTGTTCTAATTTTCTTGTATGCAAAATTAAATTTTGTATAAAAATATTGATCTCTCATTAGCAGATAGAACCGTTTTGCTAAATATTACCATTGACATAAACAACAAATACGTATAGCATTAAAATAAACATGAGTTCGTTAATTTTTTGCCCATAATCCAAGGCTAAGAAGTGTTTGTAAGTGCGTAGTATTTTCAAGGCGTTCTAGTTGTTCTCTCTCTTAAAAACTCTTTTTCATTTACCCCATTTGACATACGTACTATTTTAATTTTTTATTTGCCCTTTTCAAATGTCTGTAGTTAACTTATATGGGCATTGCGATTCATTAATGTTCATGTTACTAAATGGGCGTCTTGCTTCATTTGTTCTAACTCCAAAATCCTTTTATAATCATAATATGATTATGCTTACATATAACTATAACATTGCCAATATGATAAAATAGCACTAACAACCCATAATTTCAAATTCATATTCTGTAAAGATTAGTTTAAGTCGATAATTTTCAAAATCATTGCTTAAAAAAATTGACAATTATGTTGAATCCAAGGAAGGGCAAAAAATTGTAACACGTAAAATTCACTAATATGCAAACGGGCTATTAGTAAATCAATTAGAGGACACATTATACAGTAAAAATGTCAATAAGGTCAAAGTTTTCTTCCAAAAAAAAAAGTTACCTAAATAGAAAGAAAAACTAGAACGATTAGAGAGTATGTGGCATAGTAAGAGGCATGTACTGAGTTCTGAGGGTATCGTCCTGTGTCGTCATAGTAATATATGTTTTTTACATAAACACAAATAATATTTAACATGTTTCGGAACTGCTGTAATACTCAGTATTATACATGGGCGAGATAGGGGAATACGGTTCAGTTTCATTTAGACTAGACCGACTCGTGTTTTGTCGGCTCTCGGGCACCGTATTACCTACCGGTTACCCCAAGAGGCGACAAAACACAAGTCGGTCTAGTCTGAAGGAAACTGAACTGTATCCGCTTATCTCGCCCATGTATACTCAGTATACTTTAGGTAATTTGCTGTTTCTTGGCGGGATTTACTAGTGATGACGTATCTCGTATGTTATTTTCAAAAGCATATCTTAATTCTTGTCTGGTTGAGATTGTTATATCTTTTGTATTCCACATCTTTCCTAGGTATGTACGAAATGCTATTATGCTTTTATCACAATAGTGACCGATACTCATGAACAAAGAAGTTGTAAACAACATCAGAAAACACATGCACGCATATTATGCACATGTATCTGTAGCTTTTGTATAATCAGACGGCATTTGAGTCCATGCAATTTAATAACGTTGATTAAAATTACAGAACACATTAATCATTCCATTACTTAGTAATCTGATAAACTGCCAATACTGAAATATCTACTTGTGTATATCTAATCCATCAATTCAAGTAAGCAATAACAATAAGTAAACAACCTGCATTCATCATAAATACCGACTTATTGAGATCTAGTCTAATGCATAAATAATTATTTTTTAATGGTAACCTACATTCCCTGACGTCTAGAACGTTGCGTATCTGCAATGTTACATACGTAAATGATTGTGTGCATATACGAATGAATATGTGCGTATTTTGTTCTCTTTTGGAACTGGCTAGATATTTTCTTTATAGTCCTGATATGTAAATACGTAATAATAAATATAAGATTGCTTCCATGGAGAATGTTACATATACATAAATACACACACACACACGCACAAATGCACGATGTATTATAATTTATACAAGGAAATTACTCAGCGCGAAAATATTCAGCAGGAAAATACCCACATTAATTTTAACATTTGCAATCGAACGGAGATTTAATATCCCTTTTTTCTTGTGTGTACGGATTTCGCCGCTGTGCATGCAGTAGCGAACGTTAACGTACGAAACCACTCTCGGGCGATTAATAACACCAAAGCGCAGAATATTTTATTGCATGCCACAGGAAAAGTTTTGAACTTATATGTTTATGTGTATTAATTACGTATTGGTATGGACGTTTTTCTTGGGAAACACGAACAAAACAAATGTCACGAATGGCACACTTTAGAGCGGTCGCGTAAACTACTTTTAAAAATGACTTACTTTTCAAAGTTGAATATACTAAGCGCGAATCCTGTAATTTAGTAGGCTCATGCATACTACTGATGAGCAAAAATGCAGACAACTTTAGAGTCCTGACAGGGAACAAATCGTAGTATGCACGAACAAGACAAGCGAGGCAATGCGTTCTGAAATATTCGTAAAAATTTTAAATGATTAAAGTTATGCCATCTTCGGCTATATAAAGTTTTTAAAAAAATATTTGGAATTATCGAATTTAGGCTTTATCTATAATAATGGAATTTGCAAATGTCGTTACCTTTCTCTACTTTGAAAACAAATTTTTGCTATTTCATACAAAATACTAACATACACTTCCTCGATTAAGGTCATATTTCCTCTGCTCTGGACTGAGTATATTTTGTCTCTTCATAAATTTTCACAACTCCCTCCTGTTGCTTACAAATCGCTACGAGTTCACTACTTTTAGTAACATTATATCATTTTTCCGCTGTCTCCTCATTTATCTTTGGATCTTCTGCATCGCATGGTCTCCATATACATATATATCCATATTCTATCTAATTCTCTGTAACTTTATGAAAAGAACGATATTCCCATGCTTCTGTATGACTTCCATTTCTGCATTCACGAGTGATAAAAAGCATGTCAATGTTTTTCATCACTAATCTTTAAATCTGATAAATCCTTTCTAAATGATGACTCAGGCTAGTTCGTCCTCGTCCTGCTACGTTCTATACCCCATCTTGATACATCTTCGGCGGTTGTCACAAATGTCTTCCACTTGCTCCAACTGCCTATTAAGCATTGCCAGTTTATCTACTTTTAGTGAAAATGTTTCACTTTCGCCTTTATCTCACCATTTCTCTTCAGGCTTCCATCTTCGTCTTATTTCTATGGATTTAATATTGCATTCAATCAGATATTTTATTTCTTTTTGTTCTCTAAGTACATAAAACGTCATTTGGTGCAATAAATTTGATTAAATTAAAGATGAAGATTCTTTATAACATTATGACCTTAATGAAATTCTCATGTTTTGGTACCTCTTATATCATCACATTCATTTTATGTATGGGTGGTCTGGTTTTTACACTATTTATTATCACTGGTCCCATTAAGTACCAAATAATGTCCTTTTCGAATATTTTGAGTTGCCTTCATTAAAATCATTTTATATATTCACTCAACATTTTAAATTTACCTCTTAGTAATATAGCATGCAACGCGTCCCTGCTGAATCTCTTTGTCGTTTGTTGTTACTATCGTCACCATAAGATTATTGAAATTTGACATACATACATATATATGTAGGATTTCACAAAAAAAAGACATCTTTGGATATTATAAACTAAACATGTCATTCAACGCTATCGTTATACAAACAGAACTTGTGTGTATAATGATAGCGTTGAAGGACATTCCTAAGTCACAGTTTTATATCTAAAAACATGAAAGTCACCATTTGTGGATGCGTGCTTTGGAAAACAACAAACTTTAAATACAGACCAAATTAAAATATTATTCCAACGGCAGCCAACAATATTTTTTGTCGTAAGAAGGCTTGGGGTTTAGAACTCGACGCGATGCGAGCCTTAGACAGAGACACGCGATCGGGGTCGTATCTTCCAGAGCGACGTACATAAAAGAAAATGAAAATGCAATAACATACAATCTTTATCTATATTATAAGAGTAAATATAATCAATTGAAAAAAGGCATCGTAATATCTGTCCATATATATGCTTGCTTCAAGATGCAGAAATTTAGGACGTCATCACCACAGAAGAATAGAGACTTTTGGTAAAAAAGGTCAGATTCAAGGTATTGAAAGTTGACAAGAAGACCAAGTTTTGAAAAACAAGTTACAGAGAATGTAAAAAGTGTTAGATTCCAATAAAAGAATTATATATTTGTACCAAACAAGTCAGGGTGGGACAAATAATTGCTTACTGCTTGATATGAGTAAGGTACCTTACAAATTTATATAGCAGTTAGTGTCGGCATTATAGGACACATCTAACATAGGCCTTAGTGATCTGCACCAAAATATTAAGCCATAACTTAACCGGCATTAAATAAGTAGGGTAAAGGCAGATAAGAGTACGCAGCGTATAAGAGTACGCATTGCATTTTACAAATTATACAACAATATATCACCATCTATGAATGCATGTGAGAAATCCTCAAACATATTGCTGTGACTCTTTCAAATTTACATATAAATGAAATAAATTTAGTTTACTTAATTAAGTCGTAACTGGGAGTCAAGCACGCATCCTAGTGCTAGGCCTTATGCTAGACTATGATACGGTGAACTTTCTGCTGAAAGGTAGGTTAAGCAAAACATTCTACATGTAACTAGCTCAGTTTGAAAATAAATAGTTCTCTCAGGGGCAGAAAATATGACTTGATTCTCCTTCTCTTTAATCATCTCCAGGTCAGGTAAAGAAATAAAATACAAAATAAATCTTAATATCTAATTTATTAAAATAAAATAATTCTAAATAAATTCAAAAGTTTTAATCTACAAATATTTACACATCCAAGATCAATATTCGGTCATAATTCAGATTTATACATCATAAACAATAAAATATTACGAGAAATAAAGAATAAATAAAATCATCATGTCGTGCTAGCTTATATCTAAAATGTGAACGTGATTATTATTATTAATATTTGTCATAGATACATGTAAACAATCAAAAATTAAAATAAATTAACCATGATGAATTGTACTGGAATATAAATAAAAATAAAATTTGTGCGGTCTACTACTTGTTAACAAAATATAGACATTAAGGAAGTGGCTTTGCCCTAATTAGTCCTGTCCGGCGCCTTTTCTCGCTCCCAACACAGTACCATCAGTAACAAATTCACACAGAAGAGTATCCCAAAGTTCCACCCTACGAGCATGTCATTTTCAGCTCGTCGGACGCAACCCGAACATAGATCATCATGTGCACACCCCTTAAGGAATATATATATATTTTAATTAAATAAATAAAGTGAAATAAAACAATGTCTCTGCGTATTCAATAAATTAACTCAGCCCTGATTAGTTCTGCCTGGTGCCTTTTCTCGCTCCCAAACGCAGTACCACCAAGACCAATTCGTGTATATCAAATTCACCAGGACTCCATGCTATGAATTAAATAATGACATAATTCATTTCACACATCCCTGATGTATTATTCAACACGTTAATATTGAACACCCAAATACAACAAAATATACTTAATTCTCATATCAAAAAGAAATAATATATATACATTAAAAGAAAATAAACTTTACCTTTTTCACGAAATTCCAATACAAAAACACCACTACAAATAAAAAATTTGGAGACGCCACTATACACACATTTATAACAAATATTGTTAATCACCTTAATTCTTCATACATCGTATTAAACTCTTCCATAATTTTCAATAAAAGATTTTATTCACTTAATATATATAACCTATATACACATAAACAAAATTATTAGTTTCAAATATCCTTTGTAGGATGAATAAATTTAAAAGAAAAATAAATTATACGGAAAAGAAAATGATTATGTTATTCAAAGTTATCATTACAAATGCTAGAAAGTTTTGTCATAACGTACGGCATAGTACCCTACATGCAAAACAAAACCCTCTAGAAAGAAGAAAATAAAATGAAATTAAATAAATTCAAACACCGAGTTCATAAAATAAAGGTATTTCATACATAGGTAGTTATTCGAATACATCTAAACATTTTAATGTAATGCGCGCAGCATGTTTAAAATAAAATTATTATAAGTGTAGAATCTTGTAAAAATTTTATAAGTATTGAAAATCTCAAAATTATTCTAAGTCCGGATTTTAAAATAATCCTATTAAAGAAGAGGGAGGAAGTGGTTTTCACCTACTTTTAGACTTGCTAATATTGCGGTTTTCACCAGCAATTGCCGAAATTTTTATCTGTCCGCGCTTTTATTCGTAAATTTCCTTACAAAAACGTACGGCAACTTTCGTTAAGCACGAATCCACCTCCAAAAATTGTGTATCGACGGTGCTGCCCTTATCGGACACTTGGAGAAACAGTGTATTAATAATTCTTTCGAAAGGTAAACAAACATGTGACTATAAATCCGTCTATATATTATGACTCAGCCGAGCACCTGATAAACAATACTTTTTACGCCGGTTGGTCCTTGCCAATGCCAGACGTGTTTGTGCGAGAAAACACCTGCTCGATCCTTTTTACGTAGCATTTAATACGTCTTAAAATTATAACCTTATAAAAGTTTATTAAGATTCTTTTATGTTTTACTTAAATAAAAATAAAGTTTTCATAAATTATTAATACAGTAAATATTTATACACATCATGGTGAAAATGAATAAAGTGAAAATTAATTTAAATAAAATCTTAAAGTGATCTTGATTATACTTATTTATTTACATATTATTATTTATTCAAGATCACTGCAATATGTCTGTAACAAGACAAATGCATTTTGAAGTATTGCGCATACAGTCGTTGCAGCAAGCAAAACATATTTTTGTGTATTGTGGATGTATGTTTGGGCCAGTGTGATTTAAGGAATAAATTTGTTATTTGCGGTACTAAGAAGCTTCCCAGTGCTTCATAGTATAATATAAAGTATTAGGTAAGTAATAAAGCCCATTATTTTAAGTGTTTATGTTGTAATAAGTAATCGTAACCTATTTTTCTTAATTGAAACCAATCTTACAAGAGTACGCACTTAAAAGTTTACAAGAGTACGCGCTGCGTGCTCTTGTAAAGCAAGTTGCTGGTTTATTTAAAACGGCATATTATAAAGTATCCAATCTCGACAAAGCAGTGCGGGCATTTGAAGCTACAGGAATCTGGCCTTACAATCCCGATCATTTTAGTGAAGAAGATTTTGCTCCTTCACTTGTAACTGACAGACCTTATAATCCATGTGAAGAAGTTCCTGAAGCTATAGAACTTGCTGGCGTTCCCATGGAATTAGATGAGATAGCTGAGGAGACTGAAGTCTTTGAAATTGATTTTCATGCGTCCACAGGATTGCCTGTAAATCCTGAACATGCAGAACAAATAATGACTTCAATTTTAACGGACACTAATGCTCCAGAGAAGACGAAGAAAACAATCGTGAAAATATTCTAGATTCTTATGAAAATAACCAAACCGCTGAATCGAAGCAAAATAAAGTCCCTGTAAAACCAGAAGATCTACGACCATATTCAAAATGTAGTCAAACGAAGTCAACCAGAAAACGTCGAAGTCAGAAATCAGAGATATTAACTAGCACACCGTTAAAGGATGAACTAGAAGCAAAGCAATCCGAATTGACAAAAAAGGTGAAAAAAAAAATTGGTGTAGGCAATTCAGCAAAGTCTGCAGCTAAAATCACCAAGCAAACAAAAACAGTAAAAGCATGTACATCAAAAATAAATACAAACGTCAAAGAAAGAAACAGCAGGACGAAGCCATCAAAGGCCGAAGAATGTAAAAGAAATAAAAATGAAACAGAAGAAATATTATGTCCATCTTGTGATGCATTGTATACTGATCCACCATCTGAGGACTGGATACAGTGTTCTAAGTGTAATAAGTGGTGGCATGAGAAATGCACATCTTATGAAGCAGGAAATTTCATATGCGAACAATGTTAATCTAATATCGCGTACTCTTATAATAACTTATGCGTACTCTTATAACGACGTCTTACAAGAGTACGCAATTGTAAAAATTTTGAAAACTATTTTTGTTTCAATTGTAATAACACTAAATTGTCTTAAGTATAAATAAATTCTTCCAAAATTAACGCAGGCTTTCATTAGTTTCAAAGATTTTGTTGTTTTCAGTTTAATAGAAGAAATACACAAGAAAGTTCACTAAGTGCGTACTCTTGTACGTCATTACCCTATGTATTAACTCAATACAAAACTAAGTCTAATTACCATGCATAAGATGCTGAAAAAACCTCAGCTCACATGCAAAAACTTTCGAAATGAAAGCGCTAGGAACCCAAAATGTTTACACACTTTTGAACCACCAAAAACGAATACTTAAGGGTCCTCGCTAGTGGATCTGTCAACAATGGCAAAATAGCAAATTTTAGATGCCAGATATTTTTGTTGATTTTAAAGATGGAGAAAACCTTTCAACGTCAACTTATGAAGAATTTAGTAATCTACCCGGCCGAAGAATCAAATTTAGAAAAAAATTATCGGAATACAGAAAATTAATTAATATGTCAAAATATTAAAAACCAGTTTTCTCAAAAATCCTTCGGAGGAGATTTGTTTGCTTGGGTTCACATTATAAATTGAATAGAAAGCTACCCGGCTGTGCACTTATTTTTCGTTCAACTATTCTTTACTTTGTTTAAAATGAATATAAAATAAATTAAAATTAGGCAACCCACATTACAATGAATTGTTATTCTGCTATATATATTTCCCGCGGTTACAAATGTGTAAATATTTGGTCATAAATGAATTTTTATTCGCTTAGATATTGAGTTATTATTTCAAATATTTATTATATATTCCCTATGTGTAATAAGTACTCGGACATCCTTGGCTTATTAAATTATGTGTTATGCAATCAATATTACATTTCCCATGCACTAGCGAAGACCCTTAAGGAAAATCTGTTCTGAACGTGATGTTACTAAGCAGCAGCAAAGAACATATTGGAACGTTGACGCCAGTAAATGTCAACGGACGTCCTATAAGAATAAATAAAAATAAAAGCCGCATTAAACAGACGTCCCTAATCGTTGGAGATCACTACCTCAAGAGGACAATAGACAGTTGGAAATAAATATGTCAAGAGGTCCATTGTCGATTACTAATGCAGCAAGCAATTGCTTAAAAACAGTACAAGCAACTAAGGAATAATAGAAGTGTTTATATTTTAAAGAAAAAGGCACAATGATTATTTGGCGTTCTCAATTTCTTTATGGTTAAACCTAGAAAGCAATAAAAAATTCAATTAGGTGTTTTCATGACCGTTCAGTTGTTGTCTATAAAATACTACATTGGCATTAGTCCTCTTCTTCTAGGTTGATTCGTTGCTATTTGAGCACACTATATTGTATGACGTCTATTACAAACATATTTTGAAAGAAAACCTAATTCAAGGTTTTAAAATATAATCAAACTTTTAGATTTTTTGATTAACTACTGGAATGCTTACAAACATCTAACGACTACAATAAACTAAAAATATTAACGGTAGAAATTCCACTTCCATATTTCTATATTTCTATATATTAGTAATGCGACCATATGAACACATTATATGTATACTGCGAACAGAATGAAAATTTACGTGATATATCGATGCTTAAGCGTTATGGATTGGGTAGCATTAAGTAAATGTTCTAGTACTTACGTATAATGAAATATCTATATCGATAATAATTCATAAGCTCTATTTAATGATAGCAGACGTATGTACAAGAATGAACGATAAAGCGCATAACTGATTCTATGTAATTCATACTTTGTTATGATCGTTCTTGGCAGTCTAAAAAATAATTGAAGAAGATTTCGTTACAAATATATCAAATCGTCTGAAGTATTACATAGACAATGCACATAATACATACTATTTTAGGCGCAAATTTTTTTTAGTAATACCCACTTATATATATTTTCATTTTTTTTCATTCTTCGCACGTGAAAAAAGATATTCGCCAAAATAAACTACGGAAATGCCCAGAGACTTGAAATGCGCAAAGACTTAGATTTAGGATAAAATATTATGGACTTTAACAAAACTCTAAGATCCAGATAAATCTTAACGGAATTAACTGCGATCATTATTGTGTCGGAGAAATTAACAAGCAAATCGAAATAAATCGCAGAATTGTCAAGCAATGCTGATGGCACTACACTCAGCAGCAGATAAATTTAAAACTTGCATGGGATTATGTGTGTCTTTAATAAACTGGTAGTCCCAAGAAAGTGAGCAAAGACCGGATTTTGGAGCATGAAGACCACCATCGTAATGAGAAATCTTCTTGGATCAAGAAACTTTGTCAATGCCACTAAAGGCCAATATTAAAAGAACCATAATAATGTGGGATGAAAATCAATTTCGAACGAGGTGGATACACTCCTTGGTCCAGAGAAAAGCAAAGCAGTTCCTTAGGAAACGATTGCCAAACTTTGACCAAAATTACTTTGCAAGAACAGAAGATCAGTCAAAATGATAGCAAGTCCATTAACAGGGCATTGCACGTGGAACAAACCAGTAAATAACATGGGGTTGACAGAAGAATTCCTATGTAGATTCTATTAAGGAAAATAGGTAACCGCAATTCACATATTTTGATATTATGAAGTCCGGTCAAGAATGCTACTAATCGGAAGCGAGATTATATACATAAGCTTTGCAAGATCTACTCAAAATAATAAAACTAGAGAATGTCATTCAAGGGAAAATGAGAACCACAGTGGATTTAGAGAAATCTCGTTAGAATAAGCAGCATCGGCCAAGGAGTCTAATCAACTTATTTGTTTAACAAACCTTTTAGTACTAATGCTAATTAAATTAAAGTGAAATCATCGCAAATAAAATATGTTTTAAAATTCCAATTAACGTAGAACTTGAACAGTGCTGGTAATTTCTTAAGCTCAAAAGTTATTGTGTAATTTTTTTGCTTTTTTCTTCTTGATTATTTATTAATGGCATTGCATGTGCTTTGGTGCAAGCACAAGTGCTTACTGGTGTTAGCAGCCACAGAGGCATACTCTTAAAAAATAAATTAATTGCTAGCGCCTACAAATTATCAAATAATAAGAAAAACTGAGCTATTCTCTAGTGTGTATGTTTTATCTTTAAGATATACATTCGTATCGTTTGTCGTTTTCCTATTAAGCTTTATCTTTGTGATAGTGTAAAATAAATATATTATCATTATGATTATAACTGCCATATTTTCGTTGTATCTGATATTATGTCAGTATCGATTAACATTCGCTATTCTGATTATATTCTAATAGTATATACATAGGGCACCGGCAAATCAATTGGCCTATATACATAGTTTACAGAATCTGAATTTAATATTAATTTTAAATGAACTGTGAAAACGTATGTATTACGTGTAAGAATTGAATGCATATAAAAACGTAGTTTTCCCGTAATTTCCTGAAAATTCTACGCGCCGTCACATATCTAGTTAATAAAATACAAATTGCGGAATAATTAATAACATAAAAAATATAGTATTCGCCACATCGACAGAGAAAACTATATATTATACCTCCAGAGAATCGATTCTCGGACGATAGCCATGCAAAAACGTCATTGATCTTATCAAGGAACGGCGCAATCTATTTGTCATTAACGTTTCATCGCCGCTTGAAGCGAACTCCTGGCAGTCGTCTTTTCATTTTTATCGAATGTGTTGTTTCCTCGTTTTTTTTTGTATTCCTTCCTGTTTCCACTTCATTTTAGATATTCATAATTACCCACATAAAATCGAGACCCCATAGCATGACTACCACACAACATATCGCAGTGAATACATGCATACTTGTCCACAACGTGTGTATTTGTATATGTGAAGACTGGAAATCTAGTGGTAGTGCAGGTACAGTATATACAACTCGAATTGATTTTCATTTCTTTCAAGTATAAATTATTATGTTTGGTGGCATGAATATTAAATGAGATGTAATTCTACACTTTCAACCAAAAGTCCTAGCCACAAAAGTGAAGTTAGGAGAAATGATAAATATCAGTTACATTAAAGACTGGATAATGCGGAAATTTTTTTCTGACATGCAGAATTGAGCATGCTTTTGAGCTTACCTTCGCATATCTTTCAAGTTATATAGAAAATAGAGAAATATAACTTTAAAAACTAAGTAGAAATGGTTTAAATGAGTAATAATATAGTTTTTATTGGATGTGCATGAAATTATAATGTGGTTAGTAATTGTATGCATATAATATAAAAATTACTTTTATTTCTGTGTTGTATTAGGTTTCAATAAACCTTGAAAAAGGCAATAATAATTGTCGAAACGTAGAAAAAAATGGTGTAATTGTATTTATTATTCCCGCTATATCCCAAAGAAAATTTTTTTGAATTATTAACAAATTAAGGCCAGGACAGAAAAATATTTTAAATTTGTAATTGTATGTATATATATACAGGGTATCCGGGAAAATGTGGGAAATCTCTTGGATGCAGATAGAACATGAACAAATAAGATGACAAGTCCCTATAAAGAAAATTCCTACATGTCCCTCCTACGGAGATATGCGTCCGTGAAAGGATGCCGCTGAAAATCGGTTTTTATTGAATTTCTTTTAAAGTAATTAATATAAATACAAACGCAGTGTTATGTCCGGAGACACCCTAACGCAATTATTGAAAAACTTCATAAGAGGGTTCAACATGGGCTCCATGAAGTCTGATACACTCGCGGGCACGACGAATTTAGGACTGTTGTACCCGCAACAATAACCCGCCCTGTTCTTTATCACATCACAATGAAACGCGATTCTCTGAAGAAGTTCCTTCCTAGTGTCGACCGGAGTTGAATACAGTTTATTTTTGAGGTGTCCCCACAGGTAAAAATCCAACGGCGTTAAGTCAGGAGATCGAGGAGGCCAGGCAATTGGTCCTCCTCTACCTATCCAACGGTTTGGATAGACGTTATTCAGGTGCTCCCGCACACGAACGCTGAAATGAGGTGGTGCCCCATCGTGCATGAAGTACATGTTTCGGCGGATTTCAAGTGGTAAATGCTCTATTAAATCTCGAAGAGCGTTCCGAAGGAACTACAAATAAAGTTGTCCATTTAATCGTTCTGGCAAAACGAATGGTCCAATCAAAAAATTGTCAATGATTCCTGCCCAAATATTAAGTGCTTGGAATTGATGATCGAGGAGGCCAGGCAATTGGTCCTCCTCTACCTATCCAACGGTTTGGATAGATGTTATTCAGGTGTTCCCGCACACGAACGGTGAAATGAGGTGGTGCCCCATCGTGCATGAAGTACATGTTTCGGTGAGTTTCAAGTGGTAAGTGCTCTATTAAATCTCGAAAAGCGTTCTGAAGGGACTCCAAATAAAGTTGTCCATTCAATCGTTCTGGCAAAACGAATGGTTCAATCAAAAAATTGTCAATGATTCCTGCCCAAATATTAAGTAATTGGAATTGATGATCGAGGAGGCCAGGCAATTGGTTCCGCTCTACCTATCCAACGGTTTGAATAGACGTTATTCAGATGCTCCCGCACAGGAACGCTGAAATGAGGTGGTGCTCCATCGTCCATGAAGTAAGTGCTCTATTAAATCTCGAAAAGCGTTCTGAAGGCACTCCAAATAAATTTGTCCATTCAATTGTTCTGGCAAAACGAATGGTCCAATCACAAAATTGTCAATGATTCCTGTCCAAATATTAAGTGATTGGAACTGATGTTGATAATGCGAAACCATAGTGGCATGAGGATTTTCATCAGCCCATACAATGCGTATTGTGTAAATTGGTCATACCATTTTTGGTAAATCTTGCTTCATCCGTGAAAAGAATAATGCTTATGATATTAACATTATTACGTTGCTCATCCAATACCCAGTTTGCAAACTGCATTCCACGAGGAAAATCTTCAGAAATGAGTTCATGTATTTTTGGCAAATGATATGGATATAACACGTGTTCGTGAAGAACTTCACGTACTATTGTTTTCGATTTAAAATACGTTCCTCTAATCGCGGCATACGTACGGTTCTTCTCACACCAGCATCAGTACTACTTTTTCCAAACTTTCCTAACATTATGAAGATAGTCAATAATATTAACTGGAATCGCCCACCATTCTCACTTAGACGTTGGTCAACTCGTTTAAATGGCTTATGGTTTGGTATAGAGCACGATTAGGAAATCTTTCGTGATATAATCTTCTGGCTTCTAAAGCATTGCAAGACGCAAGACCATACATCAGATGCATATCTGCTGCATACTCAGTAAACGTGTATTCTATACTTCGAATAAATTCAATGTGTCAACGATGTGATGACAAGTTCTAAAATGCCGGATATTATATTTATTTCGTACCATAGTAACGTTTGCAACAGCAATAGGTCTTTTTGGTGCTGATAAAAACTAAAACGGACATTTTTTGCAAACTTTTTCTCGTAAACGGCTCATTTTAACGACAATAAGCAAGAGTACCTTTTTTAAAATCTATGGTTCAAGCTATCCAGTTTAATAATTTTAAAGCTAATTATGTTTCAAGGACACTATTTTAAGAGGTCCTTACTAGTGTCCATCACATTAATTTTTTATTAAATTATATTAATTACTTTAAAAGAAATTCAATAAAAACCGTTTTGCAGCGGCGTCCTTCACGGACGCATATCTCCGTAGGAAAAATTTTTATAGGAACTTATCTTATTTGTTCATGTTCTATCTCCATCAAAGAGATTTCCCACATTTTCCCGGACAGCCTGTATATATATGTTCTCTTCGAGGTTCCCGCCGGTAGTAATATATGCTGTCACTGGATTCCGGATTTTCTTCCGCGTTACCACTGCTTGGTCTTTCAAAAGACCGGTGCTGGTATCTTGACGACGTTTCGGCAAAATCACACTTGCCATCTTCAGGTCTGCGATAAGTGTCTGCTTCTGCTTCTTGTTATTCGTAAACTAACAGTAGCATCATAGAAAACGTTAGAGTATTTAATTTTGTGAGGTGTTTCAAATTTTATTGAAGCTATAATCGAAAATAATACTACGAGTATATCATAATGTGATTAGTCATATTTTACTTACTACACAAGAAATTCAAATACTATGAAGTAAAAGCAATTTATTGTGAATTAGTAATTAGTGTTTAGTAAAATCTTGTTAAAAGGTCAACTAACTGCTTTCTCAAACAGATGAAACCAGATCACGTCTGCAAATAATCCAAAAAGGTGGAATACGTGATATACATGATTATAAACTCCACCCAGCTTGTGTAAGACTATCTCGTTCCTTATATTTTAACACTTTGCCGTCTGGGCGGAGTTTACAACCCTGTATGACGTAGCATTGTAATTTTAAATTATATGATTTAATCATAACCAAATAAATTCTTTTGTTTTATAGGGCAATTTAGGACGTGATGACATAAAATGTCTCTATCTTTCCGAAAGGTACCTGAACGAGCTAATCTTTATACAAACTATCATTCTACCAAGCTTACCAAATTGGAAATTGTAGGTAACATGTGACACCTATAGTGTATTCCGAGAGGCGAAAGGCTAAACTCAAGCAAATATGTATACTACAAATGAGTGAAGATTAACACAAAACTGAATTCTGCATTCGAAATGCATCAACAAATGATCCAAATAGGGCGCTAACAGACCAGGGTTAGTAGAATGACAGTTAATTTAAAGGTTGCCTAATCTAAGCAATTTGGGTAATAAAAAGAGGCTTGGGTTATGGTAGCACTTTAGATCATAAACATAGCCTATACAAAAATATGATTTTATTGGGTTATGATACAAATCTTATAATTTTACTGTACAGTACTACGTCACAAATAGTAATATATATCCCATATAATAATGTATCAAATATAGAAAACCAGGCAGTCTTCGATAAGGTCTCATTCTTCCATCATTGCCAATACACACAATGTTGTTTACACCATATTTTAGGAAGTCAAATGTAAAACTAATAGGGTATTCGAAGCCCAAAAGGTGATCTCAAGCAAATATGTGTACTACAAACTACAATTACAAATTTCAATGAAATATTTCTTCGCAAATATATAATGTAAATGGTTATGCACAATTAGCAGTTTTGGCTCGATGTAAATCAATCAATAAAATAAAAGAAGGGCTACTGAAACTTTGAAAGGGAAGTGTACCGGTCTTGATATTTTTAAAGAATTTGATATTGCATTTAGGGAAATGGATATTGACCTACAGAAAATTGATTTCTGTAGCTACAGATGGTGCACCCAATATGGTGAAGTGATATTGGTTTTATCCAGTATCTTTAGCAAAATATTACACATTCTCTGATTGAATTTCATTGTATAATTCACCAGCAAGTTCTATGTCCAAAACAAGCCGTAAAATTTTTTTCCAGTATAATGCCAGTCGTAATAAAAGTCATCAACTTTATAGACGCAAGAGGTGTTAATAAACGTCAATATGCACAATTATTAGAGAAAATTGAGTGCCAGTATTCAGGGATATACCACAATGTCCGATGGCTCTGTTGCGGTCAAGTTCTTAATCGGTTTGTCATTTTATTAGAAGCTCTTTTTGAATGGAAAAAACAATAGTTATGACAAATTTTCAAATATACAGTATGTCCACGGATCGAGTTCCAAAGAGGAAAAACTTTTTTATTTTGCATTTTACAAGAAAAATGTATTCTTGATAAAAGTTTTTGCATGTCTCGAAACGGCCAAGTCAGTTTTAACCTTTTCAAAATTTCTTTTAGTTTAAGATAAAAATCGAAAAATTGGTCGTTTTATTTGAAAATTTTTTCATAAACTCAAAAACAAAAATGATATAACTAATAACTATTTTACTCAATCCATTCACCGCCCTTTTCAACGCACAATTCTAGCCGTCGGCGCAATTCTCTATAACTTCTTCGAATTTCTTCGAGAGTTAAAGACGTCACAGCGTCTCTAATCCTCTCCTTTAAATCTTCTACGTTCGGAGGAAGATTATTTGCATAAACTATTTGCTTCAAACGACCCCAAAGATAAAAATCAGCCATTGTTAAATCAGGGCTCCTTGGTGGCCATATCACGGGACCATTTCGACCTATCCAATTCTGTCCAAATTGCTGATTTAACCATTCAACAACAATCCTAGCATAATGAGCCGGACAACCATCTTGTTGGAAATAACACCTTGCGAGGTAATTAATCGGTAGATCGTCCAAACGTTGCAGCATATCCAAGTACGTATGCTGATTGACAGTATTATCAAAAAAATATGGTCCAATGATACCATGGTAAGAAATTGCACACCACACATTAACTTTTGCCGAATATTGTCGATTGTGAGGCATGCGAAAATTCGGATTGTATTATAATCGCTCCAATATCTCACATGTTGAGATGCAACAGTACCATTAGTAGAAAACGTGGCCTCATCAGAAAAAATAATATTTCGGTAAAAGTATTGATTATCCATAATTTGAGCGCCCATCCACAGACAAAAATACAAACGTTTCGCAGGATCTCCGGGTTCTAATGCATGATTAAAAATGGGCTTGTAGGGATGGAACTTCCTTTGTTTCAAAATCTTTTGAATGAGCGATTTACTAATTCCCAGATGGACTGATCTGCGCCGCAAAGAAAGTTTGGGATAGTTCCGTACTGAATCCATTACAAGAAGAGTGGCGGCGTCGTCATCATCGCGTGCTATATTTTTTTTCTTTACATCCAGTATGGAACCAGTGGATAGGAATTTTTTGACCAATGCTCGTGCACCTCTATTTGAGATGTAAATATCCGGAAACTTTTGATTAAATTCTTCGACAACTAGACGGATCGCTTTATTACCTTTGCCATAGCATTGAATTAGGTAAATTCGTTGGTCTTTTGACAACATTTTCAACTATTATGGTTGATTTTTCTAACTGACAGTTAATTAGATAATTAAATATGGATAATTACCATGACAACGCAACTTAATTTCTGGGACTTTAAAAAAATTTCAAATAAAACGACCAATTTTTCGATTTTTATCTTAAACTAAAAGAAATTTTGAAAAGGTTAAAACTGATTTGGCCGTTTCGAGACATGCAAAAACTTTTATCAAGAATACATTTTTCTTGTAAAATGCAAAATAAAAAAGTTTTTCCTCTTTGGAACTCGATCCGTGGACATACTATTTGGAAAACACATTTCAATTTATTTTATATCCATACAAAACGGAATTTCAAACGATGAAGTTAATCGAATTTATGTAGCTGGATATCCCTGATCTAGAAATGGAATTAGTCGATTTAAAAGTAAACGGAACAGCAGTTGTGGAAAAATAAATTTCAAAACTTGATTTCCGAAGTGGAAGAAAAAATATCTCGAAGTAGTGCGGATAATAATGATCCCAGATTAAATAATTAAAATATTATATTAAATGTATGGTATTCTTTACCAAACAATTTTTTATATATGAAGAAATTTACTAATGCTGTATTAACGATGTTTGGGTCCACACATTCGTGTGAAAAATTGTTTTCATCAATGAAATTATGTTAAATCTACCAATAGAAATAAACTTGGAAATGACTTGGACTGCAAAATGCTTAAAACTAATGAATACGAAATAAAAAAAACTAGTTTTTGACTATACTCCCTCCCCCCTTCATGTGACGCCACTGACTTAGTAACCCACGACCTAGTACTAAAAAAAATAATGAAACAAATTTGACCCATTTCTCAAAAAGCTTCGCTATCACTGGTATAGGTCTTTACTCGCTACCAGTGGTAGAGATAAGGGATTTTGTTAGAGTGGGATATATAGATACCTCTGGCGTTTTAATAATTAACTCTGATGTCAGATATGATAATTATGCTTTTGCTGTGAAGATTGTCGAATAAGCCTTTTTAAACGACGAGTTATTCTGTTCTCAACATATGCGATATTTTCTGCCATCTGTTTCGTTTCACGGAATTTCAAGGTACTTGAAAATCATTTGCCGCAAATTGTCATATGTTAAATATTGCAAAATTTGGAAATTCTGACTAAAAATTCTATTTTCTAGTTTTACACCACTTGAAATGTGTAGGTAAATATGGACTTGTACCTTACTATTTTTGGAGTCCAACCAACACATTACTTATAGTGGTTGTTGTATTTTCTTTGGCAGTACAAATAAATTTTTTTAAAGAATTAAATGTATTCATTCGGTATATGATATGTATACTTCTTGACCTCTTGAGTTTCATCATGTGTTATTACAATCAATTGAATAAATTAAAATTGTAATTAGTTTTTAAAAAATCGTTGAAAATGATATGTGACAGGACAGTGGAGTGATATTAATTATCAACATTATCTAACAAAATGAACATTTGTATTATTCTCTGCCAGTAGCATCCTAACATACTAAAGATCATATGTTCTTATATAGACAATTACATTTTGTATGAAACTTTAGCGACTGTGTACGTGAACAATGCAACAAAGATAAATGGTATGGCACCGCAAAACGCATTCTTTAACTATGTATAAACTGCCCCGACTGTCTGAACGTGCTTGTCGCTGAATGTACTAACCATAGTCGTCTGTGAACGACGACGTTTCCTTTTCATACTGACTGTACAGTACCGCCCATATTGCTTGCATAACCTCACGAGTTGGAAGAGAAAAGAATAATTCCGTAACGCCCATTGGACATGTATACCTCACATCGATTTGTTCACAGGCAAAAATGCACTTTAAAATCGTCGTACTTTGAGCTCAGATTGGTGTGAAATCTCTTATGCACGCACCACTTCGGTTTGCGTTTACATTTCGATGTTTTGAAATTGCTTTTGGGCAAACGGCGGCACACAGAGAGGTACCCGAAGAACTAAAGAACAAAACGTCCGACACAACAGAAACAACAACAACAACGAGGACGTGGAACGGAACGGCGTACAAGAAAGTATGTGTACACGTATACAGAAGAAGAAGAACTAGTCGCGCGTTATAACGAAAGAAGGATTTCGTTTTGAAATATTCGGAACGCAAAAATTCAAGAGCGGTAACCGAACGTACACATAAAACAATGCCCCATCAAAATTTCTGCGACGGTTTCGCAGCGAGAGGACGAAAGAGAAATGAAGACTAAGAAATGCGCGCAGACTGTGGAAAAAAGGAAGGTAACCTCTCCAACTGATCACGTACAAAGTTACAACATTGTGCAACGTTCTAAGAAAACGTTGAGAAAATTAAAAACTGAAATTCTAGTCGGCTCTCATACATTGCTGGCAAGCTTTCGCCTCTTAAGCATCAACGGGATTTTTATAATAAATTTTAACTTCAACGAAAGTCTTCTTAAAAGACCGCTAACTGTTGGAAGAGTTTCCGTGCAGTGAAAAGAAGATTTACGTTATTTTTATGTCCTATGCGTGATACTAAAGAACAAAATATATATGCTGCAATCGTTAATAGTAACAAATATCAAAAAAAAACTTGTAATGTCGGAATAATATACTGCCTAGCAAAAAAAACTACCCCAAGAATATTTAATAAAATTATAATAGAAATTGCCTGTTAATACACACATTTTTAACTCTTTTGAAAATATAGCAAACAAATAGTTTTTACGGTATTAGAGGCGTAGTGTCTGAATGGTTTGCTTCGTATTTGTCAGAGCGAACACAGTGCGTTAGGATATCACACAGGAAAGATAACTTGACAAGAAATTTTTATTCCTCCGTTTCGCCTGTGGGCCTCGGTGTGCCACAGGGGTCTGTTCTTGGCCCAATATTGTTTTTACTTTTTATTAATGACCTTGTGACATGCGTTGATGCTCCACTGTACATTTATGCTGACGATACTACTGCGTTGGTTTCGGGATCTGACCCTGTGAGCGTGCGTGATAGGGCCGCTGCGGTCCTTGGGCGACTCTGTTACTGGTTTCAGAGTAATAAGTTGTTTATGAATCTTTCAAAGACACACTTTGTGATTTTTCATACAGCGCAGTCCAGGGGAGGCTTTGACTTGGATCTTGCTTACCTGGATACTGGCATTAGTCATCAGTCTAGCGTTAGTTTTCTTGGCGTGACGCTTGATGAATGCTTGGATTGGAGGATTCATTGTGATAAGCTGATTTCCAGTATTCATTCCTCATGTTATCAAATTCGAGTACTGAGGCATACATTGCATGCTACAGACCTGGTCAGGTTTTATTACGGGCAGGTTTTCTCTCGCATGGCATACGGAGTCATCCTATGGGGATCATCTCAGTATGCCTATCAAGTATTTCTTGCGCAGAAGCGCGTAATTCGTTCTATTGCTGGTATTCATTCGACTACATCTTGCAGGCCATATTTCAGGCAATACAGCATTTTGCCTTTGCCTAGTGTATATATTCTAGAACTTTTGGTGTATATTTTTAGAAATAAAAACGATTTTAGAAAAAACTATGAAATACACGCGTACAATACTAGGCGAAGAAATGATTTCAGGTTGCCGAACAATAGATTGAATATAGCAGAGAGGTCGCCGGTGTCCATGGGGCTACAACTATTTAACAGGTTACCCGATGAATTGCATGTTTTAGAAAGTGCCCAAAAATTTAAACGGAAGCTGCGCCAGCTTCTGCAAATTAATTGCATTTATTCGGTGCAAGAGTTTATTGATGTTACTGATCGGTGATACTTCTGGATGAGTTCACGCATGATAACTCTATATATGTATATAATTTGTTATTTACTTTTTTATTTATTTAGTTGTATGTATTTATTTGTTTTGTGTATTTCTGTTTTTTACAACACATATTTTTGTAACATGACGTGTCCAACACATTTTTGTAAAATTTTATGGACCAATAAATTATTCTATTCTATTCTATTCAATAACACATACATTCGTTCAGATTTATAACTTATTTGCAATAGTGAGTGTTGTTCCGGTCGTACAGCGCTTCGACCTCTTAGATTCAGTAAGACTACCACTAAGTGTTCTGATAAAGTGATACCAGATATAATTAATGATATAAAATTAATGACAGGACTATAACATTAAATTCCTCTGTTTGAAAATAATTTGTAACAACTTTCTACACATATAGCCCATCAAGAAAGAGTCAGGTTTATAGAGCAATAATATCTTCATTATAACTCACATATGTTAATGAACAGCTCGGATTGCCAAATTGTTTCATATGCTCTAATACACTAATAATAATAATAATTGTTCGATGTCAATTCACATAAGACAATGTGTGGATTGACATTGACGAATAGTCAAAAATAATGCAATTGCACTTTCTGTGAATATATAATTCAGAATAAATCTAACAAACTACGTGATTTGTTTCCGCACTTCTTTAGTATATACATTCCACCATCTCTTATTCCACATATTCCTCCTTACATGGCTTCAAGACATTATACCTCATTATACCTCATGTGTTCTACCTCAGAATTTGAAGGATAAACGTAGGAGCACCTTCAGATATTGACTGAACAGTAATCTTGTTTACCGGGTGGCCAACTAAGAATGGCCGCCGGCTATATCTCAGAAACCAGTAGTCATATTGCTTCCGGGTAAAAAAATTTCAAGTAAAAGTGCCCAAGAGAAATGCTGGAAATTATTTTGGAGTTTGTAAAATGTCCGCAGGGGGGCGTAACAGTCAGGATCAATGTTAAAATTTAGAATTTCTTCATATTTTTACTAATTAAGGGGTATTGAAAATTTCTAAATTTTATTCCTTACACATTCTTTAATACTTTTAGTCTTGCACATTTTTCACTATCTAGTGAAATAAAGTGGTGGGGGCAGTTCAGATGTTTTTTTAAATAAACTAGGATTACTCCCGTTTGGCTTAACCGATTTGAATAAGTTTGATCTCATTTAAAAGAGCCTTGTTTGCTCTACAAACTGAACTTGTGTTTTTGTATCTTGGACTTTTGCTGTCACCGGTAGATGGCGTTATCTGAAATGTACGCAAATATTAGGTTTTTTTTTCAAAAAAGTTAAATACAATGATAAGTATGTTTCCTTTTAGATAAGCTAATAAAGAATTAAATCCTCTACATTTCGGTAAAAAAAACCAAATTTTTATGTTTTTTAGAACAGGAGATATTGACAAAAATTGATCAAAATTCATAAGTTCTCCTGTTTTACTGGACTTTTTTTTATGAAGCTAACAATTTTGAGCTACATATATTATTATTATCTAACATATTATTATTATCAAGAAAAATGTTATACCATTTTGAAAGACCCTGTTTAATAAAGCAAGATTATTTTTAATACTTATTTTAATCCAAAAAATATACCATTGAAAAGAAAATAGTAAGCCATGAAAAAATAAAACAATAACTGTCTTAAAACGACCAATTGTGAAAATAATAAATATTATTGTCAGTTTTTGATTGATTCCGTTTACTTTTTTGTGTTTGGGAAAACTTCTCTTTTAGTGAGATGCGGTTAGCGAATGAAGAGACATTCGATATGATTGGTGTCTATTTCGAATGCATGCGAAATGCTACATTTGCTTCCAGAGTGTATGCTACGCAGTTCCCTGGAAGACGACATTATGCGAGCAGTATTTTTCGTAGGTTAGTGGAAAGGCTTTGGACCACCGGAAATATTAATCTTCCGGTGTATAGAAGGCAACCTACTGGTCGAACCGAATAAAACGCTATAAAAGTATTAGAATATATTGAATTTAATCCACATGTAGTGACCGAAACCACAAGTAGAGAGTTGGGCAGTTGTAGAAATACGGTCCCAAATATATTGAAAGATTTAAGTTAAAAATAAAACAAACTCTATTTCGAGATTTTTTGTAAAGCCTTTGTTAGATTTGCTATATCTCCTACAGTTTGTTTCAATACTTTTAAGCATTAAGCATAACAGTTGTTTTTAACGTTCCGTACTCGGTTCCCCTAAGTTTAACTCGTACATTCATCTGCCTATTTATTGTCTGTTTACCGGTCACGGCCATTTTTATCCGACACCGTTTATATAGACCACATTAATACTTTATAATAGTAAGTTACCTAAAACAGTGTCTAACAAGTTTGGATAAATTTGATCTCACAGTTTCATTCACGTTTGCCATATTATTTTCAGGATGTATCCTTTACATCGTTCTTCATCAAGCTTTAACGGCTGAAGATTTCGATCGCCGAATTGACTATTGTCAATGGCTATTAAATATGGTAGCGGAAACCCCGCAATTCTTTTTCGCGTCCTATGGACGGATGAGGCAACACTTAATAGCAATGGTGGTGTGAACTTGCAAAATATGAACTATTGGTCCAGGACAAATCCGCGTTGGATGCAGGAAGTTTAGCATCAAGGCCGCTGGTCGGTAAACGTGTGGTGCGGTATTCTAGGAGGTAAAATTACTGGACCCGTTTTCTTTAACCGACATCTCACTGGAGAGGTTTATTTAAATTTTTTATGAATGAGCTGCTCCTTCTAGCAGAAGATGTCCCTCTGGACGTTCGTCGTGATACGTTTTTTCAGCACCATGGGTGCCCGGCGCATTTTGCGGCAAGCGTCCGGGATTTCTCAGATCAGACATAATCCTGGCAAGTGAATTGGACGGGGTAGTATATTTCCCTGGCCCGCCAGGTCACCAGACCTCAACATCCTAGATTTTTATTTTTGGGGGAGAGTTAACGACATTGTTTTTGAAAACCGGCCTACAACAAGACAAAATATAATGAAGAAAATTATAGCAGCAGTACGAAACATATCGGAGGCGGAAATTGAAACTTCTGTTTTATCCACGCGGCAAAGGTTGCAGGCTTACATTAACAATGATGGGCTCCATTTTGAACAATTAGGCCATCATTAAATATTTTGCAAACAAATTTTTACAGTAATGTAACTGTAGTTATTTTAGTGTTTAATATTAGTTTTATTCTGATAGTGTTAGTATTAATTGTTAGTATAGTAAATCATAGTATATGAAAATTTGAAATACTTACATGATTTCCGAACGTTTACATAAAATGACATTTATGTAATTTTGGTTTCTTAAACAGGAACTAACGAAATGTTCATGCATTTTCATCTATTTTTGCCAATATCTCCTGTTCTAAAAAACATACAAATTTCGCTTTTTTTACCGAAATGTAGAGGTTTTAATTTTTTATTAACTTATGTAAAAAGAAACATATCATTGCATTTAACTTTTTTGAAAAAAGGCCTAATATTTGTTGACATTTCAGTTAACGCCATCTACCGGTGACGGCAGAAGTTCGAGTTACAAAAAACACAAGTGCAGTTTGTAGAGCAAATAAGGCTCTTTTAAATGAAATCAAACTTATTCAAATCGGTTAAGCCAAACGGGAGTAATCCCAGTTTATATAAGAAAACATCTGAACTGCCCCCACCACTTTATTTCACTAGATAGTGAAAAATGTACAAGAGTAAAAGTATTAAAGAATGTGTAAGGAATAAAGTTTAGAAATTTTCAATACCCCTTAATTAGTAAAAATATGAAGAAATTGTAAATTTTAACATTGATCCTGACTGTTACGCCCCCTTGCGGACATTTTACAAACTCCAAAATAATGTCCAGCATTTTTTCTTGGGCACTATTACTTGAAATTTTTTTACGCGGAAGCAATATGACTACTGGTTTCTGAGATATAGCCGGCGGCCATTCTTTGTTGGCCACCCGGTACAGAAAATAGTTCGAGAAATGTTCATGCAGAAATGTTCAGCCACCATGTAATGTAATAATGTAACTTTATATTAACGGACAATTGTGGTGTTATTGTTTGGTATTGGTTATGAGGGGATAAGTTGAAAGCACATGCTGGACTCCGATTAAATAAAGACCATTATTATTATTATTATTATTAATATTTCTCGCCACTAGTGGTATAAATGTTAAAAAAATAATTGTATGAAATACGTTCACACAGTCTAATACTATCCATTGTACCCACTCGGTACCATATAAACAGAACGATAACACTTTTATGTAGAGTTTAAAATTCTATTGCTGCGTTAACCAATTTTTGCCTTTATTATTATGGGTAAAGACACATAAAAACATTTTCTTGCTTCTTTACCCCCAAATTGACAATTGAACAATATGGGCTGCTATAATTGCTGCACTGAATGCTAGCGTAGTCAATATTGTTGAGATACTGAAAATCTTGCAATTATTCACTCCAAAGTCAATCCCATGTATTCATTGGCAAAGCTGGAGTTTAAGCACGATTGCTGATTTACAATTGCTTGGATATTCTTCTCCATCTACACTCATATACTGCATAGAGAGAATTTTGCATTTCCATAGTTGCAGTCTTTTCTTTTATATTGCTTCTTCTCGACCAGCTTTTAGTCGCCAAACCATACATATACCTGTTGAACCTGCTCAGTGCCAGAATGAGTGATACAAAAATTTTCAGCAATATAATATTGACTACGCTAGCCGTCAAATAAAGTAACGATTACAGGAGCTTCTAAACTTTACTGAAGTCCTTCCTCCAAAGAAATCTCAACAATTACATGAGAGTTATTGCGAAGCTTATTACTAAGAAATTATTGGGATTTATCCGTTTTCTTAATGTTTGAAAATGTAATTGCCATCGATTTTTCAAGACATATTTTGTAATTTTTTTGACGGAGTAATTATGTAATTTAATGCACGATTCTATTCTCCATTATGTTTACTCCATACTATTGTATTTATACACAAACAATATCAAGTATTGAGTCCAAACTGTTCTAAATTACACTGCACAAATGTTATAAATATTATATGCGCTTTTTTAACCAACTACTTTTGAAAACTCTTATATAATTACTCAAACATTTAAAAAAATCAATTATGAATCCATAATTGTTCATTTCCACAGTTTTCCAAAAATCAATTATCTAGACATTTCCTTCTACAGAATTGTGTTGAAATATAAGGGGATACAACAGTTTTCAGAACGATTAAGCAATTAAACATGTGTATTATTATTAATCGCGAAACCGGCGGCGGTAATATAAATTTTATGTGAATGTATGTATAGTATTACTGTGAAGTTTGATAATATAATTGTTACCATCGCCTGTCTTCATATATTAGTGTGTAAATGAACATTAACCTTTTGACAAGTACTATACGACCTATCCTCTGTTACTTCCACTATTGAAATAATAAGGGTCATAATTGCATGATTTTGTTACTTATGAATACAAATTTATAAGTACCACCGTACATAAGAGATTTTTCTAAAATAAACAAAATTTTAAAAACTGATACAATAATTATAATTCAAAAACGCATAACAAAGTAAAATAGCTATTAGGTATAATAGAAGGAATTTGATAAAGAAACTCAAACATTTCATTATTTTCTTTACTATGTGGATATGATTTATTTTTTCCTAGTCCTAATTGTAATTTTAAAATGAAAACTGATTTTGGCATGAAACATTTTGAAATTAATTATATTTGAGTATATATGATTAAAAGTGTCAGACACTGAAAGTGAATAAAAATCTGTCGATACTTTGCCAATTCACCACCGTAAAGGTAACATAATAAGACCATCAAACTCTTTAAACGGTCAATTTAGTCTGCATGATTCTACTTGACGAACGTATGCTTAAGATTCATAAACTCATGAAATAAAAAAGAAATTTAAATTAAGATTGTTTTTGTTATTCACTCTCGCAAGTAATATTGAATCCATGCTTTCTGTTTGAGATGTTAGCTTAAATTTGGAACCAGTTAAATTATTAGATAACCCTGTTTCTTTGAGAGAGTCCAATTTTGTTCTTCTGAATATACTGGTAAGTACCTGAAGAATTTATGAAAGATGTACTGGGTGATTAGCAGAGAGCAAACTAGAAAATACAATTTCATTCTGTCATTTGAAAATCTGAAGATTTTGGTGCCGCAAAGCTTACTTTCGAAACATCATAGGATTCCAAAAAGGCTTACCAGTGTTCTTCTAAATAAATTAATTTCTAAGAACTCTAGCACAAGTTCAACCTTAGTTTTCAGTTTAAATTTGAACAACAATCAAATGCGCTAAGAGTTCATTTATCACTAACGACAAAAACATTTCCCTGAGTGCAAAAAATTACTTGGAAATTACAACAAGTAACGCAGTACATAGCAAAATGAAATTATAAAAGAAAACTCGCCTCCATTACAGTTCCATTGACATCTATTCCCCGAGCCATTTTTTTTCAGAAAACAAATTATACATGTTTTTCATAAGTATTTGCACTATTTTTAATGCCAAACAATATAAAATACTTTATTCCAAAAAGAAAGAGATCTAAACAGATCCAAGTGAAAGTTATTTCTTATTGGTTGAGAGCAAGGCGAAATAACACCATACTAAATTCGCTTTTTGCTATCAATTGTCAAACATTTTGACATCTTTGACATTGTTTTCTAGAGAAATTTGTTTACTTCCATGTGTTGTGATTACTACTTTTACTATTCTGTTACCCTAACTGTGGATTTAACTCTGCAGAAACTATATACAATTTAATTTGGTACGGATTTCATATATCAGGCAGATATTTAAATTTAATTTTACCGCCTAAAATTGAAATCACCAGTTAGAGGTTGTAATTTGGACTGGAGGTCTGTTCAAAATTTCGTCTCTCTCTTTTGGAATAAGGTATAGACGGTTGCTTTTCCGACATGGCAGTTTATAAATAGAGCTTAGTTAAAATCTCATTCCATATGAAGGAGTGTAATGAGCTATTGATATTATCTGGCTCTGATAAGTTTCAGATTCCTGCACGCATTTTGTAGTAGTTAGTATTAAGTTCTATAATACTCTTTCCCTCAATAATGACAGTCCTCAGATGGTATTAAGTCCATCGAAGATAAATTTTAATGCCAAACAGTATTAAATCCTAGGTGGTTGCTTTTCCGGCATAGCAGTTTATAAATATAGCTTACTTTACATCTAATTCCAAATGACTCAATAATGAGAGTCCTAAGATGGTATTCCATCGAAAGGGGGTTTTAATAAAATGCACATCATTTCTGCGTGTCATTACTTGTTGTAAGTTCATCCAAAAGTTCGAACGTCAGTGCAATTGTCGACGTAACAATTTATCGATTCGTGTCACATTCCTAGCATTAAAAAATGTGTCGATTATCTAGTACGGAAAAGGTGTTACAATTAACTGACCAAAGGTGTGAAAAGTATAAATGAATTTATAAAAATTCATAAATTGCCCCGGAATAATATCACTTACATATTTACAATACATTGTAAATACTAAGCGTAAGCAAACTGAGGCAACTTAGTTTAAATAATTTTTTTATACAGCATAGGAGTTTCCTCAACTTTATGGTTTAATTTTATTAAATTAAAAAAAAATCATTGTGTAATCCAAATATATACATACATCTATTGAACAATATTATTGCATTTTTTCAAAATTCTGAAGTGGTAGATAATTTTGAAAATATTATTCGTCAAACGTCACATCAAAATTATCTCAATTTATTATTCAATTTAGCCTTTTTACTATTTATTAGTATATTAATGTTTTGTGTGAGCAAATTATAGTATCAAGTATCGATTAGAATTAGAATTTTCAATAAAAGCATTGTTACTCAATTCATCATTCAATGTGAAGAAACACAAGTCGAAGAAATAGAATCTCAGAAAAAACTAAAGGTATAAATGTATGTAGAAGATCATTGTAACTGAAACTATGTACATATACTAGAAATCTAACCGGAAGATCTAGAATATATACGACAATGCTAATATATTGGACGTGAATTACTTACTGTGTCAATAGTTGTTCATACATATTTTTTTCTACCTTGTTTAATCCAATTACCAATCTGAATTCAATTCTAATATTCTTCATAAATAACTGACATATAAAGTTGTCTAATGTCAAAAACCGCATTTCTATAGCGGTATTATTTATAAAATCAGTCGATATAACCATATACGATTCCGCAAATTTAATTTTAACTACTCACTAATTATATTTGACTTGGACATCTTCCGGGAAACAACGTCCTTACCTGAAACAGAAAAAAAACATGAAAACAAGCAAGAAAAAGCTGATTCATAAATATATCAAAGCATTTCTACGTGATGGAACTTAATTTTTTCTCGGTATCTCAATTTTTTCTTTCGAGAAAACCCCAATCATCAGTGTGTGTGTGTGTGTGTGTGTACCAGGAAGAATTGTAAAAAGGCAAGAGGCGAAAACTTATAAGACAAAAGCGATAGTAAAGTTCGCGGCTGTCCGCGGCTCACAAACGGTCCGACTGAAAATTACGACATCGCTCCACGGCGACAAAAACTAGTCCAGTTCGGTAGCAACCTTAACCAGGTATAGACATACGAATTGCAAATGATCTTTTAGGTACATTTGTATTCGACATTTGTAGTGGCAACGCTGACACCTCATTTGTCAATATAACTTACGTTCCGTCTTTAATGACTTTATCGATTCGATTTCATGCACTAGATCTTTCCTGCTCAGCTCCGATCGTTTCAAATTATCTTGCTGTAATCGCGATAATATTTCTTATTTTGATTTAGTAATTTTAAAGTTCTTCGAATAACTGGTGTACTGTAATCATGAAGTAATAATTGTTGTAACTCTTGTTTGCTCTTCATAGGGATGTTCATAGACAATTTCTAAATTCTCATCATGATTATGATTTAATCCTTATATAATATTTAAAGAAATTCCACAGAATGTAGAAATCGATATAATTTTTTTGGCATGTTAAAATGATTAAACTCTATTGTTTGCTTATAATAATGCACTACCTTTCAACGAATTCCTACATTCTGTTGCACAATTTTGATTCACAAAATCCAATGCAGAGAGAACCTACAAATTGGCTCTTGCTTTTCTTTATTTTCGTTTTGTCATTAGTTTGCTATATTTTATCAATAAAGTCCCTATGTCAAAATGAATTTTGCGTCCCTTTTATAGATCTCTTTATGATATCGTATTGATTACGAATAATTTAATGATTTTACTAATATGCCTGACTGGGATTGGCATTTACACAGTCAGAATACCTTACTGACTGCTGTTGCTAAACACTATGAACATAAATAGGTTTTTGAAGTTTGCAGTTCTTAAGGGTAAGATTTATATTACACATAGTATTATTTCAAAATGCTCTTCGGCCGTGCTGTACTGATGATAACTGAGAGTTTGTAACACCTGTATATAGTAACCAGTCACACTTAGTAGTTTCAAGTTCCATAGGCTAGCATTTTCTACAATGTAGTTAAGTTGGTTGTTATCTGCAATATATTGTGGAACTCCCATCAAAACCAATATTATCAGCCGCCGTAACAACCATAAATACAAAATATTTTTTTAGGCATCTATAAAATAAGTAACCTAATACGAAAAAGAGATATAGTTATTTACGAACCAAGTGCGGGAAGACTATTTTCCCGCATGAGCTCACTTTGAAAACACGAGCGACCGAAAGAATCGAGTGCTTTTAATTGCGCGAATGCGTGGAAGATGTCTTCAGGCAAGGGTTTGTACAATATTTTTTGTACGAGCATTAAATTAAAAATAATATTATTGATTAAAGTGATTAGTATCATACCTAACCTAAAATATATAATCTAATTAATTTAAGCATTTCTTGTACGTGCCTGTATAACTCACATTTAAATTTAGTTTAAGTTATTATATTCTTGCTTATGACGTTTTTATTCGCATATTTATAGTGAACTCATCGCTTTTTGTGTTGATTACAATTAACTGTCAATGTGAATGTTACTTGAGAAATAGTCAAATAGATGGCGCCAACAAATTTATTGGAAGAATTTTTAATTATTACTCCTATTTCTCCAACTTTTAGTGAAGAATAGTCGAGGGAAGTAGTATTTTATAGACTAAATTTTATTACTCTCAAGTTCGTGTCCCAAAGAGCCAGTGTGTTTTGCAATTTTTACAGTCGTGTCGACCGGGAAATACTGCTGGTCGAGCGATGCATACGCCAAAGGTCGAGCGATGCATACGCCAAATTTCACTTTACATGCGGTGAGTACAAAAAGTGAATTAACACTGTCAGTATTATAGCCGAACTGCTATCATTAATTCTGATTACACTATATCATGGTGTATACATAATTTTGTTTTTGTTTTTCTATATTTACTGCATGAAATGATTCTTTTGTTTAAGAAATACATGTGTATTTACATAAGAATCAATTCGTCATCTACATGGGCTTTTATTTTTTTATTAAAAAACAAAGATGTCGAACTGTACGGATCTTAATTCCGCTGGTATATATACCTACCTCAAATGCTTCAAAAATCTTTAACGACTTTTAGTTCGCCAGTTGATAGTTGTAGCGGTTTTTTTACTAATATTTCTTGATTTTTATTTTACCACTACTTAATCAAAAGACTGATGCACGTAAAAATCATCAAAATCAATAAAAGGTCTCACTGTTTCTACTATTATTTCCGTTCTTTGCAAATTTAAAGCAATTTTATTTATTTTAAACTTAATTATACCCCAGATTATATTCCGGACGTATTTTTAAATCATAATTTTAAAAGACATAATTTAAAAATATGTATATATTTTGAATATCTTTAACAGTAGATTAAATGCAAATAGCACAAATATCAAGTAAGGCTGGCTTGCGTTTAAAATCACTAATAATAACAAATATAAAACGGTATCGTTGCAGTCAACGTGCAAAAGTAAAACTATTTTCAAGCTAATTAAAATGACTATACAAGTATTATAATAGGTATACATATATTCGATATCCATAACAAAGTAAAATATTTCCGCCGTAATACTATTCCAAAACAATTTTCAATCAACTAATTTCTAATTAAAGAAATCAGATGATATTATATATCCAAGAAATTCCTAGTATTTTTATTAGTTTAATTTTGTTATCCTAATAAGAGTGCTCTTATAGAAAAGTTTTACAAAAAGTAAATAGAATTCTATCCAATGACACATTAGCTAAACGAATTTCTGTTATTTAAAACAGGAAAAATGCCTATTTTGCCATTTCCATGAATCAACATATATCGCAAATGCAACTATAGTTTGTAAATTAGGTATATTGGATCAAGATCAGAAACATATCAGCAAATGTAACTTTTGTGCTTACAATTATTTACTCATATTATAAATTTCGAAGAATATGTTTAGCGCCGCGAATAATTAATTTAGGCAAAAGGATTTGTGCGGGAAAATAGATAATGGTATTCGTATCGATCAAGTATCTGCTACTAGGGAACCGCTGAATGCAACAAGAGCAATAATGACGAACAACTACAATCCAATGTTCTCTTAAAGGGCAAAAACCTTGCTGTAAGAGACATGGGTCAGAGGATGTATGAAATGTTAGATCAGTGTATAAAAATTATTAACTATCTGTGCAAGTAATATTCTCTACCAAATTTTCTGTGTATTTTGTAATGAGATGGGTACCACCTGTAAAAAAACTAAACTTGGAGTCTGTCGCTTGATACAACATTTTTACAACATAGTTGTCAAAATACGTATTTAGCATTTCTTGTGCTTTAGTGTGGTAACGGTGTTTTAGTGTTTCTTTTTTTGTTGGGTACCACCAGTAATCATTTATTGGTTCTTCAAATGTACAATTGCTCTCTCGGGAAAGAGTGTCTTTAAGATTATTCAAGGTCAAACTGAAACCGACAACCTTTTAAATGATAGTAATTTACCAATGGGTCAGTATTTGCGTATAATGTGTCATACGTTGGCAAAAACCTTATTATAAGGTTGCAAGATTTTTAACTATCTTGTTTTAACCACAAATCACAAAGAAGTTTATAAAAATATATTTATTTTGGATAACGCAAAAAGATCAAAAATACCTAATTATGTATCCATTACTTTTTGATTTAACTACAGAAGATTATTTGATTGATACATAAAGTGATCTAATATGTCGCGTTTTAAGAAAAAACATTTAGACAGATTAAAATGCAAAATTTCCAATTATTTTTTAAATTATTCAGAAATTTAAAATGAAACATATAGACTGTCAATATATTCCGAGGAAATATTAGAAAACTGTCATTATTTGGAGATAATAAAATATTGTTAAAACTTTCTTCCAAAAGAAATTTACAAAGAAAAAGTATTTCTGGATAATGTTAGATAGAGAATACGCCAGCTTAATTTTAAAGGTCTCTTCTTATTACTTACAATAACTTATTTATGTGAAGCTAATTTTTCAACATTGTGTGTGAAGAACTGACTTCAAATGGAAGCTGCATTAAGGATTGCCCTAGTGCAAACGATAAAAGTAAGAGTTGATCATCTCGCATCCAACCAACAAGATCAAGGAAGACATTAATTTTGTGAAAAAGAACAATTTTTTTTGCCGTCAAGTTTTTTTAAAACTAGTAAGCGACTTATATATCTTATATTTTTTTGCATGAAAATTAGGTAAGCGATTATTTGAAAGTATGGTAAAAATTTTATGGATAACTATGCAAGAAGGTTAAGAATAATAAATAACTTAATTCTAAAATGTATCTAAAAATTCTGTTGACACAAATGTATCTTTGGTTTGCATATTTCCATGTACTCCAATAGTATGGCAATGAACGCCATTTTCAGAAATAAATATTAACAGACCATTGCATGTCATGTATACCCAGTTATGGAGCGTGTTTGATCTTGTTCAAATGTACTCCCTAATACATTGTTAAGTATGTCCCATTAAATATTACCAACACGTAATCTTATGTTAATTTTTCTTGTACATATATGATCTTGACGAAGAAATGAAGTTGTCTTGAAAAGATGAGAACCCGAAGAGATATGCGAAGTATCGCCGCCGCATGAAGAATTTCAACGATTAAAAGGTCGCGAAAAAAGCGGGGAAAAGGACTCGGAGAGAGTAAAAAAGAGAAGAAAAGACCGGACAATACTACCAACTTGGTAAACGATCTCTCTGCCTGTCGACGTCGCAAATCACGTTTTCGATTCGCCGGGCATGCGCGCAAAAAACGTGCCTCGCCAAAAGGAATATATAGTACACATATGAGCGGCATTGCCCGTCAACGATCGCGAAGAATTCATGACAACGAGAAAGATATTTTCGCGTCAGGTTGGTACGCGTCAGCGCGCCTCTATTCTCTTTGTTATCCAGAAATTCGAGGAAAAACTACTATGTACTCGCCCAATCGGTCTTCTACTATTTTTCAGTCTCACACGCTCGTTAATAATAATAAAGGATGGAGATACGATGAGTTAATGAACAAAGTTTTCTCTCTACCATCATTAAATCCATGTAACAATATAGAATGCAGGGGCGGATTTCCCAATAAGCTAAGTAGGTTACGGTGTAGGGCGGCACTTTATTAGTGGGCGAGAAAATACCAGCACACCAATTATTTTAACTTGATTTGCATACATCTATTTACAAAAAAACATATACCGAGCACGTTGTAATATAGAGCATACAAAAATAACAATATGTGACGCTGACGACGTTCGACAATTATCACATTGCTACATTGCCACAAGAGTCTGTGTAAAATTACTTCTAACCTTTGATTGAGGGTTTATCATAATACCACCTATCATAAAGTTCAACAGGTGTTTTCCGACGCCATATTGACGACAGCAGTAAGAAGTCAATTTAGAATTGTCAATCTTTTGTCGTTCACTGTCAGCCGATAGACAGTTTGCTGTTGCGATGCAATATAAACGTTGAAAAAATGTTAACCTTTGACTAATTGATTCCAACAACATCGCCCATAATATAACCAAACAGCTCATTTTCGCTATATTATTGAATTCAGTGATAAAACGCTTACTTAAATTGCCAGGCTCTTGTCATCCACTGTCTAACAACATTTACTATCGCGGTATCTTCGTATCCTACTGGTAATGTTACAATTGAAGCTGTTCATCTTTATCTAGATAATGTTCGTTACTATATGGACCAGGGTAACAAGAGAAGAGTGTTTCAGGAACAATAACAAAATTATGTCGCTCAATTATTGGAAAGATCATCATTCTTTCTAGAGCAATCTAGAGACTGCAAATAATTGCAACTTTTCTATATACCGGCATGGATGCATTTCAAAATTTGTCAAACCTGTCAAATCTAATGTCAATACACCACAAGCTTTATTTTCGAAAATTATTACAATAAACACTTTATGTTATTCAAAGTAATTAATACTTTATAATCATCCAGTTTTGAAATGTGGGATATTAGTATCATATTATATTATATTATTCTGTAGCGTTTTCGGGTTCGCAATAAACAACTCGTACAAATGTTTTAAAGCTGTCTGTATATTTACATACTTAAAATTAATGACGGTATAAAAATATAAAATAAATGTATCATACTTAAAACTACTACGAATAAATTAACACACGTATTTATTTCTACACTACTATTTATGTTTGTAATATTTATGTATTTATTGCACTACAATAAAACTGCACCGCTTATATTTATTTTAACTGTTCAGTAAATACCGCGCGCGACTACTATGGAATGAATTACTATTGAAGGAATGAATTCCTTCTCCCACTGGCGGCATTTATATATATGTGCAGACAGAAGGTCTAGCAAATTTTGGCTTTCTTCTACCATATTCTAGACTTTCCCTCGCTTGGCAGTACATATGTGTAGATTGATTTATGACTTATTTACGGTGCGTCGCGCCGATGTTTACTTTTCTGTGGGCTTGTTTCGTTACAATATCATTATTATCATATATATACTCAGTATTTCTGTTCAAAATATTAGTTTCTTCTTTTATATTCACTAGTTTTAAAATAGTTATTATAATTATCACAGACTACACAAACCAGACCGGCAACTAAATCCCAAATTTTATCCAGATTACGCCTCCTTGTTTAGCAAATGAAAATATCAATCTTCTACTATCTTTGTCATTCTAACTGAACTTGAGATGAGATGGCGTTAGCGTCATTTGAAATTTTTTGTTATGTTTGGTTATACCGTTGATTGAAGGTATACATATTATTCCTTCAATCAATGTCACATGTCATTCCAAACAATATTTCAAATTTAACGTATTATTGCAGTTCTTTCTTGTTGTACATTATATTAAGCATAAGTAAGTTGATATTGATGGCGAGTTAATGATTAAATAAGTAAAGAGTGAAAATTAGTGAACTGTGGTGTAATATGAACTTATAGGAATAAGCCTTAGAGTGATTTCATGTATTATATTCTGTAAGTAATAAACAGAGATTTCTGTCAATAATAAAATCTAAGTATTCGTATTTTTTAAACGTACACGCTGAGGGTATGTGTGATTTGTCTAATAGTTGTGTGTATTTTTCTATTACATTAATAACGTATTAAATACACAATCTAAAAACAAGCTCATTTCATATTCCGCGCCAATATGCTGCTAGCGCCATCTTCGTACCAAGTTCACTGATGTGTAACAAGGATAGAAGATCTTGGATATTTTTTTCCAAGTAGTTGCCGGTCTGGGTTGTTTAGTCTGTGCTATTATTAATATTTCCAAAAATCAATAGCCGATCATATCTATAATTACTGCAATAAATTTTCTCCGTTCAACCCAATAAAATGTTTATTTCCATCTCTTAAAATCATCCAGTTTTGAAAAGTGTTACTTTAATGCCATTGATAACTATAGAGCAGTTGCTATTCAGAAAGTTTGCCTAAATATTCCAAAAGCAATATCAGATCGTATCAATAATTAGGGTAAGAAATGTCATTCGTTTAGAATGTTTCATCATAGATTCATAATGTGTCTATTTTTAGATTTACCGGTAATCGTTTCGTTCGCTTCTTCATGCTCGTATATTGGCAGCAATATTTATCCCACTTGCGTGTGCCTAAATTTTATGTAATAGATAAAATCTACAGAAACATAACCTAAAAGTTCTATGTCACATCGAATTCATTAATTATGCTTTATGCTTAATCATGACATGATAGTGGCTATCGTTTATTTTATATTTTATAGGACTTAAGGACGAATTAACTATAGCTACCAACGTGTAATTTTAAATGGTGACGATTCGGCACTTTTACTTCCTGTGGTTCCACAAGGCTCCGTATTAGATCCACTATTATTCACTCTATATACCAGCAATATTTTCTCTGACATAACGTCAAATTACCAACTTTACGTGGATACACAAGCTCTTTCTCCGTCCTTCTCGCAGAAAAAAATCTAAGAATGTTGGTTGATATGATACTTCTATTTTAAGACCACGTCAAGATAAATACAAAAGCAACTTCTTGTCGCCTTAGACTTTTGCTTAGTTCTGTATCAGTTTTAGTGATTCTGTGTTTTGATGTCTTGGATAAGAAATAATAATTTTTGGGATTAGAAAGTTCGCCAGCATAAACGTTACATTGGAGAATCTCGGTTGGCTAAACTTGCATTACAGATGAACCTTCCACTTATTATGTTTAATTTTACAAGAGTTTGACACTGTGGCAAAGTGCTTATGTGTACAATAAGTTGGAGTTCTGTACTGAAGTTCACAATTAAAACTTGCGTTTTTTATCAAAACCTGTGCATTACCATGCAATTTTTAAACGGTTATTTTGGTACCAATTTATAACTTATATAACGCTCTGCTGGATTAGTTAAAACTATTGCCTCTATCGTCTTTAAGGGAAATTGTGAACACATTTGTACTCGAACTAAGTCACTACGCTGAGGTTATGATTTATCGTTACACATTGTGAGTGAGAAATGTCTGATCTTTTAAAATATTATTTATTTATTGCTCGTCTAATGAATTTAATTTAATAATCTGTACCGTCTCAAGTTCAAGTCTTATGACAATTGATTTCGTGTTTGCCAAAACTAGCAATTGACAACAACTGTTACCCATAATAGCCATATACTTTGCATGATAATAAGAGATGCAATATTGGTATTAAACCTGGGTTAAATCGGTCTGTAGTAAATTTATTAATAGAATAGAGGTATTAAACACATAATTGCGAGTAACTTTCGGATTCAAGAATTTTTAAATTTATAAAGTAACATTTTTAATCTTATCGCGAAACAGTTTTTTAAATATTATTGATGACGAGTGTAATTTTAAACAACTTTTATATAAAAAAATTAAAAAGGAGACATTAAGTTTTAATCTTAACAAAACACAGTTTTTTGCGACCACCATTCAAATTATGTAGTCAGTGAGCGGTAATTTAACACAACAAATGTACTCTAAAGTTAATTTTGAATAACCTCTGAATAAATTTGTTGTAAAAGCTTTTTGTTGAATTTATTTGTTTCCTTATGCTCTTGAACAATTGTTGCTTAAAGACTAACTGTTCTCGCTTTTCAATTCTAAATATAACAAATTTAGTTCTTACACTAAATTTGCAATTATTGTCTTCTTTACAGTTAAACAAAAATATGGGTCGATAATTTTTAGCTTTCTAATTATGAGTTCCATGAGAACCTGTTCTTTACGGTCTTTCTTTTTGTCTGACGTATCAACACGTTTATAACTACATACATATACTCATAACGTTGAGTGTATGTACATTCTACAGCATAAATTATCATGTTTTTACATAAACTATACAAAATTACGAAGAATTTATTAGAGCTACTTTGAATAAATTTAGTAATCTTCATAAAACATCCGACACTATATCGCAGGATTCCATACACGGTCAAAACACTTCAATGGAGTTCCTCTACGAAAGATCGTTCATTTCTAAGAAAAAATATTCAATGCGATCGTCTTTTTTCTCTTCTTCTTTAGTTCCCGGCGCAAAAACAAAACATGTTCCTTCCCCTTTTGAGACCGTCTCGATGCTGCAGACCAGCAAAATTTTCCGGTATTCGATGCGTTCTACCGCAGAACTCTGTATGTTCCACACGGCCGAACCTCGACAAACCACCACGATCTGATATATATCCTGATCCCAAGTACAAAATTATACGTTGCGCATGAAAATATTATAATAAATTCCGATAATTATCATTATTAAACACTGAAAATGCGTTTTATTATATTTGTTCGTAATTTTTCAGTGCTATGATGCGACGGGATATACAATTTTCCGGTAGTCAATATTGTCATGAGGTATTAATCAATTCTTTCAATGCATGGCAAGGCCTCTGTGGTGTATGTGTGTCGTGGACTAATTTCGCTAATTCTGCCCTTTTAAAAAATCAATTTCCTGTCAGTAGAACGTCCGATTTATGATTTATTAATGAAGGTTGTAATTCAAATAGAACTCCTGATTAGATATATGTAGAGCATGTAAAAAGAAAAAATGTCAAACGAAATATTGGATGTCTCGCAAAGGACTACATGTTTTAAACGATTATATCAAAACCCATGTGAATGTTTATGATATTATTGTACAATAAAATTACAATTCATAGTAGACTATATACAGCATGTGTAAAATCATATTGGGGATAGGACATATGTATACCATGCATACAGGCAACAACGCGCAGGTCGTGCCAGTAAAGTACGATTAGCATTTCAGTTGCAAACAGTCAGCCGATGGATGAACATGCATCACACGCTTCGTAAATACATATTTACCAAATAAGAATTCAAAATACTTCTGAGAGTTTTATTATATTGCGTATACAACGCAGTAGGAAAATAAAAGCACAATTCTAATTAAACATTAATTCTTAGTAAATTATTCTATAAATTTACTAAGAACGGAATTTTAATGAAAATATGAAATATACTCTAAACAATACTAAAAAATAAAATGTTATCGCATAGGCTCAAAAATGCCTCCTTCACCAGCAAGGCATTGTCCGAGTCTATCATATTTTTTTCTTCTCGCACATTACGAATCATATCAAGAGTCAATATGATTCGTAATGTGCGAGAAAAAAAATTATGATAGACTGGGACAATGCGACGTGCTTGCTGCAATGGTTCACTGGCATTGCAGCAAGCACGTCGCCCCATGTTTTAAAGTATTAACGCAAAAGGTCAAATAAGGAGTAAAAGAATCAATGGAACATCTAGCTAAATTTAGGAAGAACAGGTTAATAATGCAAGAGATATTTTCCTTGAAGAAAATACAGACCACAGGATATGAATATCAACTAAATCTTTAGTATTGGTCATAGCAAGCTTGTGACAGACCCGATTTGGTATTTTAATACCGCATACAAATTAATAAATGTCAATTAAAATGATTATTAGCTTACTCAGGAAACGAAATTCTTTACCTGTGCCTTTTAACTAATATTGAAAAACAGCAAAATAAACGAAACAGCAAAATAAACGAGTGTACAACATATTTTAATGAAAATCCAAATCATTCTTGGTTTGTGTGTTGGAACTCGAAAAGGTCGTGGAAACCTACGAGTTAGATCCAAAAAGTGTTACTTTTTCGTACGATCTAACCTTAATAAATAAAACAAAAAACGAATAGAAATAATAAATAAACCGAAATATATTGAAACAAAATATGAATATCCTACCTAAGAACGTATAATAGGAAATAACATAAGTAACTTCTAAAAAGTCTTCTTGGAAAACCGTAGTATTAATAGAATAAAAGAAAAGGAATCTTTGAAGATAAAAGCTAGGGTTGCAAAAAGAAAAAAAATGGAAGTACAAGAACACTGATGTAAATATATATGAATTCATGAAAATAAACACACGCATTTATAAAATAATTATAAAATAGACTACTGTTGCCCCATGGAGGCTCAACAAAATACCTTTGCGGTGGAATGTAGAGCTGGAAGAAGAAAATACGGAAAAATATTTGAGGTATTACTGTGGAAAACCCAAGAAACAACGCTGAAAAATTTAAATAAATACAGTTATAGAAAAGTTTGATAATGAACAAAATCAGATTTCGTATCTTCATGCACAAAGGATTGCTAGGACATGTATAATAGCTGATAATAATGCCAAAGATAGCACTCTATAGACAGACTTCATTGGAAAAGAACAAAGAAAAACATCAATAAGAAGGAATTATTTTTAAAGACTTCAAACATCTGAATATTAACAGACGACATGATAATTATGTATTTGGATATTTAGAATAGTAAACCGTTCTACTGAAAATATGAGATGTGCGTGACAAAAATATGCTATATGCATAAATTGAAGGTTTTTCGATAATCATGATATTTAAAAGATAATTGAATTTATAGTGTTGAATATATTCGGGATCCTGACAAAGCTATAAATTTAATACGAAAGCTTAATAGTACTGCATAAAAAAGAAATCGTCACGAGCATTATTTGTCACTTTTGTCTTTAATTAAAACGGAAGAACACCTATTATTTCTATATTTTACAATTGAAATATTGCATTTTTTCTAATAGGAAAATCTTATTGACACCTTCTGAAATAATGAAACCCACTAATTTGAACAATATTCGAATTGGACGATAAGGATCTCAAGTACACCACATTAGATCTACATTAACTTGATATTACCTTTATTTGTATTGCTAAAATAGCCTTCAATATTCTATGTACATACTATATATGTATACGTTCTACCATCGTTAGCCCTTTCATTTGGACAAGCATTATTTGTTCTCATACAACAACACACGAACAAACATGTCACGCCTACTTGACCGAAAATTCCAACTGGTAATATACATTTTACAACAGTCCATAAAATTCGAACTTTTACTGTTTTGTATGCTGTTTGTGTCGGAGTCCTAATGTCCAGTTGAAAGTGTGAGAATTTATCTTAAGATAACGTTGCGCTTATGTATAATTACCAGTAGACTGCTTGTTAGTATTGTAATATTCGAATCTAACATGTCTATTGTACACCTAAAAGAACTAATAATCTTGCAATTCTATGTCATCGGGCGAGTATGATAGTCAATAAAGTTTTACGCATTTTTCAAATATCACATAAATGCAGTAATCATTATTAAAAAGAATGTAAAAGAATTTTACAATAAATAATACAATCTCAACTAATAATATGAAAAGATATGTATTTGTAAGAAAGTTTGAGTTTGTCTATGAAGATAAATTAAAGGCTAACTTACACCAATCAATTTGCATATATTTGCAAGCATTTTGTAAACATGTTGGAAAATCTAGAAATATAAATTAGTTGTATTAATTCAGCCACAAATTTATATTCAGACAGGGTAATAGTAGAACACCAAGCAATTAACCCCGTCGTATTATGGCTAATACATCATCCATTTCTCGTGGATAGTGTAATGTTCTTGAAAAATCTGCAGCAATCTCAATGTTTAAAATTTTCGTCATCAGTAAAAGAAAGTAATTACATTTGTATTTGAGATAGAGACTATAAAATCTCAAAATACACAATATTCTACCTACTTCACATTTATTAAGTTTGTAACGGTATAAGTTTCTCCTAGGATTTAGAAGCTAAGAGTTCGTCTTACTATTATTTTGGTGTTTATTTTATTTCCAACTTAATTTTACTGGTTTTTAATTTGATATTTTTAAATACCTCGTATTATTTCTATTCCATTTATTCATAGTTATCTTTGTATGTGTAATTATTATAGTCAATATAGGAATTAATAACAAAAGCCTTATGTATGAACACTATAAGATAAAATCAAATACTAAGTAAGCGACACAAAACTAATAATTTTAGCAACTGTAATAATAAAGATAATTTATTTGATTAGTAGTATATTTTGCCAGTTATCCAAAAACGTAAAACTTGTTTTGTCTAGTAATCAATGGCATCCTATAATTTCCATAAAGTAAGAGTGTTCTTTCTGCTATAAATTAAAATCTTTCATAACTTCCTGATTATTAAATTTACGTTAGGTACTAGTACATCTAAACTTTTATATGCAAATTACAGGATCTATTAGAATCTTTCAATATACAGGTTGTTTTGTTTAAAACTGAATGTCATATTTCAAATTTTCTAGAAAATATGTTTCTCAATTATTTTTGTTTATAAATGCAAATTGTATGAAAGTTCATAAATGTAAACAAATACACAACTAGTCTGTAAAAATGACACATGCAACCAAAGACACATGTTTCAGACTCGTTGGTCATCATTAGTACAGATGTATATATCTGCATTTTAACTCTTCATAACAATGTTCATGGTGAAAAGAACAATGATAATAAAAATATTTATCGTTATTACTATTTTAAGACAGACTTTACCAATTTGAACCGTCCTGTATACATACATTCACCTATCTTAGTAACAATCATTTATAACTTTCAAGTGAAAAAAAACATCAAATTAATAGATCAGGCCAGGCACTGAAACGTTTTTCAATTAATCACTTTAGAAAATACATGAATTAAAGTAGAGTACGACCGCGTCAGTTGTACGCGCGCAGAGGAAATGTATGAAAACGTAATTAGGAAAAAGAGATACGAAAGGATGATGTGCCGGAGCAACAGCTCTATAATAACTTAATGTTCTGCTTCATTTGAAGACTGTCGGCCAGTTAAGTAGAAAGAGGATGGTGAGGATGAAGGAAAACGGAAACAAGTAATATACGAATTCTATGGTGGAGATGATATTTATAACTGTATATCAATACGTAATTTCTATTAATTTTGGCCCGTTCCTTCTGCGAAATAGAAGAATTTATCATGTTTTTCATACGGTTAAACAGACCGTTACTTCTAGTTAATAAATAAATGATGAAAAACGTGCTTCTTTATAAGTACGTATATCTAATTTTTGTTTAAATGTATTTCTGGCATGCTTTTTCATAAATTTTACACCAAATGAGAAAAATATATACCAATTTTTAACAATTATATTTCGGCAAAAACTATATTTTAAAACTTTTATTTTTGAAGAGAGTGGCATCTTTGTAAATTACAAGAATTGAAAAGTAATAATATTTTAATATGGAAATTATTTTTGAATAAATTTGAATGGTTTTCTACCCTGAACCGAATGAAAGACCGGTTTCGAACTACTTGACTCTTCTAATTGATGTGCGGTTTGGCAATGGCAATTCATATACATATCTGTGTACATAGGAAGTAGCTCAAAATCGATCCTTGATTCACGATAGCAAAACATTTTTAACATAAATTTCACGGCAATTAGTTGTATGTCGAAAAATTGCTGCTTTTGGAGATACATTATTTGTTTGTAATTTCTACACACCTGTAGAAGAAAAGTGGCGTTGGGGAATATCTCACATATACGAAGTTACCACATTTCGATTTTTTGAGGTTTTTTTACGAAGCCATTTCAACACAAAGAGCCATAATTTGTTTTCTATTTTTTTTTCTTGTTATATTTTATTACTATTTCACATAAATTATTATTCAATATGTATAACCAAAAATTCGCACAAATCTTTTAGCAATTTTCCATGATTTTAAACATAATGGCAACATGTAACTAGTCACATATTGCCGCCTTGTAATTAGCAACATTTATCAATCACAATTACAATTGCACGCATGTCCAATTTCATCATCCGATTAAATATTTCTTGAACTGCCAGAAATAGAACCTGGTCATATTTATTGCACTCTGGCTATGGTAATTTCCTTCTAGTAATTTTAGGATAGCTAACAAATGGTCAAAATATTTATACTTCTGATTCTATTATATATTTTGAAAGCCATCGCATTGAATTTAACATAAACACATATATTTTAAATACCCCGTGTCCCAATGAAGAGGCAAAGTCCATTATTGGTACCTAATAATGTAGATAGCGAAAAATCCATTTATACCGAATGTTCGACCACAAAGAACCAACATAAACTTATCTTATTATTATTTTATTTTTCTTATTTAATGTTGTTATTTTATTTTTAAATATTTACACAATTAAATCTCTCTCTATTGTTGTTAATTATAATTATCTTTGTACAAAATTTCTGTGTACTTCCCGTTTTTTTTTATTCATGCTGTCAGTCTAGGGGAATTTGTTGCATAGTCTCGGTGTGTGTAGCACTTACTGCGATCACCAATTCACACAATCGTTCTCAGGTAAATCACGCATGGTTTTGATTCTGTCGTTCAGTAGTTAAATTTATCTGATCAAGTGTCCTTTTACAAAAATCTATCTCAGCTAATAAATATGGGTTATTAAGAATAAAATACCAGATGCTATTATGCTAGATTGCTTTTTGGATTTCTTTCTGAACTGTTGTTTAACGAGTACAGGATTGCGTGAAGCCGTTATCTCCATTTCGACTTTCTATTGTCGGTTTAATTTAAAGCACTTGTTTGAACCTGATTGATTGAGCACTGTGACCCAATTTTGGTAAATATTAAACTATATCTGGGTTTTTTGTGATGTTATCCCTGGAAAGACAGGTGTTTTTTTTAATTTTTATAAGACCGATTATTCAAAATAGACATCACCGCATTCATGACTTTGACCATAATGTATATTAATTATCTCTTAGTAATCGATTTCCTTTTTTTTTTTTTTCATTAAGAGAACTAGCCCAACGCAGGCTATTACACATTAGTTCGAGCCTCTTAGCAAGCACACCTTAATTAATGCTTATTATTTAATGCTGAATTAAGCACCTTCATTAGGGCTTACTAATTGGGGCACCTAGTAATCATACTTACTAAAGTACCTTTATCTTCAGCCGGTATTCAAGTTTATTGAAGTACTTTTATCTTGAGAGACATTTCTTCTTTTTCTGAGGGTATCATTTTGAACACAAGCACTTGGAGTGGATCGTCTGGAGATAGAGCTCTTTCCTTCGTTTGCTAGTTATTCACAGCTACGTTTTAGAATAGCTTTCATAAATCTTTTTTTTAATTTATATCAAATATTACATTTTAGCAAAATAATCAGTGTACACATACTTAATTTTAGTTACTTAAGCAGACTTTAAGTACTTTCCTGATTATAATTTAGAAAGAATGAAAAAAAATATATTTTTCAAAAAGGGTGAAATATCAACGTAGAAATTTCCGAAAACTATTTTTATACATTTTTTCTCAAATTCACTTATGCGTACTTTTGTATTGTTTAGAAATATAACTAAACTTGATAGTTGACGAGGTATTGGTAAAGTTTATTTCCTCAAAGCAATTGCTTTCAGTCTACCAATTTCACTGAAAATCAAATCAGATCTGAAAAAGAAGGTTATACTAGTAAATACATATCAAATTTGATATTGATATCATTAGCCGTTTAGCCCCTATTGTTGTCACACGCAGAGAGAGAGAGAGAGAGGGGGGAGAGAGGGGGAGAGAGGGGGGGTGAGAGAGAGAGGGGGGGCATTTGTCCCAGAAAACAAAAGGAAATAAAAAAACACCAACGCTTTAAACACATTTAAATCAAATAATTTTAAAAGTAAATTACGTGAATGATGAGAATGAGATATATATATAAATCAAATTACCGAGAATAACATTAAAACGAAAAAATAATTATTTTTAATAATCCTTATTTTAACATTATGTTTTAGGAAGATTTTAACAAGATTTAAATTCTCACTATCCGAATTTTCATTATAGTTAACTGCTTTTGCAATACATACGATCAAAGAAATATATTCAGAAGGCATATTTCTTTTTCAGTAGTCATGGTTCGTTGACAATATAGGTTGTGAAACGCATAGCATACAAATAAAATAAAAATAATCAACCACTAGACGAAACACACGATCTATTCTTCATTACTTGCAGTAACTAGACAGCAGCTGATTTAAAAAGGAATTATGGAACATACTTCCAATACATCACATTTTCAATACTCACAGAAAGCAATGGACCACAGATATGATTTAAAATATATGAAAAGTTAAAGTATATATAAAAATTACAAGAATAACCGATTGTTCAAAGGTAATAATTTATGAAGACGTTATTCAAATACGTATGCATATATCAGGGAATTATACAGCGTGTTCATTAAATCTATTGACAATAATCGTTAGTATAATTTAACTAACGAAAATATTTGTGAAGTGCATTAAATGCGAACTCAAACGTAAGATACGCACAAGAAGAAAGCCATGCGAGTCAAGTCAGTTCGCGCCAGCGCGATCGATAGAAAAACAAATTAACTAAAATTAATGATACGATATATAAAACCATTACAAGAGTTTGTCCGCCTTCTAGTTAATCATGTTACCAACTCCGTAATTTTCCCACCATCGATTGAAATATTCCTAAGTTAAACTGGGCTCGTTCCACTATATACTGTATGTGTGCTTGCTTGTATATGGCAGTTTTAATTATTTCGTGAACATGACCGTTTATTGGACTTAAATTACTTTCGGAAAATGAAACTTCGAACATATAAGCCATGCCCTCTCTTCGTACTTGTACGTACGGAAGGGTACATCATCAATTAGCTTGGATGGTTTAGAATACGGCATCATAATTGAAAATTAATGTGGACAGTACCCAACGTCTTTAGAATTCATTATTTTTACAATTTGTTTTGTTCAATAACTATTGAAAAACATATACGTAAGGTTAATGATTTTTATGACGTACAGGTATCAATCTTAAATGCTGTATTTCTCCAAATATCAAAAAAATATATAAAATACTGTGTTTAATTACTAATGAGGGTAAATTAAATCCTCTTTAAACCTTACAAAAATTTATTTAATATACTCTAGAATATGTTTCGGCTTAAAGCCATCATCAGCTAGAATCTACAATGTTACAATTAAGAGAAGCTAAAATAAAAGGTCAAATACTTACAGTCAATAAATCCTACAGTATTTAATATTTAATTTATTGACTGTAAGTATTTGACCTTTTATTTTAGCTACTCTTAATTGTAACATTGTAGATTCTAGCTGATGATGGCTTTAAGTAGAAACATGTTCTAGAGTAAATTAAATAAATGTTTGTAAGGTTTAAAGAGGATTTAATTTACCCTTATTATCAAGTACCTTACAACATCGATTTTCTTCATTTAATTACTAATGTTTTCTCGAATTTAGTTCAATTTTGTAAGGTAATTTCACACAAAAGTTGTTTTAAATATGATCACTCACTCAATGGTGTATGTTGAACAATTTACATTTAAATATTGCAAAAATGTTAAGTTGTAACTTTTCCAAGAAAGAACACACCCATAACATTTAGCTTTGCTACTGACGGTGTCTCCCGTTCGAAAATCGAACACCAAAGTCTCTGTGTCTTTTTTAATGCAGCTCTAACATTCACTTCACCTAGAGATAATGCCATTTTGTCGTCGTAAGGACTTTGGGATTTTTTATTAGAAATACTGCAATTTTGCAAATAGACACAATTGTATATTAGGTACTTTTCTTACATACGAGTATGTTCGAGCCGTATTAGAATACAGCTCCTTGGTTTAGAATCCATTCTAGGAGTACAGAGAAAGTTCCTCGAATTTCTGAACTTTAAAAAGATTGGCACATATCCATGTCGAGGTTATGTTATGACTCTCAAATATTTCTCCAGGAATTTAATTTTAAAACTCTTGAGATTAAACGTCACTTACAATTAATTAAATTTTTCTATAATTTACTACACATCAACATTGATTCCTCCAATAAGAACTAGACAAAATCACACATTCTCTACTCCATATGCTCGTTTGAGTTCATCCTTGCAATTGCCAGTTGATTCTGTGTGTAACAGTTATAACTTAATATCATCACACTGTGATATCAATTTTACCTCACTAGGAGAGATAGTACAAAAATGAAATTGTTAACAACTCTGCAATGGCCGAAAATACATTGCTTAAGATTGTAGAGATTTATATATCTTTACATGTATGTATTTGTAAGGACAGTCGAACTGCACCAAAAGTATTAGCACGCACAGTCATTAAGAGCAAGCGTTAATTCCTAGCCCGAACTGCACCACCATTAAAATCACAATTAAAGGATTCTTATTTCCAGACAAAGACAATGTTAAATATTACAAATGCCGAGAAGTTAAATGAACCGGTGAAATGTGTTAGAGGTGTTCTAATATACAGTGTAGTGTAAGACTTTATACCATAAGTAAAAATGTGATATTTTCAAAAATTTCTGGAAATCATAACCATGATTCAGTGACAGAGTTTATCATTTTCAAAACTAAGCAACGCGCCGTTAAAAGGAAAGCGGTAGAAAATATATCTGAAAAGCCGGCTAAATTAATCAAAAGTGAAATTGAATTAGATGTAGTAGATGTGTTAAATACGTTCATATCTAAGGATGTAAAGTATATAAGATATAACACTAATGTTGCCAGTTATTTTATTTTATTGTAGAAAAACCTTTGTAAAATACTTTTACATTATAAATAAATGTGTAATAGAATAGAGTTCAATTTAACCCTTAACCCTTTGGTGCAGTTCCAGCTAACGATTATCGAGCGTTGTCAGACAGAAGACATTTTGGTGCAGTTCAATTTATTTTTTTTTCTAAACCAAATGTTGTCTGCTTTTGTTATCCTTTGTATAGAGGGATCAGTTAATAAATGATTTTTTATTTATTTCATCTGAAGATTCTTTACAATTGCTATGACTAAATTTATATTTTATAGAAGTAAACTACATATTAATAGTTGATATCTAATGAAATACGTAAGCAACCATCATGTATCTTATTCGAAATAGTTAAACGATTTGTAATTCATTTAAATATATACATCACGAGTATGAGTCATTAATCGCATAATAAATTTCAATCAATCTTTCGGTAAATAATAAATCAATTTTTTATTTTCAATATTACAGCAAGTAGCGATTAATAAATAAGAGCTTCGGTGAAACTTTAATCTTTCAAAACCTCAAATAATTTCGCTATAAATTAGAAACTAAATAAATCTGCACTAATGCTACTAATAAAAGTACTAAATAACGGGGCAAGTTTAATATAATCTCGATGGTTATTTCTCATATCTTAGCTCACAAATAGTAAAGACATTGAGTGTAAAGCAGGTTATAATTTGAAGTATTACCTGAAGAACCTCCTATTAAAAATTTAAACTATTTATTAGTATGCCAGTCTATTAAATACGTCCCTTATAAATGTATATTATTAACTGAAATGAAGTAATGTACGGGAATTTAGATAATATTAAATATAAAAGCCAACTAGCATATGTTCAAAATTCTGCAAATTCTTTTTTATAAACGTTTTAAAATTGCAAAATAACCGCAGTAATTTCCTGTTGCTATATGAATATAACTTGGGAAAGTTTAACATCAACATATCAGCGATCTGCGTTCTAAAAAAAATTAACAGAACAATCCTGTTCAATGCAATATCAAAATGAATATATTGCTAGTATTTCTAGTAAGCAAAAGTTCAATTATGAGTACGTATCGTAATTTAGTGTTTTTTTAATATAACATATGGATGCTCTATGTATTCTGGATAAATGTATACCAAAATTATGCCCGAGTTTTTGAGTAAGAATGTATCTAAAGAAGCAAAGGAAATAATACAATCATACCTCTTGGTTTCCGACAGAAACGGTATTTTCGCTGTTTCTGCTACTAAGGATGGAATGTCGTCAGGAGAGTCATGAAAGCCATATCTAGGGTCTTAAAGGACAGACTTGCGAATGACAGCAGTAAGAACTGACTCATATATTTTAATTTAGTAGACGAAAACCTTTTTACAGTTTTCTTATACGCAGAATATATTGTCTCACAATGTATGCGATAAGGAAACTGCTATGCTTTTGTTAGATGTATTACGACTTTTAATGTCAATCACTGACACGTTCTTCCAGACCAAAAATATTGTGCTCATATTCTTTGTCGTGATTTTGGATAAAGTTTATTTGACTGCCGCTTTACATAGACACCTTTTTAGGTAGAAGATTTTGAATTAAAACGAGCACGCATATTCAACACAACACACAGTGACTGACACATGCATATTTGCGCAAAAAATATCTAGGCATCAGATAAAATGGACTGTAGAACCTATACATGCGTGCGGAAGACGTAAATTAAGAACTTCTTCAGATGTACTTTTTTCACAAATTAGCAAAAAGTACAAAAAGTAGTTGAAATTTGTATAGTTATCAAATCAGAACATCACAAGTTATATTATTTATTGATAAATTATTGCAGAAAATCCAACGATAGATTAGGTAAAAATACAAAAAAGGAAGCTCCGAACGGTTTCAAATAAATAGTTGGGTAATTTATTTTGCTTTTATAAAGTCACAACTCTTCAAATTGTACAAATATCTCTGACAAATATGACTTCTTTCCATCGCATGTCATTTTTGAGCAACAAAATTATTTTAAAGTTGTTATGATTATTTATAACGGTAGATTTTCATCCAATTCCTGTTTTATAATGATAAAATAAGTTTAAAATGTTTTAATATCATAGAAATTCTTGTGCATTTGGGTAAACACTGCTTATATCCATTTCAGTTTTAAACTTAAGGCGAAAGGTGATGGCCAAGTGTGCAAGAGAGATAAAAGTATGGGAAAAGTATTCCCGTTTTTATAAACAAATTACAAACCCTATTTCCTTTTTTAAAGTAGTATATGACTTAAAATGCTCTTCTACGGAGATGCAACGTCCTACTTTTTTTTATCTTTTTTATAATAGTTGAGATATTTTGTTTAGCTTCCGTATTTAATGTTTTTTTTTAAAATTCTGAAAAAGGGGGCATGTGAAGAAAATATTTTTAATTATAATCCAAAAAAGAAAAAAAACCTGATGAAAATTACCGCCCGAAACGCAAATAGTAATTTTCTCTCATGCTTTTTACTTTCTTATACGTAGTATAAGGAAGTATTGTGATGATGAAAATTTTCGACCTCCAGATTTTTGCAGATGTCCACGTTTTGAGGTCCCCTGATACCAAAAAAATTGTTTTTAAAAAATGTCTCTCTGTGTGTGTCTGTGTGTGTGTGACCACGATAGCGGTCAAACCGCTAGCGGTCAAACCGCTATAGGTATCAATTCCAAATTTTATATTTACGAATATAATCTCCCTCTTGAGAACTGATTAGATTTTGAGCAAAATCGGCAGACCGGAGGTAGTAGTTTACTTCACTGAAAAAATTGAATTTTGCAAATATTTCGTCAATTACTAAGTGTAAACAAATTTATAAAGAATTCAAATGTACTCAAAATTAAATTTGAGAAAAATTGTTTTAATAAAGTTTTTCGAAATTCGAATAAGTCCAATAAAGACTGTCAGAGCAATTACCGGCTTTGAAAATCCATCGTTCGTTTCGCTCTCGGGTTTTCAAAACTATTAACTAGTCATGGTATGTTTTATAAGAGTTTATTTTCAACGCTTGTTGTATACCACATTTTTTAGATAGGTAGGTAATTTTTAAAATACGACTATATTGAATGACAAAAACACCCTGATATAAGTCAGAAATCTGACTCATTGCCATGACATCATCTTGGATGCAGCAAGTGCGGTTTGTTTTCATGTTTGGGTATTTATTACGTGTGCTACTTGTAGGTGTGTTTGTAGTGGTAATTTGTCAGTTTTGCGATCGACTCTTATTAGTTATCATCTAAAAATGCGATGTTGTGCAGTTTTTGGGTGCTCAAATTACAACCGGAAAATTAAGGGAACTAGTATAAAATATTTTAGTTTCTTGAAAGATCTATCAATTCCAAATTTTGTATTTACGAGTATAATCTCCCTCTTGAGACCTGGTTAGAATTTCAGTAAAATCGGTAGACCCGAAGTAGTTTCTGCCAATATTCGTCTATTACTAAGTTTAAACAAATTCATAAAGAATTCAAATGTACTCAAAATTAAATTTGAGAAAAATTGTATTAAAAAAGTTTTTCGAAATTCCTACCGGAAGTACGTCTTTTATTCTTATCAAAATTCAGTTTTTTCCGAAGATTTCGCAAGTCATGCTTTCTAAACAAGTACATTACGAGTATAGAAGTATTTAAAACATGATTTTCAATACCTTTTATATAAAAAAAAAATTCTAAATTCGAACCGGAAGTAACACTCAAACAAAAGTGCTACTTTTAGCGAGTAGCACGAATATCTTGCAAATAGAGAATACAATCCCGGGATTAGACTAATGGTTTCTAATTGGGCTCAAATGAAAAAATATATAAAAATTAATTCTACAACATCGCCCTTTCTCGAATTTTCTTTTTATCTGTTTTTTTGGAAGTTATTAAATATATTTTTTTTTAGAATGAAATATAAAAAGTATCATTTCTAAATACACTTAACTATATATGCTGCATGACATGGAAAGTGCAACACCAAGAATGGGTGCGAATTTTTTGACCAAACTTGGTAGAAACGTATAACTAGTCAAAAGCAATAATTATAATTGATTAAAATTTTGTTGCGATAGATCAAGTGGTCATGACACATCTGACACTTCATTCAGTTTTCGCTGACATTAATGTGTGGTGTATTAATTGTTTGTTTGAAATTAATTTCAACGGTTTTGTCTTATTATACCTTTGTTTAACGTGTTTAAAGAGTTTTATTATGCCTAGAGTGCGGCAACGTGGAAATTATCGCCAATTAAGCGAATTCGACAGAGGTCGAATTGTTGGTTTGCGAGAAGGTGGTTTTTCATACAGGGAAATTGCAAATCGCCTTAACCGGAACCAATCCACCATTATGCGCTGTTATCAATCATGGACTAGGGAAGGTCAGGAAAGACGCCATAGAGGAACCGGAGGCCGAAGAAGAACTAATGAGATACAGGACCGCCGCCTTCGCTTAATGGCACTAAGAGACAGGTTTTCCAGTACCAGATCAATTGCTGACGTGTGGTTAGATAATATTGGTCGTCCTGTAACCCTTCCAACCGTTTATCGTCGAATTAGGGGTTTCGGCTTACAATCTTATCGCCCAAATCTTGTGTTACCACTTACGGCTCAACACCGACAGCAACGTTTGGAGTGGTGTAGATTGCGACTGCACTGGAACGTGGAGTGGCACAGGGTGGTATTCAGTGATGAATCTCGATTTTGTCTAGGGATGCATGATGGCCGTATGAGGGTCAGACGAAGACGTGGGGAACGTCGTGATATTCAGTTTTCCGTTGAAGGGCATGTGCATCGAGCAGTGGGTGTTATGGTATGGGGTGCTATAGCATATGGGAGTAGGTCTCAATTGGTGTTCATCCAAACCACCATGAACGCCCAGCGTTACATTGATGAAGTGGTAGAACCACATATTCTACCATATCTTCAAACGCTCGAAGACCCACTTTTCCAGCAGGATAATGCCCCTCCCCACGTAGCGAGAATTTCTATAAATCGCTTGGAAGAGGCTCATGTCAATATCTTGCCATGGCCACCCAAATCCCCCGACCTCTCGCCAATAGAACATGTGTGGGATATTATGGGACGAAAACTTATGAATTTAGCCAATCCCCCGCAGACACTAATAGCTCTCCGGCATGAATTACAGGTTGCTTGGGACACCATACCCCAAGAGGATATCGACCACCTAGTCGAATCAATGCCACGAAGAGTGAGGGAGTGTGACACTAATAGGGGCGGTTCAACACATTATTAATAAAAATTATGTTAAATTGTGTTAGCCTTTGGTTTTTTTTCTTTGAAATTTTAATCAATTATTGCCTTTGACTAGTTATACGTTTCTACCAAGTTTGGTCAAAAAATCCGCACCCCTTCTTGGTGTTGCAGTTTCCCTGTTATACAGTATATACCATAAATAAAATGCATAATGTGAAATCAGCAGACCGGAAGTAGTAGTCTACTTAAGTGAAAAAGCGAATTTTACCAATATTTCGTCAACTGCTAAGTTTAAACAAATTTATAAAGAATTCATAAGTACCCAAAATTAAATGTGAGAAGAATTTTATTAAGAAAGTTTTCCGAAATTTGTACCGAAAGTAGGTCTTTTAGGTACTCTTATCGAAAATCAGTTTTTTGCGAATATTTCGCAAGTCATGCTTTTTAAACAGGTACGTTACGAGTATAAAAGTATTTAGAACTTAATTTTAAATACCATTGGTATAAAGAAGAGTTTCAAAATTCAGACTGACCTCACAAATGCGAAAACTTTAAATTAATAACTTATACTGCAGCAGGTGCGTGACAATTTTGAATCAAGACATGTGGTCACGACCGATATCATGATCTCGCGCGTTCGGGATGGGTAGCGGTGAGGGGTGTAAGGGGACGGAAAAATTATGAAAATATGCGCTTCGGACGTTAATATTCACGGTAGGAAAGCAATAAAAAGACCAAAGTACAGAAAATTAACTCTACAACGTCTCCCTTTCTCGAATTTTCTTTTTATCTGTTTTTTTGGAAGTTATTAAATATATTTTTTTATGGAATAAAATATAAAAAAAAAATTAAAACGTTTTATCTTTTTTAAATACACTTAACTATATATACAATCAATGAAATTCATAATATATTGTATAGTTTTTGGAAAAAACGGGAAATAAAATTAGCGTCATCTCTCGTTTCCGAAACACATTAAATGCATTTCACCTTTCGCCTTAACATATGGAAATTAATTTAGTAAGCATTTCTAATAATTAGAATAAACATTCAGATTGTTACTAGTACACTATTACGGTATCAATAAATAAAAAAAACCACCAATTCACTGCTGTATACGAAGTAAAATTAAACTTTCATTTACCTAAAACGAACATTTATTCTTTACTCTAGTCAAGTATTCTTTTAGTTTCACTTTAACTACATTTATATGTACACATATACTATACAAAAAAACTTGGAAAAAAAAAGCTCATCAATAAATTATTAACGGGTACCATTGTCCCGCGTGAAGTCAAAAAGCGTACCTTACTTAATGCTTCACAGAGCATTGTCGCGTCACATCGTCGGCGAGTCCGTTAGCCGAAAAAATTGGGGGTGGAATCGTGAAGAATGAGAGAGGTAATGCGAGAAGACGAGGACGCACATAATGCCGGTAACAAACCGTAAGCGAACGATAACGCTATAGCCAGTTCCGAGTAACAAAATGCCCCCGTCGATGGCTCGTTAGTGGATCAGGTCGAATGTCAAAGGTTTACAGTTCCCTATAATTAGTTGCTGCGAGCGCCCTCCGCGCCAACAACCCGAATATGAGTATATACAGGAATACGTCCATATATTCACGGGTGTCTGCGCGTGTGTATTGTATATGTTATGTACACAACCCCATATGTTCTATCTCGCCCTATTTCATAATTTAACGTTCAACTAGTTTTAAATGACTCGCTTTATTAATTTATAGTTCCGTTATTTCGTATAGTTTATTATAAGTACACATATTTGAAATTAAAATATTTATGGTTCAACACTTAATCTGTTGTAAATTAGGTACCTACTACTACTATACGATGTTTAAGTCTAACATAGAAGTCAAAGTACAATTTGATTTCTGAAACTACTTTCATATACTTGAGTATATTTTCCTCCCACAAATTGTACGTTATAAAACTGAAGAACTAGATTTTTGGAACTCAATATTATAAGTAGAAGCTATAAATATGTCATTAAAATAGATGGGATATAGGAATATACAAAAGTTAGAGGAACCTAAAACACATAAAAAGTAATTGTTAGCTAATAGAACATAGGCCAAAATGCATTTATTTATAATGAGTGGTTTTTGTATTTGTTCAAAAAATTTGGTAGGTAACGTCCTGCTTTAACAAGAGTTGCGCCATCTTGATGAAATAATTCCGTGTGCTGTCGAAGAATTCGTGGACTGCGAAAGTTTCTTAAATCTCTAACACAATGTATAATAATGGTCTGTCTATAACGCCATTGATTAAAAGCAAAGATGATCGTCTTGGACCTCGACAAAATAAGGATCAGTAACTCCATACCAGATATACTATATCAAATGCTAACTCGAACAGTATGCCGTGATTTCTGTACAATAACAAGAGCTTTTAAAGTCAGATAACCGAGCTGTTTGGCGATTGATTTGACTGTCGTTAGTCGACATAGCACGTCAGCAGTGTAACATATTTTTTCAGCAACACTTTTACTGGCGATCACTCGGTTAAATACTTGTCAATATTTTTCTAGGACTTGTCATCAACTTGGGTCATTGTTACGTCAATTTCCATGCTAACTAACATAATGCTAAGTAATAAACACTTTTGCCTCAGTTGTAAGAACCATTTTGAGGACGATTATATTTTCAGTGTAGTGGAAATAAGACAGCGAAAGATAAACAAAAGAAATGTGATAAATGTATTGGTATTGCTTATTTTGACGCATATCGTACTTTCGCCATGCAGTTGAATATTGATGTAGTATATTTAGCCAACAGTCTGATTTTTGGAACTATGTTTGAAGAGAATCCAGATTAAATGCAAACACGTTGGTTCTATTTTCAGAAATTGTAATAGGCAAGGCCATATCTAGGGGCAGGTTTTCGCACTATTGAAGTAAGTTAGCATTTTTAAATATCTTTTTCTTGCTACAGTTTCGGTTATAGAATAACCAAAACAACAAAACACACTAACATTATTATTAGAAATAAACCTTCTTATCTTCTCCTCTTCAATTTTTTCTTCCGAAAATCGGATTTGATCTAGTTCCTGGGCTTCCATCGACCCGCTATTTCCATATTTTCCTTTACTCGAACCATATTTTAATCTCTTCTATCATCTTGCCATTCTAGTCACCTCCCTCTGGTATGGGTTGCATTCATTTCCTTGCGGCCTGCCCTTCTATTTGTAATATTTCTTGCAGTTTGTTACATACGGTTCCATTGTCGTGGTATGTATGTATGTGAGTTTAGTTGTTTCTGGGTTCTTTTGTGCTTTTGTGTTTATTGGCTTTTATCATTTGTCTTAATTAATTAATTAATATTTGGTTAAAACATATACAAATTATTAACTTAAATAAGATAGCAAGAACTGCAAATATATCTTTCTAACAATAGATGGAAATAAATCCCTAGAAACTTATTGTTGAGATATGGTTCAATTCCACTCCTCATTAAATAAAATATCTTTTGAAGAAACGTATGCATGCTTTGAAAATAAATTATTTGTATGTTGAACAAGAAACTATATTAACATTATTGTTTTAAAGAAAATTAGGAATAATTACTCGTGAAATAATATAGAAGGGGGAGTATGTATGATAATGGTAAGAATACATTTAGAATTAAGCTTTATTTACTTGGTAATAGCATGAAATACGTAAAAGTTGTAATTGTTGGTAATCATAAATATAATTATTACTTAGCATGTGCAGGAAATCAAGGTAAAAAGAAGTAAATAAGTATATTAAAAATATATTCCGCCAACTGTTGCTTGGGAATGAAAATCCAGTTACACTTTTTTAAATATTCTACATGTTTTTATACGATATAACTTTTTCTATATAATAAAATTTTGTTTATTACTTAAGTAATTAGAGAAATTAATGCTTCTTTAATAGCTTTACGGCGTTACAAATTAATTACAAAATTAACGAGCAAGAACAAACACGCGTATTAATAAATTTGAATTTACATATGAATACATGCGTGCTATTTCTGCATATATTCAACATACAATATGTTTTGAAATATGTGCGCAAAAGCTATTATTTTTGGAAAACTGTGAGATAGAATTAAGTTCTTCTACATTAAACAATAAAGTATTCCAGAAACTAAAAACAAATGTATTAGTGTAGTCCGATTTTCCAGAATATATCCGGTCCAAATGTCGTCAAAATATATCTTAGAATTTTGCAAATTTATCTTTAGTATTTTCATATTCCTTAGAAATTTGTCTACTACTGCTAACGGTCCAGCGATTTGAATGAAAATATAATTAGATCTTCAGAGGAAGATATTGATAGCTTTAACCGTTCGGCTACTATCAAGGCCAGACAGAAACAGACCCAGACTCGGAAAGATACAGACATGATTACAAAAACGAAATTATAGTTATCGAAGAACTTGAAAGCATTGACATCTGCAAAAATCAAGGTCACCAATTTCAGTGAATTACATACATACGCAATGAGATTATTAGAATTGAAGATCTGGATGACAAATAAATATATCACAGCCGTCCTTTAGGATGTTATACAGTCTCCATATGGTATTTTAAACTCCTATTTAACCAATTCATACGTTATCATTGTTATATTGTACATTGTCTGGCGTGCTCGAAGGCAGAGTTCTTGGTTCTATTCTATATTTAATGTATACTGTTGACATGCCTGAAACTTAAATGACAACACGAGTTACTTTCGCCGATGATACAGCAGTACTATCTTCACATGGTAACCCAGATGCAGATTCAACACAAAAACATGGAAATGCAATTCAAAAAATGTTGAAAAACTGAAGGACAACATCAAATATAAGTAAATCAATTGACATAATTTTACCACAAAAAAAAAAGAAAAAAACTGTCTTCCTGTAATATTAAACGTCTGAATACGGAAAAATGTTAACTCATCCAAAGATCTTGGCAGGAAATTAAACTGGCGAAAACATATTCACAAACTAGGAAACAACTTAGTATACAACTTAGCATATAATATTGGGAATAAAGTCACAGTTATGAATCAACAGCAAATTCCTAGTGCATAAAGCGATACTGAGTCCATTTGGACCTACGGTATATATCCTTGGGGAGCGGCGATATATTTCAGCGTTTTCAAATCCAAGTGCTACGATTAAGTGATGTTAGTGACAAGTAACATTTTTAAGAATAACCCCAAAATACAAATAAAAGCTTAAAGTGTACCTTAATGTCACGTCAATGGTAGAAGACACCATGGAACCGAGACGCTTTGAAACGTTTCCAACCTACAGACTTCCTAAGTAGATTTCATTAAGTGTATGTTAAGTGTTCGTCTAACTAAATACGGAAAAAATCACTGAAACTCTTACCCTTAATGTCCTACTACTTAATGATATATATATGATATATGATATACAATGGGACATAAAAAAGTACATATTCGGGTCAATTTAGCTCAAGCACAACGGGTGTGTTATTGGCTGATATACGAGAGAGGCGCCATAAATTCTTGGCCTGATATACAAAAAAGAAACTTGGAACAATATAAGAATTTTTATTTTTCAATGTAATCTATCCTAAGTTCTATACATTTATTACAACGATTAATTAATATTTCGATAACCTTGTAAAAATAATCTGAAGTTTTTCCGTCAAAATGTTCTATAACAACTGCTTGCAACTCACTGTCGTCCTTAAAACTACGTCCCCTAAGGTCTTTTTTTAAATTAGAAAACAAACAAAATCACAAGGAGCCATATCCGCACTATACGGTGGATGTTCCAATTCTTGAAAACCGCATTCGCGGCTGGCAGCTTGTGAAATGGCGGCAGTGTGGACGGGAGCATTGTTGTGCAATAATCACACACCTTTTGTCAATTTTCCACGACGTTTTGTAAGAATACTTGTCCCTTAATTTATGCAATAAAGACGCATAATATGTGCCATTCACACTTGTATTGCGCTCTTTAAAGTCAATGAGCAAAATGCCCTCACAATCCCAGAATATTGTGGCTATCACCTTTTTCGTTGATTGAACGACTTTCGCTTTTCTGGGACGAGGTTCATCAGGTCGCTGCCATTCCATGGATTCCTTTTTCGATAGAGGATCATAAAACAGAACCATTGTTTCATCCCCTGTGACATTGGACTCCAAAATCGGTTTTGGGTCGTCTCCACACATGTTTAAAAACGACTGCGCACATTCGACTCGACGTTCACGTTGGAGAGCAGAAAGAAGTCGCGGTACCCATCTAGCACTAATTTTATTCATACCCAAATGGTCACGGAGAATTCGGCGAACACTTGTTTCGGAAATGTTTGTTATCACTGCTAATTTCTTCACTTCCAAACGGCGATCTTCTAGTACTAAATGTTCAATAATTGAAATTTATTGAGGCGTTATCACTTGAATTGGTCGACCCGACCGATCAGCATCTTCCAGGTTTTCTTGTCCCAAACGGAAGCATTTTGCCCACTTCTTTACAGTTGAATACGAAGGAGATGAATCACCATAAACGCCGTCTAACCGTGGTTTAATATGATAAGGTGTATGCCCTTCTTTTATTAAAATTTAATGACTGCGCGGTACTCAATTTTCGTTACTTCAGACATTTTCTTGTGCTAGTCACGTTGGTTGGCTGGTTACTAAAAATTACTAGGCTTCGAACCGTCATACACCTCGCGTATGTGCATGCATGATGTGTTGGAGTTTGAACATGTTTGAACCTGTATAAGCCTGTCAGGCCGAGAATTTATGGCGCCTACCTCGTATGTAATGTACTATCGTAAAAATAAATTATTAATTTTGTGGATGAAAATTTGCAATTATATCATGCATTTGCTTAGTAAGATTATTCATTGACAGCTTGCCTTCATAACTCTATAGATGTTTGAAAAAGGGCATATAACGAACAATTTTGCTAAACTTTCGAAGGAAATTATTATGCATGTATGCTAAATGAAAACATTTGTTCAATAAATTGATGCAGAATACTCCATTATATTAATTCCTACAGAAAATATATGGAATTTTTACCGCACCATATACAAACAACACATTCTCTCATCAATATATATATATTACAATACTAATTTTGCTTTTCGCTTGTATAACATAACGTGCGCGTAAAACAACACACGTTCGTAAATTGTAACACATAACTCATAGCTGTTAATTAATAAACGCCTCGAATGGTCTCACATGATGTATATTTGACCCACCTTCTTTACGCGTTTATATCAATTTCGTATTTTATCGGACGAAGAACAAGGGAGACTGGAAAGAAGATAGACGAACAGAATTTAGGCATTGAGCGATTGTATGTTTACATATGCAGTCATATAGGAAGAATGTATTGCCCATGCATACGCGTATTCAATTTCTGATATTGACTGGGAGATTCAATTTATATTTCAGTTATTTGATGTGGAGCCGATTTAAGGGAGAAATATGAATTATTGAAACGAAACGATTGTTATTTCCTATACTTTATACTGTTATTTAATTAAGGACTTTTAACGAAAGAAGGACCTTGTAATTATAAAAGAACCGTGGGGGAAGATTTTTCTGTAATATATTACGATAGGGTGAGTCAAAAAAGGGAAAACAAGCGAGTTTTAATTGTTACCTTTTCCGGGGACATTTTTCGGTATAATTATATGTATATAGCCTATTGTTAATTACTAGCTGAAAGCTGGTAGACGTATACATACATTTAAGAGATTTTGTCTTTGAAATATTAAACAATATCGTGTACGCATTATAACGGTGAAGTTGTGACACAACTTAGTGTGTTTTAATTATAGTGATTTAATAGTAGAATTGAGGGGCCGTTTTTGTTTCATAAATCGGCGTTAAATTATACTTGTATTGTTCACTTTCCGAAAATGTAACAAAAAGGTCGTATTTGTACATTGCTTTGTGTTTAAAAAGTAAATTATTGCTAAACATAAAATACTAAAAGCTAACAATTTACGTTAGACTTCCCAAAATTTTCTTTATATTGAAAACGTAATTAATTCTGTTTTAGAAGTTGCTGTTTTACGATATAGTGTAAAGGTACTGATAACAATTACTAATTATGTACTAGCGAATGGTCGTCCATTAGCTTGTCAACCTATATAGATCGCGGATTCAATTCTCGACCTTGCCATCTGAAAACTAATAAAGGATCTCTCATTTGGAACTAGAGGAATTGGTTTTTGAATAAAACGCGTAAGATTTGTGTTTTTTTTTGTTTTTGAACATAAAATCTAGTCTTCAAGGTGACAAACAGAGCAAGTTATCGCTCATATGGCCACTTCGACTGCTGTAGCATAATCTTATTCGTTTAGTAAAATTTTCCATAACACTGGCATATAAATCTGGCTCTATTTCTGGAATAACGCTTCGAATATTTTCTTTGAGGTTATTAATTGTTGCTTCCCACTTTTCATAACCTCAGAGAATAATGTCCAGTGGTGTTAAATTACATGATTCGCATGGCAATTGATGTTGGAATTTTTAGATATAATACGATCTGGAAATTTAGTATGTAAAACAGTTGACATGTCCTTTTAAAACCACATGTTGTAAAACTCCAAGACATCAATTTGGTCAAAGAGAAAACTGTTTAGTCGAAAATTGTTAGTATTTATTTCATTATTGGGATTATATAAGAATCAAATTCAAAGTTTGCAAAGTCTCTATATTCATAGGATCAGTATCATTGGTGGCCAATAGTTTAAAGATGTCACTATAGCATTTCCCTTTTGCTGTGACAGCATTACCAGCTTGATTTTCAAAAAAGTATGGTCCGACTACACCACTAATTACCCCAAAATGCATACCAAACAGTGAATCTCTTTCATGAAGAGCATGTGGATTTTCTTCAAGTTTTGTTTATTGACTCTTCCATCAAGATGAAAATATGCTTGATCGCTTAGAAATTTTTTTTTACAAAAATCAGGATCATCTTGCTTCTTATCTAATAACCAATTCACATAAGTATGTACGAGAAGTTGCAAATGACCTGTAACTTTAAATTGTTGAGCACACTGAATTTTGTATGCTGTTAGATGCAGATCTTTCTTTAAGATGGAATGCCTGGTGCCTCTTGAAAGATTTAATGTTGTGAATGACGTAAAATTTGATGTGCCCAGCTTTTCAAGTACACTTTCTCTCATTGCAGCAAAATTGGGATTGGGCAGGACACGATGAGGACGTATTCGTGTTGCTTTATCGATAACACAATCCGTTTCTTCAAATTTCATGATTAAGGCAAGAACTGTTAACTCTGTAGGTGTTTCGTTTTATTTTCATAAAACAGTTGTACACAAAGTATTTGGTGTTCAACAATTATATGTATCATGTTGACGTCGTGCGGCTTGTAGATCAAATGCTAAACATTGGTGCCCTCTATTTTACAGAAAACAAATGGCGAAAATTCATATCCTATAGTTCAAAATCAAGTACCTACTCTATATTTTAAAAAAGTTCTACGAATTGCTACAGTGCTTGGAGAAGGACTTCAGTAGGAGGTACTTCGATAGTCTATAGGTCATATTATTGGAGCCACACAGATTCCGATCGGCCTGTCAATTACGCCTGAACAGTTTAACGGACGTGAAGGAAAACCCAGAATTTGTAGGAACTCATCAGTTTATACAAGTCTCAAACGCGTCTTTGAAAAGTGAAATCCCCTGACATATCGAGAGAAGAAATAAGCTCAATGCGGCCAATTGGAAAAAATATGGAAAAGTAATTAACATGATTCTGAACAAAATAGACAACTTGAGAAGTAGCTACTGGAAGGAATTAGAAAAGCTGTAAAAGTCCATTAAAACTGAAGGAAGCATAATATTCAACACGAATTAAACTATTTATATATTTTTCAGTGTAAAAGAACAATCTCAGTTTCATTTTCAATTTAATAAAATAACACCTACTTTCTCAAACCCGCTTCTTCCACAAGCGACTACGCTGATTTCGAATGTAAATTTTTTTGCATGGCTGGTTTCAATTGGTATATATAAGCTTTTATGTCAACAGTTCGCCGCACAGTGGTTCAAACTCGCATATTTACGACAAAAATTCAGTGTGCAGTAAGTTTATATACCCATGCAAAACACGTATATTATCTCCAGATGTCATTTTCTCAGAAAAGAACAACAAGAACCAGTAAAATTTGTAGTGTTAATAATAGAGATTATGGGAATCATAAATGAAAATATGAACTTATAGCTACTTGCTCAGAGATACTAAAAGCTTATGGGACTTTTATGTGAGTTTTATTGCAGTAATCACAAAGTAGTAATAAAATGCCACATTCTCCAACGTGTATTATAATTCCTTTAGAATAAAATACTATAATATATAGTGTCAACAAGACAATGTCATTAAAATATTTGCTTATAGCGCAAGTCATACAATGAGTGACAGACTCACTATAATATATATATATGTAGGATTCAATTCCGAAGGGGGGTGGCCCTGGAAGCGCCGAGAGAGGAGCGAACGAATGGGTCGAGAATAGTAAGTTGTGATGTTAAGACGTATTTGTCAGTAAACTATTTTCGGTAAAGACGTGTATTTGTTACAGTTATCCTAAACAACGAGCGTGACACGGAACGACGTAAATATTATTTTGTCAAACGAAATTAAGTTATAGTATTTTCTTGTTAAATATCTTTTAAATAAACAGTTTAAAAATAAGTGTTAGTTTTGCTGCTTATGCACAATCCGAACCCACATAAAATTGGGAACTCGTTCGGGATGGATGGATAGATAGATAGAAAGAAGATAGAGATACGATTGTGCATATACATACATACGCAGCAAGGCGAAACATATGTATGCGAGCCAGAAGTGACATCATCGTCTGGAGAATTATTGAATACGTTGCGAAAAAAAGAATATAAGAAAAATATTTGAAGAAGGACTGCTATATACAAGTAAATTGCATCTTTTATTTATTCTATTTCACGAAAATATTTCCCAGAGTTTTTAAGATAGATTAAATCTTTATTATTTAGTATAAAAATTACAAATAAATTAATATGGAAAATTTAGGACAACAAGTAAATTTAGATATTTCACAAACAAGTACAAAACAAATAAAAGCATTACATAAATTCGTATTTGAATACGAGGGCGATAGAAATAATAGGAAAAGATTACGAGAATTTAGAGGATTCAATTTTAACGATGTCGAACAGGAAAAAGACGATTTAATAAAGAAAAAAACAGATTATGCTATGAACAATTTGACACTGGGAGAATTGGATTTGATTTGTCAGGTGTTGGGTACGGATAACAATGCGAATAATAAAGAGGAGTTAATAGATACTTTGTGCGAACAATTAAATGATTTATCTGTTCCAATTAGGAAAGAAATACCTAGTGATGGTGACGACGGAAAACAGGACGACGTAAATAATCTGGCACAAAATGAGAGTGACAACCAAGACGATAATGAAGATTTAAGCGACGTAACTAGTGCTAGTGGAATTGGCCTAGTAGAATCTCATTCGCGCTCTCAGAATATGACGCCAAAATTTATGATGACGTTTAAAGATGTCGAAGAAACCTTGCACATTTTCGATGGTGGGAAAACTTATCCAATTGATAGATGGATAACAGAATTTGAGGAAACCTCGTTTCTAATGGGTTGGAATGAAGTTGAAAAATTAATCTATGGTAAAAGATTGTTAAAAGGGGAGGCTTTATCCTTTATCAGGGCTGAAGAGGGAATAATAACATGGAAAATATTGAAGAGTAAGCTAGAAAATGAATTTCGAAGATCTGTAAATAGTGCAACTCTTCATAAAATGCTGTCTACGCGTAAGGTAAGAAAAGATGAAAGCTATTCTCAATATTTTTTAGCAATGAGAGAAATTGCCGTTCAAGGGACAGTCGAAGATGATGCTCTTATTGAATATATTATAGAAGGAATTTCTGACGATGAGGCAAATAAGACCATTTTGTACGGAGCAAAATGCTTAAGAGAATTTAAAGATAAATTAAAACTCTATGAAAGATTGAAAGAAAAACAAGTTAGAGAAAGAAAAGAGACGAAAGAAAAGAGAGACTTCAAAGAAAGTTTACCAAAGTATAACACTACGACTAAATACAAAGATGAAAAGACTAATATTAGATGTTTTAATTGTGGTAGATTAGGACACCAATCCAAAAATTGTCGTGACAAAGGTAAAGGATTGAAGTGCTTTTCATGCAATAATTATGGTCATCTAGCCAAAGATTGTGACAAGAGAAACAAAGAGACCGAAATTCCCAAAAGTACAGAACGATCCTACTTAATAAGAGAAAATGATGAATTGTCAGGTCACAAAAAGTTTTTAGTTAATGGCAAGCCTATTTTTGGTCTTGTGGATACAGGAAGCGATCTAAATTTGATCAAAGCTACTAGCTTTCTAAACATAGGAGCACCCAAATTTGACGACACGCCAATAACTCTGAAAGGAATTGGTACGAATAAAATAGAAACGATAGGAACATTTACAACTCGTGTAATTGTAGACGACTGTGATGTAAGAACGGATTTCCATATTGTGTCTGACGAACACATGTCTGTAAATATGATTGTGGGTAAACCAATGCTTGAAAAGGTTATTCTTACAATAAACTCCAATGTAATTACCATGACTAATCCTGTGGAACATATGGCCAAAGAGAGTAATGATTTTGTCCTAAAGAGAAGTCGGAACGAGGTACCATCTGACATATTTATGATAAATGTAAATGACGATTTAAATATAGGAAAACCTCAATATGTAAAAGCAGTAACGAAAATGATAAATGACTACAACCCGACGAAAATTAAAGAAACAAAAATAACGACTAAAATAATACTTGAAGATGAGATACCGATTTACCAACGACCTAGAAGATTAGCGAATGTTGAAAAACAAGAAGTTGAGAAACAGATAGAGGAATGGCTGCGTGATAAGATTATAAGACCGAGTTCCTCGGATTATGCCAGTCCCATTGTATTGGTAAAAAAGAAAGATGGCACTAATCGCCTATGTGTTGATTACAGAAGACTAAATAGGAAAGTAGTGAAAGATAGATATCCTCTACCTGTTATCGAAGATCAGATAGACAAATTGACAAAAGCAAAAATATTTACGACTTTAGATTTACGGAATGGTTTTTTTCATGTACCTATGGCCGAAGACAGTATTAAATACACTGCATTCGTAACACCAAGCAATCAGTACGAATTTCTTAAAACTCCGTTCGGGATGTGCAATTCGCCTGCAATCTTCCAAAGATTTATCAATGAAGTCTTCAAAGAACTCATGCACGAAGGTGTAGTATTATCCTACATGGACGACCTTATTATTCCGGCAGAAAACGAAGAACAAGCCTTCACTAGATTAGGCAAGGTGTTACACACAGCTGAATCATACGCATTGGAAATAAAATGGGAGAAATGCCAATTTTTGAAAACAAAGGTGGAATACCTAGGCCACGAAATAGAAAATGGTACTGTGAAACCATGTCACAGTAAGATTCGTGCTGTTGTTCAATTCCCAGAACCAAGTACAGAAAAACAGATACGAAGCTTTTTGGGACTCACAGGGTATTTTAGAAAGTATATTAAAGACTATGCATTGATAGCTAAGCCCTTAACGGATATTTTAAAGGGAAAGAAGAAACCTAAATTCGATAACGATGAAAGGGTTTCTTTCAATAAGTTAAAGGAGAAATTAGCCTGTGAACCAGTGTTGAAAATTTTTAGTTATGAACGGGAGACTGAACTACATGTCGATGCAAGTCAGGATGGGTTCGGAGGAGTATTGCTGCAGAGGCATGATGAAGATGGGTTGATGCATCCAGTCTATTTTTGGAGTAGAAAAACTAGCGATGCTCAGAGAAAATACCATAGTTACGAACTCGAGGTGTTAGCCATCGTCGAAGCATTAAAGAAGTTCCGAGTATACCTCTTAGGAATAAAATTTAAAATTATCACAGACTGTTGCGCTTTCGTAGCGACAATGAATAAGAAGGACTTGTGTACGAGAGTAGCGAGATGGGCCTTGCTCCTCGAGGAGTTTAATTACCAAATAGAACATCGTCCTGGTGACCAGATGAGGCATTGCGACGCTCTTAGCCGTAATCCAGTCATTCATATAATTCACAACGAGTTTTTGGAAACAATAAAAAAGGCTCAAAATGGAGATGATTACCTGAAAACCATAACGAAGATTTTGGAAAGCCAAACGTATGAAGATTACGAATTAGATAAAGGTATTATATACAAGAACGAAGATGGTAGGAAGTTGCTTGTTGTTCCGACAGCCATGCAGTTCCAAATAATAAGAAATGCTCATGAAAATGGACATTTTGCAGTAAGAAAGACTAAAGAACTAATCAATAGAGATTATTATATACCAAAATTAGAAGGAAAGATCGAGAAGGTATTGACAAATTGCATACCTTGTATACTAGCCAAGAGAAAGGAAGGGAAACAAGAAGGGTTACTGAATCCTATTGATAAGGGTGAAACACCCCTGCAAACATATCACATAGATCATTTGGGACCATTGACCTCAACTGGGAAAGGATATCGTCATCTACTTGTTGTTATCGACGCATTTACTAAGTTTGTGTGGATATATCCCACTAAAACCACTGCTACCAAAGAAGTGTTAGAAAAACTAGAATTTCAAAGAGGAATCTTTGGAAATCCCAGAATAATAATATCCGATAGAGGAACCGCATTCACCTCTAAAGATTTTGAACAATATTGTGACACTGAGCATATAACTCACATTAAGATTACAACAGGCGTACCTAGAGGAAATGGACAAGTGGAGCGCATAAATCGAATTATCATTCCCACTCTCACAAAACTAACTATTGAGAACCCAAACCATTGGTACAAACATGTTAGGAAATTGCAAGAAGTTTTAAATAGCACATATCAGCGTAGTATAAACATGTCGCCTTTTAAGCTACTTTTTGGAGTGGAAATGTTAAAGTCAGAAGATGCAAAACTGAAAGAGATTATCGAAGAAGAATATTCAAAAGCGTTTGCTGAAGAAAGAGAAGAACTGCGAAAAGATGCAAGACAACAAATGAAGAAAGTGCAAGAAGAAAACCGAAGAAGTTACAATAAAAGAAGGAAGATCCCAGTAGTGTACAAAATTGGAGACCTAGTGGCAATTCGTAGGACACAGTTTCAAAATGAATCGAAGCTATTACCAAAGTTCCTTGGTCCGTATCGTGTCCTCAGAAGGGTTGGTCCAGACAGGTATGATATAGAGAAGTTGGGAGAGCATACGGGTCCGAGAAAAACAAAGTCCAGCGCCGATCTCATGAAGCCATGGTCCAAGGTCGACGACGAGGAGGATCCATTCGAGGCGAATGGATGTCAGGAAGGCCGAGATGTAGGATTCAATTCCGAAGGGGGGTGGCCCTGGAAGCGCCGAGAGAGGAGCGAACGAATGGGTCGAGAATAGTAAGTTGTGATGTTAAGACGTATTTGTCAGTAAACTATTTTCGGTAAAGACGTGTATTTGTTACAGTTATCCTAAACAACGAGCGTGACAGGGAACGACGTAAATATTATTTTGTCAAACGAAATTAAGTTATAGTATTTTCTTGTTAAATATCTTTTAAATAAACAGTTTAAAAATAAGTGTTAGTTTTGCTGCTTATGCACAATCCGAACCCACATATATATATATAGTTGAGCATTTTTCTTGGCCGTATTATATTTTATACGATGAGAATTGTCGTGGGTGTAGCGGCCTTCTTTTTGGAAATTTACAGTTTACCTACTTAAAAACTGTAAATTTCCAAAAAGAAGGCCGCTACACCCACGACAATTCTCATCGTATATATATATATATATATACAAGAAAAGGAAAATTATCGGGTAGCTTACATCTCCAAGGTTATCCCACCTTATTCCTTGGCTACACCGTACTGACGACGACCAATGAGTCAGAAACACGTGTCTACGGTTGCTCTACAGCGGAATTTACCCGATAATTTTCCTTTTCTTGTATTTTATGTATCCGCGATTAATTCCTTTTTTTGTGATTTTTCTTTCCTGGGTCTCGGATGGCACGCAGGTTGGCATTGTCTTCCTCGTGGCGAGGTTGGATGTGAATCCTCAAAACCGAGGCTCTTCTAACCAAAGCTACAAATGGCGGTCTGTCACCTGATGGTCTTCCGTGTAGCTTACATCTCCAAGGTTATCCCACCTTATTCCTTGGCTACACCGTACTGACGACGACCAATGAGTCAGAAACACGTGTCTACGGTTGCTCTACAGCGGAATTTACCCGATAATTTTCCTTTTCTTGTATTTTATGTATCCGCGATTAATTCCTTTTTTTGTGATTTTTCTTTCCTGGGTCTCGGATGGCACGCAGGTTGGCATTGTCTTCCTCGTGGCGAGGTTGGATGTGAATCCTCAAAACCGAGGCTCTTCTAACCAAAGCTACAAATGGCGGTCTGTCACCTGATGGTCTTCCGTGTAGCTTACATCTCCAAGGTTATCCCACCTTATTCCTTGGCTACACCGTACTGACGACGACCAATGAGTCAGAAACACGTGTCTACGGTTGCTCTACAGCGGAATTTACCCGATAATTTTCCTTTTCTTGTATTTTATGTATCCGCGATTAATTCCTTTTTTTGTGATTTATATATATATATATATATATAGGGTGATTCAAGTAGAGATACTTTCTTCAATAGCTTACATCTCCAAGGTTATCCCACCTTATTCCTTGGCTACACCGTACTGACGACGACCAATGAGTCAGAAACACGTGTCTACGGTTGCTCTACAGCGGAATTTACCCGATAATTTTCCTTTTCTTGTATTTTATGTATCCGCGATTAATTCCTTTTTTTGTGATTTATATATATATATATATATATAGGGTGATTCAAGTAGAGATACTTTCTTCAATAACCTTTTTTTGACAGATCACGTGTGAGTCTTGTCATGCTGTCATGTTATTTTTGTTTAGTATTGTTTGGCATTTCATAATGGAAAGACTTACGCCTGAACAACGTTTACAAATCGTTCAACTTTATTACGAAAATTCACGTTCTGTGAGGAATGTGTTTCGTGCACTTCGCTCAACTTATGGTCAACATAATCGGCCTACTGAGCGTACTATTCGCAACACCATCACCCATTTTGAGACCCAGCATTCATTATTGGATAATATTCGACCGAGTAGACCACGTCCAGCAGGCTGTGAAGAAAATATAGCGGCCGTAGCTGAGAGTGTACACGAAGACCGTCGAGAGTCGATTCCGCGCCGTTCGCAGCAACTCGGACTGACGTATGGAACGACTTGGCGCATTTTACGTCGAGATCTTAAATTGAAAGCGTACAAAATACAGCTTGTGCAACAACTGAAACCGACGTTTTCGAGGCAAATTTTGTTTAGCGATGAGGCCCATTTCTGGCTCAATGGGTATGTAAACAAACAAAATTGCCGCATTTGGGACGAAGAGCAACCTGAAGAGATTCAAGAACTGCCACTTCATCCAGAAAAAACAACGGTTTGGTGTGGTTTGTGGGCCGGTGGAATCATCGGTCCATATTTCTTTAAAAATGATGCCGGTGCGAACGTAACCGTCAATGGCGACCGTTATCGTGCCATGATAACCGACTATTTGATGCCTGAAATTGAAGCTTGTGATCTCGGCGACATTTGGTTTCAGCAAGACGGCGCCACTTCCCACACATCGCATCAATCAATGGATTTATTGAGAGAACATTTCGGTGAGCACATAATTTCACGTTTTGGGCCGGTCGATTGGCCACCAAGATCGTGTGATATCACACCGTTCGACTTTTTCCTGTGGGGATATGTAAAGTCTAAAGTTTATGCGGACAAACCCGCTTCGATTCAGGCCTTGGAGGAAAACATCACGCGTGTCATTCGCCAGTTACCAGTCGAAATACTCGAACGAGTCATCGAAAATTGGACTCAACGGATGGACCATCTGCGACGTAGCAACGGCCAACATTTGATAGACATAATCTTCAAAAAATAAATGCCAAAGAATGTTCTTTCAAATGATAATAAATATTCTCCATTAAATTTGAATTTTCTGCGTCTTTTTCTTTAAAAAAGTAGGGAACCTCGAAATGGATCACGCGTTATATATATAATATTTCCTGTAAATACTCGTAAAATTCACTTTTTCTCAAAATCGACTTTTTGCATATTCTAAATCACTGTGACTGATCAACCGTGCATGGTCTGAAAACAATATCACTCGGTCTTAGCCCGAAGGTATACGATATTTATTGATTTATGCTTAGACAAACACCAACTCACAAACCTATTCCCAAGTCAAATTCGGCCAAAACTGGGAAAATGGGCTGTTCAACTTGATTCCTGAATTTTTAATAGGAATTCAAAAAAACAACTAATTTTATTCTTGGTTAGCAAGCTTGCAATATGAGACCCCAACAGGTCTGTTAATTCGTCGATACCTATTCAACATAATACTATAGTATTTGGTATGGTAATTAATTTGAATTTCAAATAGGCCATATTGATGGTTTGAGTTCTAAATTAGGTAAAATCTGTTTTGCAGCAACTTTTCCACGCAATTCATGTACCAGGGAATTGAACATAGTCTCTTATTACTTTAATTTACCTTACTTTACCGGATAATACACTGGGGATGTTCGTCATATACAAAGCACATACTACTCATGCAAAAAGATCTCCTCAGATCATATTCAAGTTAGGTCTTGCAAACATTTATTTAAATGTAATGGTTTGTGTACTCAAATGTATAAAAACGTTTCATTCGCTACTTTTACTTTCGTGTTAAGAATGATACAAACATGCACGATTCTTGACTTTGAAATATATATATACATAATTATCATGTTATCTTGATTAAATACTAAATTGATTGTAAAATTATCTAAGGAAACACATCTTACTGACATCAAACGATGTATTTTTTATGTCGTTGAACTAAATTGCCTCAGGATCTCAGCTGCGTCAAGAAAAATGTGTCCAACCCAAAACAGTAATTAAGTCTCGTTTAGAGTAATTTAGTTAAGTGGAAATATGAACTTATCAGTACAATATCGTTACCGAAATTTCGAAGTAGCACAATTACACATACCTAAGGTATGTGGACGTTCTGAAACTAAATTGAATTGTTTCGATTTTTTTTCGCGAACCCAAATGCGTAACTTCCAAGATAGATGATATGCCTAATTTAGTTGAAAGATTTAATAATTTTCAGAAAGATTATCCAAAGTGTTCGGACTTCTTTTCATTCAGTGTTCTAATTCTTGTTAACTACCTATAAAAAATCATGTACCTCAGTACCATTTAACAAAAATATTCTTGTAAAGTTTTCTCCTGGACACCAATAATTAATCCCAATATTATGAGAAGGGGTAAGTTTATTAAGAAAATGTTTAATGTAATAGAATAATAGAATAAAATAAAAATAGTGCACCTAATTTTAAGAATAATATTTTGCCTTTGACATAAATTACTAATTAGCTGAGCTTCGATTTTCACAATGGACCATCCTAGTTTCTAGTGTGCCTTATATCTTGCAGTCTACACAAGCTTAAAGGAGTGTGTTCTAGTTAGTCGTCGCGCTAGGTTTTGATTATTCAAGAGTTGAAGCACTTCAACGTTTGAATGTTTGAGCCCCCCTCCCCCTGCGGACTAGTTCCTCTGGTGTCCCCTGTGAAGATCTTCGTTCCGAATATACCAAGAATCAATGATAATACTTCTTCGCACTCGGTTCTGGAATACTTGAAAGAAATTGCATTTTCCTTGTTTGGAACTAGTCCATAGCTGACAGATAGATAGCTGTGACATTCTTCCCAACAGCGTGTTCTATCCATTCAAGTTTGGCATCCAGCAGTATTTGGCTTACTTTTTGGTTTGTAAAGGTTGACATAAACAAATTTACACTAATTTGTTCTTATACGCCTTATTCTGGTCCATGTGTTTATATTGTTTATTGCCCCTTGCTGATTGGCTATTGTTTCTTATGTCTAGCTCTGCCGTTGGCTGCAATTGGAATATCACATGTGTATAAAAAGTAAAGCACTAGTTCTAATATTTGGTCTTGAGGCACTCCTGTATATATTGATTTAAGTTCTGAGTATTCCTCTTCTTGCTTAACCCTCAAAGCACCCTGAGCTGTGTATGATTTTAAGAGCTGCACAAGCTGTAGAGGTAGACATGTCTTTAATGTTACGATTAAACCTTCGTGCTACACTTATGGAATACCTGGGCAGTGGTGTCAGGTCTACCGAATTTTTGGTAGATCTATGAATTTTTACTTTGATTTTCTAATCCACCGATTTCAGGTTAATCTACCGAAAAGTCCACTTGTCTTATGTGTGCAGTACTGAAATAGGTGGACCGGTAAATCAAAGTAAAAAATGGTAGACCCGCTGGCACCACTGTGCCTGAGTAACACCGAGAAAGATAGCTGAGCATATTTTTTCTCTTCAACACATTTATCTATAACATCTGTAATTCGATATTATTAATCGACTGTAGCATGTTTGTTTCTGAATCCAAACTGGTGATCGCAAAAAGCAGTTTTTCTTCAATTATTTTCTTCAGCCGTTTGAAAACTATTTTTTAAATAATTTAGATGAGATTAGCAGCAGTGAAATGAGCTTATATGATTTTACTTCAATTTATAGGTTTTCATGATTTTGAAATGATTGTTCTTCTTCTGTCGCTCACCATAAAAATGGTATATGTTTTAGCCTATTAATTAGGTATGTTAATTTTACAATGCCTTTCCTGGTATGACTTTCTCAGGATTTACATGTTCTTTTGTTCTCTGGTTACTTCACTGGGTGTGAAAAGGTCTGTTTCTAGTTCTCTCAAATTATTCGTAGTTGAATTATTTCTTCTAATTCCTTGTTTTTGGAAAATATTTTTTGAACATGCAGCAAACGTCTCAGCCTCTTGTTTGTCATCTCTGACCTATTTAGTCTCTGGCTTTTCAAAATGAGTAACCTGTGGGATAGTCATCAGGTGACTTGGATAGGTACCAATAGGTTCATTTTTAATTTCCCAAATTTCTTTTTTAAGTTGTTGGGTCAGGTTATTTTTTTTGGTACGTGCGATTTAATGTTTGATTGTAGTTCTTTCACCGAAACTCACTTTTTTGCAAACATTTTCAAATGATGCATTCTACACAGATTTGTAGGAGTATAGAAGTTTTAAAACTCAATTCGGAAGAATTTTTGCATAAAAATTTTGATATACGGACGTATACTTTAACAGTATTTTGCGAATTTTTCTTGAACGATGTATAATTTTCACAGCACTTTTATCAATATATTTATAGAATGATTATATCTACCAAGTCAACTAGAAGAAGAGGACATAATGCTTCCACAACACAAAATCCAACATACTATGCAAAAAAAAAGTCAAATAAAATTAAAAAGACAGGATTCTCAATCCAATTGGAAAATATATTCAAAATCACATAAGCAAATAATCTTCTAGGAATTTTGAGCAGTTGGCATTTAAGAACAAGAAATTATAGAAAATACATTACCACAGATGATAGTGTGGGAAATGTACGAGATCTGATTTATTCTGAAATAATTGATCCAGGTTGTAAATTAATGGCTGGATACAGAAGACCAACCGAAATAAGAATGCTGGGAAAATAAAACATCACACTATATCATAAAAATAAAGATGTATTGGTCATACAATCATATTACAAGTACACCCCTAAAATCTTTAGATCACATTTATAGACAAATTAAAAAAACTATATTATATCACTTTGAAAGAGCTCGCGATTCCCCATTAATTAAGGATGTTAATAGGTAACGTGAAGAAAAAGTTTTGAAAAATACGATACGTAGGTACCATTAGACCAACAAATTGGACGACTACTTTTCCTCTAATAAGTTATTGCAGTAACACATATTTGCAGACGCGCGCTAGTTCTGGATAAGCACACTTTATTTCTTAGATAATGCACGCCCATATCTATCCAATTATCTTTTGTGTATAACATGAATTCGAATCACTTTAACGAGCCAATTAAAATCTTATTATAATTCTTATGAGTACGAAGGTGTTACCAACCAAACACAATATTATGATTATTAACAGCCACAATAAGAACTGCTTCTGAACGTATTGTGGATTTTACTACTGAAATTTAGCTGCGTAATAAGTGAGTCCACTACATACCAGATGTGCGTCAGTTTTATGATTTATAAAATGCATTTCAATGTCTATGTATCGTATGCAGAGTGCAATCTCTCTCCCCCCCCTCTACCTCTATGTGTGTGCGCGCGCGCGCGTATATGCACATAGTCTAACGAACTTTTATTACAAACTAGGTATATAATGGAAAAAGCACGAAAAGATGTGTTCTAGTGTTATTTTCATCAGCACATTAAGAAGTAGTTTTAACTGCTGAATTTTGCTATAGTCTTATAATAATATTTTCACCAAACAATGCATACTACGCAGCCTCGCTTTTGCTTCTAACCATTTCCTGCTGTATGTGATTTCGTCACTTTTAAGCAATCAACAAACCAGTCACGGCAGACTGCGCTTTTATCCACCACAGCTAATGTTCGGCAAATAAATAAAAATGCACCCACAATCCAAGAGTGTTGGATATAAATTCTTAATTAACAATTACTACTAACTTAGCCAGGAAGAAGAGAAACAAAGTATATGTATGCATTGCCAAAGTGGATGATGGGTGAGTGTCGCTGAATTAGATGTTCTTGTTGTTGTTTACATTCAGAACAATGGCCTGCAAACTTAATGATCTCTTGGCAAACTGGTAACATATTGGTCTTAATGGCGCTCAAGTCTGCTTCAATAATAATAAGAAGAGAAACAAAGTATATGTATGCATTGCCAAAGTGGATGATGGGTGAGTGTCGCTGAATTAGATGTTCTTGTTGTTGTTTACATTCAGAACAATGGCCTGCAAACTTAATGATCTCTTGGCAAACTGGTAACATATTGGTCTTAATGGCGCTCAAGTCTGCTTCAATAAAGCAATAGACATATCGTTGGCTTACATTAAAAAGTAATTGCTATGATGAACATACTAAATTTACAGAACGGCTCTTATTGTAGTGTACATGTTGGGAGAGCTTTATTTTGCATTCTAGGTCTCCTATAACTGATTGATAAACAACTAAAGTAAATTCAGCTTCAACATTTCTCCCTTAACATGCTCGGCTGCGGAATATTCAGTGTTTGGTGAGAATATGTTTTCCAAGTTATGACAATTATTTGATATTCTGGAACCTCTAAGTTGATTTTCAGTTGTTTATACGAAGAGTTTGGTGTTCTTAAATAAGTTGGTGATAATTCTTGCAGCGCGTGCCGGTAAACCAGTGCTTCTAAGTTTTCTCTCCATTCTATTTATATTGACGCAATCGTATGCGTTTCAAATATCCAAAAAGATGCAGCACATTGATTCTTTTTACGTCGGTGGCACTTTTAGCCTTTCTCAATCCATACTCATTTATTGGTAGAATATTCGTGCTTTCTAACCACAAACACACACAGATACACTCACACATGCGGAAAGACAGACACTCTCTCACTCACTCGCTCGCTCATTGACTGACTGACTGACTGACTCGCTCGCTCACAGCGCCACACCAACCCAACCCACCAACCCAACCCACCAACCCAACCCACCAACCCAACCCACCAACCCAACCCACCAACCCAACCCACCAACCCAACCCACCAACCCAACCCACCAACCCAACCCACCAACCCAACCCAACCCAAGCTACCAACCCAATCAAACTCAAACGAAAAAAAATTCCTGATAGAGCTTGAGTCGTAGGATAATTGTAGAGTGGAAATTAGAAAGAGCCTAAATGCCATTTTTAACGAAATTGAGTTAACAACATAGAAAGGTTCTAAATATCATACTTTATGTCCTGTGAAAAGCCATAAGTGGCAAAGTTAAAATTTAATTGTCAGGAGGTAGTAATAGATGTCGCTTGGCGTATGTGAGCAAGTGTTTTCATTTGATAGGTCCTAAGTCCGTCACAGAATATTGCCAGTTTGTTTTAAAATCGGCAGGTGTTAGTTATGTGTTTTGTGTGTCTGTATATTAAAATGGAAGGAAATCAAAGAATAAGAAAAGGTAAAGGTAGTGGCTCATATCATACTGAACAGAAGCATTTAAAATGGAATGGAAAGTCGTACAAAACGTATAAAAACAAAATGGTACCTGAAAAAACCATTCCCAAAGAGCAGGTTAGGTATACAAACATAATGTTTCCCTTTCTGGTTCTAATCTTGAAAATATGTTATATGTAGGTATCATGTAATGCAAGCTGGGATGTAAAGATGTTACATACGAAAGGCGACGTTCCCTTTGGGAAAAGTTTTATTGTCAAGATGCTAAAACACAAGGGACGTTTTTAATGGGTTTAATGAGTATTTGTGCTGTGCAAAGAAGGCATATGAGGATCCGCAAAGCAGTCGACGTCAGGCCACTATAGCTTATTCCGTTCCTGATGGTACAGGGAAATTTGTTCGTGTATGTAAAAAACTTTTCCAAGACACCTTCGCTGTTAATGATAAAAGAATTCGCGTACTTATTGAGAAAAAAAAATGGGTGAAGCCTGTTATAAAGATAAACGTACCAGACATGCTGCGCCAAAATATTCTGAATTTGACCGGTCGTTAGTCAAGGCTCATATTAACAGGATCCCAAGGGAAGTTGGCCATTACTCAAGATCTAAATCGGAAAAGGAGTACATTAGCCCCGACTTAAATATTCACAGACTGTTTAAAGCATTTCTGCAATTGCACCCTGATTCAATAGTCAGCTATAAATTTTACAGGTCTGTTTTCATAAAGAATTTTCCCAATCTGTGTTTTCACAGACCACGTGTTGATACGTGCAGCACATGTGATAAACTTGACTGTCAAATCAAGGCCAACATTGAGTCAAGTCAATCTGTTAAAACTCAGCTGGAACTTCATCACCGCAAGGCCGAGAGAGCAAGAGAAGTGCTAAAAGAAGATATGATTGAGTCTCAAGAACCCGAAAGCATCAAGTGTTGTTTATCCATGGACCTACAACAGGTCATGTTCGTTCCATCACTGACCCACAGCGATATGTTTTACCTCTCACAGCTATCGTGCTACAACTTAGGTGTTCATATTGGCGATTCGAATGAATCCTACATGTGTATGTAGCACGAGGGGGTAGCGTCTCGAGGAGCTAACGAAATTGCGTCATGCCTCCTCCATCTTGCTAATCAAGGACTGATTTTTAAGAACCATTTAGTAATATGGTGTGATAATAGCGGAGGCCAGAACAAGAATAGAATTTTATTATTTACCTTGATGTTTTTAGTAGCCAATGGTGTTTTTGAGACTATCGAGCAGAAATTTCTTATCAGCGGCCATAGTTTCATGCCCTGCGATAGGGACTTTGCTTTGATAGAAAAGCGTAAGAAGGTAGCTAAAGCATATGTTCCCTCGGACCTACACGCAATAGTTAAATCAGCAAGGTACTCTCCTCCATTCAATATTGTTGACACGACAATTTCTAGCTTTTGGGACCTAAAAAAAGCTGCGGATGCATATATTAACACCACAAAGTTAAATATAAGTAGCTTCAGTGATAACCATTGAAGAGGCTAATCATCCATTTATTAAAATGAAGACCACTTTTTCTGATATTCAGGAAGCAGTGAAAGTCAATGTTTTAAAGAAGAAAAAAAACTTTAGCTGACCTTAGACGGGCTAACATAATCAAGCTGCCGCCAGAAAGTAAAGTGTCTGAAAATAAAAAGGTTTCTCTTCGAAGCATGATTCCCTACCTTAAGAATCCGGCACACCAACGTTTCTATAAAGAGCTACTTAACATTGACGAAAATGTTTCAGAAAATCTAGAAAACGCCTGAAATTAACAATTTTTTACTAAAAAAATGTCGATGACACTTACGCCCTTTCCAAATTTTACACTTCTGTTTTTGTTTATATTGGTTATAGAACGTTATTTTGATAATAATTTTTGCTAATAAGTATGTTTTAAGTTTTGTACTACTTGCATATATTTAATAAACGTTTATCAACAAATTTTCTATGTCTACACTTAATTTTGAACTTTGCCCGTTTTGTTTTTCGCGATTATTTCTGAATTTTGTTTTTGGCACCTACGCCCTTTCTAATTTCCACTCTTCAATTTAGTATCACGATTCAACCTTCTATTTCAAAAATTGACAAAGCGTTATTGCAACAAAAGCGATTTGACGCTACTGACGTTCAGAGAAATTTGAATAAAATCGTTTCTATCGAGGATTTTTCAAAACGGAAAAACTGTAATTTGTAGGACATATTGTAATATACATATGCAAAATACCAGCCTTTTACCGTAAAAATTGACGATTTGGCCAACAGTGGCATCTTCATTTTATGCAAATTTTGCTGTTTTTGACACTTTGCCAAGCCCCGCTTTGGTTTCGTGAACCCTAATTTGGCGCACATCCTAGACTCGCCGCAGCGGTTATTTAAAAAAAAAAGTTCAATTAAATCGGCAACGCTACAAAATTTAAAAAATCAAAGCTCTTAATTTTATTCTATAAGCTGATGGAGTAGACGCTAATTTTCCTCCTTTTGCTTTGTACACTCTATAATCTTGGTACGAATGAAGACAATAAATTTTAATAAATTTTTGTGCAATTTGTGGTCTATTTCCTCGATATATTTAATTGCACTTACTAGATTTTCGATGTTCCGTTTTTATAGTAGTCTATTATATTTTCTGTAAAATTTCTAGTCAGTTTTATTATGTAATATCCGTGACATAACTTATGCCAGAGGAATTTCACTTAGTAATTCTTATTCGGAAATCTACTACGTATATTAATAAGTACTCATTAAAAACACATACACCTTATATCGTCTATAATATATTAAAGTTCAAGGATAATTAAAATAACATCACTATTATATAAGTTAATTATTCTTATAGATACTATTTTTTGCAGATACGGAGAGTTACAGTACAATGGAAACCTAAATTGGCAAAATGAAACACGACAAAGGACAATTTTTCCCCAAGTATAAAAAAAAAACATGGAAAAAATACCGGTAATTTAACGCGTAATTTCAAACAATATTTCCTAGAATCATTCGTAAATATTGAACTTTACTTAGTTGAATTATATATATGTAGAAACAACTACGTAACTTACAGACCATGTTCAAAACACTTTCAACCATGTTGGTTTTAGATTTTGTTTCCTATACATAAAACCTTCAATATCTTAAAAATATCTCGAAAATAAAACGGCAGAATAATAATTTAAACAAATATTTCGTATTAGTTGCGTCTTAATTTGATCAAGGAAGCACTATCGCTCAACAATTAAAATTACCTGAATAGTAAATAGAACAAGTATAAAGAATACTTACTGAATATCCTACTTTTGATCGATATTATTTTTTAATCAACATTTTCTACTATTTTCTTCAAAGAAGTTGCGTTGGGATTAATTTGTCTATTCCTTCTGACTGGAATTCGTACACTAGAATCTGCTCTAGTTGATTGGTTGTGGCCTTTTTAACATTCTTTAGTATTCCAAAATAGTGTTCCTTGAGGTGAAACACTTAATCTTGGGGAATGTAAAAGATCAAGAGCTCATTAACTAAAACTGCTGTATGGCAAGGCAGATTGCCGTTATGAAGTACACAGGTGGATCTTGATGTTTAGTAGCACAAAGTCTCTGGGGAAACTTCTTGGTTAAAACAAATTAATTCTGGATGACCCCTTGGCTAACAAAAAAGTAAAACAGCATGTTTTGATGTCTGATTTACTATTTCAGGGTCTTTCTGGCTTTGGCGAACCTGGAGTTTGCCAGTTCTGCCTCTAGCAAAAAGTCGAGACATGTTCCTCTCACATTGTACTTTTTATACTGCGATTGGTCTTTTGTAAATATTTTCGGACAAATTTTCTTCATTCTTCTAAAGATCAAAATACACTAATTCTTCGATTAAGTGAAAACTTTTTCTTCACTTACTGCAAATGAAGGACTCGTGCTGCGAGATTTGTCTTTAAACGAGTCTCGACCATTAACTTCATAGGTCTGTTACAAGTCTTGGTAGCGCACCATTGCCCAAAATTGTTGTTTCCCCAGATTAACAGGGTACACAAAAAATAACACTAATTCCTTTTATGATTTATTCATTCTAGGGTAGTTTACACTTGTTCCGAAGACGCGAATTTCAAAAATATATACCGGCTGTTCCGCTGAAGATAGTATCCTCTCCATGTGTGTTTGTAGTAACTCTAGAAAAATGTTTTGTGTATAATAGGAACTCCTTCAAATGTCTCCTCATGAACAGCTTCAACAACTCTTATACCATCATCCACACTCCATTTTAATTGCGTCCTCAGTTTTCTGTCGAAAAGGATTGCACGTAGCATACCAGACTGATACGTATCAGACTTAAAAAACTATTGAGGAAATTTGCCAGAAAATAACACTTTATATAATCTGTGTTCATATCTGTTACAAATAGCTCGAATAATGTAATATGACCTGATGCTCCATGAATTTTATCCTTGAGGTGATCCAAGTTCAAAGAATTTTGTTGATATACTATATATTTGAGATGGCCCCATTAAAATATTTAAAAGTAAAAACAATGGAGACGAGCTGGTCAATAAGTCGCAAGCAATTGGAGCATCTTGGAGCATTACAAAATTAATCTCTATTTTCCAAAAAAAAAAAATTACTCTACTTTAGTATTTTTACAAATCTAAAATATGATGCTGCAACTGTTGTCCTTAGATAAAAATATTAAAAAAAATTGAAAATATTTAAAGCATCACTTTTTTGTAAAAAGTGAAAGAAGTTCGAACGTTGAAAAGATGGAACAGTTTTGTATAATTAAAAGTGATTTTGAAAGATGAAAAATATGATCTTGTGCAACTTTTATTTGAAACACTTCGGTGATGCTAGAATATCACAGGTATAATGTAGCGCAACTTAAGCGAGATAGCAGTATATAAAAATATACATTCTAGTTTACAAATTACAGAATTACAACTCAAAATAAAAAAAATGAGGTGTGGCCACCACACGACCTTCTTATACGTATGAGCGTTTCAAATTATAGAATTTTAAGAATTTTTTTTCAAAAATTGTTCAAAATCCTATTCTAAGTACTTCTATTCTCTTAATAAATCCCTATAGAATGCATGATTTGCATCAAAAAAGTCCTCCTCGCTAAGAGTAAAAGTGATACTTCCGATCCGAATTTTGAAATTTCATATATACAAAAAATATTGCAAATCTAATTTTAAATACTTTTGCACTCTTGATAAATATATACGTATAAGAAAGTAATACACATACATAGACACAATTATAGTCACCAATTATTTTATTTTCACTTCATTAATCGTAACAGAAGAAGTGTAATATTTTCAAAAATATGGTTTACAAATATAAACAGTAATAATATTTTGAGTACTGACTGTACTTACGCTAACATATACTAATACCATGACACTTCTCCATAAATATTAATTATGTAACAGAGTACGTAATATACATTTGTGTGTGTGTATCTTTATTTATATTTTACATTCATATACTTTTTTTCCATTTAAACTCATTCGACCAAGGGGAACTACGGTGCTATTAGCATATTAACAATCAAGATGACGCATATGTAGAAGAAAAAATATTTCATATCAAGTCGTTCGGATATTATATACGTGCGAGTGCGTATACCTAGTTTGAAAAAGGAATTGCTGATGTAAAAGTTTAGACACAAATCAAGGACAGACAGTATATCTTATAGTTCAAGTATAAATACGAACTTTAAATAAAGGTAAAAAAATTAAATGTTCAACTAATCAAATTTAGCTCTGACAATGAAAAAATGAGTTGGGTGTGATTTATTCAAAGAAAAAAAATCTTAGTCTATTATGAAGTGTACTTAGACAAAAGGCGGCTACGGATAATCAACAGACATTTTTCAGTGGACCATAATTTTATATGATAAAAATGATTGGCAGAAAATATGATGGATTTGACCCTGATATGTAATTGCTGTAAATGCAAAGTAATAAAGACATTTAAAAACTAGCGGCTCTGTTTATATGTAAAACTTAATTGATTCTTTTACCTATTTTCTTCAATAATATTCTACTTATACGAACGTTTCTAAGAAATATGAAGAAGTTATGAAATATTTAAATTTAAAGGAAAAGAAAGTATGTGAAATATTTCTAAATAATCGTAAATCAAGGCAAAGCAAATAAAATAGCAATATATGCAGATATATTGTATACTACAAATTCGATTTCTATCTTAAAGCTTCGTCAAATTATACTGCTATTCTGGAGTACCGCGTATATCGAACTTACAACATCTTTTATTTTCAATATTCGTGAACGACGTTTACTTCTCTTAAAATGCATGCTCTTGAGTATACTGGCGATTTGAAGATATTTTCGAAATAACGACCATTACTGATTGCATCTACTATCAAATAAACCATGAAATTATTCTTAAATGGTGTCAACTTAATGGAATACCTTTGAATATCAGTAAATGTTCCATTGTGAGATATTCTATGTCTAGTAACACGATTATCTTTAATTACGTGATCGACCAAGTACGTATTGAAAAATTATTTAAAATTCTGTATACAGGTGCTTTATTTGATACTCGTCTCCAATTTATTGTCATATCACTAATATTACTAACTGATCTTCGAAATTTTAGCTTTGTAATTCCGTCATGTACAAAATTTTCCAATACGCCTACCGTTATGATTTTATTCTATTCCATCTTTCGTCTGAAGCACGTGCCTGCTCTCGTTATCTTTTCCTACAGCTTGCACTAAAGAAGACCCAAAGATGTATTTTAAAGTACTTGTCAATTAGGATCGATGGTGTTAGCAGTCGTCGAAGTACGAATTATAAGTCACTACGTTTACAGCGCATTTTCCTTCATCATCGTTTCAGAAATCAGGATAGTAGTATGCTTCTGTTCAATTTAGAAATAATCTTTTTGATGACATTATCATCATCGTTGGATTTTACTATCCCTAACAACGCATTCGAAAATAATTCTTGTATTCTCGAAGCTAAATCTAGTATTCTTGTTAAGACCTGTAACCAGAAATGCCAACGAATTATTTGTAGACGTTAATGGGAAGAATTATTGTATTTTGTGATTTGCTTGTATAGTATCAATGTTAGTTTATTGAATTATGTTTCATATTATTGTACATTTATTGTGGTAACCTGTAAATGTGTATTATTTTGGACAACGTACACAACGTACGTTGTTAGTATTAGTACATGTGTATACTGTGTGTCCAAAAAGTCTGGAAACACCCAAATAAAATCGAAACGGATGATTTTTGAGAAAAATACAAAAACAGGTCATTAGTATTTTCAAAAAACTACTGGCTGATGGTATCTGTTTGGAATTTTTGATGACCTTGAAAGAGTTATGTCATCAAAAAAAAAATTAAATGGCAACGTCGCATTTTTAATTTTATTTTTGATAGATCTTTTAATTGTCTAAGTGACTGTAAAAAAATGTTTCATTTTACTTAAGAAAATGACCGAGAAAAATTTAATTACTTCTTCGAAAATGGAAAAGTTTGTCTTTAAAAAAAAACATAGTTGGCTTAAAAGTCGATTATTTCTCAAACACATTTTGTTTTATTTGTGACATTCTGTCAAATACGAATTGTGCGTAAGTTAAAAAAATCTGTTTAAAAATGGTTTTAAGTGAGAGGGAACGTATTCAAATATTGATGATGATTGGTTTTGGGGATAGGGCTCGTTCAGTTAGAGAAGTTCGCGACTTATTTAATACAGAACATCCGGAGCGTGCCCCAATTAGTATTTCTGCAGTGTGTAAGATTCACAAAAAAATTCAAGAAGAAGGCCATGTTCCAGATCGCCTTAGAAGTGGTCGTCCAAAGATCGCAGAAGATACGCAACTCGACGTATTATTGTCAGTAGAGGAAACTCCAAATTCTAGTACACGGCAGCTTGCTCGGGAGTTCAACGTGTCGAAGAGTACAATTGGTAATATTTTCCGGAAAACTAAGTATCATCCCTACAAAATCTGTTTCGTTCATGAGCTGTCTGAAGATGACTTCGACAGGCGTGTACAGTTTTGCGAACAACTGATGCCTATGTGCGATAATGATCCGTTTTTTATCAGAAATATCTTATTCTCAGATGAAGCTACGTTCACATTACATGGGACTGTTAATAGACAAAACTGCAGGTACTGTGCACGCCAAAATCCACGCTGGATGAGAGAGGTACGAACTCAGTATCCTCAGAAATTAAATGTATGGGCTGGTTTAATTGGTAACAGAATTATAGGGCCTTTTTTCTTCAACGGTAACCTGACGGCGGAAATGTATTTGGATTTTTTACAAAATATTTAATTCCGTCATTACCAGAAATATTTCCGAACCATGAAGATCCTAATTTGCCCAGCCAAAGAATTTGGTTTCAACAAGATGGGGCTCCACCCCACTATGCGGGAAATGTTCGGCATTATCTCGAGAATACCTTCCCAAACAGATGAATTGGCAGGAGGGGGGCTATCGAGTGGCCGGCTAGGTCGCCAGATCTAACGCCTATTGATTATTTTTTGTGGGGTTACCTAAAAAATAAGGTATACGCAACTAAACCTGAAAATTTGGAAGACTTGCGTCGACGGATTGAGATTGAAGTACGAAGGATCACTCCTGAAATGATAGAAGACGTTCAAAATGAATTTTATTATCGTTTAGGGCATAGGTTCCCAAAGTGGGCGATAACGCCCCCTTGTGGGCGCTGCAGGTCTAAAGGGGGGCGGTAAGAGACCCAGAAAAAAAATGGGGGCGTTGTGTAAAGGCTTAGGGGGCGATTTGTAATTTCATCTAGAATCTAGGAGGACTCTTAGACACCGACTGAGCTCTCGACTCTCGACTAGGGATGGGCGATAAACATCGATGTTCATTGAACATCGATATTTTAGGATCGATGTTCGATGTTTTTGCATCGATGTTTGCAATTTAGATTTATCGATAAACTATCGATGTTAGAAGAAATATAGTGAACATCGAACTTTTAAGCTTGACAAAATGTATTTGCACTAATCACAAAATAAAACAGCGTCCTCTGTTGACAAATACAAAAATGTTTCCAAATTAACAGCTCACATACAGGCTACGAGGATGTAAAATTGCCTACGAATAAAAGAAGTATTTAAATTACACAGTGCTATATCATATAAATTCGAATATTTCATTTTAGGCTCTTTTAAATATTACTCAGTATAAATATTTAAATAATATATAATTAAATACATAAATTTATAGTACTTTTAATGTGCAGAATAAAAGTTAAATTATGTATGCATGCAGAATAAGTGAAGGAGGTAAACGTATTTTCATAGAAAAAGAAGGGAGATAGACATTACCGATGTATACTTCTTCGGGAAATTCCCTAGTGCGTACAATCATACACGACGATACACGTATTAAATGCAAGATGACACATCAGAAATATAAAACCATATCCATATGTATCTCGGTATTTGCCAGCGTAGTCAAAAAAAAATGCAAGACTATAAAATCCCAAATAAAAATCGTTCTCTTAAAAAGCTTTGATACACGTAAATGTATATATTTTTTAAGTATCAGACGATTTAAGTCATGTGGTTGTTTCATGCGTAATTGCATAATATTGTTTTTTTATATAGTTTTTTTTGAGTAGTTTCTAAAGTTAACTACATATTATAAATGTATATATTTCTTTTATTATTTTTTTTGAATAGTGATATCTTTTATATCATTTTGTTAAGGACGTAAATTAATTAAGTTATAATAAAGTTTTTGTTAAACTGCCAAAAAATAAATCTATAAATATAATTATCGATGTTTAAAAACATCGATGTTTGGTAGTCGATATTTTGCAACCATCGATGTTGATCAACGATGTTAACATCGATGTTTGATATCGATGTTTACCCACCGATGTCCCATCCCTACTCTCGACTACAGCTTGTGAACATCAACTAATATTAATTAAGAGATTGCTCAAACCAACTCGGTTCGATATTTCTCTCCGAGTAGTTCATATATCTGTCCTGTTTTATTGAATAAATAAAATAAAAAACATATCAATCGGTCGCTCCGTTTCGAAACGAAAAGAGACACAAACAAACAAATAAAAAGGCAACTGTATCAATCGGCTGGTTCATAGAATACTTGTTCTTACTTGTTGAGTACGATTGAGCGTCGAATGAGATAAACGAGTTTATGCATGTTTGTCTTATTCCTGTCGGTGCGTGCTGCTTATGCAATCCTATATAAACAACGTAATATTTATTTTATTTTCATTTGCGGTTTCGCGCGTAATAGATAAGCAGTACTTAAGTTCAACACTTATACTTACGTATTTCTCAAAACAAAACAATGTCGGAAGTAAAAAAGAAGAGACGGCAATACTGTGCGGAATATATTAAATTCGGATTCATTGAAAATCCTACAAATCCATCGTCGCCTTTGTGCCTTCTATGCCTAAAAACATTTTCGAATGAAGCAATGAAGCCTTCAAGACTTCAAGATCATTTGAATAAAATGCATCCAGATAAGAAAGACAAGAATGTAGCATATTTTCAAGACCTAGAGAAGAAGCATAATACTCGGCCAAGTGTAGCAAAACTCTTTTCGGCGGCTGCTAAGCAAGATGACGACGGACTTCGAGCTTCGTACAACATCTCTTTGTTAATTGCTCAAAAAGGCAAACCACACAACATCGGAGAAGTGTTAATTTTGCCAGCAATAAAGGAAGTAATAACTACTGTGCTTCATAAACCGGCCGCAGATATTATCGGAAAAATTCCTTTGAGTAATAATTCTGTGCAAAGACGAATTGATGAAATGGCCGGAAACATAGAAGAATCATTGTGCAATCATCTGAGGACTAGTCAATTCTCAATTCAGCTCGATGAGTCCACTTTACCAACTAATGAAGCATTGTTGCTGCCTTACGTGAGGTTTATTAAAGATGAGAAAATATGTGAAGAACTATTGTTTGCTAGAAATTTAGAGACCGATACAAAAGGCGAAACCATATTCAATACATTGGAAAAGTTTTGTGATGAGAAAGAGATTCCCTTGAAAAATATTATATCAGTTGCTACGGATGGCGCTCCGGCTATGACAGGGTGCCATAAAGGCTTCATAGCGTACGTAAAAAATAAAATTCCAGATGTCCTTGCTGTACATTGCGTTATTCATAGACAACATTTGGTTGCTAGAAATTTAAGTGAACGACTATTTCAATCACTGCAATATGTCATCAAAGCAGTCAATAAAATCCGTAACTGCTCTTTGAATGATAGATTATTTCATCAGCTTTGTGTTACTAATGACGAAGATTTCAACCGTTTGTTGTTTCATACCGAAGTTCGTTGGCTATCAAGAGGCAATTGTCTGACTCGATTTTACAACCTGTTTGACTCTGTGATAGAGTTTTTGGAAACTAAAGATACAGAATTGCGCAACAAGCTCATTACATCAAAAAATGATATAGCTTACATGACAGACCTGTATAAATTGTTCAACAACATGAATCTCCAACTGCAAGGCGATGAACTAAATTTAATTAAAACAAAAAATGTCGTTGCTGCTTTCGCAGCCAAACTGCTTCTACACAAAAAGAATATGGGCAGACGTGAGTTTCATAATTTTCCGAATTTATCAGTATCCTGCAGTAACGACGACTTGTTTGCCTACTGCCAACATTTGGAAAAGCTCCACATTGACTTCACCGAACGATACCAGGATATTTTGAACTTGGAAATACCAGACTGGGTGTTGGATCCGTTTTCAAATGTCAACACAGCAATATCACCACATCTGGAAGAAGAACTTATAGAATTGACAACGAACGAGGAAATAAAAATCAAGTTCAAAAATGGCTACCAAGAATTTTGGCTACAAAAACCGATCCCGCAATTGTACCCTGGATTGTGGTCAATCATTCAACGATTCTTGATAGCATTCCCATCGTCATATTTGTGTGAACGTGGATTTAGTGCTGTAGCAACGCTGCTTACTAAAAAGAGAAATCGTTTGCATGTTACCGAACGTGGTGACTTGCGGCTGTTCTTGAGTAAATTGGAACCTGATATCAACAAACTTATTAAACAGCATCAGATTCATCCTTCACATTAGTTTTTATATTAGAATCGATTATGTTTGTTTTATTTTGAATTTTGAATAAAAGATACTTTGTCTGAATACTATAAAGTTGCGTTTCAATAATCATTCTCATTGGCAGGTGTAGCCCGTAAAAGTTAACTTGAGACCTGAGCGCCGTTGTGTACTACCTACTACGCTCAGGTCTCAAGTTAACTCATTCATTCTAAACGAGACTTTTACTATAACCCATAGTAAAAGTCTCGTTTAGAATGAATGTTTAATCTCCGCTAATATAGCTCACAATAATTAATTTAATTTGAAGTTATAGTGGTTTTTGAGTAGGTGAAAAAATGGGGGCGCTAAAAAATAATTTATTCTCAAAGTGGGCAGTAGGCAAAATAAGTTTGGGAACCACTGGTTTAGGGTATTGCCAAGATGCTCAAGGACAACATTTTGAACATTTATTGTAAGAGTTTTTGCTGATTTCTACGATTAAAATTTTCTTTGTTTTCTATAATGATTTTTTTTTTCAAAATTTTTCTTAAGTAGAATGAAAAATTTTTTGACTGTCGTTTAGACAATTAAAAGATCTATCAAAAATAAAATTAAAAATGCGACGTTGCCATTTAATTTTTTTTTTGATGACATAACTTTTTCAAGGTCATCAAAAATTCCAAACATATACCATCAGCAAGTAGTTTTTTGAAAATACTAATTGACCTGTTTTTGCATTTTTCTCAAAAATCATCCGTTTCGATTTTATTTGGGTGTGTCCAGACTTTTTGGACACACAGTATGTCTTTGAAAATATGTAATTTAATTGCACTTAAATTAGCAAAGTAGCACAAATGTTATGAAGACTGAAGTTCCAAGTAAAAAATATATGTAAGAAATAATAGAAAAAACAATTGCTGGTATTTATTATTGTGTTAAATAATGCCTTGTAAGTTATAAAGAAGAATATGGCACATATGCATATCTAAAGAAATATACGTGGAGCATCACAATTTACTGACACAATGCACGCAACAGAAAGAGCTTATTATGCCACACTAGTGCCAAAATTGATATGTGCTTATCAGGGCAATGCCAATAACATTTGGGCAAGTATCTTGGAATAATTCCTCTATTCCAATTATTTTTTTTAGATAATATGGAAGAAGTTTGCCTACTTCTTTTTTATACGTATGTTTTTGGTGGGATTTTATAACTTTTTATACGCAACAACAAAATTCTCATCAAGTTCAAGAAAATATTACGAATAAGTAAAGAAAATAATCCAATTGCTAAGCATACATCCACACTCCGTGCCGGCAGGCTTCGGTGTGGAGGCGCGACATTGGTACTCTTTAGAAGTTGATCTCGCCTCTCGCTGAGCTGCGCTCGCCACGGGGCTCATTGCTGGGCTTTGCCCTCGCCCCGCCACATTTCAGTACGTTGCGTGTCGCATCATTGCCGCGTATTAGGTAACAAGAATGAGAATAATTAATGAATTTTTACTAAATTTCAAAATTTTTTGTAACGAGAACCTCAGACACCAAGAATGTATAAAATTTCAAAGTTTTAGCTTTACGTGACGTTTTATTTTATTGAATTAATTACTCACTCCAAATATAAGAATACAATGTTTAATAACATTTTAAAATAAAGCATAATCGCTAGTTAATACATGTTAATGAAAACTTATAAAATCTGAATCACTAGAAACACATCTCTAATCTCTAAATATACCTATATTCCAAATTCCTGTTGTGATAAGGCCTTTGTCATAGTTGTATCTTAATTATATTTAATCAAAGCAAATACAAACACAAAAACTTTTAAATAAATAGCATGAAGTGACTTGTTAATATATTAACACCTGTACAATTTACTTGAATGAATTATGATGGTGATTTTCAATTCAAATCTAATTTATATCTCTTTAAGAATAACATGCTATAGTTAAGACAAGAATGGCCTGTTTAATTCGCATACTGCCGTGTTGAAAGCTATTTTGCAATAAACAATGCATCAAATATTATTCACAGGCTAACAGGAGTGAAATAGAATCAAGCGGATTAGATTGGACAGTCATTTTACAACGTCGTTTAAATGACCGTCGCCGTTCGATGATCATTAAACGATTAAAGTTTTTACAATGTAATAATATCAACAATTTATTCAAATAAAACTCCCATTATTAAAGAGAAATAATTCATAATAGTTTCATGTCTAAAATGCCAATTCAAATTGCTATATTTATATTCTTTGTTTATTCATTTCTCAGTTATTTAACTCAAATAAAATAGTTTAGCGGAAAATGAGATTATCTGAGCAATAATCGTGTTAATTACCTTTATTAATGTTTTACCTTTACTACTATTTACATTGAACGTTTATTTTATTTTTTAACAAACCAACAAATTAAGAGTACATAAATACCTACAGAATGAAGTTTTAATTTGTTGAAAGGGACACAGAATTGCTATTTTACAAATTAGAAATCACTGTTGCAAATGCACTAATAAATTACTAAAAGATCGATTCTAAGTTTGAATATGAAGACAAATTTGTATGAACTAATCTAAAAAATTTACTTAGTTAATAAAATGTTAGCTCGGGATCGAAAGTCAGAATTACATCACGTTAATTCGGGTCGGATGGAAGATATTATAAATCCCAATTTGATATTTTTTACAAGCGAATCAGAATTAATAGAGAGAAACAAGTACAGCAAATAAAACATATATGTCACATATCCTGACTCTACATTGTTCACTTTGAGACTTCATATGAAAGTAAAGTCTACTTCTTTACCAGTAAAATTCCACAATTTAGCTCCACCCCATAGTAGTTTCAAACACAAAGTTATATTACATGATATGGATTCTGCATTAGTTCTTTCAAGTCTCTTAGGTACGAGTATATGTGTAGACAATGCCGTGTCGCTATCCATCACCCTAACCAAAACATTTGCAATATTATGTCCTTTAACTTCAGGAGTTGCATCAACTGACATCCAAATATGATTATCGTTTATATCATTGACTACTAAAGTCTTAATTTTATCGTAAATGGAGCACAAATAATATTTTTGCAAGGTGGATTCTTCGGGCACAAGCAAGTCCACATTTTTTACAAATAATTTTGTAAAAAATGAGTAGACTCAGGATGTGAAAGTAAACAATAGATGGGATCGCTGTACATAGCGCTTACAATTTAACTAAAATGCTTTCGGCGCTAAATCCCGGCCTTACAAGTCCACTACATTTGTCACGATAGATGCAACTACTTTTATATAATATATATAGATATCGTAAGTTGTACATGCATAATATAGGTATATTTTATTACTACTATTACTGCCCAGTTTAGAATTACATGGAATGTCAGCCTGACATTCGATCAGTAATGAAAACAAAGATAAATGTAATAATCAGTAGCGGAAAAATGGAAACTTGGTACAGAAAGGAAAAATTACCAAAATACAAAAATTCTGTCTAAATAATTTTCTATTTAAAAAGAAGTAGAAAATTATTTAGTCTTTTTCTCATGCTAGGAGAAAAACGTGGATTCCTATTGATGCTGCAATGTGGTATTTGGGAAATTGTTAGGTATTTTATACATTCTCTTGCAAGTATTTGAAAAATTACTAAAAGTAAACAATCATACTGAAATTTAAAGCAAATAAGAGCTGTGTTTCTCCCTTATCTGCGGTTACAATTTAGCCCTGAAGCAAATACTTAAAATAATGATTTCCTTTCCTTTCGCTATCAGATGGGTGTAATGTTCAATAAAATATTAAACATTCTACTTGAATGAAATAGTCAACTCATGGAAATTCATATTGGATTCTCTTCTAATATCTGTTAGTGTCCCTGAGGAATCCATATAATCCAATCTTCTCTTATGTCGTACACATTTAAGATACATACGTTTTTAAAATGAGCGGCTCTAAACTCGTCCCCCCGCAGGTACCATCTAATGTCTGCTACATTAATTAGCCCCCATGCTAATTACGGTGTTTTAATTCCTTTCCTTAATTTGTCACCGAGCAAGTGATTAAGAACTTTATACTTTCTTGGAAATATAAATACAAAGTTGTCCTACCTATGAACGACAACAATTATATTTCAGAAGAAGCCGTTTCTTCACCTAGTTTGTGCGCAGATCTCAGCGACAGCATAGAAAGAAGCACAAACGCTTGTGAATCTTTCCACGCTAAATTTAATGCCAGTTTTTATTCTACGTATTCATCAATTTTTCATTTTATTGAAATTTTGAAGCAGTTTCAAACAGAGACTTATATAAAAATTCAAAGTTTATCGTAGACATAACTATAATAGTGCGATACTAGAAAAATCGATGAGTATAAAAATGGATCTGTTTCGAGATTTGATTTTGTTAAATGTATAGCTTATTTTTATTAATTAGTTAATATATATTAGTGCTTCTATAAAAGACAAACAGGCATTTCTATTCCATTCTAATTAATAAAATACATTTTGTGGCACTGACTGAATTTTTCAATTCTTGCATAAATAAATATGTTATCTATAGATTTTAAATAAGTATATGGGTGATTCATTATGCGATAAAGTCGGGGACGAATTCACGAAGCTACTCTTGTGGACCTGCTCTTCTCGGGGACAAGTATGTATGTATATTGTTTCAGGTACGGGTTTAACTAACTACTTAATTTTATTTATGGGGACGAGTTTAGATACGTCCTTTAAAACACCACATATACCAACTCTATGTAGGTCATACCCACGATTACTACTTATTCGATCCTATTTAACTATAAAATTTTCACATCAAAACAGTTTACTCATTAATGCTAACAAACCGTTTATTGTCTTTTTATGCAGAAAGGTTGATATTAAACGCGTTACTAGGAGTATAGGGTACTACAAATTGAATCTAATCTTAATTTTAAGAATCACTTCAACATGTAAAAGCGTCATGCATAAATCCCTTCAAATAATGCATATCTTATAATACTGCAAATATTCTTGATAATAGACTTGAAAGCAATTTTCACAAGTTACCTGAACTGTTGAAAACGCAACCCTTTTACCACTTTTCTGATTATCATACCATTTTCTAAGCTCAAATTTTCACATTTCACAATAAATAAATAAATTGTCGAATGATCTCCTTTCAAGGTACAGTAAAGCTCATTAGGTCCTCAAATCATATAAAGCTATTTCATATTTGATACCACTTCTAAAGAACTACTTCTGCTTCGTGTTGTAATATTTAAGCATGGCAACATATCGTTTTTAATTCTTCTCTCGTATTTGTTTTTTCTTATTCAAATGAGGGCAAACGTTTTATTTTGTGTCTTTTCCTCAAACATATTGCAGTGATCTTGAATAAATAATAATATGTAAATAAATAAGTATAATCAAGATCACTTCAAGTTTTATTTAAATTAATTTTTACTTTTTTCATTTTTACCATAATGTGTATATAAATATTCACTATATCAATAATTTACGAAAACTTTATTTTTATTTAAGTAAAACAATAAAAGAATCTTAGTAAAATTTTTATAAAGTCATAATATTAAAAGACGCATTAAATGTTACGTGAAAAGGAACGAGCAAGTGTTTCTCGCACGGAGGTCGACCGTATGGCCGGTGAAAAACAACATTATTCGTCAGATGCACGTATGAGTCATAAACGTATAGACGAATTTATATTCACATGTTTGTTTACCTTTTTCAAGGATTATTAATACGCTGTTTCCCCAAGTGACCGATAAGAGCAGCACCGTCGATATACAATTTTGGAGGTGGATTCGTGTATGCCGAAAGTTGCCGTATGTTTTTATAAAGAAAATTAGGCATAAAAGAGCGGACGGATAAAATTTCCGGGATAGCTGGTGCAAACCGCTCTCTTTAACTAATCTAAAAGTAGGTGATAAACCACTTCCTCCTCTTTTAAAAGGATTACTTTTAAATCCGGACTTAGAATAATTTTTGAGATTTTCGACACTTATAAAATTTTTAACAAGATTCAACACTTGTAATATTTTCTCGGATAACATGCAACGTGTATTACATTGAGATTTGTAGTTATTCTTGTATAAATAATTATGTATGAAATAATTTTATTTATGAATTTGGATCTTGAATTTATTTAATTTCATTTATTTTCTTTTCCTAGAGTGTTTTGTTTTGCATGTAGGGGTACTATGCCATACATTATGACAAAACTTTTCTAGTAATTGTAATGATAACTTTGGATAGCATAATCATTTCATTTTCGTATAATTTACTTTTCTTTTAAATTTATTTATCCTTCAAAAGGGATTTGAAATTAATAATTTTCTTTTATGTGTATATAGGATTTATATAAGTGAACAAGTTTGAAATTTATTATGGATGAATTTGAAACCATGTACGAAGAGTTAAGGTGATTAGATAGTATTTGTTATAAATGTGTGTATAGTGGCGTACCAAATTCTTTGTTTGTAGTGGTGTTTTTGTATTGGAATTTCACGAGAAAGGTAAAGTTTATTTTTAATGTATATATTATTTCTTTTTATATGTGTATCAAGTATATTTTTGTTGTATTTGGGTGTTCAATATTAACGTGTTGAATAATATATCAGGAATGTGTGAAATGAATTATGTCGTTATCTAATTCATAGCATGGAGTCCTGGTGAATTTGAAAGACACGAATTGGTCTTGGTGGTACTGCGTTTGGGAGCGAGAAAAGGCACCAGGCAGAACTAATCAGGGCTGAGTTAGTCTATTGAATATGCAAAAACATTATTTTATTTCTATAAATTTTATTTATAGATATATTCCTTAAGGAGTGAGCACATTGTGATGTATGTTCGGGTTGCGTCCGACGAGTTGAAAAAGACATACTCGTAGGGTGGAACTTTGGGATACTCATCTGTGTGAATTTGCTATCTGATGGTACTGTGTTGGGAGCGAGAAAAGGCGCCGGACAGGACTAATTAGGGCAAAGCCATATCCTTAATGTTTATATTTTGTTAGCAAATAGTAGATCGCGCAAAATTTTTGGTTATTTATATTCCAGTACAATCCATCATGTGTAATTTATTTTATTTTTGATTGTTTACATGTATCTATAACATATATAATTCATAATAATCACGTTCACATTTTTCTTTAGACATAGGTTTTTCACGACATTATGACTTCATTTATTTTTATTTCTTATAATATTTTATTGATTATGATGTATCAATTTGAATAATGATTGAATTATTGATTCTTTGTATGTAAATATTTGTATATTAAAACTTTTGAATTCGTTTAAAATTATTTTTAATAAATTAGATGTTAAGATTTATTTGGCATTTTATTTTCTTTACCTGACCTGGAGATAATTAAAGAGCAGGAGAATCGTTTGGAGAATCTACTTATATTTTCTGCCCCTGAGAGAATTATTTATTTTAAACTGAGCTGGTTGTATGTAAAGGTTTTGCTTAACCTACTTTTCAGCAGAAAATTCATTGTATCTCAGTCTAGCATAAGGCCTAGCACTGGGATGCGTGCTTGACTCTCAATTGCACATTGATTAAATAAATTAAATTTATTTCATCTATATATAAATTTGCAAGAGTCACAGCAATATGCTATGATTTTCTTAATTATATTATACAGGCTGTCCCAGAAATAAAAAGACGGAGTAGCAGGTATGTAAAGTCCGAACAGAAACAGACCCAAATATACCGCAATAACGAAGAAATTAAAAATTTAATTTTCTATGTTGTTTTTTAGATAAAAAAATTACATTACGCACCTGGCACAGAATGGACCACGTGAGGAAATTAAGATATCAGGCAACAGGAAAACTGGAAAAACTTGATCTACATGATCATAATTTAACATTGTGTGAGCATAAAAAATATGAAGAACTGTGGAAAAATTATTGAAAATGAAATGAGAAAAATAATGTAGGTAAATGGATTGCAACAGCTCTATATCCAACACTATGGGGAGGGGGGCACAAATCAGAAAGTAAAGAATACAACTTTTCATGAGCAAGGTTAGGCACTAAACAAAAGAAGATGAGTTATTAAAAAAAACGAGGTCTTACTTTCGTATGTTTCTACTGCATTAGTTATTACAGATTCAATTTTCCTTTCTTAAACAATCTTTTCGTAATTTAATTAAGATTATAGTGTAAAATATCTAGCAAACTACTACAATATGATGGTTTAGAATAATATTCTACTTAAACTAATTACAAGTGGGAATTTAATTTGCCGGCACTAAGTCCATTAATATTTGTGATTATATCCATTACTATACAATTTACAGACTCAAAAACAATTTCTCCCAAATAACATCTTCAATTAAATGTATAACTATTTTTTTCGATGAAAATTTCTTTTCATTATTCCAACTATACCATTGTTATCATCATCTTAAATATACGTTAATTAGAAAGAAATAACAAACTGTGTTTATAAATTATTGCAACTTGTGCATATGAACATTACGAATACGTACATTCTTCTTATTATGCAGTGTATTTCACTTAACGCTAGCTTGAGGTTCGAAAGGATGCATGAAAAGATTAATTGGTCAAGAAATTAGAAAGTATCTTAAAAAATAGATTACCTTCTACGTAATAAATTAAAGAAACGAATCATTTGTTTGAATACAAAAGCAAAAGTAAGTAAATTTGTTTAAATATATTAACACTATTACCACAACGCCATTCGAGAAAAGTGACGTACGTTTTGTAATAAATAATGAATTGTAACATATTAAAGTGTTCTTCTATTGATTTCGTTAAACAAAACAGGATTGTATTTAAGACTAAATGCTGTCAGCAACTAATAACGTACTTTTTACTAATTAATTTGCATATTAATAATTACTAGTTGAAGTTGAGATAGCCAAATGTCGAATTTTCTAAATGACAGGTGTAAGTACTTCATTATTTCATTAGTCATATTTCATAGCTCATGCAAATTAGGAAGTTAATACTTACGTTTTTGTATGACGCTCGTTCAATGCTTATAAGCTTCTTGCAGACATGTCATCCAAATAAGAATATATTTTATTAAATAGCTGACAAGCTCTACTGGTAATTTACTGACCATTAAGATAAATAATTGAATTGGATAATTTGTCGCTATTAATTTTAGAATTTTTATGAAAGTACTCAAATTAATACCAATCAATTGATTGAAGACGGAGATACGTGTTGAAATTCCATAATTTACAATTAAAAATTGAAATAAATTCAAATTGAGTTCAAAACAGTTTTATTCAATTCACTATAATTGTTTCACCCTACTAGGGCTTCATCAGATGATGAATATTATAATACAAAATATTTGTAGACGTTCTTATTTATGTCTTTTCCTAAATGAAGAGGGGGGAGTTTGTGACATTAGGTTAAGAGCGGGAGTAACATATATTTAATGTAATATTTAATATATATATACATAACAATATGATTAAGAATATTAAAAATTTTTTTTTTAATATTCTTAATCATTATATATATTTATTATATATTTATAAATTGTTTAATTTTATAATAACAGTAAACAACCAGTTTTCAAAAAAAAAATTTTGAATATTCTTAATCATATTGTTATGTATATATATATTAAATATTACATTAAATATATAAGTTACTCCCGCTCTTAACCTAATGTCACAAACTCCCCCCTCTTCATTTAGGAAAAGACATAAATAAGAACGTCTACAAATATCTTGTATTATAATATTCATCACCTGATGAAGCCCTAGAAGGGTGAAACAATTGTAGTGAATTGAATAAAACTGTTTTGAACTCAATTTGAATTTATTTCAATTTTTACTTGTAATACCAATCAATTTGTAACACGTCTAATGTTTATTTGTTTCTTACAATTTTCACAGTCTAGTTATGAAACTATATATTGCAAGTAGAATAATTTATAAATAAGTTCATTAGTTTCAAAAAAATAAGTGGATATACTTTTAATACTTTATTATGATAAAGCATTTATTATTAATTGTACTTAATTAATTTATTACTTATATTTAATATTTTGCTAATTAAAATTACTAGTATCCTGTAGAAAAAGTACATTTTAAAAATATATAAAAATCATAATATTTATAATAATACTTATAACGCGAAATAACACTTTGCCTATGATGTATATATTGGAGTAAATAGAGATTTTAAAAATCATTTCAGGCAAGATATGTTGGTTGTTCGTAGAGTTGCTATAAACTGAAACAACGGAATTTGATAAAATTTGTGGAATTTATTAAAAGATTACTAGATTTGAATCCACTGATGTTTCTTTCTACTTAAATGGTATAAGAAAACATGCCACAACTGTATATGAGCATACGATGACAAGCCATGCACAGCCAATTGCATCATATATGGATAAGACTAAAGATTATATTTAGAATTTTCATTATCTGTAACTCTAAGTCATAGGTTTCCACTGTTGTCGTTGATACCTTCCCTGAGCATGTACCTTAAGATAGTGGACGAAACGTCAGCAGTATAAGCAGAGGCGACAATACGGTTTCAATCCCAAAAACCAAGAAGGTAATATCTGTAACTGTTTGACACAATGTCTGAAGTTGTATTATGTAGATAAAATTTTCCATAGTATTCCACTGGACAGACACAATTTTTACTTTTATAAAGTGTACTAATCGAACCGTCTATCTATTTTTTGATAATACATTGATTAGTCTGATTAGATTTTTAGTAAAATCAGTAGTAGAAAAACAGAATATGACAAAATTGTATTTTGTCAATATTTCGTCAAGTACTAAGTTTAAACAAATTTATAAAAAATTCAAATGTATTCAAAATTAAATTTGAGACAAAAGTACAGAAGTATTTAGAGCTGAATTTGAAATATTTTTTGTATGAATGAGATTTCAATACTAACACTTTTTACTTTCTTATACGTAGTATAAGGAAGTATTGTGATGATGAAAATTTTCGACCTCGAGATTTTTGCAGCTGTCCACGTTTTGAGGTCCTCTGATACCAAAAAAGTGGTTTTTAAAAAATGTCTGTGTGTGTCTGTCTGTCTGTCTGTGACCACGATAGCGGTCAAACCGCTGGAGATATCAATTCCAAAGTTTGTATTTACGGATATAACCTCCCTCTTGAGAAGTGATTAGATTTTGAGCAAAATCGGTAGACCGGAAGTAGTAGTTTACTTCAGTGAAGAAATCGAATTTTGCAAATATTTCGTCAATTACTAAGTTTAAACAAATTTATAAAGAATTCATATGTACTTAGAATTAAGTTTGAAACAAATTGTCTTAAAAAAGTTTTTCGAAATTCCTACCGGAAGTAGGTCTTTTACTCTTATCGAAAATCAGTTCTTTGCGAATATCTCGCAAGTCATGCTTTCTAGGCAGGTACATTACGAATATAAAAGTATTTAGAACGTCCTTTTAAATATCTTTTGTATAAAAAAAATTTCAAAAGTCGGACCGGAAGTAACACTTTTTCTCTTACCGAATAACGATTTTTTGGAAATGTCGTAAATTATGCACTCTATATATATATTTATGAAGAGTACAAAAGTATTTAGAGTTGGATTTGGAATATTTTTTGTATAAGTGAAATTTCAAAATTCGGACCAGAAGTAACACTTTCATACGTATAAGAAAGTCGTGTGGTGGCACACCTCATTTTTTTAGATTTCAATAGTACCACTTTTCTTCGAATATATTGCAAAGTATGCATTCTATACATATTTATTAAGAGAGTTGAAGTAGGTAAAAGTATTTAAAACAATTTAAAATAACTTTTGTATAATTTAAAAGCTCATACGTATAAGAAAAGTTTGTGGTGGCCACACCTCATTATTTATCTAATAGAATCTGAAAATAACACAACAATTATCCCGGAAATGCGGTAACCATACTAAATAAACTAATATTACGCCACTTTTTCCTTGTAACTTTATAAATTACTATTAGACCACATCAGTGAATCAGTCTGTGCAATCGAAACTTATTTAAAATAATTGAATTCAAGAATACTACATATTATTAAAATTATTTAAGTGATTCACCTGCACATTAAACGTAGGTTACCATCAGTAAAATTCTCTATTTATGTATCTAATCAAATATATATTACATATGCTTCAGGTACTTAACACCTGTCTGTTACTATTAAATAATTTTGTGTAGAGTTTACCTAAGGTTTTTAGATTCAAGCATAAAGGTAAGATTGTTGCCAAGAATTGCAAAGCTAATTTGGTGGCTTCCTTAAATATCCCTAGATTTGTCCGTTCTGATTTCTGTCGTAAGTGATATTTATGTTTCTTGGTTCTTATTTTAACTTTTCGTATTGGGTGATTAATATATATTGCCAGTTTGTCAACGTATATTGTAGCAAAAAATTATAGCAATATGTGACAATTCTCTAAAAAAAATTATTACAATTTTAAATATATTCAGATTAAAAGAACACCTTATGAATTAATAGTCAGTATGTGCGACGCAGACAATGCGGGGGGGGGGGGGTAACTGCATTTTATTTTTTAAGAATTTCTCCAAGATTAATACCTTATTTTGTATATTATAGTTTGCATAATTTTTGTCACAGGTAACTGTGTATATTTAATACATTGACAGAATTTTTTGTTACCTTGAAAGATGACTTTTATATTTTATTATTATAGTCAGTGCCAACACTACCGCACATCTGAAAAACACACAAGATGTTTGTTTAGCTTTGGTTTCAATAAAATCACATTTTTCATTTAAGAAGCTTCCAGGAAATAAAATAATTACTGGTGCAAAATAAGTCTGTATGTCTGAACATAATCACTTCTTTTCCATCATATGCTTGTCCAAAGCTATTGAAGGAGAGATCGTGGATTCAAATCCCACTAAGGACGGAAATTTTTGCCAATAAAATCCCGTTAAATTAATTATTAATGTAATTAATGTAAATTTACAGTATCTTTGAATTATTTATAATTTACACAACAATATTAAGCGTAATTGAAAAGGAGAGCATAGGAGAAATTTATTTAAAAACCAATTTCAAATGAGAAAATACTTAACATATGAAAAATCTTAAATTTATAAAAATTTAATAATAAAATAAAAAGACATGATATCCTTTGCTAAAACACGAAAGGCACAAGACAAAGGAATTATCTTATGTATTGTAATATATTTATATAAAGGGTGAGTCATTAGTAGCCGCTTCTTCGATTGCTCTTTTGTGTTTTAAATAAATGAAAAAACAGTTAGTGGAAGATCCATGGTTGCTTGGGACGCATATTGTAAAAACACTTTAAGCTCTGACGCCCTTCCGGTTTCACCGAAAATGCACGGAACTTAATTTTCTTAAATGACTCGCCCTATATATCTTTGAATTTTCTTGTACTGCTTTAAATTGTTTGTTCAACTCTTTTTCCTTTTTCAAAATTGAGCGAATAGTTTTTGAGTTATTATTTTTTTTTTGAAAATATTTGACCAAAACATTTGTTCAGAAAAAAATCATTTCCAGATTGTTTTTAAAAGTAAAAAGATTAACTTTTGTGTTGCTTGTAGCCAAGAAAATTCTGCATCATTTGATAAAGTTGCACTCGACGATACCTCTTGAAATTTTCACATACAAAAACTTTTTTTAAATGGAACACCCAGTATTTTATTGAGGCAGTTTGTTTCTTTTTTTTATTCTCTTTTATTTATGTTGACAATGTCCTATACCTATCTTTTGCAATTTCTGAGATAATCACTATAGGAGCAATTAGCGGTCAATTAAAGAACTGCGAGCGGTATTGCTCTATGCACCAAAATATTTGTTCAACCAATGGAAGGCAGGGATGGCGTCCAACTTCCTTAGTTAACTGTCAAACAAAGTAAATGTTTAATCCAACTATCCCAAAAGTAATAATTTTACAGAATAAAGAGCATCGCATTTTAATTTTTTAATTCCGGCAAAGTCCAGTTGCAGTATTTCATTTTTGGCACTGTTGGTTAAGATCGAAATAAAATAAAGGTTATGTTTACTAACATATTTGAAAATCCGTCCGTAGATAGCGAAGATACTCTCCTCCATTAACATTTTCATCAAAGACATAAGGTCCAATTATGTAACTACCCACCATTCTTCCCCACAGTTTTAATGACCAACGATTTTGAAAGTTTACAGGTGTGATAAAGTGGGGGGTTTTATGTGTTATAATAACGGAAATTGTGACGATGAACGTATTCACTTCAATAGAAGGTGACTTCGTTGGTAAACAACAAAAAATTGAGGAAACCAGGATAATTTATCTGCTGCCAATTGACAAAAATGTAAGCGATTCTGAAAATTTCTTTCATCTAACCCTGCGCTCTTTTTTTCATATTCGATACTTTCTGTTCACTCAAACCGTCCATTTTATACCTTCGAAGGTTTCTGGCTTCGGCTGACTTCTGCCAAGGATCGCTGTGCATAAAATATGGATACTAGCAAAGAGTTTCTTTCAGATTCACCCAAAACAGTTGACTCAGGCAATCAGCCGCATTTCAGACTTTATTGGACGAATATTTGGGTGCAAAGAACAGCGCCCGTAGTTCTTTAATTGGCCGCTATAGTGATTATCTCAAAAATTACAAAAGATAGGTATAGGACATTGTTAACAAAAATGAAAGAGAATAAAAAAAGGTAAAAATGCCTCAATAAAATACTGGGTGTTCCATTTAAAAAAAAGTTCTTGGTATGTGAAAATTTAGGAAGTAAGCTTTGAAAAACAAAATTTTTTGAGGTATTGTCGAGTGCAACTTTACCAAATGATGCAGAATTTTGTTGGCTACAAGCACCACCAAAGTTAATGTTTTTTAAAAACAATGAGAAAATGATTTTTTTCTGAACACGTGTTTTGGTCAAATATTTTCAAAAAAAAAATAGAAACTCAAAAACTATTGGCTTAATTTTGAAAAAACAGTTGGACAGACAATTTAAAACAGTACACGAACATCCAAAAATATATAGAATGTCATTTAAAAAAATTAAGTTGCGTGCATTTCCGGTGAAGCCGGAAGTGCGTCAGAGCTTAAAGTACTTTTACAAAATGCGCCACAGCAACCATGGATCTTCCCCTAATTGCTTTTTCTTTTATTTAAAACACAAAAGAGCAATCAAAGAAGCGGCTACTAATGACTCACCCTGTACATACTTTTTTTTTATTAGTTAAATTTAACTTCCAATTTGTCTAGTACGTTTACATATTTGCTAATATCAGTACTATTTAAATATATTTTAATATATATGTAGAATGTATATATAATATTAACTCTTTAGGTTTATATGTATATTATGTATGTTCAGACAGTGATTGAAAATGCGAAATAATTAAAATAAATGTGTTTTTAGAACTAGACATACATTTATTTAATAAAATAATCAAATTAAATTATACACAACGCAAATATTTATTACATTCCATATAGAGCTCGAGTGAATTATAAAATGTTACTAGGGAAATAATGTATATAAATAATCATAAGAATGTATATTATAGCGGAAGATGGCAATGGATAATGCTCCTAATCATTAAGACCATAAATTAAATCATATTAAAAGCAAAAGTATATAATGGAAAGATTTTAAATAGAAATGATTATAAATAAATACTATAAATAAAAAAGTTTAATTTAAAGAAAAACGCGCGAAATCAAAGAATATAAAGAAAATAGAGGAAGAGGAAGGATATTTGACCGAAGCTCTTAATACACACATATATCACACATGCTAGTAAATGAATGTAAAAATTATAATTAACTAACTTCTTGCAATTTAATATGTAGGTATTTATAAATTAAAAATATAATATCGTATCTCTATATTATTGTTTGTTTTTATTAATATTTAAAAAAAATGCAATTATACAAATATACACTCTGGGTTTAAAAATTCCAACAGCATGTTCATCAGAAAATCTTGAAGATTAAGACTGACATAAGTCACAACAAGGGAAGACTTTTGTAAACACAATTACATATAGATTAGATGCCAATTCTAAATTCACATATCGTTCATTCATGCACATTTAAACAGTAGACATTTGTTAGTTTCTAAGTCTATAGCTTTTCAGTTTTAATTAAATAGAAAGATTATAACATAAAAGACACAGAAAATTCATTCTGGACTGCTCTCTCTCTAGCTTTGCGCGAGCATTAAATTTTAATTTCAAACTCAACGACTCTAATTAATTTAAATATATACCATGATGTTAACGGTCGTCTTTTTTCAATTGCAAACTTAAAAGTCGCCGTTTATTTCGGGAAAACTCCTGCGGTAATTTAAAAAAGTCACATTTTTTGTATTTCTCTTATTCAGTTCGCAAAAAAAAATACCCACAACGTCGCCATGCGTGTAACCCACGAAGAAATAATTAATAGCAAGTACTGGTACAGAATTAATTAACACTAATTGAACTAAAAGTTGGTATGAATTTTTTTATCTAGGTCCGCAATGAAAGTGGATATATCTTGGGTGGCGCTGGTCGCAGTGACGATCCGACGCCGCCCGTGGCAATTAACAACCACCAGGATTTATGAAGCTGAGGAGAGCACACATACAGTTCACCCGTCGGTCGTCGGTCAGCCAGTCTGTCCGCGCACGTAATTGTTAATTAGCGGACGCCGCTTAATCGTAGTCTTTCATGTATGCCACCCTATATAACACCATAAATATCTCGGAATGGACGTTGATTTTTCTCTGTGGAATCGTTTTAATAAGGAAGAATCATTTTAATGTGGTGACCGTTGTCCGTGTACTATATATTATATGTGCGGTATTCGTTTCGTTTCATATTGCCGTGAATATGAAGAGCAATATTTTTCTCGCATGACATGATCTAGTCTTTCACTTTCAGGTCACAGTTACTAAACTATGTATATATGAGAAAGCACTTAGTATTTAGAAAGTAGTACTTCACTTTTTAAAAATATATTAAGAGTCCGTCTTTTGTTAATTTTTGATACTTGTAAATTTTATAATGCACATGTATTGGTCATTGCATATTCATATATATGAACTTTACTAAACATAAGACAAAAATTATGGCAGTCACTTTATATTTATAAACAATAATATTTTTTTCAAATACAAAATAGTTTCTACAAAGTTTATATCTCGATCAAATAAATTAATAGCCGAAGTAGGTTGTGCACCAAAAAACGTATTTCCTAAATTATGCATTTTGTAAATTGAGATCTTCTAAAGTTCACATTTATTAAATTTTGTTCACTTAAAAGTCTAATGTAATTTAACGAAATAAAATGGCCATGTTGTATGATAATAGGTATTTATATAGAAACAAGAAAATTAGATATGCAATTTTAAAAATTAATAAATATATTATACTAAGCATGCTAAAATTGTCCATACCATCTTACTCAATACATTTTGCACATCTCCTTTTTACGCTTTCAAAGACACTGGTTAACTTATGTTCATTGATAGATATCATTAATTTTTTCAGTAATTTGAACTTGAAGGTGTGCCAGACCTGGAATTTGTATGTTGAAAATAGGATTTTTTGGAAAGGGCCATAAAAAGAAATCGCAAGGAGTTATATCGTAAGATCTTGGAGGAAATTTGTGATGGCTATTCAAGCTAATCAAGCGATTGTCAAAAAATTAACGTACCATGTTAATTGTATTTTGTGCTGTGTTCTCTTGATCCGTCTTGCTGAAAATATCTAGTATTAACTCATTTAAATTAGTTGTTGAATAAACGGCATCCAAATTTCTTGTTGATATCTTTGTGCATTTATGGTTCCATTAAAGAAAATTGGACAAGTAATTCTCCTCCTACTTATGGCACACCAAACACCAACTTTCTGAGCATAAGCAATATAAAAATTGTTGGTTTTTTTAGCACTCCTTTTTCATATTCTGCGAATTAACATATCCATTAATATGAAACCATTCTTTATCTGAAAAGAAAGTTTTGTCCAGAAGGTCGTTGTCGAAACTATTTATAAACCATTGACAAAATTCTAGTCTTCGATGATAGTCAACTGGATAGATTTCTTGATAGTAAGTGAGACGATAAGGAAATAAGTGTAGATCCTTCTTCAATATTTTCTGGCAAGTGCCAAATGAAAAGTTAGTTTGTTGTGACAGTACCCGAATTGAAGTTCCTGGGGTTTAATCAGTTATTTCTCTTAGGTTTTCAATTACTTCTTGGGTACGTGCGCTGCATTAATCTCTAAAGAGATTAATACAGTGGCGAATTTACATACATGATAGAAGAAAATGATGTGTATTTTCTTTTTAATATAACTTTTCTATATCACTTGGTAAAATTTAGGAAAATCTCCTCCCCAAAAGGTATGCCAAAACGGAGAAAACGTCTAAAAGATTGTTGTTTAATTTACCAACAGCCAACACCAGAAGAAGGAAACAATTCAAACAGTCGTACTAACAGACCACCCAAAACACGAGCGCGATTCAATCAAACGGAAAAGTTAAAAGCACTTGTCCAGTAAACACAAATATACAGTCAAACTCAATAAAAACAACCATAAGTGAACAATAGATGTCACAAACATGTCTAAAAAATTAAATTAAAATATAAATTATCAAAAATATGGAATTAAATTATTATATATAATAACAATAAATAGCGGAAGTTCTACATTAATATCGAAGGTACATCTCCCCGTTTCTTTCTTGTAAACGCAGAATTGCTTGCCAATGACAAAGCCCAATTCAGCCTATCAGTTAACCCTTTGCTGCATATGGGATTGCAACGTGAACCACCAACATCCAGGAAGTTGTAACACATCGGTCCACAAAATGGACCACCTACAAAATCATTTATATATAGCTGCACAACAACACAAATTATGGGATACATATCCCCACTTCCTTTTAACAGTATTGTATGAACGGAGAATACTATCACGCTTGAGTTCTTTCTAATAGAAAAGTACTCGTGGTAAACAGTTGCAAGGGTGTGGTTACTGATTCAATATTGAAGAAAAATTAAGGTTTGAGAATATTATTGTATTATTAAAATCGTTTATTTACATCTGTGGTTGGTGTTTGTTATGTGTATAGTCAGCAGTTATTTAAAATTCGTTACAATTTTTCTTTTTTTTTGCGAGTCTAAATTTTGAACCATTATGCAGCTAAGCACGATTTAATCCGAAATTTATTTTCAGTTTGACTCTAATATGGGTTCCAATAAAATTATTAACTAACTAACTTGGCGAATAGGCAATATTCATTTGATAAGATCATCATCTGTTTTCCTGTCGGAATACGGTTTAGCGACGAAATTCAAAAACTTGATAATGATAGTTGTACACCATATAATCTATTTAATTTATTAATTTCTTCTAGACAAAATTACCTTCCAAACTAATATATATGCTGAACAAGCTCGCCTGCTTACTAATAAAGGACGAAGTTCACTAAAATAATATATTCTCAAAAAAACAATAAAACGAGGCTATAAAGTTTGGGCCTTAGCTGATAGTGAGAGTTATCCATGTGATCTCGATATTTACACGGGGAAAACCTACGAGGAAAGAATAGAACAGGAGAGATAATAAACTGGTGGGGGAAAAGGTATTATTTAGACGGAGTTACCACTTTAAGGCAGGTCGTTATGTCAATATTGACCAATCATAGTTTATAAAATGAGTATTTTGAATAACTTGTCATATATGTGACACTACATCTGACATGTAACATACATATTCTATGCATTGAGGCGGCCATATTGAGTTACCTCATTTGGACAGATATTATTATTATTAAGGAGACTCTCTCCTGTTCTATTCTTTACTCGTAGGGGAAAACAAAAAACTATGTAGAACATGAATTAGGAGAAAAGGTAGTGTTACGATTAATGGAAGAGTTGGAAAACAAATAGCATCTTTTATTTTTTGATAACTATACTTATAATTTAATGAAGGAATTGAAGGAAAAGGGCATAAATGCTTGTGGAACCGTAATGGCAAATCGCAAAAACTTACCTAAGCTGAAAGAAAACAAATCTCTACAACAAGGGGAACTTGACTATAACATAAGCAGTGATGAAATAAGCTTCCTCAAATGGAAGAACAAACGAACAGTTCACTTGCTTTCAAATTTTCATGATCCACAAACAACAAACAATATGAAAAGGCGAGATAAAGACGGCTCATCAAAACAAATTCCATGTCCGAATGCTCTAACAGATTATAATAAAAATATGAATTGTGTGGATAGATTCGATCGACTCAAATCCACTTATGAAATCGATAGGAAAAGCAAAAGATGGAACATGAGAATATTTTGGCAGTTTATAGACTGCGCCGTCGTAAACAGTTATGTATTATAAAAACTAAAGAAATTGCCACCTATGACTCTTAAGGACTTCAGACGAAAAGTCATAGATGGTTTGCTTGCAGAGATGCTAATAGAAGTAAAAACAAAACGAAAAAATGATAGCGGTCTATTCAGAAGAAAAGTCGTAAGGTGCCTTCAGAAGTTAGATTTACATCTTCATCTCATCAACCCGTTCGATCTACTCGCAGAAGATGTGCACTTTGCAGTACCAAGGCAAATCCAATGCGATCCGATTGGGCATGTAGTATACGTGAGGTTACGCTGTGTCTTGGAAAAAACAAAGATTGTTTTCAAAATATCACGGAAGTAATAATAATGATTCAAATCAATAAACATTTGCCTGATTGTGGAAAACAAAATTAGTGAATATTGCTGAAGACTGCACAATGCTACAAAATATGGACCACCTCGTAAAAGCCATTTTGGCAATATTTTTTATATATTTTTTGTACTATAAAACTTTATTTTGTTACTATGTCATAGATTAAACTTTAAAAAATAACCTTTTCTGTATTTTAATTTTTCGTGCAGCAAGGATTTGGAAATTGTATCAAATCTCGTGCAGCGAAGAGTTAAGAGTTTTACATTCGTTTCAGAAAAACATTCTTGAACGTATCGATAAAAGGACATGAGATATTGCCCTCATATGGATATTACCTATAATAAAAAATTGAAACCTTGGTATAGATGAATAGGGCACAGTGTTAAAAATTTCAGAAAGGAACGAGAACATAGACTTACCGTCTATGTTCTCGTTCGTTCCTGGAAATTTGTAGTGATTGTGAAATAATTTGACTTCTGTGGTAATATGCTAATATTGATCTGCCATATCGTTAATTGTCAAGTAAAGTTTTTATTTCATAATACTAACGTACAATTTGTTTGAAATATGTTTAATATGCTAACGTATTTGACTACAAAAAAATGGTTAAATCTACTAGTTTTTGACTGAACCAAGCATTCATGTCCTCTCGAGTTGTTGGTTGTGTCTGGTATACCTTTTTCTTAAGGTAACCCCATAGGAAAAAGTCCACAGAAGTTAGATATATTGATCTCGCAGGCCAATTATTTCGACTGCCTACAGGTGAGGAATTTATCTTGCGATTCCTATGTAGTGTAAACAAATTTCAATATTGAATATCTCAAGAAATAAAAGGTCCAACAGAATAATTTTTCGAACAAAAGTTGTTTGTTTTTTTCCGTAGGTTTCCATTTGAAAGAATGATGTTGACCTTGGAATAACCTTGAACCCATCCACCTATAATGAAAAATAAGCATTGCCGTTGCATTTCCGCCTCTGAATCAACTAACTCTTGTCTGAATTTTTTTTTTCAAAAACCTCACCCCGTATAAATTTATTGAGTAAAGAATATATTACTATTATTGCTTAATAAAGCGAAAAAATACAAAGTTCAATATTGTATATTTATATTAATGTTTTATTCCTTCCTAGTTTTTAATACCATATAATTATAAGTAATTTTTAAACTGAAAGACACTAATGTATTCATTTAACCATTTGAAAATACTCATGCAATTATAATACTGATGTTAAAAGCATTAAGTTGAAGCACTCATGTTTGATAAGACTTTTTCCTTTGTACATTATTAAAATTATACTGCTTTGTTGATATATTAGCGACAATACTGATACAAATAATAAATGATAATACTTCCTTTTAACATGAACGAATTTCAGATTACATATTCCTGCCTAAAAATCCATAATATTAATGAAATAAATATTCAACAGAAAAATTGCCATTACTGATATAAGTACTTTGACTTATTTAAATAAATTTTATATTCTTGTTAGAAACAAATTCACTGGCATTCATTCACTAGTATACATACAACTCATAAAAATTATAAGCAATAATGCGTGAGTCTGCTATTTCTTAGCAAAAAGCATTTGCCACGAAAAGCCTACAGTTATTTAACATAATAATTGATACAAAAAATCAATAGCACATGTCAGTATCTCTTTTCATAAATCATTGCCTACATACTCGCTAAGTATTGGATATTGCTAAATATTTCACTTTATCATGAGAATTATCAATAGGTAAATGCCCTTACAACATATAAATAACGGATACAAGAAGGAAAGACAATCGCAAAAAAAAACACCGGAGAAAGAAAAGTAACAATAATTGTCTTTGTGCAACTGAACAGTAGACTTTAAATGCCCCTTATCTATTTTGCCATAATTATAGAGCGAGGTATAATTTATGAGGAATTGTGATAGTCTAAGAAATACTCTTGTATCGACAGACCAAAACTAGTTTTAGTCGGTCGGTGTGGCTGCTCAGTTGCAGTTGTGAAAATTTTTTTACGTCTGCGTAAATTTTATGCTGAATGTACCTGATTGATCGGGGAACACTTATCGCTACTAATTGCATCATAAACTAATTGTTGCTAAACAATGCCGTAGAAATTTTATATGTATATTAAACGCAACATTATCTAGTGCAATAATGTTTTATTTTATTATTGGTAAACCTGTTTCACTAATCCAAACCAATGAATCAGATTTTAGTTTGTAAAGAAATGTGTTAGAATCAATTGATTTATCTTTATGACGCTTGCCTATATGCATGTGATATAAACATACATAGCAACGCTATTAATGCAAATACATTATACAGTCAACTATTAGCGCAGTCATCATGATTTTACTATAAATTAAATAGAATTGTCTAGTGGTTTAAATAGATTTATATTGCACTATATGGCCCCGGAGACGCAGTTTTGTCCCTTCCGGTAGATGGCGTGACGATATACATAGAATATATAATAACTCGGCCATAGCGCCACCTATCTCGTGCAGATTTTGTGATTTTTAAACCAACTTATATTGTAAATATGAGTCATCTTGATTCGTAAATCTGGCATTTGTTAATAACTTGATTACAGCGCACCTGTCATATCCTAGAATGTATATAAATCATCGTCTCGACAGAAAGAATATGTTGTGTTGAATATGATCTAAATCGGTTAAGTCGTTCAGAAGTTACATAATTAGTACAGATGCACCAATCGATTATATCTATATATAAAGATCTTCCAGATTTTTTTGCAATAGAAAATATTCAATAAAGTTATTTCCATCCACGGAGCATGACGAACAAAACAAAAAAAAATTATTATCGATAGTGCATACAAAAACTATGATTTTTGCAGTTTGTTCGACTTTTACCACTTTGCAAAAACTTATAGAAAAAACCAGTTTCAGTTTTTCCCGAATTTTCCAACTTTCTAGACAACCTTACCAGTTTTTCTTTCACTGAAAACCTTATTCGGACAATTACAAACATTTCCTAAAAAATTAGCCAAATTAGTCCAGCCGTTCTAAAGTAATGCGCTTACTAACGAACAGGTTTTGATTTTTATTTATGTAGATATAACGTCCTTGTAGGAGATTTTAAAATCACTATGTACAGTAAACGATATAGGAGTTATAAGGGTGGAGCTATTGTGTGGACACTCATGTAAAATTTACAAACACTGCCTCTAAGGACGATATTCAAAAAAAATGGGATATAGTATAGAAAAACTCTGATCCATAATAGAAAAAGAAAAATAATTCTAAATTAAAAATAAGTAAAGAGTTTCATTACTTATACTTATACTCCTCCATTGAAACGAGTACTCCCCAAAGACTTTTTATAAATATTTTGCTTCGAATCGGCATCTTCGGTATGTAAACTCGACGGCATTGCTTTAATTGAAATTGTACTTCAAGTATTTCGGGAGCTAGAAAGCAAATCATGTACAATTTATACTTTGAGCTTTGAACAAGAAGATAAAAACTGCACGGGTGTATTATTTTGCACATTAAGTTAATATACCGTGTGGCCGCCGTTCATAGCGCGATGCATGTATTAGTAACTACTGGTCGACTATAAATGGGCGTGCCAACTTGAATTGCCACACCGACAGCGGGCGTATAAGTTATACGTATAAATGTATTCGTAGGCAAATCATGTGAAAAGCAGTGTAATAGGTATTGCGTTCCCGTTGTAAGTAATTATTTGTAGTTGTTTGAAGCATCAGATAATCACTGATAATATGTCAGTGAAGTAACTCATCACAGCTTCATAAACAACATAAAAGAGCAAAAATAAATAATTAATAACTCCTAGACTTTAAAATAAAAAAAACTGCTTAACTAAAATAATATTTTTCAACAAATATTATAATCTAAAAACTCAACTATAATAAAATACTGAAACATAAAATATTTACTTCTTAAAACAGAATTGTAATTCAACATTGCAATTAACCTGTAATTAGCTAAAAAAATGTTATTCTTAAGCAATAATAAAACTCGAACTGACGCCCATAGGTGGAAGCGACGGCGAATGCGACTGCCCGACTACACCGTATAAATGTTGATTTTTTGGACAAATGTGAGTGCATCATAGGCAAATGCGAAATACTAGCTCTGTTGTAATCCAGTATAACACTGCGTCCACTTGTTTACCGTTCTAATACACAGACATCTCTATCTGTTTCGCTTACTCTACAGGTATCGCGATAATGCAGACGCACGCGGTCTTATGGTATAAGTGGTAAATAAATTTGAAAGACAGTGGTCCTGCAAGCACTGGAAAAATATGTGTAATTTTTTAAGATACGTATGAAGGAATAATTATTATTGTATGCTATTTAAGATATCTGTTATATTTGCGTCGCATTACAGTGCAGCACATACAGCACGTGTCAATTTTCATTAGCCATAGGCGATTAATCCATACAGTACGTGGCAACATAGTACTGTACCCCTTCCTTCCTTTCCAATCCAGCACGACCGATGCATGCACGTAAATAGAAGTTAGCGTGGTTAGCGGCACTGCCGCTAACCACGGCGGCAGTACCTATTCGACCACCGGCTTGGGTATTTGTAATGCGTTTAGAAATAATATTTACGAGTTGCAAGGATTGTTTTTCTTTTTCTTCTCAGTAAATGCAGAGAATTATTAAACTGCGTTCAAGCTGCATGATACAAACAAAAACGTAAATAAAAAATGATTCTGAAAATAATAATATACTACACAAGGGGCTCAAAAATTCCTCCCTGCACAGCAAGACATTGCCCTAGGCGGTCGTAGAAATTTACTCTTATGCTTTCTAACATATGAGCAGTTACTGAATTAGCAGCCTCAATTATTTTTTCTCTCATGGCAACTATGTTTTCTGCTCTACCAGCTTCATGGGTATAAACAATATTTTTTAAATATCCCCACAAAAAAAATCATTTGGAGCGAGATCAGGAGATCACGGAGGCCATTTGATGTTTCCCGTTCCAGTAATAAGACGGCCAGGGAAAGTATTCCCTAGAAATTCCTTTACCCTGACGGCATTATGTGCTGGAAAGCCATCATGTTGAAACCAAACGATTTCCTGATTTATTTCAGTGTTTTGAATGGCGGGAAGTATTTGACTTTGCAATAATTCGAGGTACTTGTCAGCATTTAATATACCATCAATAAAAAAACGGTCCTATCAAATGATCACCTAAAATACCTGCCCAATCGTTTACTTTTTGAGGGTATTGGGTGCGGTTTGCAAAATGCCGGTGTTCATTTTCCGTAGCCCAATATCGAAGAATAGAGGGATTGTGTTTTCCGTGCAATGGAAAAGTTGACTCATCGGTGAAGCAAATACTTCTAACGAAATTGTCGTCTCGATGTATTTTATCCATAACGAATTCACAAAACTCTTTCTTGGATTTTAGAATACTTAAAACATTTCAAACCATTACGTTTCCAAATACGTGAAACATTTTTGTTACTTATACCCAAATTCTCGGCAGCACTTCTAGTTGATATCGTGTTGTCTATTTCGACAATACTACAAACTAATACATCCCGCCGTTCAGTTTCCTCAATTTTTTGTGGGGATATCTCTCTAGGTTTGCATTTCGTGCAGTATTCAGACAGAAACATTTTTCAAATGTATTAATAATATTATAAATTGTTTGTTTGCAAGGTACAGGACGGTCTGCAAAAGTCAGCGCAAACATATTTATGCACGTTGTTGCAGAGTTATTACCATAGAACCATTTTACTACCTGAAGCTTTTCAGCGGGTGTATAGAGACTCATTATAAATTAATTTTACTGAATGCTTTTATTGCAGACCGCAACGTATTCGCAGCTAAGCAGTGAATGTAAAACCTCGGTGGTGAGTACTGGGAGAATGGGACTCGGAGAAAATCGTTGTCGCGTCGGTTGTTGCCGACACTGGTGACGGATAGTAGGGGCACCATGTTGCCACGTATTATATGTATACGTATAGATCGCACGCAAACATTGAATCCCTATAGCTAATGAAATTTGACACATGCGGTATAGTATCGCTGACGATAATACCGGGACGAATTTAATTAGTTATTTTTACCATACATCTTTCTTCGTGGGTTTTTACTCTTCACTCACTAACTTCACCCTGCACTGTAGTATTTTGTAATTATTGATGAATAGGTAATAGAGTGATCAATCTCAAGTGAAGGTTGCGTGGATTTAATTTCTAAGTTGGTAACATTGCCTAGTTGGTAATATTAAAAATACTTTAATTTGACTTAAAAATCATACAACACTTACCACATTGACAATACTATCTTTACAAAGACAGATTTGGAATAACGTAGGGAACAGAGAAATAAAAAGCAATTAAAATGTCATAATAAAACGACAACAAATGAGACAAAATGAGAGCGATTGTACGTATTCAGAATAGGTACCTGTAGGCGTCTGTTTAACAAGAAAATGCCCTAATCTAGAAATTTTTAAGTAACCACCACACTTCGCTTGAAATTGATCTCACTGCATAACAAAAATACCAACATATACGAGGTAGGCGCCATAAATTCTCGGCCTGACAGGCTTATACAGGTTAAAACGTGTTCCAACTCAGTCACATCATGCATGCACATACGCGAGGTGTACACTATAAATATGACGGTTCGAAGCCTAGTAGTTTTTAGTAACCAGCCAACCAACGTGACTAGCGCACAAAAATGTTTGAAGTAACGAAAATTGAGTATCGCGCGGTTATTAAATTTTTAACAAAAGAAGGGCATACACCTTATCACATTAAACAACGTTGATTCATCTCCTTCGTATTCAACTGTTAAATTGGGCAAAATGTTTCCATTTGGGACAAGAATCCCTGGAAGATGCTGATCGGTCGAGTCGACCAATTGAAGTGATAAGCCTCAGCAAATTTCAATTATTGAACATTTAGTGTTAGAAGATCGCCGTTTGAAAGTGAAGGAATTAGCAGTGATAACAAACATTTTCGAAGCAAGTGTTCGTCGAATTCTCCATGACCATTTGGTTATGAATAAAATTAGTACTAGATGGGTACCGCGACTTCTTTCTGCTCTCCAACGTGAACGCCGAGTCGAATGTTCGCAGTCTTTTTAAACATGTGTGGAGACGACCCAAAACCGATTTTGGAGTCCATTGTCACAGGGGATGAAACTATGGTTCTGTTTTACGATCGTCTATCGAAAAGGGAGTCCATGGAATGGCGGCGACCTGATGAACCTCGTCCCAGAAAAGCGAAAGTCGTTCAATCAAAGAAAAAGGTGATGGCCACAATATTCGGGATTGTGAGGGCATTTTGCTAATTGACTTTTAAGAGCGCAATACAAGTGTGAACGGCACATATTATGTGTCTTTATTGCATAAATTAAGGGACAGTATTCGTGTAAAACGTCGTGGAAAATTGGAACATCCACCGTATAGTACGGATATGGCTCCTTGTGATTTTTTTTTGTTTTCTAATTTAACAAAAGACCTTAGGGGACTTAGTTTTAAGGGCGACAGTGAGTTGCAAGCAGCTGTTATAGAACATCTTGACGGAAAAACTTCAGATTATTTTTACAAGGGTATCGAATTATTATAATTAATCGTAATAAATGTATAGAAGTTAGGAGAGATTTCATTGAAAAATAAAAATTCTTATATTGTTCCAAGTTTCCTCTTTGTATATCAGGCCAAGAATTTATGGCACTTCGTAGACCCGACTATATAATCATGGACATATTATTTTAGACTTAAGTTACTCATCTTGTTCATAGTATATGTTTTATCACATTTTAATAAAATACCGTTATGGATTTCAATACCATATTACATAATCTAGGAAAGCTATATATAAATATGCACACATACACATCATTTAACTTCAATTTTTTTCAGATTTGGTATAATGCTTTTGCAAAAAAGGGTCCCTAAGAATATCTTTTACGCCAAAATAACTACATGAAGATGTAACATAAATATCAATCAAACTGTATAATTATAGTAATTATTTACCAATGAAGGAAATAATATTGAAGTGCTGGCAGAAACAAGTCGAATTTATATATATTTTTTATTTTCATCTATGAAAGGTACCGCTAACTATCTATTAAAAAAATTGTACATAATAGGAAAGGAAATAAATTATTTTCGTGAAATTTCAACTATAATAAATCAACACATCAAAGAAGAAAGTTTTCTGTGCATCTTCTTCTATGTTATACATCTCTTCACAGAATATTCAAAGCGAACCTCTTCATCATGTAGGTATCAAAGAGAATCTAATTAGACAAGAAAGTAATACATTAATTATATGTTCCCTCTCATTTTAATGTACATATATGTAAAGTTATACAGCTAGATTTTTTATATCTGGTAATCAAAAAGTAAGCGTTAAATTGCAATACATATATACAAAATGTTAAGATCTAATGTATCAATAAAAAAAGGTTAATGGCAATATTAAATTTTGTTTGAAGAACCGAACCAAATCAATGTAATAGCATTAATATTATTTGCAATAAAGAATTCTTAGACAAGACATAGGAAGTGTTGAACAGCAAAGATCTGTATGTATGAACAAAGAACACAAAGAGAGAAATCAGTCGGTACTATAGAACTAATTAATTGAAATAATGAATTCTAGCAAATTATATTTAAATGACTTGTTCTTCGTGTTCGATGAGAATAATATTCTTACATTAACAGCGGTAGCCATTATTAGGTAGTACACCACTAGTCGTAATCATTAAGTTCTTGATTATTAAACTAATGAAAAATGGTTATTATTAATATTGTATTGTATTTAATTCTATCACGTATTTCATGACTATACTGTCAAAATTCCCTAAAAGTCGTGAAATGGGTAGAGCACAAGAAAATATTAGAAAATCTAATTGAAAAAGATTCAGCAGATAGAAAATCATATGGTAGGAAGAACAAGTATATTCACAGATAGTAAAAATATTCTAGTAAAAATATTTAATCATTATACAATACCAAAATCATTTTTGCCATGGAAATTATTTATTATGTACGGAAATTAAATTTCCGGAAAAAATAATGCTTTTGTTGCCTCCATATTTAATCAATTAGTGTTATAATTCCTATAGTCTACTAACATGTACTAATTATTATCGTTGTTATCATAATAAGAAGTAATAAAAGTAGATTAAACAGAACAAATCTGGCAGGATAAGTTAAAAAATGTTTTTCTAAACCGCAATAATGTACTTGCTATATTTTATTAAGGAACAAGCAATATTTTTCAAATCTGTCTGTATATAATAGGCATAAACGAATTGACAAATTATTGTCAAAACAGATTGTTAAGGAAAATAATACAGCTTGTAGAATTAAAAAGATCTTCAGTCTATATATTATCGAAAATTTTGATGGCTCTATCAATAAATCATTAATAATAGACTTATAATTTTTTATTGTTAATCTTAAAGTCGCTCTGGCAAACATAACCTTTCATCGACGCGTAATTTAACCTTCTGGCCGTGCGCCATTCAACAACTTATGAAATACAATTACAAAAATACAAGAATAATTATAGATTGTCCACGCTGTTTGTTGTACCTCCATTCAAACGCATTGTTTTCCCAATTAAGAAAAAAGAAACGCTGTTCCTTTTCTTCCCGCCTTTCTAATGTTAACTCCTTTCAAAAGCAAATCGACACAAAGGTATGTATATATACGAAGGCAACCTGACATCATGAATTTAAAAAGAATGAAAAAAGGCTCTTTCTCACTTTGATTATTCCTAATTTCAAGTCCGTTAGTTGCGTTGGACTCGGGCGCATAATAATGGAAGGTATCTCAGAGTGAAGGAGGAAAAGAAAGCTTCTTCATGTTCTACATCGACAATAGAGGTGCCAGCTGAAAAGAAATCCGATAAAAAAATTAAGGAAAGAAAAACGAACACACGAAAGGAATCGAAAACAAATGAACTCTTCCAAGATTCCATTCAGCGTTATTCTTTTATTATCCCAGCTACTGTTCTTACGATCATTAATTCTAGTTGGCACCACAATGTTAAAATCCGCTCGCACAAGCGAACACTCCACCGTAATGGTCGAAATTCTTCTGTTGACGCGGTTTGAATAACTCGATTTGGGCGATTGTATGAAGCGCAATTTTGAATTTCATGCCTACAATTATTAATTCGATACATAATATTACGATGAGATTCTCATTTTTTTCCGTCTTTTTCTTTCCTTTTCTTCGAGTTCCTAACGAAATGTGAAGGAAAAAATCGACTTCCCACAGACTGACTGCATGCTTTTCGTGTATGCGTGTGTGTATATATGTATAAAATGTTCCGCCCTCTTCTCCCTGTCGTCATCTAGAAATCGATCGTTCTGCTGTCATTATTAAACAGGAGCAGGTTGGAAATACATACATTATGTACTAACATACATAGGTCTCCTATTCATAATGTGATGTCGAATTAAATTTCGATGTCTAAGAAATATTTGAGGAGCGAAAGATATACTATTACAGTAAAATGATTTTAATGAGGATAATCATAAGAAAAACTAAATATCAACATTTCTTAAACGATCATGTGAAAAATATTCTTCCGTTAGTGAACAAAAATATCCTTAATAATGATTATAAATTAAATACCTTGACGTGACAACACCCAAAAGTTAATTTATGAAAGAACAATAACAAATATGTGTATACTAGTATATTATTATTATTAGTCTTCGTAATGAATCTATGCAGATAAGATTAAAGTGTTCTTTAGAGTTTGCGTTTATGCAAACATTGTTCGAAATCCAGCTCTAAATACCTTTACGCTCTTAATATTGTCCACAATGTATGACTTTGCAAAACACTGGTTTTTGATCGAAGTAAGAGTATTCCTTCCTGTTCAAATTTTGAAAATATTCTTGTACAAAAGTTGGCCCAAATTAGGTTCTACATTTTTTCACCGTCGCTGTATTATAATTCGTGAGATATTTGACGGGATTCAAAGGTATTTGCAAAAAAACTTTTTTGTATATAAAATTGTTCTCAAATTCAAATTTGATACCTTTGTTTTCTTATCTAATCCTGAAAATATTCGGAGAAAAAACGCAGAATCTTAGAGAAGTAATCATTGGCTACAGGACAGTGTCCACCGAGGAGGCTCAGGTGATACAGGAATACCACCAATCTTCCTCTTAGTAGAGGAAGATTAGTGCGAAGAATGGACAAACAATACCATTAAAAGCGAAAGAAAGATAAGTAATGATGAGGCAGTGGCAAAAGAAGTAGAATGAATTGGAATTTGCAGGTGTCTTGGCCAGGGCTTTGATCCGCGATTTAGATGCATGGGTGTTTTGAGGGTTTAGAAGGGCAAACTACTATATGATGTAGTTCCTGTCAGGACATGGTCATTTTACAGAACACGTAAAGAGGTTCAAACTAGCAGACAGAATATGATATATGCCCAGACTGAAAGATTGTCTATACACCAGATGCGATAGGTGGACGACGGATAGAAATCTTTTGACCAAAAAAATGAAAAAACTCGTAAGACAAGCAGAATTTCATTAGAAACAAGACAGAGAGCGAAGACAAATGGAGAGCAGTGAACACCCAACACTAAGAGTGTGATAAAGGTAAGGGAAATGCAGTGGACAGTATGGCGAGCTTAGTGCAGTGTAATTGGAGACAAATGTGTTACCCAATGCAGGACGAGAATAATAGGTTTTCTTTTGAGTGGGTAGGCCAAGTTGGAGAGCCCCACACTATCAGGTAATGATCGGGACTGATATCCATAAAGGATTTACTCTTCAAATATAAAGTTGGTTATTGATAGCTTTAAGAGTTTGGCCGCTACCATAGCCACTCATACATAGAGAGAGTGAGAGACGTGTATGCAAAAACCCACCTTTCAAGGTAGATGCTTCAAACATGAGGATATCTGCAAAAATACCTAAATGACGAAAGTTTTCATATAGTACGTAAAAGAAAGCAAAAATATTACACTATTTCAAGTCCGTAGAACTTTAAGACGATAAGTCCTTGGCTATTGCAAACACTCTCAAACACTCACGAAGCAGTCCTAATTATACCTGACTTTAAATAGAGATTACTTCTATCATGTGAAGTTTTGAAATCAGAAACTTAAAAAATGGGAAAATTGCTTGATTAGATCTATTTTCCCTAGACTCTCGGTTTATCTAAGGTTGAGGAATTTTCCGATATTTCTTTTAGCAACGTTTCAATACAACACATACAAATATGTCAAACATTAAATTATAAAACAAGTCTCAAGAGCCAAGAAGAATAGTAAATTATAACATTTTTAATGCTAGAAATAGCCCTTGAATTAACATTAAACATAAAACGACGTAATAGATTTTTTTTTATTGGCAGTTTTGTGTAGATAAACTTTTCAATTTAAGCTATTTTGAAAAAGTACGGCAGTGGAAGCAGAAGGCAACTTCTTTGTATGCTAGTGATCCATATAAAATATAATTTTTATACAGCGCATGGTAAGACTTACGTAGAAAGCACAAAACTTACAGGGAAAACTTTGCAAGAATCAGAGGGCATGAAGTTCAACAATTTAGGAAGTGCTTGTTAATTTCTACCTATTTAATTTCTGTCACGTTGTTAATCTTTATAATTAGAAAATCTACATCTTTAAAAAAATGTAAAAAAAACCTACATTTTAGGGCTACAGCAATCCTTAGGATGGTGTGAAACGTTGCCGACAGAAGAAGACGCCACGGTTCGAATCCAGAAACAAAGAAGTACTCAACAATAACCGATGTAGATTGCCTCCACTACTTAGTTAAAAATACTGATAGAATAAATAGTGCAATATATTAAGAAAATATTATAATTTTAAGGTAAATAAATCATGGTCTACCTTGACAATCCAATAGGTAATTATATGTAACAATTCAAACTATTATCTATTATTATTTATAATTATTTTTTTAATAACCAGCAGAGCTTTCTAAAACTTATAATTAATTAAAGATTCCGTCATTAATTAGTAAGATAATTTTCATTTCGCGCCATAAGTGCTGTCCCTATATTGACGAATATTTGTGCGTTTCACAGTCAATAGAATTCTACACAAAAAGGCAGTCTTTTCCAAACTGAGCAGTCATTCAAGAAGTTCTTTATCAAGAATCAATTTTTGTACATTCCAAATCCATTTATTCGTAAACGGAGATTCTAAACTGCACTTTTTTAACTCGATTTCCTTAGAACCGATAAACGGATGAGAACATTTATTTAGACTTTAAATGATCAAGTAATCTGAATGGGTAGACACGAATGCGTATAAACAACAAAAGGTAATCGGTAAATCTGATAAATTTCTTTTTCTTGTATTTCTATGAGCGTATTTGTTTTTTTTTTGTTTTTAAAGAAAACATTACTTAATTATTTTTTATTATAAAATAAATTAGGCATTTTGGGAAAACGTGTACAATTTAATTAGTGAATACAAATCTTCAAAATATATTAAAGTATTAAAACTGCATTTTTTTAATAAAAGTTTTACCATTTACACGAACTTTTTGTTAAATGTTTAATGAATATATTTATTTTTTAATAAAGCATCCAAAAGCATCATCATACACGTTTATCTCTATAATTACCTGTTATAATTATATGCCTTTTAAACGTAATGAGTATATTCTTTATTTAAATGACTATTTATTACCGGCTGATGAAGATAAAATGAGTGAAACTATATAGCTAATGTAATCTTTACAATGAATACAACTGAAACGATTGTCCATATTGACAGTACTATCATGATTGCTAAATGTAATAAAATAATGATCAGACGGAGTTATTGTAAAACCCTTCCGCTTTGGTATTGGTTTCGGTAAGGAATGTTTTGGGAACCTACTAATCTTATTACTTCTCTGTTAATCAGCTATGGCATGCTTATCAGGATATCTGCACTCAGATATGGCGGTATGTGCTTTATCATGATAAAACAAGAATCGGAAAGAAGCATTCTCATCAAGTACAACATTTTCATAGTTAATAGTAAACTGTACATCTTCTCTGGTATAAGTCACTTTTTCTTCTTGAATTATTTTCAAATTATATTTTAAAAGTCAATTAATTATATTTCTCCATATTAAAATAATACAATTCGCAAGGGTCTTTTGATTCTCTTCTTCCGCCTGAAACCTTGTATTTTCCGACCAATAAGAAGACATAATCTTTGTTAATTTGATAATCTCGAAACCCTGATTCTATCGGCCTTTGCATTTCATTACTAATGAGAAATTGAACATCATCAGTAAATTGTAATTGTTATTTTTTACATTATATAAATCTGCCAATAGTCGCCGTCTGAAATTTATTGAAATTAATAATTTAACTTTAGAAAAACTTGTGCCCTCCTCTATATGTTTGCTCACAAATATCATTTATTTGAAAAATATTATTATTAATAAATACATGCAACAATAAGTTCATTTTTATCCTGTTTTCTTATAATTATACATACTTATTTAGTACTGATGCTGTTTAAGCTTATTTGTTACATTATTGATGAGGAAGGTGGGTATACCATGAGTATTCTCTCTCCGATATTATTGGTATAAAAACAATAGTTTCCTTTACTTTGAAATGCTTAGAGTAAAATACTTTTCGTCATCCATTACGATGATTCTGTAGCAAAATGGATTCGCCTTAGCATGGTCTTGGTATTGGGTCCAATTAGGGTAATTTAGGTCATTTCTAGAAAATTCTCTAGAAACAGAATTTTTAGATATTTTTAGATATACTGTACCTTCGAGACTGACACTCCGCCTTATTTTTCGTATTCTCGCCTAGTTGGTTTACGCTAGTTTGAGTTAAAACTAGGTGATCCAGTTTTCAGAAAATTCACACATGGTATACCTTGCACGATAAATGCCTCTACGTTCGATATTTTGATTTTCGAATATTCAAACTATTTCAAGTACATTAATTCGTCCAACTAAGTCATAAAAATTTACGAATAGCTAATTTGTAAAATATTTTAATGTAGCCAATTGCTAAAGTTAAACTGTCAATAAAAAATAAGTGACTGAAGAAAACTTGTTTCTAAAGCTAATCTGATATTTAGATTTTTGCGCCGTTATAGTTCGTATGTTAGAGGTATATTTTTCCGTCGTATTATTATCCAAACTAGTCTTTTTCTACTCCCATCTTTAAAATGCCATTTATCGAATGTTGCCATGGCGCTGTGTGATCATTTAAATACACTTTCATAAGCTGACTTCTTGCTCTTTAGTCACGGAGTGAACTTAGCAACGAGTTCTTTGGTCACGGGCTGAAGTTAGCTCTAGGTTTCTTAATTGAAAAAATCGACTAAAACTCAATCAATTTGGTTGACACTTGTCATCAATCTGTCACAACAGCCCGACGTGGCGCCACAACAAACAAGTAATTTTGTATTATTGTGATTATTGGCTGTCGTAGAAAAAATACAGCACGCTCGCTTTATTAACCACTCGCTCCCCTACACTTCGCTCGTGATTAATAAAACTCATGACTAAAATAAAATTTATAAAACTTGATATGTAGTATTAGTGTGTTTAAATTTTATAAAATAAATTGAACATAGCACAGCTATGAATTATTTACTATCACCCACTATATTCTACAAATTCTTTCAGGATTCCGTTCAAGCTCTTAAGTTAACAACATATTTTCTAATACCGTTATATTGTACTTTCAAAATGTAGCATGTCCAAGCATCATTGTAAGATGAAAGAAACACAAATACGGCTTAAATTAGCTATGTTCTTCTGATATTGATGAATAATATAAACATATGATAACACTACAAAATAGTCATATTAAACATTTACTCTGTGTGAGTGTTTGCTCGACTATTAACTGAGGATTAGAATTTCCCAAACGTCAAAACCATTAAGAAAATCCAAAATCAATTTCATCAAAAATTTAATTACCTGTTTTAAATGAATATAACATTTATAATAGTAATATTAAGCACGGAAGCGATGATATTTTTGTCCTACGTCTTTCCTTACAATTTATTCATGTCTTCCGTCGTACTCTGCGCTCACATGAAAAAGAACTTACATCCTCTTTTGCACTGTTCCGTTTTAATTGCGACTGAAAACTGGACATATCAGCAGGAAATTAATAAACACCGCCAAACTACCGGAGAAACATCGCGATGCACATTGTATATATAAACACGTACATATGTACGGCGTACATACGTATGTATTGTAATATAGGCCAATACAGACAAATTATCCCAGATAGCAATGAAGCGAAGGAATTAGCACTCATTTATTTCGAAGACAGCTCGTCAGACGGATGTTCTTTATTTATTATATTAATGCTTCCTCATATAACTTGATATTGTCCTGTATCGTGGTCGCTTTGGCATTTTAATTTCGTTGTTGTCAGTGCGTGCTGCATAGGACGACGTTCCGTGAATGAATTCATCATTGTGGATATTCCTTCCTTTTTTCTCCTTCGCCTCATTTCGGCTAATTAGAAGCTTGCAAAGGAATTTTACATTTCGTTGGCGGTTAGCAGCGAGTCGTGTAAAAAAGTAAATTTTATATGTTCATGTGCACCAATTGTTGTACTTAAACAAACAAAGAAGTGTTCAAACAATATAAAACAAAAATAATGACTAAAAATGTCAACTTTACTCATCTTTTCACTATTCAAAATATTCTTTATTAGGTAATAAATTTGCGAATGATTGGTTGACTTTAATCAATTAGATAACAATGGCCAACAGTGACTTTTTCACTTACATTCTAGTCCGTACCTACATATACAATATGCACGTTTTGAAGACACGATTAGGATAATTTTTCATTTAGTTTTTGAAACAAAAGCAACTACCCAAGAAAGATATTGATATGCTTACTTATCTAGTTAATGCAGCTTTCAGACCAAAACATGTGCTAAGCGGATGGAAGGTCGCAGAGGTAATAATGCTGTGAACACCAAGAAACCGCCAAATGACGTTAAATCGTACAGACCTATATCACTATTACCCATTATCTCTAAACTATTCGAGAAACTGCTTTTGAAAAGACTGAACCCAATCATTGAAAGCAAAGAACTGATTCCGAATCACCAGCTCAGATTTAGACAAAAACATTCTACTACTGATCAAGTACACCCAACTATTGATGCCATAGTAAAAGCACCAGAAACAAACTTGTATGCTCAACTAATTTTCTAGATGTAGCTCAAGCGTTTAATAGCATCCGGTACAAAGGTTTTAATTGGAAATTAAACAAACTCTTATCCAAGGCATATATTGAACCTCTACAATGCTATATTTCTAATAGATTCTTTAGAATAAAATTAGAAGAAGAGTATTCCGGGTTGAAAAGGTTTGAGGAGTTTCACAGGGAAGTGTCCTAGGACCAGTCCTCTATTTGCTCTATAAGTCTGACTTGTCAGAACTTCAGAACGCAACTGCAGGTAAGTTTGCTGAACGAGCTGAGCTCAGATTTAGACAAAAACATTCTACTACTGATCAAGTACACTCAACTATTGATGCCATAGAAAAAGCACCAGAAACAAACTTATATGCTCAACTATATTTCTAAATGTAGCTCAAGCGTTTAATAGCATCCGGCACAAAGGTTTTAATTGGAAATTAAACAAACTCTTATCCAAGGCATATATTGAAAATCTACAATGCTATATTTCTAATAGATTCTTTAGAATAAAATTAGAAGATGAGCATTCCGGGTTGAAAAGGTTTGAGGAGTTTCACAGGGAAGTGTCCTAGGACCAGTCCTCTATTTGCTCTATAAGTCTGACTTGTCAGAACTTCAGAACGCAACTGCAGGTAAGTTTGCTGAACGAGCTGAGCTCAGATTTAGACAAAAACATTCTACTACTGATCAAATACACTCAACTATTGATGCCATAAAAAAAGCACCAGAAACAAACTTATATGCTCAACTATATTTCTAAATGTAGCTCAAGCATTTAATTGCATCTGGCACAAAGGTTTTAATTGGAAACTAAACAAACTCTTACCCAAGGCATATGTTGAACTTCTAAAATCCTATATTTCTCATAGATTCTTTAGAATAAAATTAGAAGAAGAGTATTCCGGGTTAAAAAGATTTGAGGAGTTCCTCAGGGAAGTGTCCTAGGACCAGTTCCCTATTCGCTCTATAAGTTTGACTTGTCAGAACTTCAGAACGCAACTGCGGGTAAGTTTGCTGACGCGCTGAGCTCAGATTTAGACGAAAACATTCTACTACTGATCAAGTACACCCAACTATTTATGCAATAGTAAAAGCACCAGAAACAAACTTATATGCTCAACTATATTTCTAAATGTAGCTCAAGCGTTTAATAGCATCCGACGCAAAGGTTTTAATTGGAAATTAAACAAACTCTTACCCAAGGCATATGTTGAACTTCTACAATCGTATATTTCTCATAGATTCTTTAGAATAAAATTAGAAGAAGAGTATTCCGGGTTGAAAAGATTTGAGGAGTTCTTCAGGGAAGTGTCCTGGGACCAGTTCCCTATTCGCTCTATAAATTTGACTTGTCAGAACTTCAGAACGCAACTGCGGGTAAGTTTGCTGACGAGCTGAGCTCAGATTTAGACAAAAACATTCTACTACTGATCAAGTACACCCAACTATTGATGCCATAGAAAAAGCACCAGAAACAAACTTATATGCTCAACTATATTTCTAAATGTAGCTCAAGCATTTAATAGCATCTGGCACAAAGGTTTTAATTGGAAACTAAACAAACACTTACCCAAGGCATATGTTGAACTTCTACAATCCTATATTTCTAATAGATTCTTTAGAATAAAATTAGAAGAAGAATATTCTGGATTGAAAGGGTTTGATGAGTTCCACAGGGAAGTGTCCTAGGACCAGTCCTCTATTCGCTCTATGAGTTTGACTTGTCAGAACTTCAGAACGCAACTGCGGGTAAGTTTTCTGACGAGCTGAGCTCAGATTTAGACAAAAACATTCTACTACTGATCAAGTACACTCAACTACTGATGCCATAGAAAAAGCACCAGAAACAAACTTATATGCTCAACTATATTTCTAAATGTAGCTCAAGCGCTTAATAGCATCCGGTGCAAAGGTTTAAATTGAAAATTAAACAAACTCTTGCCCAAGGCAAATGTTGAACTTCTACAATTCTATATTACTAATAGATTCTTTAGAATAAAATTAGAAGAAGAGTATTCTGGATTGAAAAGGTTTGAGGAGTTCCACAGGGAAGTGTCCTAGGACCGGTCCTCTATTTGCTCTATAAGTCTGACTTGTCAGAACTTCAGAACTCAACTGCGGGTAAGTTTGCTGAACGAGCTGAGCTCAGATTTAGACAAAAACAGTCGACTACTGATCAAGTACACTCAACTATTGATGCCATGGAAAAAGCACCAGAACCAAACTTATATGCTCAACTATATTTCTATATGTAGCTCAAGCGTTTAATAGCATCCGGCACAAAGGTTTTAATTGGAAATTAAACAAACTCTTACCCAAGGCATATGTTGAACTTCTACAATCCTATATTTCTAATAGATTCTTTAGAATAAAATTAGAAGAAGAGTATTCCGGGTTGAAAAGGTTTGAGGAGTTCCACAGGGAAGTGTCCTAGGACCAGTCCTCTATTCGCTCTATAAGTTTGACTTGTCAGAACTTCACAACGCAACTGCGGGTAAGTTTGCTGACGAGCTGAGCTCAGATTTAGACAAAAACATTCTACTATTCATCAAATACACCCAACTATTTATGCCACAGTAAAAGCACCAGAAACAAACTTGTATGCTCAACTATATTTCTAAATGTAGCTCAAGCGTTTAATAGCATCCAGAACAAAGGTTTTAATTGGAAATTAAACAAACTCTTACCCAAGGCATATGTTGAACTTCTACAATCCTATATTTCTAATAGATTCTTTAGAATTGAATTAGAAGAAGAGTATGCCGGGTTGAAAAGGTTTGAGGTGTTCCACAGGGAAGTGTCCTAAGACCGGTCCTCTATTTGCTCTATAAATCTGACTTGTCAGAACTTCAGAACGCAACTACGGGTAAGTTTGCTGACGACACGGCAATCTTAGCAGTAGATAATAATATGAACAACAGCAGCCACGCTTCTCATAAAATAATCTAAATGATACTATTAATAATAATTCTTTTAGCTGTTGAAGATTATAAAATTTCTCATTACTCATTTATGGATATTTGATAACACGATATCATGAAGCTAAAGCATTTTATATTTATTAATAAGTAAGAAACACAAAATAAACTGGTCATTAAAAAAATATATGTAAAGAGCCTGTGATAGGATTTCGAATTCGACTAACGACTAGAAAATAAAACTTAATAAGCTAAAGTCAACTCATATAAACTTTACCAACAGGAAGATAATAAATGTAAGACCTATCACTAGAAATTGTAATACTGTCCCTTATAAAAATACAGCCAAATATCTTGGTATCACGCTTGACGTTAAACTGAAATAGAGGGAGCATGAAAAGAAGAAAAGAGCTGAGCTGGATATATTGCACTAGCGAAAGTCAATGAAAGAAGCATGTCTACCTATCCATGCACACTTTCACAACAAATCCACTTATTTTTGTGTGCCCATGAGTAAGAAGTCTATTTCTGATGATTTACAAAAACATATTTATAATCAGATCTTAAATAATAGCTGTGCCAAATATATTTACCGTTAAAATTATTATAAAAACTGTGTTTTCCCTAAACTATTCAATTACGATTCTTCCCTCATAGGACTAAATAAATGGTGAAAAATGCTAAAATTTCTTTCTTCAAATTATTCAAAATTATACCGACAGTTAAATTCTTGTTTGAAAAGCGAAAGTGTAATCTCATAAACATGTCCATATTGTCAATGTTATAATCTAACCTAAAATATTAATTTTTCCCGTCTTCGTTTCTCTTATATCGAACGCACCTACCCAGAACATTTTATGACTTCCGACAGGTTCGAATTCACGACCCGTTTCCTGAAATCTATACACTAATTTTTTTTTTGCAAGCACCGTTCTTCCTCGCGGTAAAATTTACGGCTGGACTTTATGAATATATTATAGGGCTATGCAGAGACGTCGACGCGTAGATAGAACGAGATAGTCATCATTTGCATACACACTGGTCAGACAATGGATCGAAATTATTTATTGATATAAATACGTAATGGCTCCTCTTCATAAAATTTAAATCAGCCGTTTTCCGAACCAACCCCTTTTGTTAGCTACATGGTACTTGATTGTAAGTTAGCACGATAAATGTATTAATTTAACCAATACATGCATATGCTCGTATAAATATGTATGTAACGTAGATATGGTAAATTGCCTCAAAGAAATTGTGTTTTTACTTCGTAATTATTTGTGATTTGATAATACATTATTTTCAAGCATCATGGATATAAGTCAATTATTAACAGATTTTTGCAGGGTAGATCTTGATTTGTAGAAGATATTTGAAGCTGATTATAGAATATATCGAATATCAGCAGTCTGTTGTACTGACCTTGAAAATACACTTTGCGATTAGTTAATTCATATTCGACTGCTAAACTTAACTATCATCGAAAATTTATGGCAAGGCTAAGGTTATTTTTCATTTTTAATAACTTTTTCAAGAGCTAAAGTATTAAAGTGCGCTTAACGAGAAGATATAAACCTAGTGCCTTGCTGCTTAATTTGCCTAAGATCATATGTAAGAACTTTAATACTGTATGCTACTAGGGAGTATTAGACACCAATAGAAGTAAATGTTGTGTTATTAAATAAATATGGGAAAACACGTGACATGATGTTAAAAAAATCATTCAATGGCACAAACCTCTTATAAAATAGTGAAACAGTATTCAAGTTTAAATATTCATAAACATTGTTAACCAAAGTATTAAAATGATGACGATATAGCAGTGTAAGACAGAATAATTCAGGAGAATCTAAATGTTCTCAGCTAAATAGAAATTACATTTCTAAAGGTCACTGTCCAAAAGCTATTAGCTGAAATTGCAAAGTAATTAAGGTATTAGGTAAATTTTAAATTAACTCTTTCTCTTGTCTACATAGGCTTTTTAAAGTGTACTTGATAATTAACATACAAGGTTTGATCCAAAAGTAACGAGAATTTTTGGATATCGCGAGTTGTATAAGTCCGATTGCCATAACTTTGTTTTCTTTTTTGTGTTGGTACAGTTGGTTATGAATATAATACATTTCTTGCAATATCTCATAGCTTATTGTTGGCGGTCAAAAAAATTTACATGTGCTTTGAATTGAATTCGGTGATTTTTTTGTTTGCGAAAAAATGGATGTAAGAATTTGCTCAAAAAATGGAATAAATGCGCACCGCTTTAAAAATGCTGGCTTGTTGTTAAATATAACCGCCGAATCACTAGTATAGAGGATGCTGAAGATGTTGACATATCATTTATCTTTTGCCAAACATTTTTTTCGAAAATTTTGGGCGTAAACGTGTGGCAGCAAAGTTTGTACGGGAATTGCTGAATTTCAACCAAACAAAATGGCGAGTATACATTGCTCACGAAACTGAATCATATCATAACTGGTAACAAAACATAGACATATGGGTATCGATGGGTATGACATCGAAACCAAAGCCTAATTGCCACGATGAACCCTGCCTGCACATACTCAAAAATAATACGACAAGTTCGATAGAATGTGAAGGTTCTTCTCACTGTTTTCTTGGATTTAAATGGCGCAATTCGACAAAAATGCCCAGAATTCTCGCAAAACATCTTGTGTAAATTGCACCACCATTTTTGACTCCCGTCTAGTCCAGACGTCGAAGACAGTCATGAAAGGATGTCGTTTTGCCATCGTTTAAGAGATAAAAACAAGAATCTCAGAAGAAATGGAACAACATTTCGAAAAATAAGTTCCAGCCGTCCTTCCGCTATTGGAAAAATTAAGTATTATATTTGAAAAGAGATTACTTTGAAAGTGGAGAAATTGAGAATTATTAATAAATAAGGATTTTTTTGACAAAAAAGGGAATGCTCGTTACTTTCGGATCAAACCTAATACATTATATGAATTACTTATAAAATCGTTAAACTTGAACTTAAACTATTTCCTTCATAAATTATTATTCGGTTATCTTTCTTCAACTTTTCGTCCATATCGTATATGCTTAAAAAAATTGTGCAAAAGTATAAGTATGTATATATGTTACATTAGCTGATTCTACGATGCAGTCATTAAATCTCTATTATTATTATTTTATCGATTAATAGTTGTCGAAATTTTTTTATGTATTTTAGGCTAAGATAAAGGTTTATACACTAATTACAGTCTAGAACTGAAAGCATTAAACCTTAGTAAGAATCGAGTGTTTGCTGACAAAGCTTAAGAGCAACTTTTCATATGAAGTTCATATTTTATTAAACACAATTGTCATTTCAAAGTGTGAAAACAATGAACATCACGAATGTTTAAAAAAGGTGCATTAAAATTGAGTATCAAATGGTTCTTGAACTAAGGGGAGCGAGAAAGACACCGATTTCCGTACGAAAAGATTTTTTTCGGCCGAAGATTTTATCCTACCAAGAGCAAGACACGCATAAACATCTATTACAATTCTCTTGCCTGCTTGATCACCCACACCGTTATATGCATATAAGAAATGAGGTGTGGCCACCACACGACTTTCGTTTCAAACTATACAATTTTAAGAATTTTCTTATACAAAAATTATTCAAAATCCTATTCTAAGTACTTCCATTGTCTTAATAAATCGCTATAGAATGCATACTTTGCAAGATATTCGAAAAAAAGTGCTACTCACTAAGAGCAAAAGTGCTACTTCCGGTCTGAATTTTGAAATTTTTTTTATACAAAAGATATTTACAATTATCATTTAAATACTTTTATACTCGTAATGTACCTGCCTAGAAAGCATGACTTGCGAGATATTCGCAAAAAACTGATTTTCGATAAGAGTAAAAGACCTACTTCTGGTAGGAATTTCAAAAAACTTTTTTAAGACAATTTGTCTCAAATTTAATTTTGAGTACATTTGATTTCTTTATAAATTTGTTTAAACTTAGTAATTGACGAAATATTTGCAAAATTCGATTTTTTCACTGAAGTAAACTACTACTTCCGGTCTACCGATTTTACTGAAAAACTAACCAGATCTCAATAGAGAGATTATATGCGTAAATACAAAATTTGGAATAGATATCTACAGCTGTTTGACCGCTATCGTAGTCACACACAGACAGACATACAGACACAGACATTTTTCAAAAACCACTTTTTTGGTATCAGGGGACAACGTGGACATCTGCAAAAATGTCGAGGTCGAAAATGTTCGTCATCACAATACTTCCTTATACTACGTATAAGAAAGTAAAAAGATGCACTACTACTGTAGTAGTGTTAGAATTATTATTATCAATTAAATTTTTATTAAAATAAAAAAATTAAACGTTCAATGGATAAACAAAAACTCTGAATGCTAGATACGTATTTTGACAACCATGTTGTCATCATCAGTACTGTTTCTTTAGTATCACAAACTCCAATTTAGTTTCTTATCCAATGGATAGCTTACTACTTGTATACTCTCCCAGTTACGCACAAGTCATTGAAAATGTAAGGATATGTAAGCAAATGGGTCATCTTCTGTCATCTTCAATAATACATTCATTTATATCAAACGAATACTTTTTTCTTGCTACTTTACGGATCTACAGCTACGAAACCAACAACATTTCGTCGTCCCAAAAGCTGCTGTCACCTTCACAATGGCAAATCGATTAAGTAACAATTTGATAAAAAACACTTTAATAAAATTTCAATCATTATTGAAGGTTGCTAGGAATAAGTTTACTTTAATCTCGTATTAATCTAGATTATGTTTGAAAACCTTAATTGAATTACTCGAACAAAATAGAGTATACTTCATGCAGCCACAATTTTTTAGTACAACAATCGATACCATTGACTAATTTGAATAATAAAAAATAAAGTTTTTTTGTGCGTTGTGTATTATAATGTTATTTTTCTTGGCGCTCTACTTATTCCTGCAACAACAATAACCACCATTACAAATGATATTTTCATGGTTTTATAAATATTGATCATTCATCTTATTGAACAATTATTTTTTGTTAAATCGAGATAGTCTTATAGATACGATTACTAAATTACTGAAAATTGTGTTTGAAAAAATAGCGAAAACAAAATAGATTTTGCCAAGATTCAATCACAATTTTTATTGAATTTATCGTTGCCAGAATAATTTCATGCTTTAGCTGTAAAACTTGACTTGTGTAATTGATAATTTTTAGAAAAGTATAACCCGTACAAAGATAGAATACGAAGCATTAATTATATCCGCGCTACTTTGACGTTATGTAACAGTTTTTATATCAAAAAACCTTGAATTTTTTAATTTGAAAAAATGATTAATGACATCAGAATTATATTTTCCTTTTTTTTTTCGTTCTTGTCTATCTCAACAGAAGGATGTGTAGAAATAAATTAATTTCGGTTTGGAATCATATTTCTTTTCTGTTTTTAATATACCACGCATCATGAACTTACACGGCATTCACATGTCTATAAACAGGAGCAAGGAGTACATTAATAAAAAAAGATAAAAAGAGAAACAAAGGTAGACACGAGCACCACGCCAGGCGTAGAATACATAAACAAAAAGATAGATCAAATAATAAATCAAGCGCAGATTAAATTTATTTCTCATTCTTCTCTCTCCCTATATATGTATATATACGCTGTATATCGAACTACATAAAAATTAATAAACCTGCATCAACAATCAAGAAAGTAATTATATTTTTGATGTCCTGTCAACTGCCTACGGGACATCAAATTGAACTTAATTACAAGAAAATTAACTACTGACATTTGTGATATCCATTAATGTTATATAAATTAACTCGCTAACTTTGTTACAAAGTAAATTTCTAGTTTATGAAATTTATAAAATTGAGAAATACGTGAAAAGTTACGACAGTATTCTACTATTCAGACAACTCAGTTTGCGAAAATAGGAATGTGAGGAAACCTAACAGCGAAAGCCCTCTTTGCACACGGTTGGAATAAGTAGATAAGTCCGATTAAAATGCCGGTTAGGGTAATCATTAACAAAAACACCGGTTACGTTTTTTCGACACCGGTTGGCGCTAATCACTGATTGAAAAGTCGTTAATCGAAGAAAATCTAGCCGGTGTTTCGAGTACCTGATAAAATATTAAAAAGTATTTTTAAAATGTATCTACTTTTTGTTAAAGAAAACTCTAAATTTCATATGAAATGCATGAAATAATGAAATCCTGTTTACAGAATAGGTACGAGGGCGTATTTTTATGTGATCTACCGAGCCATGAAAAAAAGCACATAAGAGAACAAAAGAAAATGTATTTGTCTACATAACTCCCTTCAACACTAATACACTTATTCCATCTTTTTTCCAGTTGCCCCATATCCTCAGAAAAAATTGCTACGGTAACCCCGCAAAATATTCTTCAACAGCTTCTTAGAGTTCTTCATCAGAAGCAAAACGCTTTCCTCTGAGATGCTTTTTTAAATTTTTGAATAAGAAGAAGTCTGACGGAGCTAGGTCGGGGCTATAAGGTGGATGCCTCAACTCTATAAACCCACAGTCATTGATTATCTGCTGAACTTTGTTTGCCTTATGAACCCGACAATTGTCGTGCAGCAACAAGTTTTTTGTGGATAAGAATGTGGGCGTTTTTCCTCCAGAGCAGTTTTAAAAATTTTAATTGTGTTTCCGCAGGCCTCTACATTTATGGTAGACCCTCGGCATATATTCAATAAGAAAAACTCCCTCAGCATCCCAGAAAACAGTTGCCATCAGTTTTTTTCCAGAAAATTGTGTTTTTGCCTTGTTTGGTGGTGGAGAGCCCTTATGAACCCACTGCATGGATTCTTGTTTAGTAGGAGGGTCCCAGTAATATACCCAAGTCTCATCCCCGGTAATAATTCGAGATAAAAATGTTTTGGCCCTCTCCAACTTGACCAAATTTTCTTGAGAAACTTCTTTTCTGCACAGTTTTTGTTCAGGTGTAAGAAATCTGGGTTTCCACCGTGCAGGCACCTTCTTCATACCCAAATCGTCATGTAAAATTTTGAGAATACCTGTTTCGGATATACAGACTTCATTGGCAATGACAGAGATCTTTACACGCCGATCTTTCATTGCCAAATTTTCGACTTTTCGCACAATGTTTTCAGTTCGAGCTTTAACGGGTCGTCCGGACTTTGGGTCATCATTGATTGACTCTCGGCCCCATCGAAAGAGTTTAGACCAATATTTTACTTGGAAATAAGATGGTGTATCTTCCCCATATACAGCAACCATTCTTTCATGAATTGCTTTTGGCCCATTGCCTTCCTTTGTCAGGAAATTTATTACGCTGCGACGTTCAACTTTAGTTTCACTCATTTTATCAAGAAATGAAGCCTCTCAAATCTCTATACACAGCATAAACTAAACACACATTAGCACATGTACTTCTAACAGTGACAGCAATTTTTCAATAATTTGTTTGACATCGTCAGTCTTTTGTTTCATGGCTAGGTAGATAACATAAAAATACGCCCTCGTACTTCTTGGTCGATTTTCAAAAGAGTACACACTTACAGAAGAATACTTGGACTACGCTTTATTTAATCTACACGGCAAATATGTTCAACACCGAATTACCACAATAACCCAACGATGCTGTTACTCTATCGTAGCGGAATAGTCCTAAATAGCCCCACGAAATCTAAATAAAGTTCAGCATCAGTATTGACAAATTAAACCAACGAGGGACAAACATGATTTTTTCAAATTTCGAGTTTTTTATATTTAGATACTATTATCTTTTGAAAATAAAAATAAATATTTTCTTTCAATGTACTATTTCCTTCTAGTTTTATTAAATTTGATCCAATTGCATAAATATGTTTATTGATGGCTGGTATGATGTACACAATGAGCTTAGTCTGTGAAACTATAATCACTGAAGATGATACTGATTCTTATATAAGATCTAATACAGGCGATTATAATTATTTGCAAATTAGTTACATCTTGTGAATCCAAGTGCAACTGTAATGTGAAATGGTTTATCGCAGATAATGCAGTGACCCTAACATTTATGAAAAACAATACTAGATAAATTTGACGGTAATGCCATAGCCATAACTTATGGATGCTCAGCTCACTTTGTACACTTACTCTGGCAGGATTTAGAAAAATGTAAAAGAACATGTCACACAAATAATTAAGTAGGTACTTTAGAAATCACCTGGCTAGGTCAAAATACAATCAGACTGCACGAAATACAGTGCTTCCGAATTACGGGATTAAAACAGTATGGCAAAGTGCATGGATGAATTTTTTAAAGTATTTAAAATGAATGAAAATAAAACTAGAATCAATATATCCAATCGCTTTTAAAGCATATAGCTTCATAAATTATAGAGACAAAATGTTAAGAAACATTTGTGGAACAATTACATTTATCGTCAAGTATGTAATATTAAAAAACGATATAAGAACGCACTCGCACCCTACCCTATCACGTTTAGTTAATATTTTCGATATTACTAAAATCAAATTTAATTTGGTGAAGTTGGTTATTTTCCGCAATACAATCGGATTCTTAGTAGAGCTACAAATGGCAGCAGATCACCTATTTTAGTTATTGGTTTACTATATTTGACAATGAAGACGCTGAAGCAAGAGGAACAAGAAACACATTAGAAATGAAATTTGGAACTGTATATTTTGCAATAGGCATGGGATGTATAATCCCTAGTAGCACACAATATCATATCGGGCCAACGTTGGCTGTCGGTCGTTTATTTATTGACCTGACATCGGTGTCTGATATCAATCCGATGTACAAGTGTTAACATTTTACAACGTTGGATAAACATCACTGCATGATTTGGCCCAATATTTTGCAAAGAGATTTTTCCGATTTGAACATTTACCTTATATTTCATAAGACAAATACAGTACAGAGAATTTACTTGATTTGAACTACAAAATGAACAAACAAAAATGTATTTTGTATTTGATAGATCACAACCCACTTGTTAGCTAATTATATTAATAAAATAAAAGAGTCTTTAAAAATACAAAATTTGAATAATGCGCCCGTGGGCAATGAGTCATGGGCCTCTCGTGTCCGATCTCTAACATTATTTATAAAAGTGCGCGTAGTACTTTTAATGTTAATTTGCTGAGGATCATTATTGCAAATGCTTAATTGACTTTGAGGATCTATATATTTCATCACACTAACAATTATTCATCGTACAGTGTGTAATATATTCTGTGATAAACTAATATAGGCCATTTGTGATTTTGTTGTCAATAAAATATCAGTATCAGATATTTAACCAATATATTACCAATGTAGACAACGTTAGTCTGATATCAACCCAACGACATAAATTAACATTTACTTGATATAGGAATTTTATATTCGTACGACATTAGGTGGGGGTCACTCATGTTCTACCGATCTTAGAATATTGGAGTGACATTGGCCTGCTTTGAGGCCAACGAACTTGGCTACTAGGGATGAAACAGAAAGAAGCCTTTATTGACAGTTCATATGACAGTATTATAGATACATGATGTGTTGGGAAAACAGTAAATAAATTTTGAAATGACTTCGACAGAAACCTATTTATTAATATTAACACTTTCAATTCATTAATGCGTTAATAACATTTGTATCATTGTCAGAACAGAAATAACCTTAAATTTATTTTTGTAAAAAAAAATAACTATAATCTTAAGTTAATATATTACCAATTTGCTACCAGCATTATTCTACCGGGGTTGTCGAACTAATCAACTAACACTTGTTATTAATATATACATGATACATAATAAACTACAAACTAATGCAAAAATACTACTTATGTTAGATTGCGAGAGGATGTGAATACGAGGCAAGTAAAGCTCTTTTTATTTCTTTAGCCGGATGTGTAGGTACAGCTTAAGCGGGCTCGTTAGCGTTTCTTTTTTGGAATCGTTAATGCACTTTGAACAGACTATTACCTGTATCCCATCATGAACGTTACTACACATTAATAAATTAAATCGATAAAGAAATGTGTCTGGTTTCTTAAAGTAGTAGTAGTAGTAGTAACAAAGCGTAATTAAATATCCGTCTTCGCGTCGAGTTCGTGTAGTGATTAGAATATTTGTCTAGAGAACAAAAATTCGATTATAATCCCGTTTATTTATTTTATGCCTTTATTAACAGAAATAAATTTTGTGTAATATCTTGTATTTTCACCGACTAAGTGCAACTTTAATAGTTAAATCTGGATAGTACAAAGAAGACAATCAAAACAAAGATAGACATATCTAGAGTACTGAGTTCTTTTAAAAAAGACCAAATAGTAATACAAAAAAAAATTTTTTTGGGTGTGCTTAAGACCACACGGCAGAAGTGAAAACTTCATCAAGGCGAGGTTAATAATACGAAATACAACTTTTTTTTTCGTTCTATATTAATTTACATTTACATTTTCCATTTTCGTTCTATATTACATTTAAAAATATATATTTATTATTATTGTGTATACATTATTCTAGTACATTTCGCTCGGTCTGATCAAGTTTTCACTTCAAAAATTCATACGTACGCATATATATACAAATATTATAATTCTCATACGAGTAGCCGAGAGTGGTCTAATGGTAACGTGCCGGCCTTATACCTGGGTGGCTCGGGTTCACATCTGCACGCGGAAAAGAATTTTTCAGAAAATAAAAATACAATATTTCGCGTATTTATTCTAAATTTCAATTTAATTGAAATTAAATACAGCTAGTTAGTGTTATAATACAAAGCCGAGCACGACTCCGACTTTACCCGAACGAGCGTAACGTTCCGAGCGTGACGGCCAGTCTCTTTCAGTGCCCAACAATCAATGTATCAACGCGCCCATAGAAGTTTTCACTTCAATAAAAAACAAATTCTCTAACAAATATCATTAAACATGTAAACAAATTTGTAAATATTGAATACAAAATACATCTGTCAATAATTAATACGATTTTTAGTAGTGCATACCTCAACATGTCCCAAATACCTGAATACTTAATTACATGCAGTGGAAATCGGTAACCATAAATTATAATTACGCGCCTGTGGTGCAACTGAATTCGCTGCCTCTCCGCATTCAGCTGCACTTAATAACAGATTTATTTAACGAGAAAAATATCCCTTAATCCAGAAACACAAAAAAATATAGACAATGACTTAATAAAAATACATATTGTCTAACAAGTAAATGTCCGTTCTTAAAGCTTAATAAGAAGAAAGAAAAGTGAAACAATGTTAAACAATTCATAGGTTCGAAATTTCCGATATGCAGTTTAAATAAAAATGAAACTGAAACACCCGTCTCACAGATTTTGGTAATTTTAAAAGTTTTTTTCTAGTGTCGTTAGCATAATTTAATGTGCCACGCTTGTTTTGGTTTGCCCTTATTTCCTACCTTCTTTATGATTCTGTTCATTCTTTTCCTTCTGGTGCATTTCGTATTTAGTTTAGATGAGGTCAGATTATTTATCTAACCATGACAAAAACAGTGATGTTCGAAATTTTTTGATGCGGGTTTCTGTGACAAATTTACTGACTAAACTTGACCCAAATCCAAAAAGATTTGTTATGTTTGGGATAGCCTTAACTAACAAAAAAATAGTATAATTCACTTAAAACACAGAAGTGTAATCAAATCCTTCACGAGGAAGGTATGGATCTAAAAATATTCACCAGAGATGGACTAACGGGTACGTGGACGACGTGCCTCCATACTTCACAATAAACCTTTGGTTCAAAAAATTGCAGTGAGGTAGGGATTAACTGAACATAACCCAAGATGCAGATGGTCTATTGAAACAAGAACCAACAAAAACATCCAGAAAGCTGAAGTTAAAATTATAAAAGTATGAATGATTGCCGATGATGAAGTAGAGTTAATATCGTAAGTTACAATATTAAAAATGTAGCACGAAGACTTAGTAATGAATAAGGTTTTAGCATGTTGGATTCCAAACGTTTTGGATTCCAAAATTGTTTACTTCAGAATAAAAACTGTGCCGGCGATACAATTGATTCTTATGATAAAACAGAGGTGTATTGCTGGGATCCGCCTACAGAACAAGAGATTTACATAGTAAGTCTGCAAAGTACCGCTATCACGAAAAAAGAGCAAGAACACACAATTCATCGGGAATGCTGTTGGCGACGGTGTTTTAGGATACTGATGGAATATTATTGATTGTATACATGGCAAAAGGCACTACAATAATAGAAGAAGCTTATAAGAAAACAATCATAAAGTTTAAATCACAACTCTGATCAAAAGAAGCTCTTTCATTGCATTTAGAGAGTACTCGGCTTTCGTAGAGTACCTAATCAACGAGTGCAGTTTTGTGAAACATTAGCGATTGTCTCTTTCCTATGTTGAACATCAGCAAGAAGAATTACATACAGAGAGAGATTTAAAAACTTTACCCCAGAATCATTACCGCAAGAGTACCACAAGGTTCAGCCCTCTCCCCACATTTATACGCCATCTACACTACCGACATCCCCAAAACTGAAAATTCATTACTTGCCACTTACGCAGACGATACCGCTATACTCGCCAGCTCCATCAACCCCCAAATTGCCCTAAGAAATCTGCAAAATGCCGTCAATAACATTACAGCTTGGTGCCACAACTGGCGAATATCCATTAACGGAGAAAAATCTCAGGCCATAGTCTTCCGACGGAAAGTTAAACCACTAAAAGGACACCTCTACATAAACCACCAAGAGGTCCCATGGACACCACAGGTAAAGTACTTGGTGTGACACTCGATCGTAGGCTAACATACTCAAACCACATCAGGAATGCCTGTAAAAAAGCAAAAACAACCAGAGGAAGACTATGGCCACTCCTGGGCGCAGCCAGCACACTTTCAAAGAAACTGAAACATCTAATATACATTCAAGTCCTTCGACCGATGATGGCATACGCCACACAGATTTGGGTAAATGCCGCCCCGACGCACATCAAAACACTACAACTAATTCAAAACACCTCTCTCAGGATGGTGCTGCGAGCCCCATGGTTCATTCGAAATACACAAACACACAGGGATACCAACACGCCGACAATAGACCAATATATAAGAAGCCTTACAACAGATTTTTACCATAACATGGAAAATCACCCAAACACTGCTCTCTCAGCTACTATGAACTACGACCCGCAGGATTACCTGCCAATCAAGCGGCCCCGCCTCGCCCTTAACAACAATTAATCCTCCGCTGAAGTTTAGTCCTCAACATTCGTAAGCCACGATCAAACCTTAAACAGACTATAAGTAAAAGGCCCAAGGCCTGACTTGAAGACACTATAAGAAGAAGAAGAAGAAGAAAAACTTTATATTAGGAAATGCGTTCTACCCAGTGCGAGAGTTTCTAAACGACTAAAATTATATAATTTTAAAATGTTTTCTTTGTTTTAATTGTTTTACATTGGAAATTTATTTATACTTCTATTGTGTTATTGTAATGTAATATATGGTGTGAATATTACAGTAAATAAATGCTATTCTATTTTATTCTATTCCAAATAAACTGTTGTGGGGATACCATTATTTTTCTTCTGATAAATATATGAAAGAAGCAGTGGAAGTATTTTTGGAGGACTTTTGAAAGTAATTTTTTTTGAAAGCATAGCTTTATTGGGGAAACCATGAAAAATAATATCTTACTTTCCTCCAAACTCTCTTCCTTAACATCTAGGTGGCTAATATAAATGAAGGATACAGAATAAGAAAAATAATATTTCTAGAAAATGATTCTATTTAATGATTAGGTACATTATTTTATACTCTTATCAATATTACAGTCATTCTCGTTGGATTTTCTTTTAGAGCATCATTCTTCTATTAAGAGTTGTCATTAGTTATCATACAGAATGCTATACCTTGTCATGTTTACATTGTATTACAGTTTATGAAGGAGAAGAAGGCTAAAACTTTGAATATATTACTGTCAAATGTTCAACATAATTCTAAATTTCTTTTCTAATAAGAAATGAAAGCAATCTCTGATTAATCTAGATTTTAAAGAAAATCTATCAACATTACATCTTCTTATATCGATGTAATGGAATGTATTAATAATATAATAATGGAATTATTTCAAGCATGCAATCATTGAATTTGTTCAATACAAGCACTTCATCTACGTAAAATACCGTTATCAACCGCAAGCAGTAAATAGAAGATACTTGCTGTAACATTACTTTACACACTGTAATTGTTCAATAATACCCAAAATATGAGAAAAAATCAATTGTATTTGCTCGGTCAGCTTACTCGAATGGATATTACATAGCAGTACGTCAATTACCATCGTTATAAAGCGTTGATGTCAAATTAAAATCGTTGCAGTGACCACAAGAAAACACAGACCGTAAACACCTAGAAACCTAATTCCCATGATTAGTGAGTGCGTGTTGGCAGTTTGCGCTTGCGCTTGGACAGCGACTATTGCAAAAACCAAAAGAGCCATAAAATAGCAGCACATATACAGAAGAAACGAACACGAACGCAATGCTATTTTATATGAAACCAGCCGATGGATTTTTTTACGGTAATTTTTTCGACGATATAGAAGACAGAAAAAGAACAATAATTTCAGCGTAATTACGGTAACTGTGTCGATAATTTTTAAAATAGCGTCCTTGTGTGTGAATTAAAGCCGAGAAGTTTGAATAAAAACTAAATGGACGTACCTGTGTCTGCGTTAAGCCTAAACTTGCGGCTAATTCCGCCCTCTCCGGTAACGCCAGATATTGCGTCCTTTGAAACCGCCTGTTCAATTGTTGAAGCTGCAGGCTGGAGTATATTGTTCGCGGTTTCCTCATCTTCTTTCCTTTACTATTTGATGTTTGTCGTTCTAGTGCTAAACATTTATCTGCAACAAAAAGTTAATATCTAATATAATCATAGTAATTAATCATAGGTAACAATAATAGTAATATAGAAATAATTCACACGTATAACATAAATTATCATAAATGTTTAAAATACTGTTGTATAAAAAGTACTGCTATGTATACTAGATAGTTACGTCCAGTTTAACGTCGGTAACACATAATTATTTTAACGAAATAAGAAAAACGAAAATGCTCATTTTTTACTATATTTCTATAAATCAAACCAGTACAATACAAAAATTCTAGAGGTTACGGAATAGTTTAAAAGTAAGCATAGTTAAAAAAGCTTTTGGAAGCCAACTGACATGAGAATGCTATTCCTACACTTAATAATGTATAGTTAGTCCCAATCGAAATTAGTATGAGGAGTTGCTTCTTCTGCTTCATATTGTAATTGCTGAAGAATTTTGCTTTCAAAAACTGCATATAACGTATGTCACATAAGTTTTGGGAAAAATAATTAAATTCTTTAAAGTAAGTGTAACGTAATTTATTCAAATGAACACTTTACCAAGATTTTACCTTATATTTAAATTAATTAAAACTACAATTAAAATAATGACAAAGGGCCATGGTTCTCAATGGCACGCAGTTTTTGTCTAACTTGTCCCATCATGTTTTGGACGATATTTATATCAATTTCTCTTATCTTTTGATATATTCTTCGCCTTAGTTGAGCTTCATTTTGAGCTTCCCACCCATTATCATATACTTTTCTGGTCAATAGTCCCCAAAAATCTTCGATGGGTCGAGCTTGTGGCACATTTGGCGGATTGTCTGCTCTTGGCACAAAGGGTATGTTGTGAGCTTCTAACCATGTTCTAGTCGTTCTTGCATAATGGCAACTTGCTAAGTCCGGCCAAAACATTATTTCTTCACGTGGATGAGTCGTAGTAATAAACTGTAGCAACTTCGGTAGGCATCTTTCGGTATAAATGTTGGCATTAACTGCCTCACCCCTCACATGCCCAACGTAAGGTTGTGAAACTCCTCTCTCCGATATGGCACACCAAACTAGAATTTTATCTTCAAATTTTTTGTTTGTTCTGTATTTAACATTATCTGGACAATTTTCTATATTATCGGTATAAAAACCATCATTGCCTTTCATTTCTGAGTGAGAGAACGTAAAATATTTTTCATCGTCCATGATGATCACTTTATTGTTTGCAAAATGAGTTCGGCGTAATCTACGACAACACATTGGAATTCTTCGTAACTGGTCCTCTGTATAACGTGGACATTTACGTCTTTTACGAAACTTTAGGCCTTTTTTTTCAATACCCTTCTTACAGTTTCATGAGAAACATTAAATCTTCTGGATAACTTTTGGCATGACGTTCCAACGCGGTCTTTTGCACTTTCACAGATTAGGTTGGCGCGATTTTCGGTCAACATTCCGGGACGTCCGCTTTTTGGTAAATTGAGGCATGGTATACCTTGTTCACATTCTGCAATTGTTCTATAAATGGTTGTCTTTGAAATATTTTGATTCCAAAATATGTTTACAATTTGTTGCTTGGGTACATGTCCAACGAGGTTGTAAATGCTTTTCCGTATTTCAAGTTTGTACGACATAATTGGACAAATTATTTGACATCTATGAAATGTCATAACAAGTTTCCATGGTTACTAGATTGCAAGTTATTTACAGTTATTTTTACGCCGACGAAAATTTTCTCAAAACGTATGTGACATACGTTATTTCCTCAGAGCAGTGCTCTGAAAGAATTCCTTTTATAGTTCAACAGTCAATAATTATGATAAGCAAATTTAGAAGAAATCTTTGCTGTGACTCATTCATGAAGCGAGGACCAAATATGCTTGTGATGTATTATACATTCACTTGCTGACCTACGTTTTTCTTGTCATTTCTGATGTTGGTTCAGATTCCATAATTTTATTAGCGGACGCCTACAAATACAGTAGCTGTTGGAGAACTTAATATGGCCTACTATGTAGACGTTAGCGCTACATAGTAGCGTAGTAGTATATTGACCCTGACTAAAACAGCTTGACTATGAAACAAAAGATACTGAGCTTGATCCTGGTCCAACCACAAACACTTAGAGCGTTTCTTGTGACCACAGTTCGACCCATGCTGTTGAAAACTAGTAGAGATTAAATTCTAGTGTAACTATAGGCTACCTTCATTTAGCCCTTGTGGACGTGTAAACCTCAGACGTAACGTACGTCTGGTTACGCCATAACTTCATCTTTACTTTTTCTCATGCACCTGCAATAATTTCAAATTGTTTATTTTACGTAGAGCCGGTCTAATTCCATTAATTACTAGTTACTAAAATTGCGTACTTAAAAGCAAAATAAGTAAAATTTAATGGATTTTTATAGAGTCAATCAAGTTTTAATTTAATGTAAGATAAATAACTTATTTTAAATGTGCCATCTATTTTAATTATCATTAAAATGTAATAAACTGGTGAATTAGTATGTGTATCATTAAAACCATCACCATAACAAAACCAATTGTAAGTATCTTTTAATGTGCATATAATAGACATATTATAAATGTAAGCCTTTCACTTATTACAAATCAACTTTACACCAAAGCATATCTTGGTTATACGTTTTTCTTTAAATTGTAGGTAGAAAATATCGCCGATACACATAAGGAAAAAAAATATATCGGTTATTAGAAGACATAGAGGAACGGTTAAATGGAGAATGTTTCACAGAATTCACTGCTCGCAACAAATCTCATTTCAAATTCATTCGGACTTTTTTACAATTTTGAGATATTTTGAAAAAAACCAATATTTGCTGATTTGAATTTTACTCAATAACTCGATAACGCCTAATTCGATCGCTTTTAAACTGGAACATTGTTCAGACACTTTTTTAAGACAAATTTTTTGGTGTTAACAGTAACCGATTTTCATTTGTTTCCAAGTTCTTAGCGCTATCTTTTGTTTTTCTTATGGCGGCCATATATAGTGTAAAACAGACGATAAATAACCTCTCTCATTATTGACATGTAAAAGTGCAGTGAAATTGGTGGGAGATTTAGAACTTTCTGTAAGTAATTACCGCTAAGCATGGAGATTAATAAGAATTGATATTGGCACACACATTTTCAAATGAAATAAAGGTTGATATGTTGGAAGTTTATTTCATTTAATAGTAAAAATAATGCCATTCTAGAATGCATATACTTTAATTTATTTTTAATATTTTTTATTCATAACATGATCGTTGAATTTTAGTTCTTGGACGGTCTGCAATTAGCATTGGTAGCACTGAATAACTGACGCCATCCTATAAAAGACACCTTGCCATTTAGCTATCATGGATGCTTAGAGTGGGGCGCAACGTGCATTTGCAATCAAAGCTTTTTACAATAACAATGACAGTGTGGAGGGGGAACGTAGAGAATTCCGCCGGAATTTTAATTTAGGACGCCACAATCGTGTTCCATCAGCACATGCAATTAAAACATGAATACGTAATTTCCAGGAAACTGGTTCGGCAATGAAAAAGAAATCTCCAAGACATGTGCGAACCCCGTTCGTACACCAGGCATGATCCAAGCTGTTCGAAGTGCAGTTAGAAAAAGTCCATGTCGGTCAATCCGTCTTTACAGTTGCATAGTTTAAATGTTCCAAGAATATTAGTATAAGACTTGCAATGCCACCCATACAAGTTGCACATCGTCCAAAAAATTTTAAAAAAATTAAAAATAAGTTGTACTGTATGTATTCTAAAATAGAATTATGTTTACTAATAAATGATTTCTTTTAAAAATTTGTTTTCATGAAATTATTTAATTTTCAAAATTTCCCGTTTCTTTGAATCACCCTGTAATATAAGCAAATGTTAGATCATTATATAAATAGATATTTTATTGGATATACAAAAGACATATCAATTATTAATTAACAATATAAAACTACTCTAGTGTAGCGATAAGGACACGTGGAAATCGCAAAATTATTAGAGTGTTAAATATCAAAAATCAATTTTTTATTTGTCATACAGACATATATAACAATTAATTGACTTTAGGGATTTTTTTTACAAAAGGTGTTTTGAATCAAGAAATAAATTATGAAAAACGAAAGAAGATATGACACATTTTATGTATTTTCATATTTTATTTATCGGCTTATAAATACAAACAAATGTTATTGCGCATAACTAGTACATACTTGAAAACCAGTAGCTAACCATTTAACATAAACGTAACATTGATGAACGCTAGAGGTATAACTTTGTTAGTCAATACATGTTCTACAAATTGCATAGCAAATTATTTTTCAGGAATTATATAAGTTCTTGCAATCATATCAGCTGGTACAAAATTTGCCCGAAATGATTAACGACATGCTTAGATTTTCTATGTCCAACGTGTATCTAGGTACATATTTATTTCGGATATTACTCGTTACAAATTTATATTTAATATATTCACGCTTTCCCTTGTAATCTCCTAAATTATTAACAGTCAAGTCAAAGATTGGGTACCAGTTCAGTTCATTGACACATATATAGACAGTTCACAAATTAAATATAAATACAAAAAGTAACAAAAGCACAAAATATATCAGTAAAATACTGAAGCTCCAACAACTAGAGCAGATTATTTAAGAAAACACCAACACAAATTTCGCATTGCACCGAATAACATTGTTTTAAGGGGTGTTCCCACTACCTCAAGGAGTTTCTTCCAAACCCTGACTTTATTTTTTAAAATATCTAAATAATTATTTTTTTATATTATTAAAAAAATAAAAGAAATATAATAGCGTGGTTCTTTTTGTGAAAATATAGATTGAAAAAAAATTAAAAATTAATTAGCAAAATATACGAAAATTAACGACACTATCATAAATAAAATATATTCTAACTACGCCCTTGAAAGAGTCGAAAAAATATTTTCACAATTAAACCTGTGATTAGGAAAATAAAATAAATACCGCAAGGAATAATTGTTGGAGAACTTTTAAAGTGAAATATGGTACAGTTTCGGCTAGCAGGCGGAGTTTTGGCATACGAAATTTATCGGTTTTTAGAACTAACAGAGACATATAGATAAGGGTTTTATGATCTACTGTCATTTCAACAAATTAAAGGTACGGTGTACGCATAAATCAGAGTGTCCTACCTCTGCAACTTAACATGAATATTCTATATTTTTCACACCATCTGCGCTTAGCATAACTGCCAAAAACGTATGTCGCTGTACAAAAATGGGAGAAATACAGGACGCGTCCACTTAAAATTGAGGTTCTTTCAAATTGGCAACACAGCCTTAAGATACTCTCACTTGAATAAAATACCTTTATCACTCATAAAAACTCTCAAGTTTTTTGGAATGTATACAATATTATTAAGACAGACTGTTCTGGTAAACCACGTACATCGCTTCAATAATTATCTTCTACAATCATTTTAAAGAAATACTTAAACAAATAAGTAGGTGTAGGATATCGAATTTAAAATCATAGTGCAAACATTATTTATACATTAAACTTTAAACAGTTTTATTACTGTGTGACAACAGAATCCGCATCGGTTATATAATACACACGAATAAGAATCCAATATGTAAATTTTTATTAGCTTAGTAGATATCATTTTAATAGTACCGGAATATTTTGCAGGAGCACAACACAACATCAACAATGTTTATAGTTTTACTGGCTATTAGTAAAGGCAATGTCAAATTACTAATTAATATTTTACGACTTTGAGTAGAAAACTTGGCAATTAGCCATAATGGAAACACGTTGCCTATCGATTGAAATGCGAAAATTACAGCAGCTTTATGAAGAATGAACGGTAGCTTTGATTTGGCCGGTCGTAATAATATTAGATAATATTTCACGATAATTGCAGCGAATTCATGATAATTTTTTCGACAAGTTATTAAATCCATGTAACACATGCATGTGTGTAATAATAGCGCGCTTATAATAAGACAGATAGTGATTACGATAATTTCATTGAAACAAAAAATTGCTCAGTCGTGGATAATTTCAACCTATACCTACTATGTATGTATGTTTACCGGTGCGAATTTATCGTCTGAGTTTTGACATTAGCAAACATTGCCCAACCGAAATGCATTTTAAGTACGATTAATATCCATGGAAGCGAAATATTATTTATTAAAAACATTTTAAGTGTATGGCAAAGCCTTAAAAAGTATTCTCTTCATCATAAAATACATTGTTGAATAAGACGTTATCTCAAATTTGCAATATTGAGCTACATTGTTTTTTTTGTTCATACGTTTAAATAAATAAGGATAAAGTTATACAGTGTGGAAATAAAGTAACGGATAAATGCAATAACTTCGTTAATATTAATTTTTTGAAAAAAATTGAGAAAAAGAGTCTTAAAGTTGAAATATTAAAATTCATTAAACAAATCTAGACACGTAAATTTCATCGAAAGATTGACGCTAATGGCGTTAAATCAGAAGACTAAACTGCTAATGCAGGCATCAATTTGAACTGTAAACATTGCAAGTATCTCTTCTCAGTCAAATTGTTAGCAAAAAAGAATGGACTTAAAATTCTGTCACCAATAATTTCTGCCTATACCTTAACTTTCTGAGGTTATTGCTCAATAGTGCCATTTTTATTAATAAAATAGTTTGCAAGAAGTAAATTATTCTAATTAAGATAAGGGAATAACACTTACTTTATTGTAAGACTGACAAATTAATTTATTCTGACAGGCGCAACGAATGTTTTTTGTTTTATGCACCGGTAACTAAATTTATTTTGCCAGTATAATGAATTTTTAATATTTGAATTTTAAGACCCTTTTTCTCAATTTTTTTCAAATGTAATATATTAAAAGTTTTATACCGTTGGATAGGAAATTGAAAATACTTTCAAAATCAATTAAAAAAATTATAGGTTGTAGTCGGAGACGTCATAATAGGAAAAACAAATAACGTAAGAAACTAAAAATGCCATGAAAATATTCCCCTTAGTTAAAATCGCTATACCCTTTCGAGATTTTTCTCAAAAAATAAATATTGACGAAGTTAATGCCTTTATGCGTTACTTTATTTCCACACTGCATGTTATATTCTTCTCCTAGCCATAAGTGTACAAAGTTTCTGTTTTATTTCTGCTTCAGATTACGTTTTCATGCTGTTTTTTTTTCAATAACAATTTTCTTCTATTTTTAGCATATTCTTATAATGTTAAATATCATTTATTTCAGCTCCCTTCCACACGTTATCCTATGCCATTCCTTTTAGCTTACCTGTGAATACACATGATTGACATGCAGAGAGCAAAGTCAGTAAATACATTGCATTACTAGCTGTGGATTACTTAGTTTTCTGTAAAACGTCAACATTGCCATGATACTTTTACATTGCCCTATTGTTCCAAGCTTTTGATGCACACATTAATGTTCTTTAGTTTCAATTCACTCCTGGATGTGTAAATTTTGGAAAGGCGGATAATTTATTTCGAGAATTTCTCGGATTTAACAGTGTCTTGTGGGAAATGTTCACCAACTTGAACGGCCGGTAACAGATTCTGGTGGTAGTTACAATGTGTCCTGTTGAGCTTTCATTACTACAGTGATGATTTTAATTACAAATAGATACAAGAATTCGTTTAAACACAAAAAATGTTTCGTGTTTTAGAGAAAGATTTAGTAGAAGATTCTGTTGGCGATTACAACGTGCGGCACTGATGTTTCATCACTGTAACTTCAGTTAGAAGTTGATAGCGTTTAGATGCGGAATGTTTTATTCTAAGTAGAATATCATTAAGTCTTTTGGCTACTTCCTAACTACATGTTATCCTAGGCCACCCTACTAGCTTATCTGAGAATACCCCCGAGTAACATTTATACAACAAAGCAGTAGCACAGACAATATTTTCAGACAAACCGTCCTTACGCATCAAAAGGCAACTTCATATTTAGTTTAAAAATACACCAAAAGAGGCCACAAGTATTGCGATACGCAAGTTAAATTTATTCTCATGTTCAAATGCCGTCGAGTTTGGCAAATTTCTGCACTATTACGGACATACGAGATGACGTTCTACTTTTTTAAACGAAACTGACGTTTTAGTTTTTGATTTTATTTTTCTGGACGTACTCCGACACAGATAACGTGGAATCACTTCAAAATAACTGTCTTCATTGGCGTCAGGCTGTCGATAAAGCAGGTGCATGTGTTTAGTACTATGTTTACTTTTTAATATCTTATAAAAGCAAATGTGATATTTTGAGGTCTGGTGGTGTCTCTATGAGTGTTTGTTTGTGTGTGTGTGTGTGTGTGTGTGGGTGTCCGAGGAAAAAAATATGTAAAAAAAAACTACTAAACGTTCAAAAAGGACAATAAAAAATGAGGGTTTTCTGGATTTTGTTAGACAATGTATACCTAATTAAAAAATATATAGGTATTTTCAATTAATAAGAATAACATTTATTTATTTATTAGAGTACATACAGATCATGCATTGAAAAACGTCAAATAAACTCATTGAATGAAATACAAAGATATATATGTCTACACCGCCTACACATTAAAAAATAATTTTAAAAAGTCACTAATGTAATACAGGATCCTATTTATCAATCCATGACACAATTCAGTCTTAAAATGATTTGTTGGTAGCAATTTATTAGTGAGTTATTTTCGTGGATAAAGGGGATTGTGCCTTTATGAATAGTGATACTTTGAAGAGGTTTTTTTATGCTATAATAGCAATTTGTTGGTACTGGAAGGGCTTTTTATATTTATTATGTATTTTACAGAATGTTTCACAAGTTGGTTACTGACCATAGTTGTAGTTTTTTTAATGGAACCCCTGTATATTATAAATATTTCTATTCTCTTAATAAATCTTATAGTATTGTCTGTGGCAATAGATATATTGTGTTGTAATGATCCCCTACTCAAATATGCAGTTATTATTAAAACAAATGTAATATAACAACATACATAAATATGTTTTACATGAAATTTGTCATACACATTACAAATTATAAGAGATAGAAGTAGATAGATTAATCAAAGAAAAACAATTATCATCATTTATATTTCAAATTAGTTTACACTCGATTGATATTATAAATAATTGTGGTAATAAAATAATTTTTACGAATAATTGTCAGAATTAAAAATTTGCATTGTAATTTCGAATAAAATAAAAGACAGATTTTAGTCCTAAAGCATTAAAAAATTGTATTCCTGTAGTAATGTATACCAATGCATTCAACGACTATAGTTTTTTGCGATTCTAAGATTTAATGATCACATCGCATACTTTGGTATTCTTATACTTATTGTTTTGTCATCTTATACGCACAACACACACACACACACGTATTATGTGTATTTCATGGTATCAACTTAGGAATAAACATGCCCAACGAAGAAGCGACACGTACCGAACGCGATACGATAAAAACGCAAATTAATAGGCGAACGTTAACTATTTGCAGGAGTAATGGTGAAAAGAAAACCACTTCAAATTTGTCAGATTGTTTTGCTACCAGTTTATATGGTGTCCCGGTACGTCTTTATATAGAGGCGCTTTCAGTTCTGAGATGATGAAAAAGGACGAAAGGTCAACTGGTAGGCAGGCGATTGTATAGAAAAAAGTCCAGTTATTTTTCAAACCTCCGTGCGACGAAGGGCTCTCATATTGACAGGTTTCCAATTCGAGTGTGTTGATGTACTACTGCTTTGTGCGATAATTTATTGTTGACGTATGTACACGACTCGTGGTAGCAAATCTGTAATTCTTTTTTAATACATAATAGTGTGAATAGAAAAAAAACACACTGAACTTATTGTGTTTCTTGTTGTACTTAAGTTCGTTTTTAATAGTAATTCCTAGTTAGCAGAAATAATAATTATGTACAAAATGAGTTATAGATAATTTCTACATAAAAACAACCTTGTAAAATAAGTAGTTTAACAATTTATACATAGTTTTTAAACAAAATGAGCCGCCTTGGGAAAGTGTTAGTTTATGCAAATATTAACGAAAAAAGAAGAACGAAATGCGAAAAAAGTAGTTAATTAAAAATGTCAAAAGTATGTGCAAATACCCTAATAAGGGCAGGTGAAAGTGGAAGGTAAATACATATTAAAAACACATAAATACATGCAAAAGAGCATTTTTATGTATCGATTAAGTACTACATACAAAATATTGTCCATGTTAATTCGAAGAAGATAAACAACTGCGACAAAAGACGCAATAGAACAGTCAAAAGTCGGCACAAGTAACACAGTGAAACAAATAATGTCTTTAAAAAACTTAACCGCATATAATGGAAAGAGAGTAGGTAACTATTTATAGATTTCTGATAAGCTTTTGACAGCATCAAAAAGAATGAAATAAAATGGATCTTAAAAGAACTAAAACTACATTCAATTAAAGACTGATAGAGGTAACCAAAGAAGAGAGCAACTGTAAGTATTAAAGAAGTCAGATAGGCTAATTCGTTGACAGCAACACAGTTGCACCTGTCACTGTACCAAAGATTACGAAAGCGGTCTAGAAATAAGAGGAGATATAGTTGCCTATGTCGATGATTGATGTATTAATCACAAAAAATAGAAAAACAATGATGGAAATTATAAAACAACAGTGTGGCTAATATAAACTAAAATAAAACCAAAATTTTAAGATTTGATAAAGAATTTATAAATAAAACACTTCAGATCTCCCCTATATTCTGTATTTTGGAGGAAGTAGATACAATAATGTATTTGGAATTGATACCAGCGAACAACTGGAAATGAGATAACACATTCAAACAAGGCTTAGCTTTTTTTGCAAAATGAAGATTTATAGAACAATAATCCAACAATCAATGATGAATGCGGCGGAAACAATAATCTTAACGAAGAAGTAAGAGAAGGCCCAAAGAATAGCTACAATGATACCAGAACCAGAATGAATATAGAAAAATAACCAATTATAAAGTCTTTCAAAAAATGCGAGATGCTGTAATATAAGCTTAAATCAAGCCAAACGTCACAAATGTAGATTTGAACCACGTTCAACTATATATTAGATAAACAGTAAATAAATGTCTATTCTAATTTAAAAAAAATTAGACCTAAATACATAAAATGGTTCTGGAAAAGTTTATATCAGTAAAACCCAACTAAAACAAATAATATTAGAGCTTACAGCTGAAAAGCTAAGGAGAATATTTGATTTAACCGAACATCAAGAAGTCCACTTGACATGAAATTCTTGCTGTTTCAAAATTATGATAATTTCTTGCAATTTAGCATAGTCTTGAATCTCGCATTATATATAGACTGCACTATACAACCAATAAGTAAATACATTATTTTATATACAATAAACAGTAAATAATAATACCCTCCCTCCCTCTACGTACATTTTATTGAAATTTATGAATAATTTTATAGAATATTTTTAGATAAATCACAATATAAAAATACAGTGCCGTATTTTGTTAATTGATTAGAAGATCATAATCTTATTTTATGTTATTCATCATCAAGAATTCTCTGTTTATTAATTGAAAATATTTTTCCTCGCCCAATAGTATCCACTATTACCTACTTTAATTTACTTAAGAATCAGAAGCTGTTTCTTAAAATGAAAGCACGTCGGCACGGTCCTATCAATATATAAACATTTTCTTGTTAAAAGGCATAACATATTTTTTTATAATATAACAGTCTGCATGTATGTATGTACAAAATATACAAAATATAAAATTTATTATAGAATTAATTCATACATTAATTATTAATTTTACATAAACTCAATTCACTGTGGTACAGAAGCTTGGCCACGAATTTATAGCGACCACAAACCACTTACTTTAAAGGACTAGGAATAGGACGACTATTCCGTCACAATAGTATTTCAACCTGCTTCACGTGTCGGACTAGTGCCTTAACAAAATAATGCAGTAAGTATAGTTTCAAGGCGCATAAATAATTCTTAAGAATTGCACTAACATTAGTGAATTTTTTTGTACCTATACAATTTTTGTAATGCAAATATCTTGTATTAGCTCTTGCATAGGCTATGTATAAAGATTCCTTTCTTATTGAATAACTTATATGATTAATGTTATAGATACCATCTAGGCTTTCTTTAATTTAAAGAGGAAGTAAGCCCAATTTAAACGCCGTATCTTTTGAAAACGATTAGAATTTTTATTAGGATACATTTGATATACATATTATTTATTGTAGAATTTTAACTAAGATATCAACGAAGGATTTACTTTAAATTGCAATGTGTAAGAAAACAAATATCAATTTTAGTTCAATTCAAATATTAAAAGATGTTGTATTAAATAATATCAACTTCTGATTTCTTTCACTCCCCATCTTTTTAGGTAAAACCCAAAATCTTAGAATAATATTATACAATTTTACGAGATTCATTACCAATCTAGCAATCAATTTGTTTCTAAATGTGCTTATTATTATCAATATATTTCGTATAGAGAAATAATGGATTCAAAGAGGTAAGTTTTATTAATTGGTTTTATTTTTGGGAAATGATGCATCTTATGCATAAGCATACATAATAATACATAATATATGTTAATGCAGTTGTTTCAATATTTACGTTTTGCAACGTGTTGAGATACTCTATGTGCGAATATATAATAACTTAAAAACGGTTACATAATACTTTTATTTAAAATATTCTCATGCACATATATTTTTTTAAATTAGTACTTAATGTCAAGAAGGAATCGTAAAATGTTACGACCGTACATGTAAAAATTTGTTAAACAAAACGACATTTATATAAATAGCTATCCACATGCAATCTTTTTCATTTACAAGCGAGAAAAATTTGCATCTTATTTTTAATACTTAAAGGTGTAAAAACAAAGTAGTACTTTCAATTCTATTTTGAACTGGTGTTGAGCATTTGCTAAATTTATGAGATTATTATTAATAATAAATGTGGTTCAAAAGCAGACTGTAGTGCGTAATTTAATAGGAGATATGTGTGCATGAGGTAAACAAATATATTACAGAATATAAAATAAGGTATAATACAAAATGTAAATGTATGATTAAGAATATATCAAAAAAAAAAGGAAATAACGCAGATAAATGAAATAACAAGAAAGAGAATAATAACGGGTAAATTCCGCTGTAGAGCAACCGTAGACACGTGTTTCTGACTATTGGTCGTCATCAGTACGGTGTAGCCAAGGAATAAGGTGGGATAACCTTGGAGATGTAAGCTATACGGAAGCCCATCAGGTGACAGACTGCCATTTGTAGCTTCAGCTAGAAGATCCTCAAATTTGAAGACAACAACTAACGTCGCCACGAGGAAGACTAATGTCAACCTGCGTGCCATCCGAGACCCAGGAAAGATAAATCAAAAAAAAAGGAAATAACACCGATAAATGAAATATAATAAACCTGATGGTCTTCCGTATAGCTTACATCTCTTAGGTTATCCCACCTTATTCCTTGGCTACACCGTACTGATGACGACCAATAGTCAGAAACACGTGTCTACGGTTGCTCTACAGCGCAATTTACCCGTTCTGGTTCTCTTTCTTATTAAGAATATATATATACCTATCACTACAAATGTTACGTTTCAATCCATTATCATTCACTTTTGTAATGTAATTCCAAACTTTTTTCAGCGATTCATTTTCATTTATAGAACTTAACGTTTTCTTCTTGGAAGAAATAATTGACAGTAACTAATACAAAATAAAATGTTTTTAGTGCGCACAAATAAACGTCGACAGTCAATGTATCGTACATGATTATTATCGCGATTTTATTATGGAGGTCCACAAGGAGGTATCTAAAGGGAGGGAATTGTTAGTTCCGCGGAACTTCGAATCCCCTCATCCTTCCTGAACTAATGACTAAGTCAGCACTTATATGCACTTGAGCAAGGTGTTATATTACCCATATCGTTTTGGGAAAAAACCCAACCCACCCCGCCCCGAAGCTTTTTCCCAGCTTAGGCCTTAGTTTTTAAAAAAGAATTTTGTTTCTATCACAGTGTGCTTATACACACATTATAAACATACAACTGCCTGAAGAAAACACATTCCGTCGGCGCCGGCTTATTTTATTGGATTTTTAATTCTAACACTGTCAGCAGTAGTATTTTACATATCTAAATATTCATTATTTAACCACTAGATTAGCTATTTCAAGCACTTAACTAAGGCAGTAATTAAGACATAAAACAATGTTGTCATTCGCCCAGCTCATTACAGTTTTATATATAATTAATTGCCTTTCCTGTCATGTGGAATATGGAATCTCTGAGTATAGAGTTAGTTACTTTTATTCGACTTTTATTTGGTAAAGACAATCGATAGTATATGATACTGTAACGAAACAAGTCCACAAAAAGAAAAGTAAACCTCGGCGCGACGATAAAAACGAACTGTAAATAAGTCATAAATCATCTACACACAAGTACGGCGTAAGTAAAAAGTCTGGATCTTCTCTCGTATATTCCCGGGCTTATCGAGAAGAAAGACGGAAGTTTTCTCGTATATTTCTAGACTTTTGTATGCAGATATAAAAGCCGCTAGGATCCCGGGATGAGTAATTCGTTGAATAGTAGTCGTACAATTCAAATAAACATAAATATAGTGAGTAGTGCAGTTTTGTTATAGTTCAAAAAATACTTAAATATTACAGACATAAATAGTAGTGATAGATATAAATCCGTGTGTTAAGTTATTTGTAGTAGTTTTAAGTGTGATACGTTTATTTTATATTTTTATATTGCGATTAATTTTAAGTGTGAAAATATACAGACTATTTCAAAACATTTGCACGAGTTGTTTATTTCGACCCCGAAAACGCTACAATACTAACGACAGTCAATATGCATAAAATCTTGACAGAAGTGCAATTTATTTTCTGCACTACTATGAGACGTCTATTGATTTGAGTAATATTATAATCAAATACAATAAGAACATCATTTCTATTTAAATAACACTTTAAATAACTACAATATTACATTAGACGCCTTTAAAATTTTATGTAATAACCAACCTTACAAAAAAAAAATCAAACACACTGGCTGTACACTGCTAAAAAATTACATATAAATTGTAGCGAGGTCAGTGTGACACAACAAGATGCTCCTTAGTGTCAGAAGTCCAAAAAACACAGGGAGTTTCAGCCTAAACGATCTAAAATAAATTTATCTATATTCAAATTGATCCAGACTAGGTGTACATCATTGCTATCTTGGATATTGTTGATCTTAAAACAACGGATATATTGTAAATTTCAATAGACAAGGAAAGGAATTTATGAAACGCTTTTGAAAAAGTTAGAAATTTCAAATATGACATGTGTCTAGTAAGAAAAAGCTTGTAAAATTTAAAAAAAAGCCGTGAACGATTTTAAGTATTTTCAGAATTTTACAAATTTAAAGTCATGGAATTAATTTGATATTTGAAGTCACATCATATCCAGACATCTACTCCACCTTGATAATTAGCGCCATCTTCATGTTGAGGTTCAAAACATTTCCAACTGTTCTCGTATATAAGTCTTAAATGATGTTGCAAATAATAAAATCAGCTTACATTTTTTCTATTTATAAAAGTAGAAATATCTGCAATATCAGGAATACAAACTAAATGGAGGAAAATCCAACTTCAGGCTTGCAATATTGTCTTAATTATCACAGCATAAGAAAAAAATTAAAATATAGTTGAACGTTAATACAGAATTAATGCCGTCTTATTATACTGTAATATATATACTATATGCATAAAAACTTGCATATATTTTATTAACAGATATTACTAGTACCTAGTGTGCTTATTCTAAAGCCCATACGGAACGATCTACAATCTGTATAGGAATACATTTAGCTCACACAGTTTCCACGCAGCAAACGTATATAGGAGAACGCACAAAACAATCCACTTTTGTCATAAACGAAAAATAATGACGTTTTACATTACTAAATTTATAATTTCATTAATGTAGAACTCGTACTTTATATGTATATAATAATAATTACGGCATTATTTTAATGATTAATATTAATTAAAAATAATAATGTTGGCATTATTTCAACTAGTTTTACTAAAAATATTAGCATCGGATGTTGGCGTTCACGAAACTTCGTTTACACTTCGCTAGTTAATCATTTGACAGTAGATTTACAGCGTTCGGTTGTAGTAAACTTCACAAAACGTAATATTTCGATCGCAATGCTAATATAAGCATACCAAGACTATTACGTTATAGATTTTGATAACGAAAGTGGATTGTTTCGTGTAAAGTTGTATATAAACTCATTACGCCTGCGTATAATCAGGACGAGTGGCCTGGCCCGGAAGTGCTCAAATAAAAACTAATTTAGTTTCTTTCTAAATGTTTTGTCAAAATTATATGCAACATAAAACGGCGAAACGTTTCTAAATCATATAAACTATTGCATTGACATTTCTTTGTGACCAAGCCAAAAGTTGCTTGATACTGTGTCAGCAACCTGTCTCTTACTGCACATGAATTACGTGTAGACAAACTTTCATATCTGGCCTTCTTGTTTCAACCTATTACAATTTTCTATTATATCTCTTTCTGAATATATATAAAAAAAATGTATATAATATTTTCTATATAATGTTTATATATTGAATTTTACAACCTCACATATAACAAAAATGTACACTTACACAATTAACTTTAATTTTTGTGTGAAATGAATTCCTTTTCTATTGGTGAAAACACTCTTAATAAGCAATAAATAATACTAAATAATAAAAAAATATATATAACGAGTAAGATGTTAAAATCATGCATCTTTAATACATATAATTATATAAAAACCTGGTCAAAACGCCGAATTAAATTTAAAATAATAACAAGTCCAGCCTATAACTAAATTTAAACAGTTTAAAATGTTCAAATTCAATATATAAGAAAATAATGCACAAAATAACATAAACTAATCGCAATTTAATAAATTTGTTCCATACTTATTGATAATTAACTGATTGGCAGTATTCCATGGGTTAAGTATGTCGGATATGAATCTTACTCCCAATATTAAAATATGTATAGAAAGAATTAGATATTAAGAAATATGTATTTAAGAAATACATAGTGTTTAAAAAAACGACGAAAACTATCAAAATATTGCAAATAGAAAGAAAAGTTAACTTCTGTTTAAATGAATTGAAACGTGTTGGGGTACAGGCTTGAAGTAATTAATTATTCAGTTAGAATAAAACAAATATTGAAGACTATTTACAAGCAGAAATGCAAAAATACTGTGAATTACAAAGCACAAAAACATACCACATTAGATATAATTAAAACCTAAAAACAACTGTTGACCTAACAATTCTTTCGAAGGAAAGAACAGTCGAAAATATCGATGTGGTCAGATACGCAACTTAATTGTATCGTAACTGATTGCAAGTTATTACAGCCAAACTGTATCCGATAAAATTCCAGAGAAATTACAACAATTTCTGATAGTGATTAGCATACTCCATTATAAAGCCAAAACAAGTAATGCCGTCGTTCAACAATTTGAAGCCAAACGTCATAAGTGCAACTCTCCTACGTGCCGATAATAAATGAAAATTCAGCAAGTGTAATTCAACATAGGTGAATTTGTTTTATCAATAACTAATTTCAATAGGGCTGATTAGGGGCAAAGAGTAGCAAATTTTTAAATCTACTCAAATAATAAAGAAAACTTCAAAATTTCTGCCAAATGTATATCATACCTGCTATGCAAAGACTAACAAATATGTTTGTTATATATCGGGAACAGTGACAGCTAATATAAAGTTAATGATATAAATAAAACACTTTGTACTATGTTTCTTACCACTTTTATTTTTGCATTGTCCGTCACTAAATTCTACATACCTACAAAATTAAATATATACAAATGAACTTAAAACTAATCACAATAACTAGTCTGTATTTTTAATGTCATTAACTCCATTGCATAAGGGCAGGTAAATGTCATATTTGAAAATGTCTATGTTTACATTAAGATGTTATTTCAATACTTCAAAAAGTGGTAGTTGATATTATTTAAATCATGGGCTTTATGATGTTCTAAAAAATCGTTCAAAAAAGTACTATCTGTTTTCTTATACTTGAAAGATCTTATATGCTCATCGAATCAAATTTCTAAATTTCTTCGCATTTGTCCTATATACAGGGTGATTCTTAATATATGCGACAAACTTTAGAAGCTGATTCCTGGGGTTATTTTGATCATAAAAGTTCATAAGAACATATGTCCAAAACCGCTTAGTTCAGAAGTTATACAATGTTTAATAGAAAGTTAAAATAATAAATGGTTTTATTATAAATTAACAAAATAATTAGTAAAACAAAATTAACTTATAATAACTGTTGAAATTGACCGCCCCCAACTATACTACAAGCTGCTATCCTCCGTCGTATTGTTTCAAAAACTGCTATAATACGATTTCTTAGTTCATCGACATTTTCATGGGAGTCGTGTAAACTAATGATTTAAGGTGGCCCCAGAGAAAAAAAGTCCAATGAATTTAAGTCTGGAGACCGAGGAGGCCACGGTTGTGGACCTCCCCGTCCTATCCGCCGATTTGGATACGTACTGTCCAGAAACTCGCGAGCAAGTAAACTAAAATGCGCTGGAGCACCGTTATCCGTTATGCATAAAATACATTTGTAATCTTAACTGCAACGGAACTTCTTCCAGCAGTAGTGGTAACTCCTCTTCAAGAAAATTGCGGTATACCTCGCCATTTAACCGCATCGGTAAAAAATGTGGACCTAACAAGTGATCTGCAACAATTCCGGCCCACACATTGACAGAGAATTGACGCTGATGACGGGCATTCATTATTTCTCGCGCGTTTTCTTCGGCCCATATGTGATTATTATGAAAATTAATAATCGCGTTTCTAGAGAAAGTAGCCTCGTCGGTGAAGAATATTTGAGCCAAATGGTTAGGATTTTGTACGACTTCGTGTTGCATCCATTGACAAAAAGCTAATCTTTGTGCAAATCTGCTGGCAATAGAGCCTGCACCCGTTGAATGTGATATGGATACAACAGTTGATCTTTCAATATTCTCCAAACTGTGGCCTGACTAATGTTTAAATCAAACGCAATTTTTTCTGGTGCTTGTTGATGTTCCTCAATTTCATTTAATACCATTTCTTCAACTTGTGGAGTTCTCACTGTAGATGGGGGCCCGCTATCAGTCGTCCGTTTTTTAAAACTTCCCGTTTCACTAAGACGTTGATGAAGACGGGCAAACATGGAATGATGCGGTATGATACGGTTCGGGTATCGTTCTGCATAAAGACGTCTAGCAGCACGCGCATTTCCATTGGCAAGACCGTAAACGAAATGCATATCACACATCTCAGCATTCGTATAATTCATTTTAGAAAACAGAAACTGGCAATAAACTGAATGAATACTCTGACACTATTGACAAATATTGAAATGACAAATAAACAATTCCAAAATACCGTACATAATCACAACACGTGCTTCTTGAGCAACTGGTAAACACCAACTGATTAGCATCGACAACGCGACCACTACGCATATTAGAGAAACAGACACAGACTTGTTTACGAGCTTGTATTACAGTTGGGAGCGGTCATTTTCAACAGTTACTATAAGTTAATTTTGTTTTACTGATTATTTTGTTAATTTATAATAAAAACATTTATTATTTTAACTTTCTATTAAACATTGTATAACTTCTGAACTAAGCGGTTTTGGACATATGTTCTTATGAACTGTTACGATCAAAATAACCCCAGGAATCAGCTCCTAAAGTTTGTCGCATATATTAAGAATCATCCTGTATACATTATCACAGTTTGAGCACTATAATTTATAAATTCCCGATTTTTTTAAATTTGCATGCCCAAACTTTTGCATTAAGTAAATGTGTTTCGAAAGGTACCATTAGGTTACGCTTCCAGAGTACATTAGCCACTTTTTGGGAAGATTTACCAAAATATGTTGAGTAAATGTTTGCTATGTTAACATTATTTGTTAGTTCTTCTAATAATATTTCTTAAAAATATCTAGCTTTTTTAATGTCCTCAATAACACATGCGCTGGATTATAACCTGAAAATAGTGAATGATGGCGTTACTTTCAGTATGCTGAGCTTCACTATTTATTTATGTCCTCAATAGATAAAATTACTATAGTAATGTTCAATTTGGACCACTTGACAATCACTCTTTGTAATGGTCAAAAGCGTAGATGAGAAGCGTCTAATTTGAAAGCAACAATTTGATAATTCCTAGAGTCACATTGCATATTTATTCCGATATCATAAACACGTAACAATCAAAATTGTTTTTACGAATAACTCAATAAAATTGCAAAACATGCAACGGTTTTTATTTACGTGTTTGTAGCCGTCATGAACTAGTATTACATATAATTCGTCTTTCAAAGGAGTCTTGTTTATTTCCCATTACTCTTCATTACACTTAATTGAATTAAAAATTGTCATGCAAGGTAAAGTAGCAATTTAAAGCACAAACAAACCTATACATGTAATACGTGTTTCGTTTCTAATGTTCAAAGATCTGTTTTTTTTATAGGAAAATCTTAACTTTTTTTACCATGGAATTAGTGCTGTTTTGCATATCTAAATATGATTCAAAATAACTTATATATTCCAATTTTAAATAGAAACTATATGTGCAAAATAGTTGTCACTTGCTTAATTTATAAAAATATCTTGCTGTATTTTTTGAAATCTAAATTTATACAGTTGCCAAAATTTTATTTAAAATGTATGGAATGCTGCCTTAAATTCGTGGAGACGAAGCTTTGTATGGCAGAGGAGCAAATACAATTGGTATAATATTGAGACGTAAAAAGAAGATAACTTCTGTAATCTTAATGGAAAAGTTTTCAAATTTACTCCAAAACGAAATGTGTTACAATGATTAAATCTTAGAAAGATTTACTGGAAGCTAAAGAAATTATAAATGATAGGGTTTCAGAAATTGTAATCCTTTTATGCAGCCGTTACAGCAAATTTATTGATGAAGCAAACTTGGAGTAACTAAGCAGTGCAACAACATGTATATCTATTGCTACATTTGGGCTTGACTTCTGATACTGACTGATCACACACCCTTGAATAATAGCCTTAATAGACTGAAATTAACTCCACTGAATTGCCTTGTACCCAAAAGACTACCAATATTCTCTGCAAAACTAATAACTTAAATAGTCATATTCAAATTATAAAATAAAAATCGAATAGTTGTAGGTAAAGTATAGTTTCCTAATCACATGTAATGGGCATTATTTATTCGGATGTAAATCTCGCTCTCGTTAGTAACAGTGCCATCACATTGCTCACCACAATTCATAATGCTCTTGTACACTGTACCCAACAACTAGGTCAAAATAGCATCAAATAAAAAGTAATTGCCTTTTATTATATTTCTATGATAAATACTAGTAAATAAAGTTCGTGTTTGTTTTTGGCGCCCCATCAAATGAGTAAATAACATATAAAATGTATCTTGCAATAAAGATTTACAAAAAAAAAATTTTATCACACATATTACTTCAGTAGTACTAATTTTGGGTCTAACAGTTGACTGGACTTGCAATATGAAGATCATTTTGTGATAGTGGGGGGGGGGGTGACAGTTATGTTCGCCTTTATTCTATACCGCGACATAAAATATCCTGACCGATGCCAGGTCAACATTTCTCCGAGGACTCCTCATACCGTGTTTTGAGGATCGATGCCATATCTCAATAGGATGTTTCTATTGCAAAAAAAGATAAAAAGATACATATTGGGGGCCGCATATACTGAATCGTGTATATCGCTTTTTAAGAGGTTCAATATTCTGCCGCTTTGGTTTTCGAACTCTACGAATTACTGCTAGTCTGAAAACATAACAAAAACAAGCTGTCCTATGAATACCGACAACATGACTATACGATCGCCCAATAACTTAGGTGTACCTGCTTTGACACAACAATTTTGATTTATATATAATTAAAAATGAATCAACATCACATACGCGTCTTGGCGCGGTTGGCAGCGCGTGAAGTCCGGCCAACTTTGAGACGTGAGTTCGAATCTCATAAATGGCGATATTTTTAAAATATAATTTTCTATTAACAGTTGCATTTGGGAATATTATAATTGTCAATAATTCTTCTCGCACTGAGAAAAGCGTTCCATTTGAAGAAAGAGATTGTTGTCCAATTTTGCATAACAATGTTTGATAAGATAGCAACAAAAACGCAATATAAATGTATGGTGTGATAGGTTAGACCATAGGTTCCCAAAGTGGGCGATAACGCCCCCTTGTGGGCGCTGCAGGTCTAAAGGGGGGCGGTAAGAGACCCAGAAAAAAAATGGGGGCGTTGTGTAAAGGCTTAGGGGGCGATTTGTAATTTCATCTAGAATCTAGGAGGACTCTTAGACACCGACTGAGCTCTCGACTCTCGACTAGTCTCGACTACAGCTTGTGAACATCAACTAATATTAATTAAGAGATTGCTCAAACCAACTCGGTTCGATATTTCTCTCCGAGTAGTTCATATATCTGTCCTGTTTTATTGAATAAATAAAATAAAAAACATATCAATCGGTCGCTCCGTTTCGAAACGAAAAGAGACACAAACAAACAAATAAAAAGGCAACTGTATCAATCGGCTGGTTCATAGAATACTTGTTCTTACTTGTTGAGTACGATTGAGCGTCGAATGAGATAAACGAGTTTATGCATGTTTGTCTTATTCCTGTCGGTGCGTGCTGCTTATGCAATCCTATATAAACAACGTAATATTTATTTTATTTTCATTTGCGGTTTCGCGCGCAATAGATAAGCAGTACTTAAGTTCAACACTTATACTTACGTATTTCTCAAAACAAAACAATGTCGGAAGTAAAAAAGAAGAGACGGCAATACTGTGCGGAATATATTAAATTCGGATTCATTGAAAATCCTACAAACCCATCGTCGCCTTTGTGCCTTCTATGCCTAAAAACATTTTCGAATGAAGCAATGAAGCCTTCAAGACTTCAAGATCATTTGAATAAAATGCATCCAGATAAGAAAGACAAGAATGTAGCATATTTTCAAGACCTAGAGAAGAAGCATAATACTCGGCCAAGTGTAGCAAAACTCTTTTCGGCGGCTGCTAAGCAAGATGACGACGGACTTCGAGCTACGTACAACATCTCTTTGTTAATTGCTCAAAAAGGCAAACCACACAACATCGGAGAAGTGTTAATTTTGCCAGCAATAAAGGAAGTAATAACTACTGTGCTTCATAAAACGGCTGCAGATATTATCGGAAAAATTCCTTTGAGTAATAATTCTGTGCAAAGAGGAATTGATGAAATGGCCGGAAACATAGAAGAATCATTGTGCAATCATCTGAGGACTAGTCAATTCTCAATTCAGCTCGATGAGTCCACTTTACCAACTAATGAAGCATTGTTGCTGTCTTACGTGAGGTTTATTAAAGATGAGAAAATATGTGAAGAACTATTGTTTGCTAGAAATTTAGAGACCGATACAAAAGGCGAAACCATATTCAATACATTGGAAAAGTTTTGTGATGAGAAAGAGATTCCCTTGAAAAATATTATATCAGTTGCTACGGATGGCGCTCCGGCTATGACAGGGTGCCATAAAGGCTTCATAGCGTACGTAAAAAATAAAATTCCAGATGTCCTTGCTGTACATTGCGTTATTCATAGACAACATTTGGTTGCTAGAAATTTAAGTGAACGACTATTTCAATCACTGCAATATGTCATCAAAGCAGTCAATAAAATCCGTAACTGCTCTTTGAATGATAGATTATTTCATCAGCTTTGTGTTACTAATGACGAAGATTTCAACCGTTTGTTGTTTCATACCGAAGTTCGTTGGCTATCAAGAGGCAATTGTCTGACTCGATTTTACAACCTGTTTGACTCTGTGATAGAGTTTTTGGAAACTAAAGATACAGAATTGCGCAACAAGCTCATTACATCAAAAAATGATATAGCTTACATGACAGACCTGTATAAATTGTTCAACAACATGAATCTCCAACTGCAAGGCGATGAACTAAATTTAATTAAAACAAAAAATGTCGTTGCTGCTTTCGCAGCCAAACTGCTTCTACACAAAAAGAATATGGGCAGACGTCAGTTTCATAATTTTCCGAATTTATCAGTATCCTGCAGTAACGACGACTTGTTTGCCTACTGCCAACATTTGGAAAAGCTCCACATTGACTTCACCGAACGATACCAGGATATTTTGAACTTGGAAATACCAGACTGGGTGTTGGATCCGTTTTCAAATGTCAACACAGCAATATCACCACATCTGGAAGAAGAACTTATAGAATTGACAACGAACGAGGAAATAAAAATCAAGTTCAAAAATGGCTACCAAGAATTTTGGCTACAAAAACCGATCCCGCAATTGTACCCTGGATTGTGGTCAATCATTCAACGATTCTTGATAGCATTCCCATCGTCATATTTGTGTGAACGTGGATTTAGTGCTGTAGCAACGCTGCTTACTAAAAAGAGAAATCGTTTGCATGTTACCGAACGTGGTGACTTGCGGCTGTTCTTGAGTAAATTGGAACCTGATATCAACAAACTTATTAAACAGCATCAGATTCATCCTTCACATTAGTTTTTATATTAGAATCGATTATGTTTGTTTTATTTTGAATTTTGAATAAAAGATACTTTGTCTGAATACTATAAAGTTGCGTTTCAATAATCATTCTCATTGGCAGGTGTAGCCCGTAAAAGTTAACTTGAGACCTGAGCGCCGTTGTGTACTACCTACTACGCTCAGGTCTCAAGTTAACTCATTCATTCTAAACGAGACTTTTACTATAACCCATAGTAAAAGTCTCGTTTAGAATGAATGTTTAATCTCCGCTAATATAGCTCACAATAATTAATTTAATTTGAAGTTATAGTGGTTTTTGAGTAGGTGAAAAAATGGGGGCGCTAAAAAATAATTTATTCTCAAAGTGGGCAGTAGGCAAAATAAGTTTGGGAACCACTGGGTTAGACTCAGAGCATTATTCTTTATTCTAAATTCCATTTTGGAACACAGCGCTCCCATTTTATTTAAAATGGGAACATAAAAATATGGTTTTATAAAGAATAATCATGTATATATAGTAATGGAAAATAATTGAAGCCTAACATATTTTGTAATGATACCGATATGTAGTATGCAATCAGAAGGTCCTGGACTAAAAAACGGTATAACGTTAAAAAGTTTAATAAAGATGATAATAGTAGGAATAATGTGAAATATTGTCTAAGATATAACGCCACAAACTAAGATAATTTTTTGTGCCATATAGGGCGCCACCAAAGAAAATAATAAAGTTATGTATTTATATTTATCTTAAAAATTTTTAATTTGAAGCAATTATAATAGGTACCTGGTAAAACTGACCGGTAAAAAAATCAAAAGTTTCCATATGTATATCAAATAAGAAGCCATTTTTAAAAAAGGTTTCTTTGTGTACATAAATTAGTTCTGAACGATAATCATTGAGTGTATATAGTTTGTGCATGTAGGAGTACTAAGTATTTTAATCTTTTGCATCTTGCAAATGTATTCATACTATTGTTTTGTGCCATAATATTTAGCTTAAAATACAATTTATATTCCACCTAATTGCTTATCACCGGACGTAGTTATATACCAGCAAGCCTAAGTACGAAATGTAAATAATAGCGTTTTTGTATAAAGGTAATGAAGAAGTTGCTACTACACTTACTACTTAATAGCACACGATTTAATGAAGATGGTATGTTTATTAATAACCGACTGAACTCACAATTAAAGTTTAATTACTAAACCTTCCATCTAGACCCGTAAATAAACTCATTAAATCATATTTACGAAATTTTATAAGGAGAAATCAGGATAACAACAAGAAAAAGTTCCGTAAAGAGTAACATACTTTTACAAAGTTTGTTCTGGGATTATCTCTGAACTTTACGCTTTAATTTAAGGTGTATATATTTTATATCGGTAAGAGATTGCGTAGTTAAGTTATATTTCATTTAAAAAATCATGGTATCATGATGTATCAAGGGCATAAAGTCTTTAATTCTCTACTTAGTGTATAATAAGCCTAATATATTAGCTTCTTTCCGTTCTCGATTATAGTTAAAATATTTTTAACTTAAATGTTGACAGAAACACTTGTACCATACACATGTATATTACTTTTCTTTTATCCTTTGCCATTAATTAAACGAAGGTGTTATGGGTTCGACAGTTTTCTACCTGAAATATAAGTAGGTGTTCTTGGGATACATTTAACTACATAAGTAAACATTATTGTTACCTTAAGTCTACTCGATGGGTTATTTACATGTATAATCTGTTATTAAACGGACATAATAAGAAAAATAAATATGTTTGCTTATTATACAATGGGTTTATTAAATTAGTATGAATACAAGGAGAAAGGGAAAAGTCATTATTAATATTTAGGGATTTTTCTTTAATTCATGGCATTTTTAGTGTAAAGAGACTTTGCAGCAATTTGGTATGTCAAACCATATAGGGCAAAGAGAAAGAAAACTTGCTGAATCCAATCTCTGTTTTTGTCGTATTTTTAAATAATTTATATGAGTTTTTAAGAAACTTTAAAAAAGCAATTTATCATCAATTCGACAAGTATACATTCCTAGATCGATGTGAATTTAGCTTCTTGTGCATAAACGACAATACTTTCCAGTCTCACTACTACAATAATTGATTTTTGGATGAACAAAATATTGCTTAGAATTAAAAATCTTTTTGATCGGGTAGTTGACGACAAATAAAAGGAGTTAAGTAAAATATGAAGGAAAACAAAAATGCAGACGTTTCAATACAAGAATAATCTAGATGTTATGAAGTCGGTTAATAACAAGAGGCTATCTGTTACGAGCAAAGCGGAAGACCAATTGACAGGAGAATAACAAAATATGAAACATAAAAGTTACATAATGTTAAAAATAACGATTTTGCATTTACACAATGTAGACCAAAACCTCAAAATAAATATTTAGAAAATATTAGAACTAAAAACTCTACAACTGGCGCTATTATAAAAATGCAACTAACCAAATCAAGCATCAATATTTAGTACAGCTTCGTTCCTAAAAACCGTATATTATTTTTTTATGAATAGAGAAAAATCAATGTGTCTTGACAAACATTTTATGGCATAGCTTTCTGGAAAAGGGTATTACAACACAAAATCCTATTTCATGTCTCTTTTTACTTTCTTATACGTAGTATAAGGAAGTATTGTGATGATGAAAATTTTCGACCTCGAGATTTTTGCAGATGTCCACGTTTTGAGGTCCCCTGATACCAAAAAAGTGGTTTTTAAAAAATGTCTGTGTGTGTGTCTGCCTGTCTGTCTGGCTGTGTGTCTGTGTGTGACCACGATAGCGGTCAAACCGCTGGAGATATCAATTCCAAATTTTGTATTTACGTGTATAATCTCCCTCTTGAGATCTGATTAGTTTTTCAGTAAAATCGGTAGACCGGAAGTAGCAGTTTACTTCAGTATAAAAATCGAATTTTGCCAATATTTCGTCAAATACTAAGTTTATACAAATTTATAAAAAATTCATATGTACTTAAAATTAAAATTGAGAACAATTTTATTTAAAAAGTTTTTCGAAATTCCTACCGGAAGTAGGTCTTTTACTCTTATCGAAAATAGGTTTTTTGCGAATATCTCGCAAGTCATGCTTTCTAGGCAGGTACATTACGAGTATAAAAGTATTTACATGAAAATTTTAAATATCTTTTGTATAAAAAAAATTTCAAAATTCGGACCGGAAGTACCACTTTTACTCTTACCGAATAGCGGTTTTTTGCAAATATGTCGTAAATTATGCATTCTATATATATTTATTAAGAGTACAAAAGTATTTAGAGTTGAATTTGCAATATTTTTTGTATACATGAAATTTCAAAATTCGGACCGGAAGTAGCACTTTTACTCTTAGCGAGTAGCACTTTTTTTCGAATATCTTGCAATGGATGCATTCTATAGCGATTTATTAAGAGAATGAAAGTACTTAGAATAGGATTTTGAATAATTTTTGTATAAAAAAATTCTAAAAATTGTATAGTTTGAAATGCTCATACGTATAAGAAAGTCGTGTGGTGGCCACACCTCATTTTTTCGATATTTTTTATTGTTCCTGAGGAAACTGTAGTCTAGTCATATAATACAAGTTTGTTACTAAATTAAATTTAAAACACAATTTTACTACTGGAAAAAGTAGATACAGCTGGTTGAATTCATGTTTGGGGCGTAATATGAATTTATGCATACGGAAATCTGAAAGTGCCTCGAGTCAAGGTATTGAAGTATGTAGTGCAACAAACGACATATTGTTTCAATTGATCCATTACACCATTCATTTTTTAAACCATCAACCATTTACTAACCAGTTTCTATGTTTATTTCATGTAAGTGATTGGACAAATATTTGCTGTTGCTGCATGCTGTAATGGATCAGCATCAGATATTTGATAAACCGGGCCGTACATTCAATGTGGACGAAACCAGGTTACTTAAGAATAAACCAGGCTTTTTATTAACGGAAAATGACAGTAAACGTATTGTTTCAGTGTCTTCAGGAAAGAAAGGTAAAACTATAACCGTTATAGTGTTGCAATGCTGAAGGAACGTTTTCATCATGCGTTACTCAAGTCATAGAACCCATTGCTTGCTACTTCTCGATCGTGTGACTTTTATATCTCTTAATGCTTATCAGATGCAGCTCTAAACAAACTCATCGCGCCAAATTAATTGTTTAGCAATTTTGAAAACTCATCGCGCCAAATTAATTGTTCAGCAATTTTGAAAGCTGCTCTATCAGTCATGGAGGAAAGCAGCAATACCAAATTTACAATATATAGCTTCAAATCCCCCGGCATTATTACTTACAATACCCAAGTATCGACGACCAAAATATAAATGACAAAAATTTTGAAACATTTACTTTATCAACTTCAGTTCCAACAGATAAAAATCCATTGCCCAGTATATCTTGTGAATACGATAGCTCTCAGAAAAACTCTCAAGAGAACGCCGACTGCTGAACTTACTGCTAGGTAAATTTTAAAGAGAATTGATCTAGAATAGAATAGAAGAAACAAAACAAAAATTTTTCAGTTCAAAAAAGTTCACATTCAGAATTTTTAAAAGAATCATAGCGCAAGATTCGAAGGAATAAATAGAAGGAAACAAAAAACAAAAATCATTCACAAAAACTAACACTAAAGAAAGAAAATTAGAAACGTGAACTTAGATACAGAGGCGAATGAAAGTGTACATTATGAAAACAAAGATATCACCGAAGAAGATAAAAGTGAATGTGTCGGGTGTGAAAAGTAGCATATCACTACAGAGAAGAGTGATGACTAGGTTTAACATTTGCATTGCCAAAAATTATCCCATGACGGTTGTTCTAAATATGCAAGCCTTGGCAACTTGTGTGGCAAAGTATTTACTGTATTGTCTTATATACATTGTGTTTCATGTTTAGCAAGATTTGCTGTATATTTCTAGTATCAAGCATTAATTACGTGATATTTTTATAAGGGCACATATTACTATACTAGCAGAGCATCTTCGTCCGATAGTCCGCGGAAGATGTTATGCTGAAATATGTTGCTTTATTTTAAATTCGTGAAGTATAATTGAACTAATATATGTAGTTCTTTCTTTACCACTATTTTATTTAAACTTATTTTCTTTCTTGGGTTTGTGGTTTTCCTTTTAAATAAAACTAACACATTTTACTAACGTTTCAATGTATTTAACATCTTTTTCAAAGGTCATAAAACATAACTCTAAAAAAAACATTACAAAATGTCAGTCTACGGTACAACATGATTTATACTAACAATAATTAAAATTATTTTTATGTATGGCAACGGGCAACCTACCTTAAAATTCGTTTCAAACAACACAATAATAATAACACCAGTGATAACAAAAATTACATAGCCATTCCATATGTGCAAAATTTATCGGAAAATATACAAGATATTCTTAAACCATACGATATTATATTCGCAAATAAAAACAATAACAATTTACAAAATCTTTGGTCTAACTTAAAAGCTAAAATATCGAAAGATCAACAAACACACCTAATATATCAAATACCATATAAGGAATACGAAAGTGTTTACATCGGACAAACAAAACAACACCTAAAAAGCAGAATGAATGGCCATAAATAATGTAAAAACAACACTGCATTGAAAAAACATACTACTAATACTGGGCATGAATTTGATTTCAATCGGGTGAAAATTCTGGACAAATAACATAACCAAAAAGCAAGAGATTTATTAGAAATGATTCATATTAAAAAAACAAAAATTCTCAATAAATGACAGATCAGACATTGCAAATTTATCAAATTTATACCACTCAATAAAACAAAATTAGCAATAAATATATGACAAAAGTAGCTTCTTTTCGAATTGAATTTTTATTTGAATCCTTGTATATTATAAACTTTTAAAAGAGAATAAACATATATATTTACAAATTATAATAAAAAACAATAAAAAATAGTAACAAGAACATTTGGGAAAGACAAATCGAAGTGATGCATGTATGCAGATATTATATTTGAATATATACCTACACGTGAAGGTTAAAGTAAAATAATTCCTACAATATATATTTATTTTTACACAGTAAACAGAAAAACAATAAGAACGTTAAAAATGTATTTGAAAACAAAATGTTTTCACATTTTAATTAAAAGAAAATATTAATGATTGACGAAACGAATTTTAAGGTAGCTTGCCGGTTGCCATACATAAAAAGAATTTTAATTATTGTTAGTATAAATTATATTAACATTACAAAATATATAAATATATTTTGTAATGTTTTTTACAGTTATATGTTTTCTGACCTTTGAAACAGATGTTAAATACATCGAAACGTTAGTAAAATGTGTTAGTTTTAATTAAAGGGAAAACCACAAACCCACGAAAGAAAATAAGTTTAATTGAACTAATATATATTGATTAGGATTAAGTTAAAATTCATAATTTATTTGAGTAATTGAATCTACCCCGAACTTATAACCTATCGTCCCTCAACTTAAGAACTGTTTCTCAAATACATTAATTTATTACTAAAAAATAATGTCCTTAATAGTTACATAAAAAAAAATTATGATATTGCTGCCAAAATAATGTATGATCCTTAGTATCTTTAGGTCCTCTAGTTAGACAGTACTTTCCTAACGTGAATCTCCAATTTCTTCACCATTGTTAAACCAATTTACCGTACAAATTTGATTAAACGAACCAAGCAATTTGCATATTTAAAGTTATAAATCATATTCGTCTGTTATTTTTGTAATTAACTGAATCATAATTCGGTTTAATTTACAAATATATACAATTATTTCTGTGTGTAATTGAGGTTGCTATTTGAATAATGACTTTGCTTTTTTCTCCGTCCATGTTGACCGTACGCAACAGCTGTTCTCTCAGCTATCCGAAAGCTCTCGTACAGCAAACGTCTTAATTAATTTTTAGGTAACAACATGATGCGTCTCATATGATGAAAGTCTCACACTTTGGTGCTATCTTATATTTTTAAACTTCTGCTTCTGCTCTTTTTTAAAACATGTTTATTTCCATGTATACGTATATATGTATGTACGTACATACATTTGCCTCATTTCAATTATTATTGAATTTCTGGAGCACCTGTCCTACATAAAATCTGAAAGCGCTTTTATTATTTTTCACTTGATAGATTGTTTTATAACTAAGTAGTGGTAGTCAACTGGTAATGATGGACATGCTACATACGTGGAAATTATTAATTTAGCGTTTTGGTAAATTATGGCAGATGTTTTGTCTTTCCGTGAAATAAATTGTTTTCATTTTGGAATTTTTAAAATTGACGTAAAACATTTTTCAAATAGACAGCATTATGAATAAATGCATACATACGCTTATTAATTATTAATGGTTTTAATGAGTTAGTCCAAGCATATTTTCGTTTTACAGACACTTCTATTGCGCCATACTCGAAGAAGTATTTATATGTTATAGTCAAAGCTAAGAATTTTTTCAATTAATTAGTTTCCTTAAGAATTAATCAATGGTGTGTGTATAGCAATTGTTTGAAAGAAGTCATGTAGTTTTCAATTAAATTTGAATTATAGGCTTGCCTATAAGTTGTTTGAATATACGAGGTTCAATCTCTATGTTCTATTCCCGATTTCTTTCCAATAAGAAAATTTAAGAAAATCTCTTGTAATTGTAACATGAATAAAAATGTATAATAAAAAGATTGTATATAAAATTCTTAAAAGTAAATTTTCAATTTAATTTGATGACAAGATTTCATTTGAAATTTAATTTAGATGGTGAATCTAGTCAAGAAGTTTTAGGTCAATATTAGACTAATGCGTATTTATTCAAATGTTAGCATTTGTTGCTACCGTGCTTTGAAGAGCAGGTAAACGCGTCGGTACCTGCTCTTTAACTAGTTGTTGGCCATGTTAGAGGCACTTAAGTGGCTTGAAATTCCTGATCTTAGTCATAAAGTATAAAATACCAGAAGAATTATTTTAAGTATGCGTTACGCCGAATTCATAAAATTGAAATATAATCAGCAACTAGCTTCTAGTATTTTATGTGACTTGTGCCCATATGTCCTCGCATATAATTAGCTAGCTTGCTGTGTTATAAAGCATCATGCTAGCCTTAAGCTTTTTCTTCCACCGTTACTAGTGGTAAATTACGACTAACAAACATTTAGCAATTAACTAAAAAAATGGTATTTTAAAATTTGATAATCATAACACAACCATATCAAACATTCATCGCATACTTCTATGCACTTTAAGTAAAGCAAGTTGATCAGACATTAAAATAAAAATATTTAGAGTGCAAAAATATAAAAACGGACACGCTAGCCTTGTGATAAGATGGCCAGACAATACAAGTTTGAATCGTCTTGTCGGCAGATGCAATAAACAATAGTGGTGTTGCACATGTACGTGTAAAAATATAAAAACGGACACGCTAGCCTTGTGATAAGATGGTCATACAATACAAGTTTGAATCGTCTTGTCGGCAGATGCAATAAACAATAGTGGTGTTGCACATGTACGTAACTATCCGTTACTAAAATATTCGTTACTCGATAAGATCCGAAGTAACGAATACTGGTTTCAAATAATATTCGTTACTTTTTCAAACAGTTACTGTCATAATATATAACTTTTAGAATACATTCTTGTCAGAAATATTTTATTATATTGATTCATGCAATGTAAAATAAATTTTGCGTCATCTAGGTACTATATTCTACATTTATTTGTGTGATTTAATATCGGAGTCGGGGTTTGTATGGTTTTATGATAGACTATCTCGTCTATCGTAAATAAAATGGGGACTCCTTAAAAAATACTTTAGGCTCTGGCATTCTACTTTTAATTTTGAGTTGGAATGTTTGGTGTGATATTTTTATTTTTATTTATTTACCGTAATATATAAAAAATTAGTATATGAGAGAACATTTTGTTTGTACTATATATTAACTATACACATTCCCGCACCGCGCATTTGAAGAAGTACTCGGTAACGAACAAAAAGTAACGGATATTGAATTCGATGATCATGTGTCCCACACACCACACTATGTACACGTAAATCATATAGTCTAGTGTTTTATCAACGATACCACAAGCAACATATAGGTACATGATCACTGGCGTGTCCTACCAGACTTATATCACAGCGAACAGTTTGTTTTCAACAGATTTCTCAGTCGGAACTGATGCCTTGCTTATATAAATTCGTAAGATAGTTTTAAACTTATTATGTTTTCCTCTTAGTTAATTCTTTTGGCCGTTCTTGCGATTCTGTTTTTCTGTACTTCTGCTTCTCTTTTCGTTGCTAGAGGGCCAGCTTTCTCATTGCCATTGATGGCTTCCCACGAGGCAAAATCACTTGTTCTACATTAGCAAATACGTATTTTCATCCTTCTCTAAAATTGTGATTTTGCCAAGTGGGTTGATAAACTTCAACTCACCTCAAAGTAAATTTATTGTTATTTGCCTACTTTTTCAGCATTTAGGTTTTTAAGCTTTTAATGTCTATCAAATATTAATGGATCCGGATATCTCCTCGATTATAGGTCCAGTGCATATATAGGATACAATTATTATGGAATATCTCTGTGGCCGCCTTGCTTGGAAATTATCCTCTTCATAGTCGCAATACCATTAAAATATACAAGAATAACAAACATTCAAAATGATGTTTATACATAGTAACGGTATGGCAAAATTTTTAATCCCTTCAATAACTATTCATCAATAAAAATAATTAGAAAAAAATAATTAAACTCAAATTCAATCGTTATATGTGTTTGTACATGTAAAGGTAATATAGGCGTACTCGATGGTTACAGCACATGTATTTTTTCCAGTTGATTTTTCAGCATCGCCGTCGAGTAACAGAGTTACCGTAACGGATCCTGAAAAAAAACTCACACCATACCGTTACACGAGAAATAAGATTTCTCGATTATCGGAAAATAAGTTAAGTGGCACACAATAATGCGAACTGCATTACTAGATCGAAGGTGCCAACGCCTATTCGGCCACAAAACCGCGAATCAGATGTTTTCGGTACGTTCCGCGTATCTAACCTCAACTTTTGAACTTTAATTACTTTTTGGTTACGTCCCTCTTACTATTTCGTGACGACCATACGTGCCCGAACATTTAATGGTATGCGCATTTTGCAATCACGTTTTCTATAATCTTTTTCTTTAGGTAAAATTGATTATTATAGGATACTTTTGATCAAATTCAAAGAAAAGAAAAGGTTGATATTAGAAAAACAAATGTTCTTCGTTATTTACTTATAATTTATTCACAGCTCTTTGCTTTGGAAAATGGAAACCAGTTTTTATAAATAAATATATAAGACTGCGTTCCAACTGTAAAAGACAACAAAAGAAATAATATAGAAATATAACATCCTACCGTCAGACAGGCACGAAAGCATATCACTAAACCAAGTATTTGACGTTTTCTACTACTGTGGATTTTATATATAAATCATAATATAATAAATAAAAAAATAATGCATTAGTTTACGGGCTGCAACCGCTTGGTGCGAGGAACAACATTAGGACTGATTGATGCTGATGCAGTCGCTGTAGCCTAAATAAATTACTATAACAACTCAATCCACTTAAAGCAGTCCTGAAGATGTTTTTTGTTACAAACCGTTAAGAAAACGTCGGAGCTTTGTCTAACCAGATGCGGTTCCAAACCGGAAACTACATTTTGATAACGTTTATAGAAAGCTACACTTTATATTAAATAATCTACCGGGGTCAACATATTTTAATTTCTGATACGAAAGTAGAAAGAGGAAAATAGCGCGACGAAATAAACTAAAGATAAACATAAGCGAGGCTGCCACACTCGGCAAACGTTTGCTATGAAATGTAAGGCCTAGGGGTCCCCCGCCACTGCGTTGCTCTCCCACCACTGTTAGCAAGCAGGCATCGCTGCATATCATAAGGTCATCTTCTGCATATGATTGAAGTGCAAACCGAAATTAAAATTTGACGACTATGGTATACATATACATTAAGCTAATTGACTAACACTTTAAATACAAATATATGTGTACATCGAGTAAGTAATATCTATATGTAATATTTTCAAAGTGGTGAAAGAATATTAAGAAAAAATAAATAATTTTCTTCATAATATGATCAAAATAAAAATATCCCCAATTTATTGGGGACAACACCCAACATCACCACATGCTAGGTAATGCTGATCCATGCGTTAATGAAAGATGGTAACGGCGAAAATATATAACTTAAGATTGTATTGGAAACTTCTAGATGTAGTACAATTGCAGACATTTGTCTCTATCTCATTAGTCTTCACCAGGACGATATAACTTAGAAAGTGTGTGTTGACTGAATACCATGTGTAGCATAAATTCGGAATATTTAGGCACAGGAAAATGCTGAATTCTAGCATTACCAAAACATAACCTCAAAAATAATTATGAACATCTTATCCTCGAATTCACCTCACCAGACCTTAAATCTAACATGATTCTTGTAGTAATACGAATTGATATTTCTTCCGGGCGTAATGCATCATCGGTAATACCATTTCACTTCAGCAAAAGGGAAACTTAAAGTCCCAATAAATATCTAAGAGAAGTGGCATTATTTCGTATTGAATGTGAAGCAAAAACAATTTGTAGCCAGTATTGAAAAACCACAGTTTAAATTCTTTATAACTTGCCTTATTTTACTGTTATATAAGTGTAGATTATAAAATAAGAAATTGCTTGTCGCTTTGTATAAATTTATTTTTATCATTGAGGGTACAAGTACTGTATATATTTACATGTAAATGTATTTTATCATATTAAACAACAATAACATTTTATTGATCGTTATTTCTAAATAAAATTTTATAGAGAACCAATACAATGACATCACGCTATTCGTTCATTTCTCCCCAATTTGTTTCTTATTTTATTACTCGAATATTATTACATTTCTATTCTACATATTGGGTTGGATGTTTAAGTATTTTTTCTTATAAAAGAAAAAAAATATTCAAAAATAATTTTGTTAGTGGTATTATTAGAAATAAGAACCTGAGCCCGGTACATTTCACGTTCACTACTTCACTATTATTTGTATATTCCCAATATTGAATTACAACAGAATACATTAGTATCGTTTATATATCAATTCAACTAAATTGATCATAAAAATTGAATCAGTGAACATATTGATGGGGCTAAGAAATAGTTGAACTAGTCATCACCAGATAGCGATCGAGGCAGTCATTAAATGGTCTCCCCCTCTAAGCTCGTCCACTTCTATCATATTTCGGAATCAATTCGTTTTTCCGATACGCACCGAATGAATTGAGCTCATAATTCATGTTTTATCAATACTGGAGAGCAGGAAAATATGAGAATTGAATTAAATCGAACCGATAAGAATCGAATGATTCACACGATTTGGGGCTAAAAAGTAATCGTTTTATACATGTCAAATATTTCTTTCCTTTATTTACAGTGATCGGGTGCTAAAGTTTTACAGTTGCAGCTAAAAACATAAATTAATTAGAGAATGACTGTACTTAAACAAATTTGGTGTTTAATAAATGAAGTTGTCATGACGATTGAAATGAAATGATTATAAAGGTTCTCAGAAGTATAGATCTATAAATTATTTGAAATCAAGTGAATAGTCGGTATTTATTATGAGTAAAAGGAAAAGCGTTATCCCAAACACAAGATAAGTATTTACAATACGTGTATGATATTTATCAAACAAGAAGTTGCAGGCGTTGAAGAATATATTGACACTCAATCTCATTTTGCAAAGCCTTGCCTAAAAAGTTTGCATAAAATGCATTTTTTTTGTTAGTTGGAGAAAACACGTTGGATCGCACCATTAAATTAATTTGCGGTATGCCTTTTTCAGGATTGCTGTAGAATTAATTTCATCTGGTTCATATTGCTGTGACCTTCACTTTAAATAAAAATAATAATAAATAGGATATGAAATACTTGAATGTGTAACGTACATTAACGGATAATAATTATCACAAATATACATATATCTGTTATTCGCAATAGCCGAAATCGGCCACTGTCCGAATGTTTTGCCCACTACGCGTTTTGTGTATTGCAGTTTACCCACGAAGCGATTAAGAAGATTTTTATCGAGCAGTGAGCAAAACGAATTACCCAGAACGCGTTGTGGGTAAACTACGTTACTCAAAAAGCGAAATTATCTTTCGAGCGGCTTTGTTTCGCATTGTGGATCTTTTCGTTTACCCACGTCGCGTTGATGTGTGTTTTGTGTACCGGCAATTGTTTTAAACAAGATGAAGGCTGAATTTGAAGAAAGATTGCGGATCCTAATGTTGGAAAAGAAAGACAGGTCGTTTCTATTATCGGATGAACGTTACTTAGAAATAGTTCAAGAAACCAAAATTGCTCTACAAAAGAAACGGGATGGTCTTGAATTATCGTCAAAAGATTATCGTAGATTAAAACGATATGATTTATTGACAGTTGAAGAAAAGGATAAACTAGTCAGTAAAGAAAAATCAAGAATCCAATCAGGTTTAATTTTTTACTGTACAGCAAGTGAGATGTATGATATAATACACACAGCACATTTACAAATTGGACATAAAAAAGAGAAGGCAATGGAAAATGAATTGAAAAATAAATACTGCAATATAACTAGAGAAGTAATTTTGATATATTTAAGTCTGTGTCAATCATGTGCCTTGAAAAAGAAAGCAAAGAGTAAGGGATTAGTTGTTAAACCTTTAATTATGAGTGAAATGAATTCTCGATGCCAGGTAATATTTTTTTGTAATATTTTTTACTCTGTTTTATAGAAATATACTTTTATAGGTTGACCTCATCGATATGCAGAGTGAACCTGATGGAGAATATAAATTTATTCTTAATTATCAAGATCATCTAACGAAATATGTTATATTGCGACCACTTAAAACAAAAACGGCGGATGAAGTAGCAGAAGTTATTCTTGATATCTTCTGTTTGTTTGGTGCTCCGAACATATTACATAGTGACAATGGAAGAGAATTTTGTAATCAAGTAAGTGTAATGGCTTCACACAAGGGCTTTCCTTTATCTAAGTGCCTACTTTTTAGGTAATCGAAAAGTTAGCAGCAAATTGGTCTGCTCTCAAATTGGTCCATGGCAAACCTCGACACTCCCAAAGTCAGGGTTCCGTTGAACGAGCAAATCAAGATGTTCGTGATAGTCTTGTAGCCTGGATGTCAGACAATCAATGCCAGAACTGGGCAAAAGGTCTTCGCATTATTCAAAGCACAAAAAATCGCAGTTTCCATACGGGTATAAAGCGAACACCTTATGAGGCTATGTTTGGAAGTCCACAAAAAAATGGGCTATTGGATACATGTTTAGATACCTCTGTCATAAATACAATTAAGACTGAAGAACAACTAGAAGAACATTTAAAATTAATAAAAGAGTCTTTGGAAACAAATACCATAAATGAGGAACCTAATGCGACAACAACTGAGTCGGAATTAGAAACCGAAATGGAAATTGAAACAGAAAATGATAGCAGAGATGGAAACGTTAACGATGATAATAAGAATGACACTGACAGTATGACCAAATGTTTTATTTGTGATAATATGTATGTCCCTCGTATCCAAAATGTATGTATTGAATGCAATGAGTCACTTCATATCGAATGTGCTGCTAATTTGGATTTACCATTATGTCAATTATGTAGCAATAAAAGAGCAGCTGATACGGAGAGAAAAGGTTGCAAACGGGGGCTAGAAAAACAGGCTGATAAAATGCTTGCCCAATCACAACATAAATTCCCACCTGCCAATATAGGTGACAATGTTTTAGTAAATATACCAGAAGTAGATCGGGGACGTCTAGCTCCTAGGAATGTATTAGCAATCATTATAGACAAGACTGACCAAGGTTTTTATATTCTCGGTACTAAAAATGGAAAACTAAAACGATTATATAGCCGAAATGAGTTTCAATTGTCACCTTCAGTATTTTTATCATTATCTGAAGTGCCATCAGATTCTTCTGTTAACGTGCGAGAAGAAGCAAAATTATCTTCTGGGTCTAAGCAAGGTTTTATTCGGTGTAATTGTTGGAAAGGGTGCCACACAAAAGCATGTAAGTGCCTTAAATCAAATATTAAATGCAATTCAAAATGCCATAAAAGCACGTCTTGTAAAAATAAGTAACATATTTTTTTGCTTTTTTATTTCTGGTTTTTATATTTCCATATTGTTTTCTGTGTTTTTTTATTTTTATGTGTTTTTTATGTTTATTAACATATTATAATTATGTTATATATTTTAATGTTCCGCTAAAATAAATATTTTTGTTTAATTATTTGTTAATTTATTTACAACGCGTTTTGGGTAAAGTTCTATACCCAGAACGCGACGTGGGTAAACGAAAAGATCCACAATGCGAAACAAAGCCGCTCGAAAGATAATTTCGCTTTTTGAGTAACGTAGTTTACCCACAACGCGTTCTGGGTAATTCGTTTTGCTCACTGCTCGATAGAAATCTTCTTAATCGCTTCGTGGGTAAACTGCAATACACAAAACGCGTAGTGGGCAAAACATTCGGACAGTGGCCGATTGCGGCTATTGCGAATAACATATCCATTTATACGTAAACGTATATGAATATATGTACGTGTAGAGATACACAGCATACACTTAGGTGTCATTACCAACAGCGAACGCACAGACACCGGTGTTTCGGCCTTTGAGGCCTCTTCAGTGTACGTGGTGCTGCTGGCAATGATCCACAACTAAGACCGTGTCTTATGTCCGTTGAATCGCAGAAGTGCCTATGAGAATATCTCAGCGACATCTGCCATCCAAGCGCGACACCGAACACGACAGTTTCATCTTGCACACTGTGCTAAAGACAAAACCTGTACGCTAAATGTGTATCTCTGCATATAAGGCCAATAGGTGGCACCGCCATATCACAAATAAATAGGATATGAAATACTTGAATGTGTAACGTACATTAACGGATAATAATTATCACAAATATACATATATCCATTTATACGTAAACGTATATGAATATATGTACGTGTAGAGATACACCTAAGTGTATGCTGTGTATCTCTACACGTACATATATTCATATACGTTTACGTATAAATGGATATATGTATATTTGTGATAAAAATAATAATGTTAAGACTTAGTTGAGTTGTTGAAAAAGACCATTAATTTTATCTTTAAAATGTTTATTTTAAGATTTAGGCATTACTCAAAATAAGTTACAATAAGTAAAATAGGTTGCCAACATTCAAGGGGCAATGCTATTACAGAAATGTATACGTTAAAATATATACATTAAGTTGAATAGGTACTAAAATTAGGCATAAAACAAACACAAAATAAATCAATGCATTCTATATTTTGTAGAAAAGACAAGCATGAGATATGGTTTGAATATAAAGAGACAGAACCTAATTTCTTACAAGGCGCTAGAACAGCCTTAAACATTTTAAGAAATGGACCACTATTCAAAAAAAAGTACTGAAAGTAAATAACAGAGAAAGAGTTATGTTAAAAGATGGAACAATAAAGAGAGTAAATCATTTAAATGCCATTAAATTATATGAGCAAGGCCATATAAGGTATGGTCGAGACGACACAATTTTAAATGAATAAATGTAAATTCAGACATGCATAATGGTGCCAATTCTTAGGAAATACTTTGTAATAGTAACACTTAAAATATAGTAAATACCTCAGACTTATATCTATGAATAGTAAAAGGATATGAATCAAGACATTCATTATACGAAGTGACAGATTGTAATGTTTTATGTAAACAGTAACTGTATAAATTAAAAATACATTTATTAGTTCCTATATGTATAACAGAAGGACTTCAATAGACTATGGAAATGGTCATGTGTGGCTTAAAAACCTGCAAAAGAAAAATGCAGGTCCACGACTTTTAAATACATAAACATTGGCAGTCTACGATGATATCTATCAAGACTTAATGACTGATAAGCTTACAAAGCATTCCAGATAAGACATGTCTACACAACTTTACTTAAAGCATAATCACAATACAAAGATTTCTGTAAGCCACAATTAGTGAACGTGCTCCCATTTCCTATGTTTTGTTGCACGCCGCAATGGATAGCCATGAACATTATATGACAAAGAGCAAAACCGTCGTTTTACTCTTTTTGCTCGTCGTTTTACTCTTTGCTATAGCCGTAATTGCAATTATCATAATTCCAGATTGTAATATGTATCTGCATTGGTAGACATTTCTGCATAGTTATCAATAGACGCAGACCAATCTATTGGCAGAAATGAGCCATTTATAAATAGAATAATCAGGAAAGCACCAAAATTTGACCACTGTATAACACCATAAGTAAGCAATACAGCAATATTATGTGTGAAATATAGAGGAAAGAAAAACTAAAAAAAACTTGTAACAAATATTTCGTATAAAAATTATAATATTAGTTTTTCTATAGTTTTATACTATTAACTGAATTAAAAATCTAAATTGAATGATTTTATAATCAAATGTAGCTTTTACCATACCACAAGAAACATCTTTCAATCAAACATAAACTGTTTGTTTGTGTAAAATTTGATTGTGGGTAAATTGTAATTAATTTCTGAATTTCTCGTCTAGAGTTTTTCAGTGTAACTTGAGATTATCTCACGTTTCATTTGAATAATATATATACACGTTATGTATATATACAGTTGTATTTATATCTAGATTGTAAATGATGTGCATATCGGTACCTAGCACTTATGTAAGTATGCTGTATATAATATACGTCCTGTTTTAATTTATGCAAATTACAGATTTATGAGAGAAGTTGTATCTCTTAAAGATAGGAGACGAGGAAAATTCAGTATGCAAAAAAGTAGTCTGTAATTTAAATTATTGCCGCCATAATGAAAAATGTATATACATAAAATGATACCACTGTCCAATAGTAATTATGAATAAAGCCTTTTCTGCACTGTCCTAGAAGCACCCTAGTTTCATTCGCTTTTTCCCCTACTAAGTTTCATCCTAAGTATTACATCTGAATTTGTCAACAAAATCAGTTGCCAATACGAATATTTTTGTTATATTCTTATGTAAGATTAACATTGCTGAAGATTGATAAGTATTAATAATAATTATAATAATAGTGTTTATTCGTGTAAATTAACTTTACAGAAACATCAGACATTATATGTACAGATAAATAAATATTTTTATTTACCTGTACATATTTATCTAATTATTAAACACAATATAAATACATGCTAAAAACAAAAAACATCTATTGTAAAAAAGACGAATAAAATAGAAAAATCCGATATCAAAAGCTCTTTAGAAATTCGTCATGCATGTATAGAAACTATGACCTACTTTTGTCCTGACTCCTGATTACTGATTTAAACTTACGTCGGTAGCGCTACAATCTCGGGAGGCAGCACGTTAAAAATTCTTGGACCCCAAAAATCAATATATTTTTAGGTTTTGGCTATCCGATGGTACGGGGTCTGAAGGTGCAGCCTCGATCTGGTGGGGTGGTCGTGATTCTCACCATGAATCGCAAAACTCGTCTTATTCTGGTGTACATAGTTAAGCACAGAGAATATATAAAGACCTGGCGAGATAAGAATTTTTAGTTTCTTAAAATGTTGTCTGCAGCTGTCCACACTTATCAGATCACGTATATTGCCACCGTCAGACACACACACTTGCTCCACATGACTTGCCCATCTAAGGGCATATACAAGTCCAGAAATTTTGCTTGCATGGGTTCTGACTCGCGTTTATTATAAAATATTAATTTGTTGGTTTTCGATTCATTCTTATTTCCATGAAACCAGTCCTGAGCTTTGTATGTTGTCCGCAGAGATTCGTGGGATAAAGTATTTTCATCACATCTCTTGACCAGAACCATAGGTATCGTCAGCATATAAACATAATCATCCACTAACAGCCGATATTAAGTCATTAAGGTAAATAATGAATAGTAAGGGACCCAAAACTGATCCTTGCAGAACACCATGTCGCATCTTTAACAATGGCGGATTTTGTTCCTTGCCACTATACAAATTGCTTACGGTCAGATAGGTAAGACTTAAAGAGCGCAAGCTGCTCACCCTGAACCCCATAAATCTCCAGCTTTTGAATCAGAATTCCATGATCGACAGTATCAAAGGCCTTGCTTAAATCTATCTAATGGGCCCACTACATATCAATTAATTAGTAAAACTCAGGACAAGATATGACAAAAGAGGTGCTAAATGTTCACATTATAATTTGATTTTTTTGGTGTTCTTATAGACGCAATCAAATAAACGGATATGAGAAACATCAAAAGTGAAAATGTTAGTTGTTAGCTTTGATACTAGGCAAACGCTTTACATGAAGGGTTCGGTAGATTTAAATAATCGTAAGCTAGGCGTATAAGTGATTTAAGTTAAATCTCAATATATTTCGATATAATTGTTTCATTTGCACTGAATACATATAGTTCATTCACGTAAACAGACGAGGTGGGGCGTAATTAATGCGACAATCATGTTGCCAAAATTTCACTTATTTTTGTGTTTCTCAAACCGCTTTATTTTTAGGTTTGGTGTCAAATGTCCAACTTGCTGATGTGAAAGTTAATTTAGCTCTAATTTAGTTGTGAAAACATCTAATTTTATAACAATATGTATAGCAGATACAAACGCAAAGATACCGAAATCCAGTGCATCCAACATAATCTGTACGTTAAGTCATAAAAAACGGTTATAATGCTTAGGTATTTTCGTAATTCAATATTCCTAGGTCCCAAGTTACTGTACAGAACATCCACACCTCGTCGGTTAAGGTGAATGAACTATAAAATGTTTTAGAAAATTAATGTAGTAAATTATAACAAATATAGGAGCACTGATTAGAGAAAGAAATATGAATTGGAAGAATTCTTTGCGTGAAATATTGTATTTTCTTGTATACTTACATCACATCACTGCGGTAAATTTTAATAAACAGTATAATTTAAAGTACAGCATGGTTTTTGATATATGCTAATTTTGACCATCTACAAATTTTGCCTTGATTGCCTTAAAATCCAGTTTTATACAATATTACCCTTAAAATGTCAGCTGCTATGTGTTAACACTATTGGCGAATATATTATATTTACATATTGCTGTCTTAGAAATTGTCCACTATTGAATCAATCGAAAGAAACTAATGAAAGATTTAACAGAGAATAGTGCTTAAGGTGGACTTTGTAAAGCCATGTACAAAAATAAATAGTTATGGTGATACTATTAAAGATTTTTCTAAAATCCTAAAGTGACACCAGACTTACCAGCTGAAAAATTTAACGAAAGACTTTGTATGATTTTACAGGTGCTATCGACTATGCCGCTAAATTTAACAAGTATGATATTAAAACTACAAATTTACATAGCCTCTTACATGACACAAATTGGAAAAATTTCACCTTTGCATAAAGGGAGAAGAACCCAGAGCTATAAAACATGTTTTAATTAAAGAGAAGTGGACATTTTATATACATATATATATATATATATATATATATGACAAATTGATATTTTGGGTTATTTGCCGCGTTAATTCAAATCAAGTATGCATACACGAAATAATTCGTATATGCATAAGTGATATGAAATGTAATGCATATCTACACCACCAATTGCTGGCATTGCAAATATCAACGTGCAGACAGCTGTTTCGATCTAACCTGGATCTCGTCAGTACACGAAGGTGATATTTGCAATGTCAGACAAAGTTGGATTTCCTGCCTATATACTTGATTGGGTACCAAATGCCTATGAGAAGACTCCCAGCGGCATCTGTGATCCAATAGCAAGAACGCAAGGAAATGTTAACCCTTAGTAGAACATCTACTTTATCGGGCAACTGTAGATATGCATTATGTAGGTGACTTTACCTACTTAATAAACTACCTCCCCAGAAAGGTAATGTCAAAAATGACGTTTTTCGCGGTTATGTGATGACAAATTGATATTTTGGGTTATTTGCCGCGTTAATTCAAATCAAGTATGCATACACGAAATAATTCGTATATGCATAAGTGATATGAAATGTAATGCATATCTACACCACCAATTGCTGGCATTGCAAATATCAACGTGCAGACAGCTGTTTCGATCTAACCTGGATCTCGTCAGTACACGAAGGTGATATTTGCAATGTCAGACAAAGTTGGATTTCCTGCCTATATACTTGATTGGGTACCAAATGCCTATGAGAAGACTCCCAGCGGCATCTGTGATCCAATAGCAAGAACGCAAGGAAATGTTAACCCTTAGTAGAACATCTACTTTATCGGGCAACTGTAGATATGCATTATGTAGGTGACTTTACCTACTTAATAAACTACCTCCCCAGAAAGGTAATGTCAAAAATGACGTTTTTCGCGGTTATGTGATGACAAATTGATATTTTGGGTTATTTGCCGCGTTAATTCAAATCAAGTATGCATACACGAAATAATTCGTATATGCATAAGTGATATGAAATGTAATGCATATCTACACCACCAATTGCTGGCATTGCAAATATCAACGTGCAGACAGCTGTTTCGATCTAACCTGGATCTCGTCAGTACACGAAGGTGATATTTGCAATGTCAGACAAAGTTGGATTTCCTGCCTATATACTTGATTGGGTACCAAATGCCTATGAGAAGACTCCCAGCGGCATCTGTGATCCAATAGCAAGAACGCAAGGAAATGTTAACCCTTAGTAGAACATCTACTTTATCGGGCAACTGTAGATATGCATTATGTAGGTGACTTTACCTACTTAATAAACTACCTCCCCAGAAAGGTAATGTCAAAAATGACGTTTTTCGCGGTTATGTGATGACAAATTGATATTTTGGGTTATTTGCCGCGTTAATTCAAATCAAGTATGCATACACGAAATAATTCGTATATGCATAAGTGATATGAAATGTAATGCATATCTACACCACCAATTGCTGGCATTGCAAATATCAACGTGCAGACAGCTGTTTCGATCTAACCTGGATCTCGTCAGTACACGAAGGTGATATTTGCAATGTCAGACAAAGTTGGATTTCCTGCCTATATACTTGATTGGGTACCAAATGCCTATGAGAAGACTCCCAGCGGCATCTGTGATCCAATAGCAAGAACGCAAGGAAATGTTAACCCTTAGTAGAACATCTACTTTATCGGGCAACTGTAGATATGCATTATGTAGGTGACTTTACCTACTTAATAAACTACCTCCCCAGAAAGGTAATGTCAAAAATGACGTTTTTCGCGGTTATGTGATGACAAATTGATATTTTGGGTTATTTGCCGCGTTAATTCAAATCAAGTATGCATACACGAAATAATTCGTATATGCATAAGTGATATGAAATGTAATGCATATCTACACCACCAATTGCTGGCATTGCAAATATCAACGTGCAGACAGCTGTTTCGATCTAACCTGGATCTCGTCAGTACACGAAGGTGATATTTGCAATGTCAGACAAAGTTGGATTTCCTGCCTATATACTTGATTGGGTACCAAATGCCTATGAGAAGACTCCCAGCGGCATCTGTGATCCAATAGCAAGAACGCAAGGAAATGTTAACCCTTAGTAGAACATCTACTTTATCGGGCAACTGTAGATATGCATTATGTAGGTGACTTTACCTACTTAATAAACTACCTCCCCAGAAAGGTAATGTCAAAAATGACGTTTTTCGCGGTTATGTGATGACAAATTGATATTTTGGGTTATTTGCCGCGTTAATTCAAATCAAGTATGCATACACGAAATAATTCGTATATGCATAAGTGATATGAAATGTAATGCATATCTACACCACCAATTGCTGGCATTGCAAATATCAACGTGCAGACAGCTGTTTCGATCTAACCTGGATCTCGTCAGTACACGAAGGTGATATTTGCAATGTCAGACAAAGTTGGATTTCCTGCCTATATACTTGATTGGGTACCAAATGCCTATGAGAAGACTCCCAGCGGCATCTGTGATCCAATAGCAAGAACGCAAGGAAATGTTAACCCTTAGTAGAACATCTACTTTATCGGGCAACTGTAGATATGCATTATGTAGGTGACTTTACCTACTTAATAAACTACCTCCCCAGAAAGGTAATGTCAAAAATGACGTTTTTCGCGGTTATGTGATGACAAATTGATATTTTGGGTTATTTGCCGCGTTAATTCAAATCAAGTATGCATACACGAAATAATTCGTATATGCATAAGTGATATGAAATGTAATGCATATCTACACCACCAATTGCTGGCATTGCAAATATCAACGTGCAGACAGCTGTTTCGATCTAACCTGGATCTCGTCAGTACACGAAAATAAATAACCCAAAATATCAATTTGTCATCACATAACCGCGAAAAACGTCATTTTTGACATTACCTTTCTGGGGAGGTAGTTTATTAAGTAGGTAAAGTCACCTACATAATGCATATCTACAGTTGCCCGATAAAGTAGATGTTCTACTAAGGGTTAACATTTCCTTGCGTTCTTGCTATTGGATCACAGATGCCGCTGGGAGTCTTCTCATAGGCATTTGGTACCCAATCAAGTATATAGGCAGGAAATCCAACTTTGTCTGACATTGCAAATATCACCTTCGTGTACTGACGAGATCCAGGTTAGATCGAAACAGCTGTCTGCACGTTGATATTTGCAATGCCAGCAATTGGTGGTGTAGATATGCATTACATTTCATATCACTTATGCATATACGAATTATTTCGTGTATGCATACTTGATTTGAATTAACGCGGCAAATAACCCAAAATATCAATTTGTCATCACATAACCGCGAAAAACGTCATTTTTGACATTACCTTTCTGGGGAGGTAGTTTATTAAGTAGGTAAAGTCACCTACATAATGCATATCTACAGTTGCCCGATAAAGTAGATGTTCTACTAAGGGTTAACATTTCCTTGCGTTCTTGCTATTGGATCACAGATGCCGCTGGGAGTCTTCTCATAGGCATTTGGTACCCAATCAAGTATATAGGCAGGAAATCCAACTTTGTCTGACATTGCAAATATCACCTTCGTGTACTGACGAGATCCAGGTTAGATCGAAACAGCTGTCTGCACGTTGATATTTGCAATGCCAGCAATTGGTGGTGTAGATATGCATTACATTTCATATCACTTATGCATATACGAATTATTTCGTGTATGCATACTTGATTTGAATTAACGCGGCAAATAACCCAAAATATCAATTTGTCATCACATAACCGCGAAAAACGTCATTTTTGACATTACCTTTCTAGGGAGGTAGTTTATTAAGTAGGTAAAGTCACCTACATAATGCATATCTACAGTTGCCCGATAAAGTAGATGTTCTACTAAGGGTTAACATTTCCTTGCGTTCTTGCTATTGGATCACAGATGCCGCTGGGAGTCTTCTCATAGGCATTTGGTACCCAATCAAGTATATAGGCAGGAAATCCAACTTTGTCTGACATTGCAAATATCACCTTCGTGTACTGACGAGATCCAGGTTAGATCGAAACAGCTGTCTGCACGTTGATATTTGCAATGCCAGCAATTGGTGGTGTAGATATGCATTACATTTCATATCACTTATGCATATACGAATTATTTCGTGTATGCATACTTGATTTGAATTAACGCGGCAAATAACCCAAAATATCAATTTGTCATCACATAACCGCGAAAAACGTCATTTTTGACATTACCTTTCTGGGGAGGTAGTTTATTAAGTAGGTAAAGTCACCTACATAATGCATATCTACAGTTGCCCGATAAAGTAGATGTTCTACTAAGGGTTAACATTTCCTTGCGTTCTTGCTATTGGATCACAGATGCCGCTGGGAGTCTTCTCATAGGCATTTGGTACCCAATCAAGTATATAGGCAGGAAATCCAACTTTGTCTGACATTGCAAATATCACCTTCGTGTACTGACGAGATCCAGGTTAGATCGAAACAGCTGTCTGCACGTTGATATTTGCAATGCCAGCAATTGGTGGTGTAGATATGCATTACATTTCATATCACTTATGCATATACGAATTATTTCGTGTATGCATACTTGATTTGAATTAACGCGGCAAATAACCCAAAATATCAATTTGTCATCACATAACCGCGAAAAACGTCATTTTTGACATTACCTTTCTGGGGAGGTAGTTTATTAAGTAGGTAAAGTCACCTACATAATGCATATCTACAGTTGCCCGATAAAGTAGATGTTCTACTAAGGGTTAACAAGAACCGAGCAAATAAGGCAATACAAAAAGTCCTATGTAGGTATAGACTAGATACTTTTAATAAATTTATGTTTGTGCATTTATATTGCTTGCATAAAATTGTTACGCAAATATGAAATTTAATTTGACATGGCAATTGCTCCATATTTTTAATATTGTGTATATTTTCATTTAGAGAACGATATGTATCCTACTTTGCATTAACTGCAAAATAGAAAACTATATTTTTCTAGTTTGCAATAAATACGCAAAGATATAAGGTGATAGACACTCTCCGCCGCAGAAATGTTCATGAATTACCGTATATTCCGGCGTATAAGACGCACTTTTTCGGCCGAAAAGATAGGCTCAAAATCCACCTGCGTCTTATATGCCGACTATAGAAAATGAACATTTTCAGAATGCACTAAAAAAAACAAAGAACTTATTAAATATCTATTCAACTATTAATAGGCCATGTAGGCACACTATATCATACAATTTTTTAGTTACACATCAGTAGACATAAAAAGTTCATTATACTCATCTTCTGTAATATTTTCTGGTACGTCATCTTGATGAATATCACCATTATCATTTTCTTTTTCGTCATCTAACCACAACAAGTCATCTTCTGTCCCGTCGAGATTATTTGAAATTGAACATTTTTTAAAAGACTTGATCACTACATCTGTTGGAATAACTTTCCATGCATTAATTATCCATTTACAGATAATATCTAATGAAGCATGACGCATTTGACCCCCTTTGGTATAAGTTTTCTCTCTCTCCAACATCCTCATATTCCATTGTTTCCGTAAATTTTCTTTGAAGGGTTTGTTTATGCACACATCTAATGGTTGCAGCAAGGAAGTCAATCCTCCAGGAATAACGGCCATATCAGTGCTATACTGTATAACATTTTCTTTAGGTTTTTCGGTTAAAACTAAAAACTAAAAGAGATGGTTTTCCTAGAGTTCCGGGTCGGTTTTTCCAGACATGTTCTATCCACAACTCAATGCCTTTTTCATCCATCCATCCATTTTCGTGGACATGAACAAAAACCCCAGCAGGAAATTTTATTTTCGGTAAAGTTTTCCTTTTAAAAATTACCATTGGCCTAATTTTATACCATCTGCTAGACAAGATAACGCAACAGTAAACCTATTTTTTCATTGCCAGTAGTCCTTATATTAATTGTTTTAGTTCCTTTCAGGTCGACTGTTTTATTGCCGTTCATGTCCATCATCACTGGTGTTTCATCATCCATATTGCCAATTTGAGACAATAAATAATTTTCTTTCTTGCCTGAATCACAAATGTTTGAAACTTTCGTACCTTCTTCTCCAAATTGTCTGGCAATAATTGTGAAATTTTGTTTTTTTCTCGAAGCACTAGATTGTTTCTATTCATAAATCTTCCACACTAACTTTGAGATGCCTCGAAATTTACACTTTCTTCTTTATTACATTTTGCCCATTTTAGTGCAAACAAACGAATAGAACTTCTTGTTACAATCAATCCATTTTTACGGCTTTCTAAAACCCACTGCTTGACATGTTCTTCTAATATTAGCCACTTGGCTTGTCCCTTTCTTAATGCACATTTGCTTTTTGGCATTTCTTTTATGTTCTCTTCATTTTCTTCTCCATTGTCGTACCATATATTCGTTTACGTTGTACATTTTTGCAGCAGCTCAATTACCGTGTTTCTTTCCGCATTACAGTACACTTACAACTTGCTTTATATTTTGAACGTTTTGTAGGAGCCATCTTTTTTGCGCACGTCTCACGTCTGTGATTTCAAAACAACTGACCGTTACAAATTCTAGGTGCGTCTTATACAACGAATATATGAAAATACAAACAATAATGCTGGAAAATGGGGGTGCGTCTTATACACCGGTGCGGCTTATACGCCGGAATATACGATACATATTCCACAAGAGCGATTTTTAACGAAATGTCAATACGAAGGATACTCAGTTGGAACACATTATAGAAAAAATAATAAGAAACATATTTATAAATAACTACCACAACAATTAAGGCACAAATCCCAGTGTTCCACCAGCCGATGCAAATTCTGCTCAAAAAAATGCTTGTAGCCGCTGAAGAATTCGTTTTGTACCAAATCTATTTCATAAGTTCCTGTGAACAGGAATAGGTAATTAGGTGTTTGGACCTAACAAACAGTTTCTTGAAAAAATTTGTAAAATTATTGATGACTGCCAATAACAATTGTAGAATTATAGTCGGTCGTTAAATATGACAACCGTTTTACAATTAGTGAAAGCAGCTTCCTAGAACTATAGAAATACCTATCCTCACAAAAAATGTGTAAGTGATAAAACAAGTACCTACTTAGCGATTTAGTTCAGCCGTGCAAATCTCGTAGGCTTTCGGAACCACTGTTTAAACCCGCTAACAATGGAAAAATAGCACTTAAGATTAGCTTCTTTTGTGGTACAAAATTTAAATTGTACATGGGTTACCAAAGCCTTTATAATATTGCCTATTACCCTTAGTTTTGATTAACGTAAACACGAATAGTTTTAAAATAAAATTTGTTATTAGTAGAGAATGGGAAAACAGGAATATAATAACTAATTTTCGTAAAGCACGATATTCTTACATAGGTACTATCTATATTAAATGCGCGTGCAATATATTCTTAAATTGTTTGTATTTATGTTTTATTTGTAAATTATGACTGATTATTTACGAATGAAATGTTCTTATACTTCACTAATAACTTATGAGAACCTATAGTATTACTAAATACATTACTAAGTATTTCTTCTAATTACAAAAATAAAGAACCTAACCCAGTCCTTAAGAAACTCCAATTTCATATCACAAATTAATAAATTTCATCTTTGTGCCACAAACAAATCCAACAGTTTAACTAATTTAGTAAGAAAATATCATTAATTTGGCTTTATATTGTTCTGTACACGTTTATTAAAGAAATGGATCTATAAAATAATGATAAACATATATCTCCGAATTGCTTGTTCCCTTGTATTAAAGAAATTGTGACTACGAAATTGAACAATTCAAATTCCATTCAACTTCTTTTACAATGTCTACTTGCTTGCTTAAATATGTTCTCACTAAATTTATTATAAATAAAAACACCTTTTTAAGTATGTCATCCAAAAATAGCTCATTGTTAAATTGTATGTATAATAGAAATAAATTATTCACCATAGCTTTACACACTACGGATACTGAATACGATTTAGAGATTGACTCCAACGTTAGAGAAAGAGATTGTGTAAGTGATATAAAGCTAGTATATACTGGTAAAACATTGGTAAATTACCACAAGATTTAGGTACATTATCTTGGGTTTTTTATTAGCATGTTTAATATATATTTATATATTAAATAATATTATATTTTATGCTGCTAATGTTACTTCTTAAGTACACAGTCAGCATTAAAGCTAAGTTCGTAATTAGTAAGTCTTCTTAGCAAAAAAATATTATTACAATTTGAAATATCTTTCAACTTGTTGGATTCATCTACTAAAATGATATAATATATATTTATATTTGGCACCAAGTAATCCTAAGTGCTGAATATTATAACCAAATTTAGAAAAACTGAAGAAGTGTGCTACACCAAGGAAAGGTAGAGTTAGACGAAGAAAAACAGTAGATACCAACAAAAATCACGAACGACTATTCAACCAAATTATGAACTCACCACGTCGTAGCCATCGGAGATCTGCGGCAAAATAAAATATGGGACAGACTGTTCAGAAGATATTCAAACAACGTAATGCCCATTCATAAATTATTGAGACGACCCAAAACTTGCTGGTGATTATGCTGCAAGACTTGAAAACTGTGTCAAAATCCCAGTTTCATCAGTAACATCTGGTACAGTGAGGAATATTATTTTCATTTGTCGGGCCATGTAAACAAGCGTAGCAATAGATTTTTAGGTTTTTAACGACCAGAAGAGGCACATTGCATAGTGAAAAAGTGACCATCTGGTGAGCAGTTTCTGGACGAAGAATTATAGGGCCTTACTTCATTGACGTCCAGTAACTGTTAATCAAGAGCGCTATATTACTCAGGCTCCCACACCGTTTGTAGATGACATTCGGATGTTTTGCAAATCAAGAAACTTGCCCATCAGTAGCCAGTTTTTTCAGCAAGATAGGGGAACGTGCCACACACCACATGCTTCGAGAACCTTTCTGCGGGAGGCGTTTGGAAACAATTTTAGTTTACATTTCACCGATTTTTCCATCTCACTCTCCGGACTTAACATTATTGTATGCACATGTTTGGGATATGCTAAAACTATGGATTTTCCGAGATAACCCTCCATTATAATACAACACTTAAAAGATAAAATTACAGAAGTAATACGGCAGATGCAGCAGCCGCTATTCTCAGATATGTTAAGTTATTCGTAACACTAATACTTAAGTGTTAATTTATTATTACATATTGTTTTAATTGAATAAAGTTTGAAAGTTTCAGTACTATAAATTAATAACCATACTGTACTATTAGGTTAATAGAAATATTCTAAATACATATTTCTGATCAATCAAGGACAGCACTGTTTAAATATAAGTCAAATCAATGCATTATAAATAATCACAAATCCTACTCGTTGTGAAAAACTAATCTAAAAAAATCATTGATTATGACACCACTTAACAGCAACATTCATATCAGAAGAAGAAATACAAGATGAAAATGTTTCCTTTCGCCCCAGATAATAAAATGAATTATATCAAATAAATGAAGAAAAGACAACACACTATTACTATTACACTTCAGTTAACGCGTTCTCAAAATATCAAAAGTATTAGTCTAAGTAGAGAATATTTTACTTGCGATCTAATTCGAGTACGGAATCACTTCCTTTCAGAATTCTAATAACAATCTGCAGACAACTGGTAAAGAAGATTCTCTGGCGAGCTATCATGAAGCATTTAGATTATGTATAGGATATGGTAATAGTTGTAGAATCAAATTTTCGATTAGTTATTTATAACCTTTATATTCAGTTTATCTCTATATACATATACAGCTTGTGTAATGAAACACTTGATATTACCCAGTAAACATTGTAACGTCGTATTCTGTGGTCGTACTGGACTTGCGACGAAAGACAGGAGAGAGTAGAGGGATACATTATGCGACGTTGCAATTGCGATGTATTTTGGACTTGGTATATCAAATGTTGTATTACACAAACTGTATATACTTGTTATGGCTGTTCTATCTGTCAGTTATGATGGAATCCTTGTTTCTTTTCGTTTCTTCTTTTACTACTTTTAAACAATTACGAAATCATAACGATATAATCTATTTAACATCCACTTCTAAATTGTAGTTAACGAATTCTATCGTGTTCAGCAGCCTTTGTCTTTGTTTATCGAATGAGTCGAAGTTCTCATGAATTTGTTGATGAAAATTCTGCTAAATATAATCGATGTTTAAAGAAACGAATTAATGAATATCCGCTAATAACTAGTAAACCCATAAATGAAAGAAATCGTTTTTAATGTTATCAAACTAAATCTATGTTACAATCGTATCAACAAATCTTAAATATTTAAAAATCATATTAAAAGTTATGCGAAAGAATTATTTTAAATGTAAGTAGTTGTAATACTTATTGATCCTCATCATCAGTGTTATAAGCTGAAATATTAATGAACGAAATTAAAACGTTTAAAGCCGGGCATAAAACAACCTGAAAAAATACGCAAGCAACCATACGTTATTTTAATGTACACAGGTGACTTTAGAACGATGATAATAAATTGGAGTACATTTTATTACACAAAATTAAATTGATCTATAACTTCGTAATAAAAGGCGGGCCGACTTAATGGAACTTTGAAACCGGCTGACGATTGTGCCGATAAAGGAGTGGAGAATTCGGCCCGGCGTATAAAAAATTCTTCGTGATTCCGATACCACAAAACTTGGCCGTTTTCTCCTTTTAGCTCTTGCTTTTTATTTTCATCCGTTAGACTATTAAATCAAAGGAGGAACAATCGAGTATATCGCGTATGTATCTCGGTATTAGCTTATAGTAAATGATCAATCTCCAGAATCTTGTAAAATAATAATAATAATAATAATAATAATAATATGCTTTATTACAAAGGCACACACACACACACATGAGTATGTAATGCAAACAAGAAAATGTCAGAGTGACATATTGTGTATACATATTTTATAAAATATAATCTAAAAACTCCTGCAGGGAGAAAAGACGTTTACAAAGAGATCTGATGGAATGGTGCTAGAACTGATTAGGTTTTAGATGTTTATATATTTAAAAGTAATTTGTCACGTACATACATAAGAGCAGTGGCGGCTCGGGGTGGTTCACATAGGGAGTGCATAATTTCAAAATTAAAAAGTGTAATACAAGAACGCTTACCCAATCTTTATAAGTTTCACCGACATACTGTTCCAGACAGGTACTGTTCATTGTACAGTTTGTTTTGAGGGAATAATAAATATAACACTACAGTTTGATTACATCTGACGATAAACGAAGTCCATTTTGCGTGTCTTTGACTTGCAGAACAGTTCTATCACTTTTTCATTAAAATTTGGGAAATCATTTATAAATTCAATTAAAAACCGGTGCTGCTTCGATGTGATCTCTGAGCGATTTATCTAATTCTGCCGTAAAATTTATCAATTCCCGAAAAATGCCCTTGGTATTCGACGTTCGCCGTTCATCATGACCCCGAAGTGCCAGTTCAAACGCGCCACAAAATCTAATGCAATTTATTATTAAATTTAACACATGCCTATTTTTTGTTACCTGTTCATTGTGTTGTTGAACTGCTTTTCTATATGATGATCTAAAACATTCTGAATGTTATTTTTTCCTAACATTCTTAGACTAAATATATTTTTCAAATGCCCTTCGGAATTTTCATGTTTCGTAATTTTAGCACTAAGATGAATTAAGTCTTTTATTCCGTTCTTTGACCAAGACGGTTCACCACCAAACAAAACACACGGAAAACAAAACAAAGTATTTTTAATTTCACACCTACAAATCCAGTCATTTTTCTGATAAATATTCATTTTGAATTTTCTTATAACGTCTTTACCTTTAACAGATTATTTATTTTCTAAACATAATTGAGGCATCGGCCGTTTAAAATTTTTTGTTGCGATTTTTTCATCATACGTTAACCGCGAAAACGTGTTATTCTGTATCGCAGACACGACATACACCTTACAACAGCGTTGAGCAGACGGGAATCTTGCTCACATGCTATGTATTATACGATATGGAACTAGAACAAAATACAGTTCTCCCCACCTTCAATGTAATGTTTAATGGCTTAACGCAGCAACAGTAGCGCTTTGCTCATGGGTATGTTTCTCTCGGTGGGAGGGGTCTTTATATCTGTGACGACGATCAGTGCATGTAGGTTGTTTCGCGTGCCGTACACGCCACGTTCCTGTTCAATAACTATGAATACGTAATAAATCAATACTTTCACAGTTAGTCGCCGCTTGGTTTGTTTTGTTTCAAAATTCCAGGGGGTGCAATTGCTCACTTGCTCTCATTAAAGAGCCGCCACTGCATAAGAGTATATAGAGAGAAAGCTATAAGCAATTGTAATCTAGATTTAGAAATTGAAAATTTTTTCCTAGATCTGGTACTGGAATCCTAAAAATTACGGTTAACACTATAATCATGTTTATTATTTTATTATTTTATCCCTTGTTTGCTAGTTCAAGTTTAAGACTGCAATGTAAACTCATTATATCCAGACCAATGAAGAACGGTTTGACAAAGTGTTGGTTTTATAGCAGATATAGACTGTAAATATATATATAGGTATATATATATACTAGCTGGTCCGGCTGGTGTTGCGATCGGTTTTATTCTGGTTAAAGTGCCTGTATAAGAAGGTCTGGACAGAAGAGGTTGTTGGCGCGACTGGATGATAGATCAGGCAATAGCTTGACCCCAGCGTCACCTATCGGCTCCAAATTTTTTGATTTTCCTTTTTGGCACTACACCAACATATATTGTGAAATAAATCATTTTGGTTCTAAAGTATAGAATATGTTAATAAATTGACTACAGCGCCACCTATTGGATCCTAGCATAGCTAAATAAACCACCGCCTCGACAAAACAAATAAATTGTATGAATATGACCTCAATCGGTCAAATTGTCCAGAAGTTAAACGATCTAAACAAATAACACAACTAATTTAGTATTGCTAATAATGTATCACAGTGATATCAGAGAACGATCAACGAGAAGCGCCAGTATAGTTGAAATTTAGTGTCCAATTTTCGCTTCATCAAATTTACATGGTAAACAACCAAGCACACTACAACTAGATACACTATTGGACGGGAGACATCAGAGCAGATTGTTGAACAAGTCTTTTTTAAGTATACGAAAAATACCATAGTTCCAGACCAATAAGGAGTTTTATTTGAATCTGGATGTTAAGAAACTACTAAAAACTGAAAAGTTTGGGTGAATGAATTGTTGTCTTGGAGGTACCATCAGAGAATAACGATAATCGAGAAGCGACAAATATATTAAAAGCATGTCCTTGTTTCATCGGTGGGCGAGGCAAGCATGGTGTTTAGTCGTCATGCTCGCCTCGTTCGATGATGGTTGTTCTATTTTTAATTATATAAGTTGACCATAATTAAATGTTGGTATTTAAATTATGCGACGTTTGCATTCCGTGGACGTTGAAGATTTCTTTTTTTACATCTGGTATTATCTAAACACTTGGCAAATTCATAATCGGCAACATATACCTATTAAGCACAAAGGCGTAATTCTCATACAAATTTATCAATTCGTGAAACTTCCAAACAAATTGTATGGTTATTGACAAGCGAAAGGTTCGATATGAACGTAAAGATGCGAAAAACGAAGTATGTACAAAGATCTGCACTTAACAGGGTACAAAATTTTTGCTTAAAAATTTAAGAAAACAGATCTCCATAAACTCCTCTAAATTTGTGAGTTGGATATTAATGAATACAGAAATAGATTTTTAAAGAAACTCCTTCATTTATTTATAATTAACTCTATAAACCACTACAGTTGTCGAATCCAGCGCACTCATTCAAGAGAAAGGAATTCATCCACAAAAATAAACTCTCTAATATGCAGAAATGGATCGGGCTTTTTTGAGGACGAAGTTGGCTGCGCTGTAAATATTAATAGCATATACCTATAATCAATAGAGATGCTAATAACACATAAAGGACAACTCGTTTATTTCAAACTACAACGACTGGTCATCGATGTTTTGCGATTTAATCTGATCATAAATTGTTCTCTAAGGCTATTTGAAAATGTGGAATTATGTCAACAAAACATGCAACTATTCCAGTGCTAGAACAAAATTTTAAACGTATAATTTCTCAAATTAAACAGCATTCTTGAGAATGAATTTTGGAAAACTTCCGTAAAATAATGGTATCATGTTAGAGGTAGGTATTTATATAGCACAAACCTAGAGTTCAACTTAAATCACAGTACTCTTTGTCTTTTATTTTTTGGGTTGTTTAATTCATTCTTCTAGTAACAGGAATTGGAAATGCTCTCTTTATATAGGACCTACATTGATTTATAAAATTACTATTTTAAATTTATGTTACAGCATATTGGTATATTTGCAATGTCGAAAAATGATTTTTAATACTGGGAACCACAAATCATTGTTCAACTATTGACTTTTTTGCATCTTGTTTAGAAATTGAATGCATAATCTTAGGATATTGCAAAACTTAGTGAAAGTTGGTGTAAAGATATAGTTTCTACCTGTATTTCAAGAAAATACTGAGAATAGACCTAATATTTAGTCTAATCATAGATTCAATGACTGAATTTTTGTTTTTGTCGAGAAACAATAACTTCTAATTAGATCACACTTAAGAAATTTTTCAATGAAAATTTTGCGGTAAATTCTTACGGGGCCTAAGCAATAATTGTATTAAGATACCTACTATTAACTAATCCGTTTATTAAACATACTGCAACTTGAAGAAAATGTGTTGCAAAACTAAGTAGATACTTGCTTGTCAAAAATGTAGGTATATGTCAGAATTTTTTTGATATTATAAATGTGCTGATGAGGTACACACTAGGCAACCTTTTAACTTGCAGCCAAGTATTTCATTGCTTTCTACTTCAAAGGTTTCAGACAGGGCATTATTTTTAGCCCTAAAAATTATCTGCGGGAATAGTATAGAATTGTATGAATTGTTGACTAATCTGATTTTTTCCGATAAGTACGTGCAGGCAACTACTAAGCCATTTCTTCAGCATAACCTAAGTTTTGGTGATTTATTTTTGGAGTCATGATGATAGGCAGCACTCGTATTAAAATGTTCACATTCTAGACTTTTAATTACCACGTTTCCTATAATGAATGTTTTGAAGCAGTTAATTTATCTCTCCAAAGTTAAAGTGAAATATTTACAATTTAAATCATACCTCGCATTACAACAACACATATTTCATACAATATCTAATACATTTTCGAAGAGGGCAAGAAAATTACTGGTAGCTTTAACATTCATACAGCGAATATTTGAATTCTCCGTCAATCTTTTCAGGAATTTCTAGAAAACTAAAGGTATTTATCATTAGGATGATTCATATGTAATTTAATTTAAAATATGCTTTCCAACAAATAATCACCTTCAGAACAAATACAATTAATAAATCCTTGCGAATATCAACAATAATAGATTTAGCAATTGTGATGAAAATCTGCTAATTCGACTTGAAAGTATGGCGGTTTGATCATATCCTTTCCAAATATATTAACAAGGGAATATTGCTCTTTTTAAGGGAATATATTTTACCTTAAAGGAATTAGGTATAATGGCGTGAAAAATTATAAATCAATTCTCCATTAGTATAGGTACTAACAATTATTAACATTTTTCTGCACATTTAATTTCATATCAATTTTACTTCTTTTTTACATATAAGTCTATTATATATCTCTACCGATTTAAAGACAAATCTTTTGAATTTTTTAAGAGCAGTGACCAGAAATAAATTTGGTATAATAAAAATATTAAAATTAGTGATGTCCGGGTATTTTAATTTAAACTAATTTGAAGTCTCTAGCAATTTTTTATTATGTTTAACTAGGTAGTACCTATATAACGTAAGCTCAAAATACCAGCTCATTAATTAAATACAACAGATGTTTATTGAAAAGGAATTTATTAAAAATTTAACAAGGCATGTAGTAAGTAATTGCTCATATTGAGATCTCTCTAACAGGTATTCAATTAATATGTTAGAGAACATTTTACCTGACTTTTTCGAAATGACAATGTCTAGATAGAGATGCAGGTACAACCTCTTTATTTATTATAAACTTATTTTAATTAGAATTTTAGAAGCCATATTATATATATATATGGAAAAAGATAATTCTGAAGAATGGCTTTAATCAATTTTTCTATTTTACTGATTGTTTCTGTACTTTATTTTATTTATTGCGATTTTATAATAGTTACTGTTGCCAATGACAAACTCTAGTTTTAACCTCCTACTACCGACTACACACCTTCCTGAGAATTGTGTCTTGTCATAACACTGACTGACGTGTTAATTAATTTTGTGAAATAATGATTAGTAAAATTGAAGTTTGCAAAAAAAAATAAAACTGTACATCACGTCTTTTTCGAATTTTTAGTACTAGTAAGTACCCAATTGCAATATACCTATTTATTTATGATATTAAATAATACAATTATTCCTTGAAAATAGAACTAACTGGTAAGTGGGTATATCAAGAACATTTAAATCAATATATAAAAACCTACCTCCATGTAATTAAAATAGTTATATTGGTAATATCTGAATTTATATGGAGGCCATAATGCTTATCAATGTCTAATTTTTTTTATTATACAATAAGTAGACCTACATAATATGCAACTTTTTTAGATGTTGAAGGAAAATCATCTGAAAGCTTTCTATTGTCATTTTAATCAAAGTACGATTCAATGTATGAGTAAAGAATTTAAAAAAATAATATTGAAAGTCTCTCTGCAATACAAAATTATTAAATATGTGAATAAGAATTTATACAAAGTCTGAAATTAAGTGGTATTTTAATCCTTTACTTTACCAATATTGCAATTGCAATAAACTTATAAGTACGATGTCGCAATCAGTTTCAGCTCTGTCCAAGTAAAATTACGAATGTTTTATAATAATAATAATAATAATAATTTTTCTTTGAATGTAATAGGCTACTTTTAAAAATCAAATTTTTATTGACCAATATTAGCAATTCTGCTTATATTTAATAAAAAAAAGTCTAAATAAGGATATATCTTTAAATCTTGCCCTATAAGTTTTAATATTGAACATGAAAAATTATTATACGATTCTATAATGACCAACCTGCTGAGTTGCTTAAAGAATATTTGATTTATCTCATCTTCTTTTAATCCTTGTTACTATAAATATAATTCTAAAAGCTGTAGATATCTATATAAAAATTTTTGAGGGTATGTACAATCTCTAAAGTAAAATTCTTACAATGTTTTACTACTTATAGCCCTGCACGAGTTTCTCCGATTTGACATTTGATATGAATAACTAACTGGTAGTTTATTTATAATGAAATATTAACGTTGATTATGGGCTGTCGTAAAGATAACGAAAACTTCGATTTAACCTACGTTTCTTGCAATTAGAGACTTTTGAAAATAGTTATATGAATTACTTCTACAAATTTATCTATTTTAAGTTCTTGTATGACAAGCTCAGATTGGGTACTTAGAGACACTACCTAAATTAAGAAGACATATTTCTTGACGTCATTTCATTATATTTATTTAACTTTTGAGCATTCTTGATCATATATCCATAGAATACGTAATAGGTAATAATCGGCTTCAGTGTTTAATTAAATAAGTACTGAGTTTATTGAGTTGCTATCATACTTAATAGCAAAATAATCTTCATTCAAGAAACCTAATTTAACTGGTGTTTCTGTGAGTATTTTTCACAAATTTTCCATTACCGTATCCAAAACAATATATAGAAAATACCACAGTTCAAGTACCAGTTTTATTTATATCTAAGTATGATTAATTTTTTTTGTTTAACTTCGTTTTATTAACCTGTTCTTCTTGGAAAAATAGTTAATTCTCTCGTTACCAATATATATAGGTATACCTAACCATATAGGAAAATTTTCCGCTGAATTATTGTTTTAAATACGCATAGGTGCTTATATAAAACAGAAATAAATCTTTATACATACTAATGATCTGGTCTATCTTTTTTATATTTAAAGTATTTTATTATTTTTTTTTTGGAATAACTAATTTTATATTTGAAGACTCACCATCATCTTTTGGTGAAGGTGGACAATTTGACGCATATGACCCTAAATGATAACCAGTATAAGTGTTCTGATGCATTGGCGGAAAAGGGTACGCACTGAGAGCCCCCCTAGGACTAGGAAAACCACCGTCGTGCGTACCCGGCGGCCCCGTATGCGCATTTCCCGCCGGCGAATTGAAATGGTGCTGATAGGTGGTCCTGAGGGGTCCATAACCGTGCTGTTGCAGCTCGATGAAGGCGCTTTTGGATACCGGCGTTGAATTGTTACTTTCATGGGGGGTCGGTGGTCCGATATGCCCTTCGCCCGACATCGTTGGCGTACCCGGTGGATCGTCGTTCGGGCCCCCGAACGGGGAACCCAAATCGGTAAAATTTAACGTCGTGAATGGTTTGTTATCCACTTTGATGGAGTTTGGTGACGTTTTGACAACGTTACCGACGTACGCCCACTCCTGGAGAATCGTTTTGAATGTCTGTCCGAAAATTTTGCGCAAAAATTTCGCCGCACCCAACACTTCCTCTTCGAAGCACGAAAATTCGTGAATTCTCGCAAATTTTCACTTTATGTTCATCACCAGTTCACCAATTCAAATATAAAACGTACAGAAGCACAAAAAAACACCGTCGCAATAACTAGTCAATGGTCCTAAAACAACCACGAAGGGCACACCAAGTCAAAAATCTATCACAAAAATATTTTTCAATCACAGACGCATAAACGATCAAAGTCGATTTTTAATGATGGTACGAAAAAAAAATAAACAGAGCCCCCGTCTCCGAAAAAATAATTAAATACGAATTGAACAGTTTAATAACGTTAATCAAGTCGGCTCAGGTAATTTGCTGCATTCAACTCCGATAATATGTGTAATTCACACTATAATTGCGTAAAAAGCATTCAGAGATTAACCCGAAAACAAATTACACGAAATTGAGTGCATATGTCGTTTTTTTAACGTCGAAAATTGCTCTCAAACACAACCATCTACTTCCTACGACTGTAGGTACTATAATGAAGAATAATCATATAATAGTTGGCTTGGGATTTAGTTGTACCTTTCAACCGACAGGTTTCGCTACTCTGCAGCGTGACGCCAACTAAGCCACTCCTTAGCGCGCGGCCATTGGTCGTTATCGAACAAGAGGCGGACGAAAATCCAGTTTTTTAAAAGCGTTTGTTCATCAGCGGGCGGAGAATCCAGGCCGGTTCTGCTTTGACATCCCGCCTCTGTAGACTTGTAGGCGCTTCATTTTTAGGTTAGGTTAAGGTGTTGTTTTGATGCGGCAGTTGTTTATTGAATTAATGTAATGCACATACTATGATGTACGAAAAAAGGACAGTGTGTGTTTTTAATACGAAGTGACAATCGACGTTCGTAAATCAAGCTAATGTAAAATGCATTGCAAGGTTATGTGCGTATGTTGTTCATATTAATTTTATTTCACTTTCGTGTGTGGCGTATATGTAGCACATCGAATCAAACAAAAGGATTACAATCGAATCGATAGGACTTCATTTTATTAAATAAATTGTATTGTGTATTAGTTTTTCTATAAAATGTGTGGCGCAAAAATGGAAAAAGGTACCAACAACTTATTCGAGGATTGACAATTGCTTGAGAAGATACAATATCTATTTTAATTCTGGTTAGGTATATTAAAAATAAAAGTATTTGAGAAGTGGATAGTAGGTATATGTATTTTGGAGCCAAAAGCTATTGGTATTAAGTATACCTAAATACATACCTACTTGTTTATATTTCCTGAAAGATCAAAAATCTTTTGTATTCTGTTTATCACTTCTAAATGATTAATAATCATATAAAGAAATAATACCTATGTATACATAAAATTATATTACTCCTTTTCGAGAAATTATAACGTTTTTATTTGCTTCTCAAGTCATTAAGAGTTGACCGTGCATAGAGAAACAGCTATATTTTTATTTTTAAAAAAAGACATATTTTGATGGGACTCAAATTTTCTAATCCGTAGGTAGTAGCTACTATGGATAGAAAAATAGGTACATCTATTTGGGAGCTTCTGTTGGTTTTCATAAAAATACCTTTAAGGAAAATATCTACTATTAAAGACTATAAAATACTTTAAAGACTATTGTTGAAGATATATATATATATATATTTCAAGAACAAAATAAAATATGTAGGTACTGTAATTCAACACAAATACAGTGTGTGGACATTGATCAATTTCTTAGGATTTCGTTATTTAATACAATAACCCCATCAGGAGAATTAAACATAAATTATTTGTTGTATTAAAAGGAACCATTTTACCTATAATTTTTAATTGAATTAAAATATCTTACTTAACACAAAAAATGAAAAATTTAACACGCTTGAATAATAGATTCTTAAACAGATTCTTTAACATATCAGCCTATCATTAGTTTCACAAGAGAAACAGATTCAAATAGCCCCACTATCATTTTCAAACTATAACTCTATAGGTATGCCTGTCAATTTATTAACCATTCTTAAACAACTGACTTTTCCAAGAAATTTATAAAACCGTATGTCGTAACAAACATTTATAGATTATAAATCGAATGTTTTCGAAAAGTTCTTCTTATATCTACTGACAATGTGTGGATGGCACGTGAGATAGGCTAGAACTATGTGCTAAAGTCGCTAGAGGAATATCGTTTGACAGAAGCATGCTTGTCGTTAGTTATGAGAAAAATAAGTTATATTAAGAATGGCTATCACAAATGTGTGCATTTTTCTTTTGACGGACTAGTCGCTAGTAATGTATATTGGACGGCAGCGAGTTCGTTCCCAAATATACAGGTAACAAGGTGATATAGACCGAATTCGTTCCCGGGTCATGGCCGTATTCGTTCCCAAAGCTAAGAGGATTAAGAAATAAGGACAATAATGAGTATTTTTTACTTCCAAATAAAAGATTTGAAACTTATCAATCCGCATTTCGCTATTTGGTGCAAGAATGCCAAAAACTTAGTTATAATTTTTTCCCTGAAATATTTACCGTAGATTTTGAAATAGCCATTCATAAAGCTATTTCTACAGTTTTTCCTACAACTGAGATTAAATGGTGCCGTTTTCGTTCAAGATGAGTCTTGGTAAGTAATGTTTGTATTTTTTAAAATAATTAATTTTAATAATTACTGATAGGTGGCGTAAAATTCAAGAATTATGTCTGTCTACTAAATTTGGGAATAAAGGCTCAAAAATATCAAATTTTTTAACCTACCTATTTGGTCTTCCCTTATTAAACCCCAAGGATATTGAAGAGTGTTTTATCGAAAATTTCATGTCGTTGCGACCAGACAACGTAATTTTATTATAAATGCCATAAATTTAAAGAATGTGTAAACGACAGTAATCACGTGATTGTAAGTTGTTGAAACGAATACGGCTATGACCCGGGAACGAATTCCGTCTATACCACCTTGTTACCTGTAGATTTGGGAACGAACTCGGCTCGCCCCATATATGTATATGAAAAAAAAATAGGTAATTCAAGAGAAATTTTAAAATAAAAAATTTTCAAGATAAAATTTGTTCTCAATAACTTCCGTGTATATAAGTGGTGGTTTTCTAATTAAGTTTCCAAACTGTTATGCAGTGGCGGCCCGTGATTTTTTACTATTGGTTAAATACATAATATGTGTTGAATTTTTGTTCAAAAATGACTTCGAATTCTTTAGTTAAACAACTAAACGTATTTTATGTTTTGCTCATAATATAATTTTGTATTGTAAATATTAATTGTCATACCTACCTATAGCTGATTCACTTTCTGCTAAATTTTGGGATCCAATATCACTTGTGCTAGGAGCATTCATAGTTTCCACACATTCTAAAATACATTTTGAAATGAGTATGCTTTTAAAATTTCAAATAATACTTAGTTCTTATAAAATAATATTTTATAATAAACATTTACTTGTAGATAGTTCCTTAACTGGCGAGGTTTGAATTGATTTCTTTATAATATAGTCATGGCTGCGAGAGATAACGATGTTCTCTAAAATTCTTATTTTCGAAGGAGGTTCCTTAACTAATATAAAAAGATAAAAACCACATTAGAAGTATTTATTTTCATGCTTCATCTTTAATAAAAATTTTAATTATAAGTGCAAACCTTATCAAAAGATATTTAACAATGATAAATAAAATCATATATTTTTTGTAGATAGTAAATAAGTTTACAAATTTAAATTACGAAATATCTTATTAGAGAAATTAAAGTAAAACATAGTTATCATCATGAACAGATTTTTTGGAATATTTCAAATTATAAAGTCATGTTTTATAGGTATTTATTCTACTCCAATGATGATGTATGAAGTTACATATTTTAAAATTAAAATGCAACGGTATTGTAACTTAATATAGACAAAAATTGTTGAATATATAAAAGATAAATGCTAACAAATAATTTTGGAAATATTTTAATTTTATGATAGTTTATATTAAAAACACTTTTATGAAAAATAAAATACCCGTGTGAATTTTTGCATCAAAAGCTGTTGATGTTTCTGGTGTTTCCGTGCAGAGTGAGAGAAATTATGCGGGAATTGCATTGGATTCCTTAAATCATTTAAACACATGTGTGATTCAAAGTGTTTACCAAACACAAATGTTGTTTGCCATAATTTTGACAAATCTTTACTTAGAAGGTCATTCCGGTTACAGCTGGTGATCCACCGCAAGACACTACAAAAAAGATGAATTATTACAAATTAACTGTTACTCAATAGCTATAACTTACCGATTTTCTTCTTTAAGAAACGAAAAGAAACTGTAGAATATATTTTGTTGCTGAACATTTTTACAAGTAAAAATACAGCATCTACGTACGCCAAATTTCTTCTTTCGTACAGTTTCCATTATTTATATCAACAATAATTTAACTGGCACCTTTACTTATTATTCTTTCGTAAATTATAAGTTATAAAACTTAGACAAATTATATTTATACAACAATATACAAGTACACAACAAAAACAAAACACGCCATTTTGAAACCTGCCCTTGTTTGATTTTGCGCACAAAGGAATTATGCAAGTGAGGCTTTTGTCACTTCTGTGACTCTGTGATATTACATACTGGCTGTCATCCGGCATCACAGAGTAGTGCCCGCTCGCTGACATATACCGCTCTCGCCCCACGCCACTCTCTATCCACTCGATTTCTAATACAAACGGTGCAGTCGCGCGGGATGCCCCGGAGCCTACGTCATACTGTGATTTTTAAACGCGCTGAAGAAACGGACTGTTACTTCCGAAAAAATCCCAAGCAGCAAAATCACAATTTTAAAGAAGGATAAAAATATATATTTGCTAATGTAGGACAAGTGTGCATATAGGGTTTTGTTGCTAGGGATATTATTTGTTATCAAACAAATCAGAAAAATTACATACAAATTAGGTATTTATAATTAATTTATCTGTTAAAAAAAATATCACGGGGGGGGGGGGGGGGTGCCCCGTTGCCCTCCCTGCAGCAGCCGCCACTGCTGTTATGTATTCGAACATTTATATATGCTTTAAATCGGACCAATAAAGAGATGCATTGATATTATCACTTCATAATTTTAGGAAATCTATTTATCAAATAATGTGCAATTATTTTTCCGTGTTAGTATTATTTGTAAAATACAAATTCCTCGCTTGAACATTATACATGACAGGTGCTTCCTCTAAATTTAGCACTATAAAATTGCTTTGTTTGGTATATCAAACTATGACCTCTTGTTCTTTAGGCGGTCGCACTACCACTTGCAATATCGAAGCCTCGAAAAAAACACAACTTACATTAGAGAAATAAGCTATAAATACCTACAGTTTATATGTTTTATCATGACTACTAAATTTACTAAGTATTTGTTTGTAATCTACTAGGTACCTACCTCTATACCAGCAAATACACTGCAATATAAAAGTAAATTTTAACAAAATAAGTAACATATTCTTACAGGATTGTATACCTATATATAAGTGTAGAGAAAGTATATTGGCTGTTTGTTGATAAATAAAACGGATATAATGGGGTACAACCTGTCAAGTGTGCTCAGTTCATGTGGTAATAAAATGTATTAGATTATATAAATTCTTTTACTAATTTTTTAAATTGTTTTTAATTTATAGTTACATCTTTACTAATTAAGCTTTAGAAAAACAGTATTTATTACTCTTATGCATGTAAACGTTTTTAAAAGTTATTGCTAGAATTCAAGGTTTGTTAATAGGTATATATTAACGTACCGATAATTATTTTTAAGTTTTTTTATTAAAATTATTTTCAATATAATAATATTAATATGGAAAAGTATGTATGTCCATACCAGTATAATAATCTCTTAATATAAGATTTGGTTCATTGTGTCCATGCAATACTAATTCATAATAGACAATTCCACAAATATAATAAAAAAAAACATGAACTTTATTCTCAATTTACAGTTGATCAGAGTAAAGTTTATTTGTTTCTATTAGTACCCAGCTTCTTTATTCGCATATTGCTCCTAATGCTCTCTTTTTGGTATTTAGAATAAAGATATCGGACATCGGTCAATTGGGCGAAATAGTCAGAAAATTTTAAAGGTAAAGGTTATCTCACCAGGACGATGCTGTCAACTATTAAGTATACCAATAAATAAATTTATTCTCTGAAATAAAACTGCCTGTAGTTATAGATATATATAGGTACCTGTCTTTTCATTGCATATTTATAAAAAAAAAATACCTTTAATAACGTCAAATCTACTAACTTTTATAAGTATAATTCTCCGACTTCTTATAACTAATATTTTTACAAACAATAGGTAATTAAACACTCTTTATTTTAATTTCTGGAAGTTATATCTATCTCTATCTCCACTATAAAAATTTTACACGAAAGTAAAATTAAGTTTCAAATTCTTTTGTTCACAAATACTAGAAATTCTGGCTTACAATCTATATTTCTATACTGCAAGGTAATGGAGGTAGATACAACACTTTTCCTGGCACGGTAAATACTCTTTTTAATATTTTGTATATCTATGATGATAATGTTTACGTTAAGGCCTTCTTGGTTGATTCTTATATAGATTATGTTTGAGGAAGGGGTTGTTAGTGCGCTTTGACATAATTGGACAAGCTATTTAATATACCTGTATATACAATATACTTTCATTAGTGTGAAAAGTAGCTTCTGTAATAATGGAAATTTTGCTAAGACGAACTATGAGAATGCAATTAAGAAATTCCCTGACTACTGTATTTTACAAATCTCAATAGTAGGTTATTCATAGAAATTTTTCATATGCAACTGATCCGTAACTTTTTTGTCATGACAATATGAAGAATAAACGGTTTATATTGAAAAAATTATAGGAAATAAATACCTAAAAATCAAATAATAATTACTTCTACAAAATTACGTCTTTACTTCTATATACCAGTTTGCTGTTGCGATTCATCAATTGATACACCCTGTATAGGTACCACCCCAAAGTTGGGTGACACAATGTAGAGAAGCCCTACATTAAGATATTTAATTTAAAGTTAAACTTTAGAAATAAAATGTAAAATTATTTGTTTTGCCGGCTCAACTCAAATTATCTCAGGGCGATTCGAGTTAATTGAAATGATTAAGTAAAAGGTTCCTGTACATTAATAAAAAAAATACCATTTAAAAATTTTAATAATTCTTATATTAAAATCAATTAAACCTGCATCTATAATTTTATAAACAACGCAAGAAATTTTTTACAAACGTTAAACTAACACAAACATTTCTGTAGGTCCTTTGTTCGATTCAGTCGTAAGCTATCAACGCCAGAATTTATTACATACAATGCACATTCTATATTATACATGTTTATATCTATACTTGTAAACATATCAAGTTACTTTACACATATATTTGTTAGACGTTATTTCTTTAATTACTCTCTGTTTGAACTTTTATTTTTACAATCTCTTCCTTTATTACATAGAACATTACAGTCATTGAACAATAATCATTTAAATAATACCTTATCTAAATTCTTCTTATTCATCTTCTTTTTTGTACTGTTTCCAGCAGGAATTTCGGGCTGCTTATTATCGACGAAATCTTCTTTATTTCTACAATGTTTTCAACGTCATCATCTGCTTGTTCTGCCACTCGATATACAATCTTTATTTTAACAATATAATACGTTGCAGAATTACTTCTTAGGTGCAACTTTGACCACTACCTACTTTACTACGTTTTCTCGGTAGTAGATTATTCATTGAAGTTATATTAACAATGACTCTTATGCGTAGTCTAATATTAGGAGTTAGCCTTTTGATACGATATTTAACGTATCTTGCTGTCGACTCTCAAAATTCACTGTTAACCGACTCTCTACTTGGAGTCTTTCTTTGCAGTTCACTTTCTGACTCGAAGTCTAACTGCCGACTCTCTCGTTTCTCACGCGTATTTCCCCTTTATATCAGAATGTCTGGGGTTCCCCGCTTTCCACATAGTTCATGGGTTCCCATTCACATTTACACTCACATACACGTTCATTTAGCCGCGGGATTGTATATTGCTATTGGAGTGTTTATCAGGTTAATATGAACTTTCGGCGTCACTCTTTTTTACTCATAAATATATGCAAAACCTATAACTAATATCTACTTAATAATAGAATAACACATTCAATGATTTTAAATATTATTTCCCTTCAAAATATTAATTAAAAAAATATGCTTAATTGGATTATTAAAAATAACAAAAATTATAAAATTAATAAAGTGATATGGGCTGTACCATTTCAACCCTACTCCCAACCATTTTCCGAAATACTTAGTTAAGTCCACAAGTCTGTAGTTGATAATAAAATACAAAACACCCAATTTGTTGATCTAAATGCATACATCCTCAACATATAGCAATTGGACTACAAATATTTTAGAAAGACTTTGTTCTGTTTTGCAATTTTATTCTTTATTCAATTGTAATTATAAACACAATATATTTTTAAACAAAAAATTCCTTGTATGCTAATGAAATAATGACCAGCCAATGGCAATATACACCTAAAGAAGCCCCTCGTCCCCTCGTGGCTTCAGTTTTTATGAGAATGCTCTCCCCGCCTTCCATCTATTCTCCATGAATAAAATAAATATTACGTCACCGTTATGAATAATGAATTGCTTGCATTAATGTTTAATATACCCGAAATAGTTATTGTAAAATATTTAAATTTAATTGATAGGCGACAAAAGATATGTTTCGTTTTTTCTATTTATTGTGTTTTCTTACAGGCGTTGGCTACTAGTTTTATCGCCCTCACACTAGAACACAAGACAAAACATGAGATGATGTCAGTAATGTATGATAATAGGTAGCCTTATGACATCGAAGATAATAAAGCTATTATACATAAAAAAGTCCCTGTTGTTCCAGTTTAGACAGGCACATAGGTAAATGGTGAAATTATTTTATACCCTTTAGGGAGAGACTGTAACGCGGGTGTCTTTAATAGATTTATCGATCGACCATTATTAGTATTTTAGGGAATTTTAAGTTTCATAAATTCTACCTATACGTGCAGTTTAATATAGATATTTTTTGATGTAAATTTAAAAATAGCCAACGATGTACGAGGTGTGGCAGAAAAGTAATGAGACTGGCAACACTGCAAGCTATCTGGCAACGCTGCGCTGTTGTTCTTGATAGAGCACGTATATTAGTACCCCCGCATAGCTCAGTGCGAGTTTCAACTCTGTCCGTGAAGTACGTGATTTTTGTGATTGCTATTAGCGAAGTTGTGTTGTGGTTGTTCGTCACGGAAAATGGAACAGCGGAATTTGGAGCAACGTTGTGCCATTGAATTTTTTGTTAAGCTTGGAGAATCGGCAAGTGTGACGTTTGAAAAGCTAAAACAGGCCTACGGGGGACATTCTTTATCCCGAGCTCAAGTTTTTCGCTGGCACAAAGCATTTTTGGAAGGCAGAAAACACATTGAAGATGAACACCGTTCAGGGAGGCATTCAACTTCGAAAACCAATGAAAACATCGAACGTGTGAACACTCTTGTGATATCAGACCGTCGTTTAACAATAAGAATGTTGAGTGAACAATTAAATTTGAACAGATTTACCGTTCATCAAATTTTGCATGAACATTTGCACATGCGAAAGGTCTGTGCCAAACTGGTGCCGAAAAACCTCACAATTGAGCAGGACATTTGAAAAAACAAGTGTCTTGATCTTCTTGACAGAATCGCTAATGAGCAAGATTTCTTTAGTCGTGTGATCACAGGTGATGAATCATGGATTTTTCAATACGATCCTGAGACCAAGAGGCAAAGTCGGGAGTGGCACACTGCAAACTCTCCTCGACCAAAGAAAGCTCGAATGAGCAAATCGAAGATCAAATCAATGCTGATTTGTTTTTTTGACAACAGGGAAATCGTCCACAAAGAATTTGTTCCTCCAGGACAAACTGTCAACCAAGTTTTTTATAAAGACGTCCTTGAAAGGCTCAGAAAAAGGGTCATTCGCGTGAGACCAGACATTGCAAACAAATGGATGCTCCATCATGACAACGCCCCATGTCACACTGCCCTCTCCATAACAGAATTTTTGACCTCAAAAGGCATTCCTGTGGTTCCCCAGCCCCCTTATTCACCTGACCTCAGTCCGTGTAACTTTTTCCTTTTTCCTAAACTGAAAAATGTCCTCAAAGGACGTCATTTCGGAACTTTAGAAAACATCCAAAGGAGTGTAACGGACATGCTGAAGACCATACCGTTGAAGACTTCCAGCGCTGCTACCAACAGTGGGAACAACGTCTCCATCGGTATGTAGCTGCCCAAGGGAACTACTTTGAAGGGGATAACATTGATGTTTGAAAAAAATAAAAACTTTGGCAAATAAAAAATCAGTATCATTACTTTTCTGCCACACCTCGTATTCTTTGCTGAAAGTCTGCATGCGGGCAGCGTGTAAGCTTGCTGCTGAGGGAAATATGTGCATTTCGTTGTAAAAATCGCTTGATTTATTTTCGACAAGCTATTTCTTTTTCTTTGTTAAATAGATTTCTTACAAGGTATTTATTTGCTTATTCAAGAATTATCGTCTATTGTTAATCTAAAATAATCAAGTTTCCTTTTCCATAATATATTGAGTAAAGTCATTCTCCATCTTTCATGCATGGGAACCCAAATCCCTCATTTTACTGATGCAATCATTTTTTAATTTTCTGCGTGGTGTTGTGGCCAACTATGCCATCCCATTTTTTCTTGTGCATTTCTTAAACTTCCGCAATATTTTCGTTTGCCTGTTAGCGGTATTTAAATTATAATTGAGCCTACAAGTGTATCCACGCATTTCAACTCTTATAATATGCCTATGATGGCGTACTATGCCATCAAAGGAACAACTGAAGTACGCCACAACATAAGCTCAAAATGAACGTATAGGTAACTACTAAATATAGCATATAGTAATCACTTCTGAGTTTAGTTTATTAACATGATTTCAAAAAAAGTAAAATTTACTTCTGGACTCACCGAGATTTTTTTCCTGACTTCCACTAAGCAGTTCGATGAGCGCATTTGTTTGTGGGTCTACGCATGACAGCATTTACCGACTAGCAAACATTTGACCGCTAGATTTAAATGGTTATTTTTTCTCCTATATCAAATTCCTCTACGTTATAGATAAAATAGGTCGCTGTTTTCTGAAGAGGAATTAAATCGGGTTTCAATGGATGTAGACCAGCGGAATTAAATATCCGTTCGAGGAGCTATAAAGTACACCACTTTACATCACGAACTGTACGGAAATTTAATTCCTCTGATGATGTATACTCGCGGCAAAAAGTTTTGTCGGGTCGTAAGGCCAGCTATATGCTAGATGTATTATCTCTCAAGCGTAAACAAAATATTACAATCTCCCTTTATGGTTTATTAAAATTTAATGGGAAATATTATCGGATTACTAGAGTTGACCAGTGATACCTACCATATAGCTGGTCTTAAGACCCGACAAAACTTTTTGCCGCGAGTAAACGTCTCACACACAGGGGATAAAAAAATATCAGTTTAATTTCATATTATTTAATACTAGATTGTTTGAGTTGGACAAATGTCAGTTTGTCAACAATATATGACAATCCTAAATTAATTTTTCACATATTCATTTCTATTATACCACTACATGCACTTCATTCTCATAGAAAAAGCACTTGCTTAACTCGTGAACAACAAACCATTATTTGAAGAAATTTGAACTTTTATTTATACATACTTATAGCTATTTATTTCTGCTATTACAAACTTTAACATGAAATAATAAGAGTATATAACAAGTATGCGAAAATTAAGGCAAAATACATTCGATGAAACTGATTCAAAACATATACACTAATAATATCACAAAATAAAAGAAAAAGCAAATTTTCAAATAGCACGACTATTAAAAAAAAAACTATAATAAATCTGAAGATCAACATAAACTTAAAAAATGAGGTGTGGCCACCACACGACTTTCTTATACATATGAGCGTTTCAAATTATAGAATATTTAGAATTTTTTTTATAAAAATTATTCAAAATCCTATTTTAAGTACAGTAGAACCCCGATTATCCGTGTGCGGATTATCCGGGCTGCGGATTATCCGTGCCATAGGCATGATGACGCAATATCGATATCGCCAGCAGTGTACTAGGGGAATCCCTGGGAATCATTCGCTTTTCATCTGCTTTATGTACATAAATGCAAGTTAACCTACCTAAGTAGAGTTTATTTTTTCTTATTTAGTGTAAAAGTTTACTTATGTAGAATTCTGTTTTTTATTTTGTTATCTTTTTAGTATATATACATACATATAAGAAATAAATGTTCGGATTATCCGTGCTTTTCAATTTTCCGTGCCTCGTCCGGTCCCGTGGAGCACGGATAATCGAGGTTCTACTGTACTTCTATTCTCTTAATAAATTCCTATAGGATGCATACTTTGCAAGATATTATAAAAAAATGGGGTGTGGCCACCACACGACTTTCTTATACGTATAAGCGTTTCAAACTATACAATCTTAAGAATTTTTTTACACAAAACTTATTCAAAATCCTATTCTAACTACTTTTATTCTCTTAATAAATCGCCATAGAATGCATACTTTGCAAGATATTCGAAAAAAAGTGCTACTCGCTAAGAGTAAAAGTGCTAGTTCCGGTCCGAATTTTGAAATTTGATATATACAAAAAATATATCAAATCCAGTTCTAAATACTTTTATACTCTTAATAAATATATATAGAATGCATAATTTACGACATATTTGCCAAAAATCGCTATTCGGTAAAAGTAAAAGTGTTACTTCCGGTCCGAATTTTGAAATCTTTTTTATACAAAAGATATTGAAAACTATGTTTTAAATACTTTTATACACGTAACGTACCTGTCTAAAAAGCTTGACTTGCGAAATATTCGCAAAAAACCGATTTTCGATAAGAATAAAAGACCTACTTCCGGTAGGAATTTCGAAAAACTTTTTAAATAAAATTGTTCTCAATTTTAATTTTAAGTACATATGAATTCTTTATAAATTTGTATAAACTTAGTATTTGACGAAATATTGGCAAAATTAGATTTTTTCACTGAAGTAAACTGCTACTTCCGGTCTACCGATTTTACTGAAAAACTAATCAGATCTCAAGGGGGAGATTATACACGTAAATACAAAATTTGGAATTGATATCTCCAGCGGTTTGACCGCTATCGTGGTCACACACAGACACACAGACAGACAGACAGACACACAGACATTTTTTAAAAACCACTTTTTTGGTATCAGGGGACCTCAAAACGTGGACATCTGCAAAAATCTCGAGGTCGAAAATTTTCATCATCACAATACTTCCTTATACTACGTATAAGAAAGTAAAAGTGCTACTCGCTAAGAGTAAAAGTGCTACTTCCGGTCCGAATTTTGAAATTTCATATATGTGACGTTCTCCGAGAAAAGGGACCTAGGCTGCGAAAATAAAGTTTTGAGAAAAAAAAAACAAAATTGACGTTTCGGTGATTTTTTCTCATTTTTTGTATTTCTCAACTTTGTTTTTTACGTTTTTATAATATAAATAATTTTTTATCACAAATTTAACTCACTTCATGTTATTCTACACACTTTTAGGTACCAAAGTCCACTCTTCAGTCAAAACCTATTATTTGACACACTAGGTCCCTTTTCTCGGAGAACGTCACATATACAAAAAATATTGCAAATCCAGTTCTAAATACTTTTGTACTCTTGATAAATATACATAGAATGCATAACTTAATATTTGCAAAAAAATCGCTATTCGATAAGAGTAAAAGTGGTACTTCCGGTCTGAATTTTGAAATTTTCTTTATACAAAAGATATTGAAAATTATGTTTTAAATACTTTTATACTTGTAACGTACTTGTCTAAAAAGCATGACTTGCGAAATATTCGCAAAAAACTGATTTTCGATAAGAGTAAAACACCTATTTCCGGTAGGAATTTCGAAAAACTTTATAAGTAAAATTATTCTCAATTTTAATTTTAAATACATATGAATTCTTTATAAATTTGTTTAAACTTAGTAGTTGACGAAATATTGGCAAAATTCGATTTTTTCACAGAAGTAAACTGCTACTTCCGGTCTACCGATTTTACTGAAAAACTAATCAGATCTCAAGAGGGAGATTATACTCGTAAATACAAAATTTGGAAGTGATATCTCCGGCGGTTTGACCGCTATCGTGGTCACAAACAGACACACAGACACACAGACATTTTTTAAAAACCATTTTTTCAGTATCAGGGGACCTCAAAACGTGGACATCTGCAAAAATCTCAAGGTCGAAAATTTTCATCATCACAATACTTCCTTATACTACGTATAAGAAAGTAAAATGCGTAAGCTAACACGATTACAAATATGCAAGTTCAGGATTTACCCAGAATTTCAAATACCAGTAATAATATAAGTACTGATCCGAACGATTCTTGATTTACGAATTCTGAAGAATGGAACATTAAACTTTAATTCTCAGAATTTTTAGTTCGAGAACTGCATGGTTCATTTATTCAAATGACATGCGCACTAGTTCTAGAACTGATCAGAACTGTGGCTCTGCAGAAACTTTTAACTTTAATAACATATAGTTTAACTATAGATTATTACTTTGTATAGCTATCTATTCCACCTCATTTTAATGGTATACCTCTACGTTTTATAAGAATCAGACACAAATTCATATTGGCATAATATTTGATTTTTTTTACATTGATTTAATCAAATTTTCTACTGTAATTTTTGTATGTGATGAATTAGCTATAATTGCTTAATTTCTTATTAATCACCATTATTATATATGTATATATATATAATTAGATTTGGTATTCTAAAATGAATTATGAACTACAATAAATGCCAAATCTTTACATTTTGTATCACATATCTACATAATTTCATATAACACACACACACACACACACACACACACACACACAATTATCTGATCTGATCTGTTTTTATCAATTATCCAATTATATTAACAAATTAAGTATAAAATCTAGCAAGATAAATAGAGACTTTGCACAAATCTGCATACTAAACGTTTATTAAATTTTAAATGTGTATACCAACATGCTTCACAAATTAATAGCAATTGCCTATTCAAGGTGTTAAAGAACATATATAGGTTTCTGCAATTTTCTGTTGCTTAATATGAGGAAAATTATTCTATCCGATCTGATAAGAATTGACTTGCTGTTGAATTCATTGAAACAAACTTGTGGATTACATAATCTTAATTTATGGTATGGATAAATTATAGTTCACTTCCCATTAATGTTTGTTTTGCACCTGTATCATAATTATTCTCAAAAATCAATTGATTGATTTATTAACGTTATTATTTATATTACGTAAGACAAAAATATGAAATTGTTTCAGTAATTGAAGCTACTTAAAATGTCTTTCTATATAAGGTCCTATTATACGTATATGTATGTAGATATTGTTATAGTGTAAAACATTACTTATAAAGTATGTGAAAACGTAAACATATTTATTTATATATTATATGTTTATTTATCCTTTACACAAAAAGCAGATAACTTTAATGTTAATAATTAGGTACAGGCCAATATCAATTCTACTTAACTTTGCAAAGTTATTTTAGGCTATACTATATGAACATATTTACAACATCAAATCATTTTGTCGCTGAATCAACATAGTTTTATGCCTAAAAGGTCTACCACTTCGAATCTTGCCACTTTATGTCAGGCTTTATGTGGACAGTAAGGAGCAAATGAATGTTATTTCTATGAACTTTTCGCGGCCTTCGCTACTAGAAAGCATGTTGCTCTCTTAGGAAAAGTGAGTTAGTTTGGTTTCAACAACTCATCGTTAACACTTCTGAAAAAAGTAACTTCGTATACTATAATCGCTTCAAATCAAGCTTGTATGATTCAACTTCTGGAGTGCCTTAGGGGTTCAATCTTGTAACCTTATTATTTAACATCTTTCTATTTGTTGTTAGTATTTGGTTCATTCAGTCTATTTAAAAATTGATGATGCTCAAGATTCTGCCTCTCTTCAAGAATCACAAATTGGTGCTCTTTAATCAAGTTAAAGTTGAACATCAACAAATGCTGCTTTATATCAGCATAGTTATACTCAAATCACTTTTTTTATGTACTGGTTATTAGCAAGTTGGAATATGCCGTTGTAGTGTGGTATGATTATTATATTATTGGTATCGAATCAATACAGCACAAGTTTCTAAAGTATTTGTGTTATAATTTCGATGGAACGTACCATCCTCGAGCTGTTTCGACATCCTAGTGTGTCAATGAATATTTTTATGAGACCTACTTTGGTGTATTTTGTCAAGAATTTTAGCTAGGCGTTTTTGATTAGTTGTTTTTCTTTTAATATTTTTTCTATTTCTTTGTATGATGTTACTTGGTTTATTTTTTTTATTTGTTTATTGTTATTAATTTTTCACGTATATAATATTTTTGTTAGTTGTTTATATTTTCTATATGGGGGTGAATTGTTGGGCAATTTGATAAATATTATTATTACTATCGTTCAAAAATTATATAATATCGAAACAAACATGGCAATGTGTCCTTAAAAAGTGCTAACATTTACCAAATTGAGAAATAATAACTACTATATTATACCATTGGAGAAGAAGTATTTGATTGTTAGTTCAGTAAAAGAGAAACACTTCGTGAACGTTTTCCTTTATAATCTCAATATTTTTAAAACTACATCTTTATTAGAAAGTGATATTAGAAGTCACATGTTTGTTGTGCCTGATATTGGTTATTGTTATTCGCTTATCGTTCTTATACATGTGAATTATATAAATAATAAAAGTTTATATATTCCTATAAATTGTGTTTCTTTTTCTTTTTCCTTGGCTCAACATCACTCGCATTCAAAAGAACACAACACGGGTAAGTATTCGTTTTATTAACTCAGAGGAGAATTTACACAATATGAATATAATTTACTGATTTATTTATAATAATGAAATAAGTATGTAAGTATGCTGAAGGGCAAAAGAAGTTTCGTACAAGAAATATTTAGTTTAATTGTTGATAAACCAAGAGAATATTATATTTATTGACTAGCAATCTCATATGTATATATTACAGCTAGTGCAAATTATATTAATTGGCGCCCAGCAGTGGGGCACTTATTACATTGATATTATATACCGGGTGATTTCAAAAGTATAGAAATAACAAAATTAATTAGTAACACCAAGCTCACGGGTAAGCTTTATTACTTTTCAATAAAATTCGACATTTCATTATGATTCATGCCAGACTAAATGAATTGTTATGGCACAGGTGCAATAGCATTGCTTGAGTTCCGAAATTAAGCAGGCGGATCAAAAAGCAATATCTGATCTTGATGTGCACACCTTTTAGAAATGAAAAGTTATGACTCTCTGTCATTAATAAAGAAGCGGATATATAATATTGAAAATACATTGTATTTAATACACAGTATTTGTAGTGTAAATTAAATCAAAAAAATCCATCAATGCGTTTAAATGTTATTTGAAAATCTTTCTGAATAGATACTTGTTTTACGCATTAGAAGAGTACTATTTATGTGAATGTTTGTTAGTCATTGATTTTGTTATTTATTGTTGATTAGTTTATTGTTTGGCAATTATATATTGTCAATATTAATCTGAGGCTTTATTGACAAATATAGGCAACTAATAACAAAAAGAGGAAGGTAGGCTGCGAAATTGTCGCTTCTGTCAGAAGTTCCACAACTTATTATGGACAACAACCAACTTTACCACATTGTAGACAATGTTGACCTATTGGTTAATGAAAATGCAAATTTAAAATGAATTATTGGAACTTGCTAGACGTAGTACAACTGCAAGTACGTGTGTCTAACTTATTAGCATTTGTCAATGCGGTATAGTTAAGAAGTGTTTGTTGGTTGAATAATATGCATAGTTTAAAGTTTTATCTCTAAGAATTCGAAACTTCATAAACCCTATCCATATCCACAGTGTTCACCAACAGTAGTCAGTAATATACCGTATAACTGCTTTATTTTCAACAAGGCATATTAGTAAACACATTACATTATTCATAGCCAACGTATTAAAAAAACATATAAAACTAAAATATCATCTTGACTTAGAGATTTTATTAACAAATCCAGTAAACTAATAACAAAAATATGAAAACAACCTGACAAATTGTTGCTTCTATTAGAAGATCCACAATTTCTTCAGAACAACAACCACATGGTAGACAATGTCGACTTATGCTTTAAATTCCCTATGAGTGACTAGAAAGATGGAAACGCGAAATGTGTAACTTGAAAATTAATGATTGGAAATTTGTATGTATGGTGCAACCGCAGACACGTGTTTCTGACTTGGTTTTCGTCAGTAAGGTATAGCTAAGAAATATGCTTTGATTGAATAATGTGTAGAATGGGAAAAGCGTTTTTGAAGTTTAGGTTTCTTAGTTGTAAGACTCTAAACTATTTGTAACTTCTGTCAGAAGGTCATCAGTTTATTAATAACAGCAATCTATTTCACTACGTGGTAGACAATCCTGACCTGTCTACTAAATAGCCCACATTTCTACGTCGCCTTCTTTTTATGTTTTGTCATTCGTGAGTCATTTAATTTTGAAATTTTTTTTATACAAAAATTATTTATTATTATTATTTTAAAATACAGCTGTAAACACTTTTGCACCTGTAAGAAATCGGTATGGAATGCATCATTTGGGAGATAAACTGTCATTAGGTAAGTGAAACAGTGCTACTTCCGGTTCGAATTTTAAAAACAAACGAAATTAAACAAAATCAAACTGTAAATACTTTAATACTTTTGAGTACAAATCTTTGGAAAATTTTCTAAACTTTATATAAGTAGATAATAATGTAACTATCCTTCTTGGTGACTTTAACGTCCCTCTGTATAACATTGATGCTAATGATAACAGGTTTGCACTCGTGCATAACTTCCAACAGTTTTGTAATCTGGCTCAATACAATCACATTGCGAACAGCAACAATAGACTGTTGGATCTTGTGCTATCGAATGTTGAATGTACTTCTGAGAGACATAATGCACCTTTGCTCCCCGAGGACTCTCATCATCCCCCTTTAACTATTATTGTAGCGTTGAATTGCCCGGGCGTCATACGGTTTGGTGAATGCTGTGACAACTTCAATTTCAAGTTCAATTTTAGAAAGGCAAATTTTATGGCTATGTACAACATTCTTGCGAATACTGACTGGTCCCCTATGTGTAATGCTACTGGTGTGGATGAGTGTTGTGGTGCCTTCTACGACATATTGTTTAGTATTTTTTGCGATTGTGTGCCCGTATACTCCTCGAGTAAACCTACACGTGACTGTCCCCCTTGGTTTGACAATAATATAAAGCGGTGTCTGAGGGAGAAAGCCAAAGCGCACAGGAATTTTAAGAAATATGGTTCAAACTATTACTATGAGCAATTCAAACGCCTTCGCTCATTAAGTAAAATACTGATTGATAGAGCGTATAAGGAGTATCTCACCGACATACAGTACTCTATTACGCTGGATCCTACAAAATTATGGTCTTACATTCATAGGAGACGTGGTAGTACTAGAATTCCTGGGGCGATGAATTATAATAACCGGGGTCTGAACAGCCCTACAGACATAGTCGAAGCATTTAGGGATTATTTTAGTAGTGTGTATACGGTGCCCGATCAAACCTATGTCGATGGGCGCGCATCTGTTGTGGATGTTTCTAACTGTATTGACATGACCTTGATAACCGAAGATGAAATTTCTTTCGCGTTGAGGAAATGTAGAAGAAGTTTGGTGTCAGGTATAGACAGTGTGCCTGGCTTCCTCCTTAGTGACTGTGCCGACTCGTTAACTGGGCCCCTGTTTCACCTATTCAATTTAATACTGAAACAGTCTAGGTTTCCGTCCCAGTGGAAGATCTCTCGCATTTGCCCTGTTTACAAGAGTGGTGATTCATATGACATAGTAAACGGAAACGACCCATTTCGATCCTTTGCAATTTCTCTAAGGTTTTTGAATCAATCTTGTATAATAACATTTATAACTCTATTAAGCCATACCTATCCTCATCGCAACACGGATTTGTACCCCAGAGATCTACCATTACGAACCTAACTTGTTTTACGCAGTATGTCTCTGAGACTCTGGATGGACAGGGACAGGTGGACGTGGTATATACAGATTTTCGGAAGGCATTCGATCAAATTGACCACAATATCTTACTAACGAAACTTTCGAATATAGGCTTCTCCTTAAGATTGTGCAAATTGCTGGAATCATACCTCGTGGATCGTCGTCAGTATGTTGAGTACCGCAATATTGCATCCGGTGCATTTGTTCCCACGTCGGGCGTTCCACAGGGGTCAAACTTGGGTCCAATATTATTCTTAATTTTCATTAATGACATCACAAATGAATTGCAATGCAAAAATCTCTTATATGCGGATGACTTGAAGATCTTCTATAGAATATTCTCTTTGGACGACTGTCTGCTTCTGCAGAATGACCTAAATCGTGTTTACTCCTGGTGTTGCGATAATAATTTACATCTTAACATATCTAAATGCAAAGTAATGACCTTCTCCAGAAGAACTGATCCAATGCTCTTAGACTATGCTATTGCGGACACGCCTTTGGAGCGTTGTTGTGTTATTAGGGATCTTGGTATTCTGTTCGATTTTAAGTTAACGTTCAATGATCATATAACTGATGTTGTTGCCAAAGCTTATCGAATATACGGGTTTATTTATAGAAATTGTAGGGACTTTAGGGATGTGGGCTGTTTGTTACTACTATATTATACTTTCATAGGGTCGAGGCTGGAATACGGTGCGCTAATTTGGTGCCCGATATATGCTGTTCACATGATGCGTATTGAGGGTGTGCAGAGACGTTTTGTGAAGTACTTATTATTTCTAATCAACGGGGTATTCCCTGAGAGGGGCTGCGACTATTCAAGTATGTTACGACAGGTTAGTATCCCATCTCTCCAACTCCGGCGCAATATATTAAGTATAAAATTCTTATATAAGCTTCTGAATAACAGGATTGATTGCGCCTGGATCCTGAGCAAGACACATTTTAGGGTTCCCAGGCTGTCTGCTCGATATGAGGAAACATTTCATTTGCCTACCGCCAGAACTAATATATTATGTAAGTCTCCGCTTTACACCATGTGTAGCAACTTCAACCAAATCTGTGACGCCTCGGATATACACTTCGACGGGTTAAGTGTGATATTGGGGTATCTGGAATGAATTGTTCTGCAACCATCTCTATTGCTTCACTCCTTTCCTTTAATTGTTTTCCTTTTTTTTTTGGTTTCTATTTAGCATATATTTACATGGTTATATTTAAGTAATTGTGCTTTAGTTATTTCATAATGTACTCTATAATGTATGAATTACATTTGTATTTTCTGTACTTGGGTTGGTTAAACCTGTAGAAAATAAAATCATTATTATTATTATTATTATAATTGACGAGATATTGGTAAAATTTGATTTTTTCACAGCAATGAACTATTATTCCCGGTCTACTAATTTGACTGGAAATCTATTAAAATTTGGCCACTATCGTTGTCACAGTTAGAAGGAGACACACAGAAAGAGATTTCGAAAACCACTTTATCGTATCATGAGACTGAAAAACGTGGACTTCTCCAAAAATTTCAAGTTCAAAAATGTTTTTCACCATCATACTTGCTTATTCTACATATGCGAACGTAAAAACAAGTTGGAAATTGTTCCGAAAAACAAAATAATTTGTCAAAAATAAGTTTGTGTATGATGCTCCTATTCAGCACCAAATTAACCACCCGGTATGTTACTAATACTAGGAAATATTAAACAGATATTGTGCGGATAGGTAGACTATTTATGTATTCCATACCATCTGAATTAAGTATAACGTAAATTCAAAATATAGGATATATGATATTATAGAATTTATTATCATTACACATCAATTAGGCGATTCGAAAACTTCCTAAATAAAAACTGGAAGTAATAACAGTATCAATTGAAAATATCTTTAATTAATGGAAACAGAAAGCACCTCCGCGTTTATTTTTAGAATATTAACTAACATTTCATAACGCTAATTGACCATAATGGCGCACGGTGAATTTTTTATATCCATTAAATTATCATTAATGTCCACAGCTGACTATGAAGAATTATTTTCTCTTTTTTGCCATACGCCGCCGGATCGCTGTAAATATAAATAAATGTGTGAATATGCATTTACATATTATGGAAATGATGTACGAATTGAAGGTATCCTGATTAGAAAAAAATGAATTTATTTACAATAAAATAAATTTATTACATCTTTAATTAAATGTTAAATATCTACTTAATTGATTCCATACAAATTTAAAAATATATACATACGCCCAAGTTTGCAGCTTATTAGTTGCTTATTTTAGAAATTAATATTAATTTATGCGATTTTAGTATTTCAAAAGCAATGGTATGAAGTGGTGTTAATAAGTGAATTAATGCAGCACTTTTTTCATTCTAATAATTCTAATGCGATATAGCAGGGTTGATATCTATGTTAAAAAGCAGGTGCCTCGATGTTTAATTAATTATAGGGTATAGTTCAGCTAAGATATCGGCAGCCATTCAAGTTTGAATGAGGTTACATTTTACGATAACGGAAGCTGATTTTTCCCATAAATGAATAACAATACGTATCTTATAGAAGACATTTTTATATATGTATTTCTGCATTGTGTTTAAATGCTAAATAACAAGAATTCACTTTGAATATATGCAAAGGCGTGGCTTGTGTTGCTACTTTCAGAATTGCCCAGTTAAGAAAACGACTGTATTTTCGTTGAATGGCATATTGTAATATTTTTTGTAACTTTGCTGACGTGCAAAAACCTTTGTAAAACAACCTTTCTTTCCGGTATTAATTTCTGTGGTCTTAGAGGTTTAGCTCTTCTGTTCGTACAATCTTCAATTTGTTAGAAATAATTGTAACAATAGCGAATCAATGCAAATCAGTTCCGGTGATTCATTCACTCTCTGCTATTGATAATGTATATAAATAATTTACCACAGGTCTTAACGTCTAAAATACTGTTGCCTACAGATGACAACAGATTATTAATGCAAACATTGTGAAGAACCTCAAAATGAAAAGGAACACCCTGCATAATATACATATATCTAATAAACTTACCATCAACATTAACCAAACCTTAAATAAATTTTATCTGAAAAAAACGACATCAGCTTTATGGATCAAAACTTCTTGGGATGGATTTTTATATTTGCCATACAATGGTCCTCAACTATCTATGCTACAAGGTGAAATTCTAAAGTAGTTAACAAACGAGGAGGAACAACAGTCTGGAAACGGTTTTCAAACTTATCAGATTAAGGGCTGCTCCGTTCTTCTGCGTGATCGTTTGTCTGAACGATTCGAGCGCTTTTGAGTATTTTTGAATATATTTTACGCACCGGGAACACGAGGCATACATACAGGGGACAACCGAGAGTTGGACAGATCGAAATTTTGAGTTCGGAGGAAAAGCTGCGTTATTTTGACTTGGAGTTGCGTGCCATCTCTGTGGGTTTGTATAAATATGGAAAAATTGCGAAAGATGCAGAACATTTAATGAGCAATTGGAATATCAATGTTTTGCAATATTTTACAATAAAACAATATCAGTCGTCCACGAACACAGTACAAAACGTCATTATGAGAGTACATTTACTCAGAATGCTCCAAATTCACAGGAAGCCCATGGTTAAAAAAATAATCTTTAAAATGTTGAATGAAATCTGGACAACTGTTGCTTAAGAGACTAACTGCTAAAAAATGAAGCAACAACTTATGCTGGTTTCCGCATAGCTCATTCAATAGTGAAACACGGGTAATCATTTACTGACGGCGAATTAATCAAGGACTGCAGCAGCGGAAAACGTGCGTCCAGAAAAAACTAGTTTGTTTAGAAACATCAGCAAAGAGTATATAGAAAATATTGGTGAGGATATGTTAACGCAATACTTTGACCAAAATCGACATTAAGAGTGGTTCTCTTTGGCCCTAGATGAGCCGACAGATGTTTCAGGTAATACTTTTAATTCAAGGGATAGATTAAAACAATTATGTGTATGAAGAGTTTTTTGACGTTCATAGCATTCACAGCACGATCACTGGAGAAGACATCTAAAAGGAATTGAAAAAATAAAGGTGTCTTCGTTTTCGTATCAAATGCCGTAAAAATGACTATGGTTCAAAACCATTAATCATAAATTGTATCATTCACCAATCAACAATCCTTGTGCGAAAAATGCTTGTATAAGTTATAAAGACAGATGTGTCAGCTATGAATTATATCAGATCACATGCGCTTAGTCATTGTCAATTCCCCGATTTTATTGAAGAGGAGGAAGAAAATTACTTACCATATTATACTCAATCGGCTGACTAGGCTGAGGGAGGTTTTATCGCATTTCTTGAATGAAAGGAATTGTTCTCTGGCTGAGTTACAAAACAATGAGCGGTTATTGAAGTTATCATATTGTATACAGCTTTGGATATTTTAAAAATAAATTTTAATTTTTGTTTTTCAGATTTGGTTGCAACTGCAAACAAAATCAATCAACATTTTTCTTCAATTCTCTTAATACCAGCGTAGACACTCGTGTCCCAGACGTGCAAATGGAATATGCTTGATTTGCAATGTAGCCATACTTTGTTTGTGCCTTTTTTTTTATTTCGGAAATACTTATCAGTGTAAAAAAACATTCGCCAAAATGGAATATACGAAAAATATTTATAAATCCATGTTCACTGATAAGCATTTGAAGTAGTAGCTGCTGATAATTACCTCTAGTAATCCTGATCCACAAGGAATTGTCACTGGAAAGTTACAGCTGCCGAAATCTAAATATAATGTTCAATATCATATGTATGTCAGTTATTGTATTTCTTAATTGATCGTTAAATTAAAACATCTGTATTACCTTCAACTTGAAAACAACTTCAACTTTAAGCAAATTGAGGAAGCCACTGAAAAAATTTCTTGTATTAATATGCTACACTGTACAACAATTTACAATTTTTTTCTCATAGTTCACACATATACATTTTCATAATGTAAGGAATAAAGTTGACATTATTTTTGCGGACTGTACCTCATTATTTAGTTTTTGCAAAAATAACAAAAAGAAATCTTCTATGCTGTAGTTCATATGAAACGATTGCAATATATCCAATATATGAGTCGATTGCAATATATCGGATTATAAGATCAGCACATACTTCAATAGGATTTTACGAAATTAGTAAAAGTGAAATAAAGAGGTATAGGCATCACACGACTTTCTTTTACGTGTATATGTGTTTTTAGAGTTTTTTATATAAAAGTTATTCCAAATTAAGTTTTAAACACTTTCGTCCTCTTACTAAACATGTGAGCAGAAGTGTAACTTTCGGTCCAAGTTTTGAAATTTTTTATATTGAAAATTTTTTTTTAATTCGAGCTCTAACCTTTTGTAATATAAATCTCTATAGAATGCACAATTTATGGAATATTTGCAGCAAACTGCCAATAGATAAGAGTAAAAGTGTTACTTTTTTACGAAATTAAAATGCAGCTCTAAAGATTTTGTAATAATAAATCTCTATGGAATGCATAATTTGCGAGATATTTGCAAAATGCTACTATTTGATAAGAGTGGAAGTAGTACTTTCGGTCCTAATTTTAAAATTTCTTTTATACAAAAATTGTACCAAATCTAGCTCTAAATATTATTGTACTTAAAATAAATCTATATGCAGAGTTATCCAAAAATATGTTACTTGCATGGGATTGAATTTTATTTTTAAAGCGTTTTCACCATACAGGAAATAGCTCGTTCAGATAATTCCGTAGGTATAGGGGGACAACCGTTGTAGCATACACGCGTACTTTTACCATTCCCCACAGCCAGAATGTACATTGAGTCAGGTCTGGTGACCGAGCTGGTCAAGTCATAGATACAACTCAATGTCGAACCGTTAAGAAATAAATCTGTGGTGCACCATCTTGCTGAAAGTAACCAGATGTTTTGATACGGAGGGATATTTGTCTACAACAAAATTCTGCAACATACGAGGGTGGGTCAATATGTCCGTGACTTTTTGAATTTCCCGCCTCTTAACTGAAAGGGCAACACTGCTTCTGTCAACAGACATCTGTCAGTTGACTCGTGTCAAAATTTGAACAAGCTGCTGTTATTTAGTTTGTGTTTGACAACCATTGATAGCAGACTGCCGCGTGATTTGAGGAGAAAATGGAAAAATGTGAATTTCATGTGCTCATTAAGCATTATTTTTTGCAGAAAAAAACCATCACTCAAACCAAGGCTAAGCTTGATAAATACTTTGGGAACTCTGCACCATCAATTTCAATGGTAAAAAAGTGGTTGACTGAATTTTGTTGAGGTCGTACAATCACGGAAGATGTCGAACGTTCTGGACGCCTAGTTGAGGTCTCTACACCCCAAACAATTAAAAAAATTCACGATATGGTGTTGGCCGATCGGAGATTGAAAGTGCGAGAGATTATGAAAGCCATAGGCGTATCACATGGCTCAGTGGTTTCAATTTTGAATGATCACTTGGGTATGAGAAAGCTTTCCGCAAGATGGGTGCCACGTTTGCTCACAATCAACCACAAACGCAATCGAGTGACAACTTCACAGGAATGTTTGGCGTTGTTTAACCGCAATATGGACGAGTTTTTGCGCCGTTTCGTAAGAGTGGACGAAACGGGGAACCAACACAACACACCAGAAACACAACAGCAGTCAAAACAGTGGGTTTCTCGGGGTGAATCGGCGCCAAAGATGGCCTAGGTGGGTTTGTGAGCCAATAAAGTCATGGCGACCGTTTTTTGGGATGCGTGCGGTATAATCCACATTGACTACCTTCAAAAGGGTAAAACAATCAATGGCGAATATTATGCCAACTTATTGAGATTTAATGAGGATTTGAAAAAAAACGACCGCATTTGTCCAAGAAAAAAGTTCTTTTTCACCAGGACAATGCAGTTTCTATGGGAAAGATCCATGAATAACGCTACGAATTGCTCCCTCATCCGCCCTATTCTCCGGATTTAGCCCCGAGTGACTATTTCTTGTTTCCAAACCTGAAGAAATGGCTCGGCATAAAGAGATTTGACTGCAACGATGAAATCATCTCACAAACAAATGACTTCGACAAATCTTATTATTTTGGAAGGGTTAAAAAAATTGGAGAATCGTTGGACAAAGTGTATAGAGCTCAAAGGAGACTATGTTGAAAAACAAAATGATTTTTTATCCAAAAACCTGAGTTTCATTCAAAAAGTCACGGACATATTGATCCGCTAAGTAAGAATCTTCTGTTACAGTCCCACCATTAAGAAAATATGGACCAGGTACTCCAAACTTCGAAATTCCACACCATACGTCAACATCCGCCCTATTCTCCGGATTTAGTCCCGAGTGACTATTTCTTGTTTCCAAACCTGAAGAAATGGCTCGGCATAAAGAGATTTGACTCCAACGATGAAATCATCTCACAAACAAATGACCTCGACAAATCTTATTTTTTGTGGAAGGGATAAAAAAGTTGGAGAAACGTTGGACAAAGTGTATAGAGCTCAAAGAAGACTATGTTGAAAAATAAAATGATTTTTTATCCAAAAACCTGAGTTTCATTCAAAAAGTCACGGACATATTGATCCGCTAAGTAAGAATCTTCTGTTACAGTCTCACCATTAAGAAAATATGGACCAGGTACTCCAAACTTCGAAATTCCACACCATACGTCAACTTTCGAAGAAGATCGAGTGGACTGCCTTAGATCATGGAAATTATCTGCTCTCCAAATGACTCAATTGTGCTTATTAACGTTGGCACTGACATGAAATGCGGCTTAGCCTTAGTAGCTTAGAAGCATTTTTAAAACACTTATCCGCGCCTTCCGGTTTCTATTGCTAATCTCGTACTTGCCTTTCCTGGGCTTCTAATAATTGTGCCTTGAACTTTGACGATGTTATCTTCCGTTCGAATACTTCTGAGATGTCCACTGTTTCCTTTACAGTACCCTGTAGGTGGTAACATCTTTTTGGACACCTGTAGAGTACATAATTTGCGAGATAGTTGCAAAAAACTGATTTTTGATAAGACAAAACTTCCTACTTCCTTCTAAAATTCACTTTTTAGTACCTTTGTGTTCTTTAAAAATTTATCTCAACTTAGTAACTGACGAGATATTGGTAGAACTTGATTTTTTTACTGAAGTAAACTACACGATTCCTCTGAAAATGTATTCAATTTGATAGCTTTAGTCATTTGGATGCTATCGTTATCACACACATACGCAGACACGTTTCACAGAAGCATGTTTCTTTATACTACTTATAAGAAAGTAAAACTACTATTTCTTCGTTATAGTACTTATGAGGATATGGTGTTGCCATGTTGAAATGTGTGCAGTTTTGTGGATAAACAGCACAGACAGACAAAAAAATTCCCTTCCTTATCTGTACTTTATCTACCCACGAGATAAGGACAAAATAAGAAACTGAGTGTTAAATTTGAAAGTATTAAGTTTGAATTTCCCAAGAGAATTGTGCTTGTTCACAATTATGACATTTTCACGAACAAGGTTTCACTTTATTAGCAATTAATAAAAACAAATATTTATCATTTGATGATATTGCTAGTTGTCCTTATTACTTACTACAGTGAATTATGTTATATTATAATATTCATCACCTGATGAAGCCCTAGTAGGGTGAAACAATTGTTGTGAATTAAATAAAACTGTTTTGAACTCAATTTGAATTTATTTCAATTTTTACTTGTAAATTATGTTATCTCTGTGAATTATTCGATTAACTTATAAGAATAAACAAAATGCAGTTTAGGTAACTTTCGCATTATTAAACGAAAGCATATGCTATGTCAACATTTTTAATAAACTGATTTACCGTAAGTTAATTAAATGCAATTTATTTAATGCGTTTATTTACCAGATAGGCATCGCCAGGTCATATCTCTTGATAAATAATACCGAAATGATGGATTATCAGTTTACGTGTTATGTTATTCTTCGAGTTCACTAAAGAAGAATGGCTCGACCACATTCAGCGGAAATTAGTATCCTAAAAAGATGGGAACGGTTATGACTTACAACGTTGAATTCGCTTATCCTTTCATTACCTTTTATTTTGTTTTCTTTTCCATTAAATATCTTATGGGCAAACACTTTTGTTTTGAAATTTGTTATTGATAGAGTATATAGTTCAAGATTTAAGATTTGGTTGTATACGTAATACAAAATTTCAATAAAAGAATTCGTAAAATTGGGAATTTTAAATTATTTTTTTAAAAATCGAAATTTTTGAATAACTACAAGATAGATTTAAAAGTGAAAATTTATATATATATTTATATACCGCATTTAAAAAAATATTAGTAGGTTTCCAGTGACCTGTCCAGTATAAAATGAGTGTCGATTCTATCATTCAACTTCGCGCACAGAGCGTATAAGAAATAAACTAACACATACGACTACCATAAATGAGATCATTATGATGTTCTAACTAAAGTCAAAATATTTAATGAATGCTGACATCTTTTGAAATGAAAATTCTAGATATACAACAAGTAGATGCTTTTGAACTTTGGTAAATATGTTGCACTACTTAAACAAAACTTTGGCAAGACACTGGATGCTGATCAAGTGACTGAGATTCTCTGAATGTATTAAACGCAATTTGTTTGATTTTATTCGTAAGTTCAAGTACATGCGAATTATCGTCACTGGAGAAAATGTGATGGATCTCTTAGAGTTCTTTTGAAGTCCATGGAGGAAGTGAAGAACGTAAACACTTGCATTTTGCTGATGTGGATTTACATTAATACTCTTATTATATTAATATTATGGAATGCTACATTTAATATATTTAGTACTAGTACATAATGATCTTACTAAGTATTTATATTCCTTAATTCCTCCTAATACTTAATCTACTTAACCTACTTAGCAAAGTCGAGTCAGTTATGTTATGTTCATTCGTTAAGGTAAATAAACAGGGCCTTGCCTTCATGTCAACAGAGTTGCAAAATCAGCAATTGCTGTTAATAGCACATTCTGTCACCTAGGCATACATTTGTTAACTTTGGGTTTACTTATACATTAAGGGGGAACTGCCGACTACCGAAATCAAGAAATTAGAAATCCAAGTTATTTTTGCAGCGATTTTATTTAAACAAAAACCAACAAAAAATTTAAAATTTTTCTGAGGTACCTAAAGAATTAAATTTTATAAAACTTATTAAAATATTTATAGATGGAGTCTAGAAAGTGACTCAAGTTTACCATATGTTTTCTATATTATTTTTCCACAAAGGCAAAAAAACGTCCTTTAGGTACCTTCAATAAATCTTACTCTAAACGTACAGCCTTAATTCAACTTAATTTACAAAATAGTTATTGAGGAAAACTTGAATTACAAACGTAAGTTTTGCCCTATTTCTGAATACACATAGCCTAAATTTTCAATGTTCCTCTCATAACGAGTCAATCATAAGATATACTTAACTTAAAACACACGAATATATTACTTTTTTTTGGATTTGTTCCACAAAACAGAAAATTGCTACTCTCGTCAAGAATCTTACTGACGGCGGCAGTTCGCCCTTAACACATACCACTGTGAGGATTTTGGGAAATTATTGGTGAATATATTTGGTGTGTCTTTCATGGAAACTCCTAAGCATGTAAACCAAAATCGGCCAACTCTTACGAAATGTTGTCCCTTCAGAATCAAGGATGTCAAAATGAGGAAGCGGCCGCTCAAGATGAATAACTTGTCTTCAGGATCGTAGTTTACGAATATTGGCTGTACCAGTGCGGTTTCCAACTACCAGGTTAATTGCTCCTTTTTAATTTGATACCGCATACCACCCAATAACCCCTTGAATAGATTACGGCAAAATAAAATCTTACCAACTAAAGTTTTACCATTAGCACTCTATGTTATCATTAACTGCTGAGCACTGACGACAACATTTAAACTAGTGCAGTGCAGTTATTAATAACGGGAGGGGGAAAATGCTTTTAGTGCAAAATCTGACTTCTATTTAAGAATAGAGACGGCTGTCAGATGGTAAAATTAAAACATCCAATTAGCCGTCACTTACAATTCTTTTTTCACGAAACTACCAGAACTATGACTTATCAGAAGTACATTAAGCTTCCAGCGTTTTGTAGAATAACTTGTATATGCTTTGTCAAATTTCTTGGTATATTTCCTAAAGAACCCGTAGAAGACAATATCCGTAAAAGGTTAAGCAGTCTATAACACACACAACGAATGCTGAAGACTCAAAGACTTAAAGTTGCTAGATATAGAAAATACTGCAATACATGGCAATTTTTTGGCCACAAATAGTAAAGTTTGAATGCTCTTTTAATTGCAAATAATGGTTGGCAGTCTAAACTCTAACCCGTAGGATTAACAGTCTTAAAATGACTTTGTCTTCAAAAAGCGTAGAAAAGATAAGTATGATATTTTGTATATGACTTAAGTTTTGACAAAGTGAAAATGATTTTAATTATTTGCTGTAAATATGTCGACATTTCCGGCTGTTATACAATAAATAGTGTCAAACATCTCTAATGCAGGTTTTACAAACTCTAACAATCTGAAAAACCTGTATATTAAGGCATTTTTGGAAATTCATAAAATCAAATTGATGAAAAGTTGTTTTTAAAAAGCCACATATATCAGGAAGAAATTGGCACAATTGGAACATGTTTAGTTCTTCCACAAGTATATAATTTTCATCAAAAATTTAAATTTTTCTAATTATAAAAATATGATGTAAAATATAAAAACAAGTATTACTATAAGGCATCAATTAGATACCTCACAGTTTGACAAAAAACTAGTAAAATTAACAAGAAAAGATTGACGGTCTTCAAGCTAACCTAAGTTAATTTTGATACTGAAAGCTGACTTTTTGATAATCCAATACTGTGACAGAGCCATCTCGCCTTATAAAGATCAGCGATCAAGCGCTAGAATTAATTGCAGAAACTGGCGTTAGTGAATGAAAGGACTTCAAAAATCTTTCACACACACACACTAAATCTGTTGAGAGTATTGTGAAAGAGGTCACCGAGACTTTAAAACATGTCTGCGGCTTCATCCAGTTAAATCTGCTAGACCGAAAACATTCTCCTTATTTTGAGTAATTTCAAAACCACTACTATATATTAACAAATAAATGGTTTGTTTTATTTTGAGACAAACATTACCATTCTTATTCCATAAAATACTAAACATTGCATGATAAACTTAATAATTGTTTATTTTCTAATAGCCTAAGTGGTCTTTATCCTATAAACGTGTCAGCAATAACAAATAAATCGGATGAAAAACTTTGGTTTCAGATTGAGAATGACGATGACAAAATTTACACAATTCGCTATAGCTCTGACAAATAGCAATGGAACGAACATTATCATAATCAAACATCAATTTAATGATTATACAGTGTGGAAACTACTTATGGAATAAATTCAGTAACTTCCAAACTAATGACATTTGTCGAAAACGCTGAAACAGGTCAATTTTTATTTTAAATTGCGCACGTTTTAACTCACTGCACCTATTAGTGACGTCATCTTCTTTAAAGCTGTGACGTCATACGCATTTTTTTTTAATAGAATGCTATATTTTTTTATAGCGTAGATAGTACTATTAAATACCTTTTGAATGAACTAACACAAGTTAACTTTATTTTCAAAAATTTTTGAGATTTTTACATTTTTACGTTCCAACCACAACAACAATTATAAAAACGTCAAAGTTTATTAATTTATTCACTTTTTATCAAAGCAAAATTACTATCTTTCTTGTATTTTACTACCGTCAGGTGCTATCAATTTCATCACACAGTTTTTTCGTGTTGTTTTTTTTTTTTAATTTTTTATTTTTTTTTAAATGTAAAAATCTCAAAAATTGTTGAAAATAAAGTTAACTTGTGTTAGTTCATTGAAAAGGTAGTTAATAGTACTATCTACGAATTTATAAAAAAATATAGCATTCTATCAAAAAAAAATGCGTATGACGTCACAGCTCTAAAGAAGATGACGTCACTAAACGGTGCAGTGATTTAGAACCAGCGCAATTTAAAATAAAAAAAATTAGGTGTGTCCACCACACGACTTTCTTATACGTATGAGCGTTTCAAATTATAGAATTTTAAGAATTTTTTTATACAAAAATTATTCAAAATCCTATTCTAAGTACTTCTATTCTCTTAATAAATCTCTATAGAATGCATACTTTGCAAGATATTATCAAAAAAGTGCTATTCGCTAAGAGTAAAAGTGCTACTTCCGGTCCGAATTTTGAAATTTCTTTTATACAAAAGATATTGAAAATTATGTTTTAAATACTTCTATATCCGTAACGTACTTGTCTAAAAAGCATGACTTACGAAATATTCGCAAAAAACTGATTTTCGATAAGAGTAAAAGACCTACTTCCGGTAGGAATTTCGAAAAACTTTTTAAATAAAATTATTTTCAATTTCAATTTTAAGTATATATTAATTCTTTATAAATTTGTTTAAACTTAGTAGTTGACGAAATATTGTCAAAATTCGATTTTTTCGCTGAAGTAAACTGCGACTTCCGGTCTACCGATTTTACTGAAAAACTAATCAGATCTCAAGAGGGAGATTATACACGTAAATACAAAATTTGGAATTGATATCTACAGCGGTTTGGCCGCTACCGTGGTCACACACACAGAGAGAGAGACAGACACACAGACACACAGACATTTTTTAAAAACTACTTTTTTGGTATCAGGGGACTTCAAAACGTAGACATCTGCAAAAATCTCGAAGTCGAAAATTTTCATCATCACAATACTTCCTTATACTACGTATAAGAAAGTAAAAAGACTTGGAAAAGTTGGTAGATCCACTTATAATATTTGGTTTAAAATATCGAATATAGTAGGGAACACAAAACCGGAAATGCAGTGCAGATGAAAATATTTTTCTTAAGTAGTTTATGACTAATCATATTTCATTCTAAAATTTAAAACACATTCTTGGAAATTCTAGACCGGCTTTGTGAAGCACTTAAAATTCTCAAATAATCAATGCTAAATTCTGATTTTAATTATACTAATAATACCTAGTATCTTCCTAGTGCATTAATTTATATCACAATCACATAAGTAAGTGTAAACAAGGAAAGTAAAACTTCTTGGATTATCATAATTATACATCTTAAATACAATTCTTTTTTCCTTTCTCGCTGTTCTTCTTCTAAATCGATTTCTTATATAAAAATAAAAAATTATAAATTCTCGTGTTCAAAACGTATTATTTATAAAGTATTTATAGCTTTGAAGCTTAGTTCACAATCAGTATATTTTCTAATACGAACACAACAAAACAAGAATATTATTTTTGCAAATGAAGCTCTACAAAATATGTGTTCGAGGAACTGTTCAATTATTTAACAGGTATAAAGAAATTGGTTTCCTGTCAGAAGAGAAGGTTCATCCGTTCTATGTTTCTGCATCAATATGTATCATGTGCACCTATTATGAAGTAAAGAAATATAGAGTCCGTCATATTCTAAAGTAGATCGCGTGTAAAGAGGAAATATAATTAATGAGAACAATAACATGTAAAAAGATAGAAGTACAGTGTTGAAGTGTAATACAAATATACGTAGGTATTGATCTACATTTCTGATATATATTTTTTTTGAGAATACATCTTTTTATAATTCAAAAATCTAATTACAATATTGTCAGAATTTAAGAGTAAGTTGCAAACTGCCGGATATTTTAATTTTACTAAATTGGTATTATATACTTTTTGGTTAAAACAAATTTCAAACATTTTATACAGATAATATATAGAATTTATGATGGTTATGCAGAGACATTATATAAATAATAAACAACAAATATTTGAGGAACAGCAAGGTTTTATGACAACATTTTTCAATAAATGCTACATACAAATTGTTGTGTAAATCCATTGACTTTCAGAATCTGATCTTTCTGTGTTTTATGGATCTAAAGAAAGGCAATATAGCCAGGCTAGCAGGCATAAAAATATACTAATAGAAGAAACATCACTTCACAGACTTCATCTTTATAAAGAAAAAGCTAAACACAAGCCTAATACATGTATAGGCTCAAAATGAAATGTCCGTTTTGGAAAAAATAATGCCATAAAAACTAGAAGAACTGGATATATATTGAATACTGACAAAGAAAATGTTTTGTATTATATAAGTGACAACATGGTATTATCTGAGAATCAAGACAACCTACAGAGCATAACAAATACCTTCTATGTGATATTGAAACAGATTAATTTAATGACACCAGCTGCAAAGACAAAATCTATAGTCCATGATAACCAAAAGAGCAATAGTTAAAAGCTTTACTGTGGAAATTTCTCTTACCAAAACAAAATCACGGAAATAAGAAACCAAATCAATAGCGCATCCAGAATTTCATTGCTTGAACAGTGTCATTTGGAGAACGCATTTTGTGTGTCTAGAAGCTAAAACAGAAATTTAAATGAAATATCTGAGAATGGATTTATCTTGATACCAAACAAATTAAAACATAAATCTTGTAGAAGTTTAGCCGTTGTATTTCGGATGATTTTATATTTATTTCCTTATAGTCAACACGATCTTGTATTATCATATTGAAAGTATAATCTTCCAATATTTTTTTCACTTCTAAAGGTGAAGCTGCCTGAATTAAATTAAGTCGTCACAAAATTTGACAAACTGTTTCCAATTTAACTTCTGGCATCTTTTGATCTTACCTGAATCGAAGATAATACATCTTTCCGCATTGTATTCAAATCCATCTTACCAAAACAAATTATTTATAAAATTACGCCAAATGCGCTTCAAACATTAAAGATATTAAACTTTTATGTAAAACATCACAACCCAGATATTAGATAATAAAATTCAAAAGTGACTTATTTCAATATATGCATTCTTGTTTCATTGACTTGTCCTTGAAATACAACTCTTACTTTGAATCTTGTTTAAATATTTGTAATTCTTTCATCGTTCGTTGTTGTCGTTTTTAAAAAATAGTTTCTAGCGCTTTCTCCTCGTAATTATTTTGTCATAGCAGCAACTCGTATTCAGCAACAACCACTTTTTCTTTATCAGGGTACTTCAAAATGTGGATATCTGCAAGAATCTACTTCCAAAATATGCAGCGACACAGTATTTCGTAATACTATGTATAAGATAGTAGAAAGGAAAGTAAATTAACTAATAAATTGACTAAATAACTAAAAAAAATCCTACGGTACAGAGAATAAGTAATTCTGAAAGTCTAATAAATTTTTAAATTTGATAATTTAAATAAATGGGAACAATAATTATTAATTCTACGAAAAGCGTAGATGACTGACTAATAATAATGATAACATATTGCTATAATAGCGTATATTATATTTGATGACAAATTTTTATTATTCTTTATTTATAATAAATGTGTTATTGCTATACGTTAGGCATCGCCATCAAATTCTATATGCTATAACTCTGTATTGAAAAAAAATTAATAATCTTGTACCAGCATAACTCAATCAAATTACAATAATACAAAGCTGCATAATTTAAACGAATGTAGAGATAACGTTGTCATGTGAAAAAAATTTCTGTATTAAATTTGTTAATTCAATCTCTATTAACATTCGTGTATTTCTTGTAGGTTCTAGCAGTGACGTTCCTTTTGTTTTTCTAACAACATTTCTTATTTAAAATTTATAGGATAAGGTTACTAATAAAAAAACTAAATCTCATAAAATATTTATATTCTATTTTTAACATCGTATAATAATAGTGTCGATGAAAATAATTTCTTTCCACATGTGGCCGCCATTCCAATAACAAGTAAGAAAAAAAAAACGTGTATTTTATAAATACGTAAACACATAACATTACGAATATAACATGTAGATTTAGAATAAATATCGCTCTTTGTTATATTAATATCTTAACATTGTGTAATTTCAAAGAAATAATAGTTTTCTTATACTATGCTAGATATTGCTTCCACAAAGGCATTCATTCACACGAAGTGTCTTTGAAAAATACAAAATTCCGCAGAACAGGAAAACACCTTGATAATACTGTCACCAACTATCATATGCAAATATTTGCACGTTGTACATATCACAAATTGGCTATTGTTTATCAAAAATGCACCTATCTTTACGTATAATATTTGAATTCCCTATGAAAATTTTGCATCAAAAAAAACTTATTAACAAAGTATAGATAACATCGCTAACAAACATTCACACGTTGTGTTATCGATGCCTCTCTCCATTGTGAACAAGACTCCCTTTATTTATTTATTTATTTTTACTAATAATAAAGAAGATACTAATCCCATCTAAAATATTTAATAAATTCATTAAACGCTTTGCTAAAGATGAACATTTCCACGTAGCATCTTCAGCATAATTTATTATTAAAGTATAACTTTCTTATGATACTCATATATTTCATCAAATTCCTCTTTATATTGTTCAGTCATATTGATAGTTAATAAAAAAAAATTGAAATTAAACTAAATGACAAAAAAAATTAATTGTGAAATTAAAAATACTTATTTAAAATAAAATAACTTAATACATTCGCTAAGGATGATTTCTGTGCAGTGTATAATACATTTGCAATCATCAAAATATGAAGATCGAAGATTCACCGCGTCTTTTATGATCAGACTGCTTCGCCCATGGATCGACGATGACTCTCTCGTACCTCTCTCGTACTTGCCTTCTTATCATGTTCGGTCGCCCGAAAAAAACCATACATCGTTCGCAGCGCCACACACTCCACACTAACGTTTATGTTGGCATTGTCCTGCTCAGATTTATTTTCTTAACGTTCTCCCTAAACTGACCTGCACCAATTATTGTTTGACATCTCGAAATCACAAAATTATGCACGCACTTAAATCGTTTGTTATTGTTAATGTCAATGCACATTTGCGATATTCTCATCTTGGTAGGTACATTCCTTTTCATTAACGCCATCCTTCATTATGTTTATAAATGAATTCGTTACTTTTGTCATCATTATTTAAATATATTCTTTTACTATTTTTTAACACTATTCGTATCTTTCTTTTGCATACGACTGGAATGCTCCTTTTATTAATCATGTTATTATAAACCTGAACCTTGATAACTTCATCCATATCTTCGAACCATCTTTCCTCGTCTTCTTGTAGGTTGATTTGTATGCAGCTGTTAACAATATTGAACATTGTTTTTCTTTGTAGATTTTAATGAGATTGAACCAATTTTAATGTGTTATATCCGGAATCTTTCCTGGACAAAATTGGATTTAAACCTGCCACTGAAGCTTTTCTTTATTACATTGTGTGGAATAATAAAATAATATACCCTTTTTACATATTCCTTTTAAAATTATATTTAGATTTAAGTCTCAGGTATTTATTATACTATTAAATATGACCATAAAATGTCGAACAAATAACAATCTCTTACAAATTTTCGTCTATTCATGATGAATAGTGATTTATTGCTCAAAACACTTAATGCGACTTTCACACAATGTATAAAATTTGGTTCTGTCTTTGTATATTGAAATTGCATCTTGTGCTCCTCGTTTCTACAAATATAGAATACATGAATTTTACTATTGGTATTTATTTCTGTACCTTTCAAATAAATTTTATTTCAGTTTTAGTTTTGTACCTTTCAAATAAATTTTATTTCAATTTTATTTTTCATACATCTTACATTATAATGTTACGCCGTTGCGGTTATGCAACTTATGATACATCTTTCTATACCTACACTTACTACTAATAAATTATTTACTTATTCTATTACATAATTATTTATTTATTTTACAATGCCTGACCAATGTAGGGATCACGGCAATATGTTACAAGGCTGAATGAAAAATATTTCACATATCGTAAAATTATACGAGTAATGTAAAAAATTAACAAATTGAGCAGTGCATTACAACAGAGGTTCAGAACCTAATCTTCTGTTAACCAAATATATAAATCAAAAACTCGGTGTAATTTTAGTCATAAAATGGTTAGGATCATATCTTCTACAATATAAAACCATAAGAAACTTCCACTGAACACGCTTAAGAAGATTTGGTTGAATGTTATGGTTAGGACATCAGGATTATACAACAGTGCTCTAACCTAGATCGAATGTAAGCATTTTATCAAAAAAGCATTGATATTTTGTTTTGGAATAGATAATCTAATTTATGAACAAAATAAATACAGTCTTTAAAACTGTCGACTTTGTTAAAAGAAAATATAATCGTGAGAAATAAAAATATATTTTGGAGTAAGTATCGTCAATGTATTTGTATTTGCATTATTGCCAGTGTTCAAGTTTAAAGTAATTCAGATCATGCTGTAAAACAAAGCAATCATTAATAAAATATACTTTAAAGAACAATTTTTATTCATTAGCATATAACAAATAATACATAGATACGTTAGAAACCAGAATTAATATATCAGTAAATATCACAAATAAGAGGGACCCAGATCACAGTCCTGCGGCACTCCACTAATTCACTGATATGAAACTCATTTATACTCTTGGTTATAAACACAATTAGTTAATTCAAAGCGAACGTTGACAATGGCCAAATGCTTTTGAAAAGCCAGTTAATATAATTCTGGGAATATCATCTAAATCCTTTTAAATGTATTGAGTTGATAGCGATATAACGTCCTTACATAAATGATATATTCAATAAAACAAATTTTTAGCAGTAAACATGGGCGAGATAGGGGAATACGGTTATGTTTCACTCAGACTAGACCGACTCGTGTTTTGTCGGCTCTCGGGCACCGTATTACCTATCGGTTTTCCCGAGAGCCGACAAAACACGAGTCGGTCTAGTCTGAGTGAAACTGAACCGTAATGTCCTATCTCGCCCATGTATAGTTAGCAGGAAGACAATTTATAGCAAACATATATAAAATTATTTTTTCGTACATTTTAAGGCAATCCAAAATTCCGAGGTCGTATTTAAAATACTGGTAAAAAATTAGTAAACAGCGGGTGTGCTTCTCCTTGTTACAGTTAACAGTAAACCCAATACCGACTATACCTTTAATCTGCGACAAGACCGATTACCTCAGCTCTCTTTGTTTTTGTATGTTCCTTTCAACTGACCGGCATCGTCGTCTCATTTAGGAGATCGTTTAGTGTCAAAAGATAATCGATCTGTCGGTCCTCTCACTATCACAGAACGAAAAGATAAGTTCGTCTCGCCTAATCTCTTAACAGGAATTAGTACCTTTTATTAGTTTAGTACAAATTGTTCCCAGCATGCGGTATAGATTAAATATTGGTATAAGTATTGTTTTTTAAGTGTTTATAGCCTGGAATGACTTTTTATAGGAACACCTGAATTTATTTATTTCGGCCAAAATATCTAACACTACACCAATATATATTTTAATAAAGACTTACTACTATCATTTAGTTATCACATTTTATTATTTGACAATGCTATTTTTTCATTAAATAATCTTGATATGTAACAGGAGTACTGATACAAAGTTAGCCTTGAAACTTTGTAATAGACAAAATTATATATGGTTGCTATAATTACGAAAATTAATTTTATAAGTAAGTTGTCAAGTTATGATAACGAAGGTATTTTAAAAAAACGAGTTAGGATTGAGTCAGTATTTAATTTTCAAAAAGGTTATCAGGTAAAGAAGTTGTAGCTGATATCATAGTAATCTCAAGTGATCAATATCATTCATATGTCATTATTAAAAGCTGAATAACAGAATTTAAGAGAGAAAGATCAGTTGTCAAAGACTATCATCGCACTAGAAGACCAATTTCTGTAATCACTCGGAGAAAAAATGTATATATGATTTTAAAAGATCGACGAATTAAGGCCAAGTACACTATACAGAAGCATTGCACAATTCTTGTGAATATGTATTTCACATCATTCATTGCAGCTTGCTTCTGTCAACGCTTTCGACGAAATGTTTTCCAAGATTCTTTAAACTTTTAAAACCGGTTTGTTACTGTGGATTAAACGTGGGTCACTATAATCTATAGACTTAAAGAGTAAATGTTTATTTCGCATCATTCAGTGCAACTTGCTTCTGTCAAAGCTTTCGACGAAATGTTTTCCAAGATTCCTTAAACTTTTAAAATCGGTTTGTTACTGTGGATTAAACGTGGATCACTATAACCTATAGACTCAAAAAAGTAAATGTTTATTTCCCATTATTCATTGCAGCTTGCTTCTGTCAAAGCTTTCGACGAAATATTTTCCAAGATTCTTTAAACTTTTAAAACCGGTTTGTTACTGTGGATTAAACGTGGGTAACTATAATCTATAGACTCAAAAGAGTAAATGTTTATTTCGCATCATTCAGTGCAACTTGCTTCTGTCAGAGCTTTCGACGAAATGTTTTCCAAGATTCCTTAAACTTTTAAAATCGGTTTATTACTGTGGATTAAACGTGGATCACTATAACCTATAGACTCAAAAAAGTAAATGTTTATTTCCCATTATTCATTGCAGCTTGCTTCTGTCAAAGCTTTCGACGAAATGTTTTCCAAGATTTTTTAAACTTTTAAAACCGGTTTGTTACTGTGGATTAAACGTGGGTCACTATAATCTATAGACTCAAAAGAGTAAATGCTTATTTCGCATCATTCAGTGCAACTTGCTTCTGTCAAAGCTTTCGACGAAATGTTTTCCAAGATTCCTTAAACTTTTAAAATCGGTTTGTTACTGTGGATTAAACGTGGATCACTATAACCTATAGACTCAAAAGAGTAAATGATTATTTCCCATTATTCATTGCAGCTTGCTTCTGTCAAAGCTTTCGACGAAATGTTTTCCAAGATTCTTTAAACTTTTAAAACCGGTTTGTTACTGTGGATTAAACGTGGGTCACTATAATCTATAGACTCAAAAGAGTAAATGTTTATTTCCCATTATTCATTGCAACTTGCTTCTGTCAAAGCTTTCGACGAAATGTTTTCCAAGATTCCTTAAACTTTTAAAATCGGTTTGTTACTGTGGATTAAACGTGGGTCACTATAATCTATAGACTCAAAAGAGTAAATGTTTATTTCACATCATTCATTGCAACTTGCCTCTGTCAAAGCTTTCGACGAAATGTTTTCCAAGATTCTTTAAACTTTTAAAACCGGTTTGTTACTGTGGATTAAACGTGGGTCACTATAATCTATAGACTCAAAAGAGTATATGTTTATTTCACATCATTCATTGCAGCTTGCCTCTGTCAAAGCTTTCGACGAAATGTTTTCCAAGATTCTTTAAACTTTTAAAACCGGTTTGTTACTGTGGATTAAACGTGGGTCACTACAATCTATAGACTCAAAAGAGTAAAAACATTCCGGTAATCAACAACTAATTTTAAATTTTAAAGCCAGTTTGCAAGTTTTTTTCTTCAGTTTTCTTGGAACAAAGATAGGATAATTATAATAGATTATTTGGAAAAGCGTTAGAAGTATTATGGGAGAATATAATGCTGAGTTGCTAATTAGATTACTTAAGAAAATTGTGGAAAAATGACGCGGAAACCTATCAAAGCCCAATACGCTCTTGTATAAAGATGAAATCGTGCTTTCCATGATATATGACTATAAGAACGTATATAGACGTATAGTAGAATCTTACATAAAATTAACATTCTAACCAAGTCAAATATTCACACAGCAAAACTAGCTAGAATCTCTTCACCGCCTCACAATATTCTCTGCAATTTCAATTGCTGGTTATATCGGTTTGAAGCATTGTACATATCGGTAATCTCGTGTGTGTCCTTATCATCACTAGCTTGATGCCATTCAGTATCCTAAGCATCTTGCACACCTAATAATCGATGATTGTAAGCAAGTTATTGGCATACTTTCTTCATTTTTCTTATTTGTTTTGACCAGTTTATCCAGAGTTGCCCACCGTTTCTTGCATGACTGTTGAAATACAGGACACCAAGCGTCTGTAAGATAATATCATGGATAGCATTTAAAAATTCTGCGTAAAAGAGTGATCCTTTGATTCACATGCTGAGCCATTGGATGAATAAGGAAGGTACAATTTGGTGGCAGAAACATTGGTTGAATAGTCTTTTCTTGGGCATGTAGCTTCTCTACTTTGGAATTATCAACATTATCTAAAATAAGCAATGTTTTTAAATGCAAAATTCAGGATCTGAATTTCCTTCAAACTTGGGGTATATAAAATCATTAAACCATTTGCACTGTCCAAAACGGTCCAATCTCGTCAACAATGTAGACGTGGTGGCGGTATTAATTTCATCTGTGCCATTTTCATTAAACAAGTTTTGTATTACCATGTACTGATGCTAGAATGTAGATACAGCAATAGTGGCTGTTGGTGAACATATTTGGCAACGTACTTACAATCGAGAATAAAGCTTCGTGTACTCTCGTGTGTCAATCGCAGCTCTTTCATATCTCAAAGAACACAGGAAGTACTAGTATCATTATAATACCAATCCCAAATATATGGAGCATATTTTTTAAATAAGGTCTGTATTTGAACAAAAAGAAAAATACTGTAAATATCACTAAAATATATTTACTCCCATATTCTACGTACATACTTGCATCTACTTTTCTACGTAACTTTCATCTTTGTTCAAACATTTGTCTGCCGTTCAACAAGATTTTCATTTCCGATGTCAAAGAAATCTGTGAAGAAGCCCAATCCAATCCATGGCTGCAGAGTCTACTTCTTCATCGTCGTTAAACCGTTGACCATCAAGGAACTCCTTTAAGTACCGAAACAAGTGAAAATTACTGGGTGCAAGGTCTGGACTCTAATGTGGACGTTACTCAAAAGTTTGTACGATAACATTAGTTGTAGGTAAAACTGTACACAATATTAAAGCATGTATAGCTTTTATTTTTTTCTTTTACTAACAAATAAAAATTTATGCAACTTATATTACTCGCGGGACGGGTAGACGCAAGGGGGTGTGAGTAGGTGGAGGTAGACGATATTCGGTTCTGTCACAGCGCTTCGGTTTTATTCACAGATTCAGTCATAGATAAAGGCATAGTATAGATGGGAAAAATAATGTATAAAGAATGAGTACTTACGAAACTGTTGATATTGTTAATGTTTTATAATAAGCCAATTTTCGCTTGCCCATAACTGCTATATTATTACACACTCTAATATTATAGGTATATATGACATTTCTTTTTAATGACAAACTGTCACTCGGATTTAAGTCTGCAATAGCCGACCGATTCCGATAGATTTGCGTCTCCGCTAGGACCGGAAAAGATACCGTAAAGTGGGAACAGACGACGCAATAACTTTGAAAAACACTCGGTGAAATGTGTGTGACAATGTTTACTACTTAATGTTTTGTATTGTAACGAAATAAACTACAAAAAAAAATGCAGACGTCTAGGCGACAACAAAGACGTGCTCATAAAGTCGTAAAGCAATAAATCATCCATTTTATATGTACTGTGAAGAGACTGAATGACTGCGAAGAGACAGAATGTCTGCGTATGTTCTACAAACATCGAGAAGAACACTAGCATTTTTCTGGTGTGTTCCAGATGTTTCGTATGCGTATATAAAAAGCAGTTGAACCGATGGATGAGTCAATTCCGGAATAAGAAAGTCCTTAAGTACTTAATAGTTCCTTGCGTGGTACGGTGTTATATAAATAGAAGTGATATAAATACGGTAGTGTTACATAAATATTAGTAATAGAAATAAACACCTGTGTTGATTTAAATCGTAGTAGTTTAAGTGTGATACATTAGTTTTACATTTTTATATTGTAATTCATTTTACGTTTGTGAATATACAGACTGTTTCAAATAAATAAATTGCACGAGTTGTTTATTGCGAACCCGAAAACTTTACAGCATCTTCAAAAATAATTACATAAAGTTTTTTCTTTTTTATATCGTTCATCAAATGTGCAGCTGGCGTAGAGGTTGTTTTTTTCTTTTGTGTACCAGCCTTAGTTAGTAGACATTAATCAAATTCATGCATTTTTGTAGTTATTTTTAAAACACATAACTTTTTTAAGAAAATAAATTAGTACAAAAACTGGCCTTGACATTATAAATTAATGCCTTTTGCATCACTAACCCAAATTTGAGATACTAAAATTACAAAATTAATTCAAAAAACGCAAATCGGCGATACCTTAGTTTTCGATAGGTAAACGCTCCTCTTAATATAATTAATTATGTATTCAACATATTTTATAGTTTGGAAAAAAAGAAAATACACTTATTTACAAATACATGTTTTTCTTTCTATTACTACATAAACTTTTCTTTTCATTGGAAGTATCTATTTATGTAACTGTAATAGGTACTGTTACTAGCTACTTAATAGGATGTTATGGCCACTAACTAATAGCGTACTAACACGTTATTAAGACATTGTCTATTAATAAAGCAGGTATTATTTATCTCTTTATTTTTTAAAAGCTTGTATTGCTCGTAATTTTACATTACTTTCTGAAAGTGCTTAGTGCTCAGCAATTACAAGCATTTTTCTTATCGCTTTGTATTTAGTCCCCAAAGCATTTTTTCGAGTATCGACACAGGTCTTATGGAAAAATATGCTCATCCGAATATCTCGCAAATTGCTGGGTCTATACAAATTTACTGATAGTATACAAATACTTAAAAATTTAGAATAACTTTTGTATAAAATAAAAGCAAAATTCGGAAGTCACATTCTTATTTATTATTATGGTTATTTCAACTAAATTTACGGATAGTTACAGATATAGTGTTAACAACCTTTAATAGTATATTACATACCGAGGTGGAAAGTGTTTCATTACTGTCGAAAGATTAAGTAGTTAACCGAGACGCGAAGTGTCGAGGTTAACTTTATCTCGAGACAGGAATGAAGCTTTCCACCGAGGTTTGTATACTATTTTATTTACAACCATAATTATTATATTACATATTGAATTGAATTGTCAGATTTGTGATGTTCTAGGGTAAACGTCAAATAAATGTACGTAAGTTTTTTCGGTGAATAGATTATAAAAGAAATGTTGAGTAGTAAAGTCTTCAAGGACTGCACTCCACTGGAACTGAGGGAAGCTGTCCTCCCGTAGCAATCCGGATATCTTAGCTCGAATGGAGAAGGACAAGAAATCACTATATCATCATATCAGCAATAGCAGGGCGGGCGGTCTATCTACATGGGTTCAAGTTTCCAATAATTCTAATGTAACAATTAATTTTATTTACAACCACACAACTAATAATTATTTGTGATAAAAATTCCGATAAGGTTTTGACATATCGAGTTGACGGTTTTAAATTGTGATTGACATTGAGGTTAAGAAACGAGGGCAGTAATAGAGGGCGGGAAGTAAATAGGGGCAGTAATAAGAGGGCGGGAAGTAAACGTGAACAAAGTCACACTTCCCAACTTTTAAAAAGTCAGAAATGCCAACATTACGCGTATGGTAGTAAATAAATAATATTTTCAGAATTCAAACGGAACGGACGCTAGGAGAAATAAGTAACCGTGCACTTCGCCGAGATATAAAGTGGTATGGGCATGTTCGCCATATACTACATACGTACGACGTGTATTGCACTTCTTATGTTTGCTTCGAGAAAAAAAAATAACTCTCTACATTTGTTCAAATTAAACAGAAACAATAAAATTGGGCAAATTAACCTGTGTACTGTTTCTTCGTAGTTTATTCGTTAAAAATACAATATAAACAAAGTTAAAACATTCAATAAAAGAAATCGTTTGTATTGAATAATTGAAATCTTGCAACACAAGAGGTCGTTTAACCTTTGTTGAAATATTTCAAGCAAATATTGTCTCGATTAATCATTTTGAATCGTTTTATTTCTAGAATAGTAACATGACGGGCGGCAATTAACAGCACATTAACGTAACAATTAAAACACTGGACATTACCAAAAGTTGAGCGCGATGCGCTACAATAGTAGAAAGCATAGCAACGAACCCATCGTTGAAGAACAAAAACAACGGCCGGGTCTGTGTTTGCAGTGGAGATAATTAATAAATTAGTTCTTTTGACGGCGCCAGTCGGTCAGTTCTAAGAGAGGAACTCTAAGAGAAAAAAAATTATACATTTTTAACAGGATATCTTTTAAAACATCAACGCCTTTACGGATTGTACTGTCGGGGCACACAAAAGAAAGAAATCTATATGTGCTAAACTAATTGTAAGTTTTGAACCGAATAGAATATCAGGGCAACTATAATACGTTGAAATATATGAGAAAACATTTGATGTTATAAATTTTACTTCAACTTCATAATAAAATCTATTTTTTATTTTTTATATCCACCAGAGATTTAATAAATTTAATTAATATTATAGGTATATCTATTGAGCTTTGTACTATTGAAACATGTGGTCGCATCTTCTAATAACGTTTTGAATCATCATTCTAATCTATAGTATGTTCATTAGTATTGTAATAAGGTGAACCATAATAATATAAACAGCAATGTAGTTTACAAGCTTAATGTTTTTAAAATAAATAATGCTTAATAGTCCAAAAATAAATCGGTAGTCTCTTTAACGCAATCAATTAATATTTGGACATTATATAAATCATAGAAGAATTTTAAGTTGCCATAACGATTATCTGAACAATAATTAAAAATTATTTCTCACTAAACCAATTTGCGCTTTATAAAACGGTCCACAATTTATGTGATCGTATATTTGCTAGGATATCACCATGAGATTGACTTCCGCAATTGACTGCAGTATACAAAAATGAGGTGTGGCCACCACACGACTTTCTTATACGTATGAAAGTGTTACTTCCGGTCCGAATTTTGAAATTTCATTTATACAAAAAATATTCCAAATCCAACTCTAAATACTTTTGTACTCTTCATAAATATACATAGAATGCATAACTTACGACATATTTCCAAAAAATCGCTATTCGATAAGAGTAAAAGTGGTACTTCCGGTCTGAATTTTGAAATTTTTTTTATATAAAAGATATTTAAAATTATGTTTTAAATACTTTTATACTCATAACGTACTTGTCTTAAAAGCATGACTTGCGAGATATTCGCAAAAAACTGATTTTCGATAAGAGTAAAAGATCCACTTCCGGTTGGAATTTCAAAAAACTTTTTTAAGACAAGTTGTTTCAAACTTAATTCTAAGTACATATGAATTCTTTATAAATTTGTTTAAACTTAGTAATTGACGAAATATTTGCAAATTTCGATTTTTTCACCAAAGTAAACTACTACTTCCGGTCTGCCGATTTTGCTCAAAATCTAATCAGTTCTCAAGAGGCAGATTATACACGTAAATACAAAATTTGGAATTGATATCTACAGCGCTTTGACCGCTATCGTGGTCACACACACACACACACACACGGACACACACACACACGGACACGGACACGGACACGGGCACGGACACGGACACGGACACGGACACACAGACACACAGACATTTTTTAAAAACCACTTTTTTGGTATCAGGGGACCTCGAAACGTGGACATCTGCAAAAATCTCGAGGTCGAAAATTTTCATCATCACAATACTTCCTTATACTACGTATAAGAAAGTAAAAAGAGTGATTACTTCAATTATTTTTCAGGTAAACATTTGACAGTACGCAGCGAACACCTACGTATTAAATGATCATGAACCGACCCATCAATGGTTTTATAATCATTCATTATTGATAGTTAGAACAAATCTAATTTAAGCAGAATTTTCTATTAGTAGTAGTCTTCGATAAATCTTTGTAAATGTAGCATTTAGTTTTTATTAGTTCTTTTCCTCCTTTTAAGGAGCTCAAGGACGCCAAAATAATGGCTTTTTATAGAAACTGAAATATCGATTAACCAAACAGCTATTTACCTTAATCACTTTTACATGCCATGTCTAAATGTTTTAAATAGTGATTAGGAACAACTACGAGATAGATTTGTAAATCTATTCGAGCTTGAATCCACCTCTTTTGCGTCCGCTTCCAGCTTTATTACAATATCCTGTAAAACGCGAGCATTGCCATGATACTTTTTATAATGTCCGGTGTTCTAATCTTTTGACGCGCTCTGCATATACGTCTAATTTAAACTTTTTTCAAACTATCTTTGCGTAAGAAGTTAGTTGACGTTTATTCGTTTCTATAAACTTCAAAAAATCTATTGAGAGGCCTAAATGTGACTATTTAGATTATTCTTTCTCGATATTTTTTGATATTCCCAGCACATGTCTGAATCATTATAGATATCCTTCTTTGATGTTAAGTTTTTTGAGCAAGTCTGTATGTTTTCTAATGAACAATATGCATGGGTATAGGTACATCACAAACAGCTATGCAGTATCTCCTCAGGAACCTTAATTAAAAGAAATATATACAATTTCTCTGCGTTAATCTCTTAAAAATATTCGACACAGTAGACAATAACATTCTCATCTAAGAGTTGGATTATTGAATAATTAGAGGTCTTATCTCGGATCCAATAAATACGATGTTTGAAGAACGCATAAAGCACAAAACAAGTGTTAGAATTACAGTTAGAATAGGTTTATTTGTATTTTAGCAAATCTTACGTTTTTCAATTTCCATAGATATATAATATTTACGTTCTTGTTCCAGATTTGTCCTAGTCTGCCTCTATCCGTTCTTGCCAAGCAATTTATTTTCCCAAACGCTCTTAAATGGAAAATCTTTCCCCATTTTCCACACACTTTCAAATCATCTGTCCAGCAATTGATTTGTTCCTATTGTCTTTCTGATATTCACACTTTTGACTATCTTGTCGTCTATTATTTGTGTACTTATACTTCATTTCTGCTGTTCGTAGTCTGTTTTTATGCTTTTGGGTGAAGACCTAGTTTTCGCTACCACAGAATAGAATAGCAACATATATTTCCGTTGGCAATGATGCATGCATTAAATATTCCATAATTTGAAAAATCAATATTACACTTCTCTGTCGATCGAATTCTCCTTTTTTTCTACAAATATGTATAAATTATAAAGTACTAATTTATCTGCAGAAGCAGCGACTTGTCTACATAAGATTGATTGTCATGAAATTGATTAGAAAAATGTTTTGTATTTTTTAAATTCTGCTTGTGTAAGGCATTCTTAAGTGAACTGCCCCGTAAAAGTATTTTGGCCTTTTAGCATATTGTAATCTTTTCTTGCTAGTTGGTCATAAAATTCGATCTGGATTTATCCTTTGGTACTTCATCATTTTTTCCTCCATAAGAAGCTTTACCTGAGGCAGTCCACTATGATATCAAAAATTAAATTGGTCAATATTGGTCATGGAATGTAAAACGCTTGTCTTAGTTTAAATCATCCTTTTGAAATAATTCAATCAATTTCAAGCTACACTGACATTATCAATAACCTACAAATGTGCTACCTACTTAGTTCAGCTGTAAAATAATAATGAATTACAAGTTATGAAATAATTAACGTTTTTATTAACCAGAAAAACTAAATTACAATAATTGTTGGACATGTCCCTCGTTTTGTTCAATGCACAAGTTTACGCGCCTCCTCATGCTGTGAAAAGCGTTTTGCATCATTTCTGGCGTTATGGTTGCACATTGCTGAACAATTCTTTGTTGCAGTTCTTATTTTTTAAATAAGGAAAGATAAAATAGTCCATAATTGTCAAACAAGGTGACCTCGGAGGAAACTCAACTTCCGTATGTTAACTTATCAGCCGGCCATCAAAAAACTCGCGGAGAAAAGCAAGATTTTCTCGGGTACTATGTGCTGTTGCACCGTCTTGCTGTAAATAACCGTATTGAAGTTTATCATCGTCTAACTGTTGCACAAATTCAATCAAAAAAATATTTCTGTACCTTTCTGCGTTGACGGTGAAATTGAAAAAAATTGGCCCAATTATTTTTCTGCGAGAAACTGCCATCCAAACACCAATTTTTTGAGCATGTAGTGGCGTTTCAATAAAAATATGCGGGTTATCAGTGCTCCACATTCGCATATTCTGAGAATTGATGTATCCCGAAAGGTGGAACCAAGCTTCGTCAGAAAAAAAAGTAAAGTTCAACAGATCGTCATTCATTAAATTATTAACGAACCAATGGCAGTACGCAAGGCGTCTGGGGTGGTCTGCAGGCAGAAGAGCTTGATATGATTGCATCTTATATGGATGCATGTTTAGGTCCTTCTTTACAATCGTTTGGCATGTTCCATAAGAAAGCCGAATTTCTTGAGAGAGGCGTTTTAAAGGTTTTGTAGGCTCTTCTTCCATACGTTGACGAACGTCATTCATAACTTCTTCTGTACGAACTCTTGGTCTACCAGCACCCTTTTTATGCGTCATAGAACCAGTTTCGCGAAACACTTCAACACAATTTGTAAGGCATGCATAAAGATTGTCCGGTAATACTGCTACGGCTGGGAAGTGCTGTCGAAAATTGTCCAAACACAAACGTTGACTGTATTCCCAAGTTCCATTAACTAGCACACCCGTTCGAAAGTAGGCTTCAATCATGTAAATTGTCGTAGCACGCTACGACAATAATTTTAAAATCCATGACCACCATTGACCAATTTAATTGTTGATATCCCGGTATAAAAGTGAACGCTCAAATTGTCCTGTAATAGGTTCGAAACACCAAGTGGGCAGATTAAATAGCAATCTATTTGCCGGAAAACGGTTTCTAATCAATAGCTCTTTTTATTTAAAGGCATCGAGGTGAAGTAACAAAGCCATGACTCCACTATTTTCGACAAACTTACTTACGCTTAAGATTAGTGAATAAACAAAGTAAATAAAGAAAAAGAGGATAGAATTCTTTTTCTAAAAGGTAACTAAGCTATTGTTGCTTAAACTATTGAAAATTTCGACGCTTGTACCATTATTTTGATTTTATCTTTGTGTTGGTGTAAATGTTAAAATAAAGTCTCAAAAATTAAAATATGCCTAAGTTATAAGTAAATGAATAACATACGTTTTTAACATTCGCAGCAACATTTCTTCAGAAACTAGAATGTTTTAAAAAAATACAAAATTTCTAATATCCCTATCCTATATATTAAAACAAATTAATTCGTAGAAAATAAATTTTACTTTTGTTATCTATAGCTGGCATACATTATTATGCGTAACTCCATAATTGTGTTATCTAAACAGCCATACCATACATTAACCACGTCAATAGTTATTATGTAAATGACTTCTGTTACTAGTACTTCCAGTCAAACAAATCTATTTTAATGTCCACAAATCTTTCACTTAAAACACTTACCTATATGTAAATATGTAGATGACGTTTTTAGGAACAAACGATATCATTAACTTGTTATTTTTTGTCTACTGTCTACTAAAATAAAACAATTCTACATACTTATTTAAATGCTTATAAGCAGGCTAGTAAAATTACATTACATTTACAAAAAACCGGTAGCTTTTGAGATGATATTAGAACACAAAGAACTTGAAACACAAAAAAGACCCTCAATGATGTATTGACTTTTTTAGATGTTTGCACAGAAAAATTAACCCGAACGAACCGAACAGTCGACAGTGTTATTTATTGAGAACGGTATATCGTTAACGCCTATCTACCTGTTCGTTTCACTTTAAGAAATCAGCAAAAAATACGCATCCGAAAGCTTCTCATTCAATTACGGCCCACTTGATTGCTAACAGTAATGTTTTGCTGTTACGGGAGAAAACATAAAAGTCAATGGGAATGGATAAAATTTAAAACACATTTAATTTCCATTTGTTAAGCGGCCGACAAAAATCATGTTTTACACATAAAACAGATTAGTTTCGGGATATAAGATCTTAAATGTGTTCGTTATGTCCAGTATATTGTTAAACGTTTAGTTGTGTATAAGTGAGATCAACACAAACCATCGACTCTGTTCGCTTTCAAAACATTGTTAAAGGGTCTTTAAGTTTTATAACATCGTTAGAAAAGAAAAACGAGCAAGAATTTTGAACATAACATAAAGTGTTAGGGTTTCAGTGTAATGTTTACCGATGCTGTTAGGTTCCCATTATCTTCTAAATGTAAACTAGTAGAACATGCTAATTTTGCAGAATTAAAATATTGTATTATAGGACACCATCAGTGTTAATGTAAATAGACACATAGCTACGCAAACACAGATAATTTTAAAATAATAATTTAGATTAATGGAGTCATATTTTGAAAAAGTTTTAATTTAATTTTCGCGCGATGGCCAGGTAATATCAATGGTAAGGAGACTTACGTAAGCATTGAAAGAAAAGAAGATCGCAGAAAGAAATGCAAATCTGTAAAATCAAATAAAATAAATGAAGGCAAAGTTAGAAAGCAATAGAACGTAATTAAAGAAATTTCAAATCATTTGATGACTATATCAAAAGCATAACCTCAACATATCTGAAAATCCATACTCCTGACTTCACAAGTACAAGAACTTCGATATTAAAAAGTAAATGTTCCTGTATCCTATCCAGAGTATAACTAGAATAAAGATATCCCAAAGTGTTGCCTGAAAAATCTACATCCGAGATTTTCAAAGCAATATTAAATCCAGATCGTGTCATTTCATTATCAAATATTATCACAGAGACAGTTGTCTGAACACAGCAGTATAATTACCCATTATCTGTTCTTTTTAAAAAATAAGCAGGTGTTGCCACCACATGACTTTCTTATACGTATGAACGTTTCAAATAATACAAAATTGTCTAAATTGTTTTAAATAGTTTTATCTTCTTAGAAAGACAACCCAAATTTTAAGAATTTTTGTATATAAAAATTACTTTAAATCCTATTACTTCTATTCTCTTAATAAATCTCTATAAAATGCATACTTTGCGAGGTATTCGAAAGAAAGTGCTACTCGCTAAGAGCAAAAGTGTTACTTCCGGTCCGAATTTTTAAATTTAATTTCTACAAAAAATATTTCAAATCCAGCTCTAAATAAATACTTTTGTACTCTTGATCAATATGTATAGCATGCATGACTTATGACATATTTGCAAAAAATCGCCATTCGATAAAAGTAAAAGTGTTACTTCCGGTCTGAATTTTAAATTTTTTTATACAAAAGATATTGAAAATTAAGTTCTAAATACTTTTATACGTGCCTGTCTAAAAAGCATGACTTGCGAATTATTCGAAAAAAACTGATTTTTGATAAGAGTAAAAGACCTACTTTCGGTAAGAATTTCGAAAAACTTTTATAATAAAATTCTCCTCAAATTTAATTTTAAGTACATTCTTTATAAATTTGTTTAGACTTAATAGTTGACAAAATATTGGCAAAACTCGATTGTTTCACTAAAGTAAACTACTATTACCGGTCTGCCGATTTTTCTGAAAATCTAGTCAGCTCTCAAAAGCGTGATTATACTCGTAAATACAAACACTGACACAGACATAGAGAGAGACATTTTTAAAAAGCACTTTTTTGTTATCAGGCGACTCCAAAATGACACCTTCAAAAATCTCGAGGTCGAAAATTTTCACTACGTATAAAAAAGTGAAATATGCTATATCATTATACTCCTGTGTTTTCGATTCAGAATTTTGATTGCTATGGACCACTTCATTTTGTTGATGTTAGAGATTATTTCTATTTCTACATTCCAATATTATTTTTTTTTAGAAAATACGTTCTATTTAAAACTTGACCATATAACCTAGAAATGAATGTGAATGTTATTTATGTAGATTAGTAATATAAAATTGATCGGAACTTTCTGCAATAGCTGAAATAGTATTCTTTAAAAAAAATAGTTCAGAAACATGTATAAAAGCCGAAATTTTGATATATATTGGTCAGTTTGCCTTGGAGCAATCCGACCTTCAAATAAAAATCTGTACTAGTTGCAAAAGTGAAAAATAGGCACTAATATTTATACAGGAATAGCTCAATTAGTTGTTATATATTCAATATTAATTATATTATTTAAATCTATTAATTTATTTTGAAATTTGCCATAGCATTTAAGTTAAAAATATTAATGTTAAAAATAATAGTTTGATAACTGTGTGTGTAATTTTTATGGTGTACTTACAAGTACTTAAAATGTACAAAAACACTTAATGAATTGTATGAGAGCTGAAGTTAATTATATCTGTTAATTAATGATGAAAGAGCAATTATCATGTATATTTTTGGAATTTTTAAAATTATCCAAATTCAATTTGAAATCGAAAATATTTATTTTTTGCGTTGGGCAAATACTCCTCCAATAAATCAAAATAATGATAAATACGATGAAGATTGTGCAATTAATATGTGACATGTGTCCTTGAAGAAAATGCAGAGTTATAAAATCAATATCAAAACACATAAGTATCTACTTGTAGTAAAATGAGTATTGGCAAGAGACTGTATGAACTAGCATAGTGCTGACTGAATTCATAACAAAATATATGGTGTAGGCGCCCAGTTGGCCCATAGGCTTCAACTGGGAATTAAAATGTTTTTTATGGCCAGAGAATAACGTGAAACCATTAGTAAAACCCAGGCCAGTGCTTTTGTTTCTTTTTTGTAATTAGTTAAATAAGTTTGTTTTGTTAATTATTTCCATGCGTTTTATTCCTGACTATTGGCAATTCATAGGTAGTCAATAAACTTTATAAATAAGGTCAGTGCTGACTGAATTCACAACAAAATAGACGGCGCCGGCGCCTAACTGATTAATAGGTTTAAACTGAAAATTAAAATGATCCTTGTGACGTGGGAATGAAGTGGAAAACGTTAGTAAAGGCCATATTGTTGCTGACTGGTGTCTAATTCACAGTAGGTACTTAATTTCTAAGATACTGTTATTTAGGGTTCTTCATAAAATTGTACACTTACTATCATCATCCATTTTATATTGAAGTGTAAAATAACTTTTAAATATTCTTTTTATTTTAAATGTATATGGCCTTATGGTCAAGAGAATAAAAGAATACTGCAACAAAGAGAGAGGCTTAGGTCTTTCTTTCTTTATATATACATGTATAACAATAATGTAAAATAGAAAAAAAAATTGCAGAAGTCGCGATACGCACGTGTGTCTATGTAAACATGCGCATTGTGTTTAGAATGTATATTTACCACTGCCATTGTGAACTGTTTATATATTTATTAAGCACTCTGTGAATAGAACAAGTCAAAGGTCACAGAAATACGTATATCGGGGATTTACAAACGAATATATCAGATATACACACTTACGGCTCTGTTTTTGTTAGAGAAAAAGACCCACAGTACTAGCGAGGCGAAGAAGATTACATTTGTTGTTGATTTGAATGCAAATCTTTATATCGAAGTAACAGCACAACAGCGAAATAAGCGTGGATGTTGCAAATGAAATTCATTTTCATAAGCTAAGGTATAGTTTGTTTATGGCATACGGTGGTCTAGTGGAAAAAGAAAGGTTATAAGAAGAAGCTTGGGAAAGGCGTGCTGGACGGCAAGAGAAACCAGTGGTAACAAAAAAGAACAGTAAGTGTGCAAAAGCAGGAGGTTAGAAACAAGAATGGTGGAAAGATGTACAAAGTTGAAAAACCAATTGACAAAGAAGAATACAGAGTGCCCATACATGTGAGGAAAGATGCGTAGTAAGGAATATTAAGATACTATTGCACATTTTTTAAAATGCAACATTTAGCTGAAAGAATTTTAAACCAAAAGATCTTGCATCAGTCTCTCCCTCTGCATAAGCGGCGGTTTATGAATGCATGTCAAAAATACAAAACATTACATTACAAATAGGATTTATTTCTACAATTAAACAACAACATCTGCGGTTTAATAAATCATGGTTACGAAGTTCTACTAAAAATGACATTTCGCAGCCTCTTTTCAAATTACCCACAAACCGCCTGAAATGTGTCCTACGGACTTACTTCTATTCGCCGCCGTATGACCATTCAAGGTCTTTCAGGGGAGAATAGCGATAAACTGTATCTTTTAATGATCCCCACAAGTGAAAGTCGGAAGGATTTAAGTCAGTACTAAATAGTGACCATGCATGCTATAGCTCCGCCTGTAAACTCTGGAGCGTCAAGAGCGATGATTCTGTTGGCGAAATGTTCTTCTAACAATTGAAAAACTGGTGCCGTAGGATGCAAACGAGCTCCATCTTGCATAAACCAGGCGTTTTCCACCATATCTAATCCATGATCACAGGAACAAAATACTCTTCTTCAAGCATTTCACAATTTTTTTGCGAAGTAACGTTTCCATTGAAAACTACAGGATCGATAATTCCTGTCGACGAGATAGCACACCGTACAGTCAGCCGTGGGGGGTGAAGTGGACGAACAATTGATAGATGAGGATTTTCTGTTCCCCATTGTCTCCAATTTTGTTTGTTGACATAGCCGGATAGACCAAATTGTGCCTCATCCAACCACCACACATGATCATAACATTTGCAAACTAGTATCGTCGCTCCATGTCAAACGGTCTCAACGCCTGGTTAATTTGTATTTTATATGGTGTCATCTTTAGTTTTTGCTTAAGGATAAGCCTTAGTGTAGTACGGGATACAGCAAGTTCTGAGGATGCTGTTGAGTCCGTTGCTGAAGGTCGAGCTGCAAAGTGCTCCTGTACTCGTTCTAGGGTTTCCGATCCCCTGTTGGGCTTTTGATGTTGCCGAACAGTTGGTCTTTTATTAGCCGCAGATGTCGTTGATCCAAATTTAACTACAATACTAGAAATTGTTGGATTAGTAAAAAAACACGATAATGAATGACTACTTTGTTAGTTTACAAAATTTGTCTTTTGTTTCACCTTCTTATGGTCTTTTCTGTTGGTGCGTTGTTTCTCCCAAATAGAGTACATAAATGTCTTGCCGTAATTGCAAAGGATTCCCCATTTTTATAATGAAACTAGCTGACTCGGCAAACGTTGTTTTGCCATATAAATTATTTCTAGTGAATATTTATAGTCTAATAAAAAATAGGTAACTTATTGTAAGTGTGTGGGGATATGGTATATGACTGAAATAGGAATGGAGCACTGTGATCGATGACGGCCTATAAAAATAACAAAACACCAAACATTAATTTTTTGAATTCATTGTAGTACTTTTATTATCTTATCTAATAAATTTCTAATTACATCTCTATCACAAATAATGACAATTAAAAAAAAAACTTTATCAGTCTCTTGGTGCAATGGGGTGTACAATATTTTTAGTGAGTCCATCTTTAACCAACACAAACAAACTGCATGGTTTATCCACGCGAGAACATGCCACGTATAATTGTCCGTGTGAAAAACACGGTGTGCCCAAATCTAAGCCACAAACAGGCATCGTTTGGCCTTTATGAGAATATACTTAATGTGGGAGTTGCACTGAGAAAGTAAAATGATAAGTATAAGCGTCACTGCTACGATCGACGCACAATCAATAATAATGGCCGAAAACGGTTTAGACCCTAAACTTTAGTGAGTGAGAGAAAGCTTATTGTGTGAGAAAGACAGGAGACCGGCTTCTTTCTCAGCCCTACTCTGTGCTGTTTACAGGGTGAGAAGTGACACCGTTAGACGCCTGGCGAGAATAACTGATCGAGTGGTAACTGATCAATTATCGACCGCCGAGAGTAGAACATTATTAAAGTACTAATATCGCTATTAAAAAATAGGGGTTGGTGGTGGAAGGGTGAAAACTTAGGGTTGTATTTTTTAATGCCGAATGATAAAAAGAATAAAATACAAGATTTTGTTCAAAAAACAAACAAAAAATTTTTGGGGTGGACCACCCTTATCACTTAGGGGTATGAAAAATAGTTTACGTCCTATTCTCAGTCCTGCTGAATATACACACAAAATTTCATAAGCATCGGTCAAGCCGTTTCGGAGGAGTTTTGTGACAAACACTGTGACACGAGAATTTTATGTATTAGAAGATTTAATTAAATCCACACGCACTTCCATTGGATACGACGCCATCTTGAAAACTGACGTTCACACATTTTCATGCACTTATTAGGCAACAGCAGTGGGTTAGCTACAAAAATTATTCTGATTTCTATTTATACAAGTAAATAGCGCGATTTCCAAAACCACCGCATAAAATGGCCAATTACCCCTGTATATGAAAATCTGAAATAGTATCGAAGATAATAATTACTGATATATTTTTAGGCCATAAGCTAATTTCATGATTCGAACAGGTAGAACTAAAATATTTCATTTGAAAATGCACGCCATTGCATGACTTCTTGTGAACTGTTTGTCAAGCCTAATTATTTTTTTTTCCGTTGTTTTATAAATTGACCGCGCTCGTAATTTAATTTCTGAGAAGTAGAATCCCTGTCTCTCAGTGTACTTGTATTTCTACCTACATAAACATGTAGCGGTGACTATTTGTAAACAAAAGTCGCCATATCTAAAAAACAAACACGCAACGTTGAGACACGATTCCCAATTGGCCCCTCAACTGTTAGGCGACAAACGAAAGCACGACTTCTGAACCTATCGAAATTCTGTTACGTGCAACACCTGTCACAGTTACACAGCGACGTATTTATGGCGACAAGAGCAGAACCGCCGAAAAAAAAAAACTTTACTCCGACAACTTGTGTCGAGGTTCGTCCTAACAAAAGCCATTATTAAATCATGTCCGGACAACGAAAAGTTTTCAAAAATTCATGTGATACTACCAGGAGTACGTTATTGAAACAGAACATAGTCTGTAATTGTAAAACAGTTTTCAACAACATTAAATAATAAAATTTATAAAATCTATAATTTTGCTCTTCGTGTAATATAAGAGTATATATGATAAAGATGGTTCACCCACGTAAATAAAAATATGATATTATATCGAACTATAGCAAGAATTTAAAATCTAGCATTAGAAAGTAAATTGAAGGTTTTGAAACGCTACACGAACAATGTGTTACTTCCAGTGTTTTATTTACAATTTTTTACTGGCTTTTATATTCTAACATGATGTTATTGATTATCACTGAGTAGCTACCAAATAAGAAGTAGATGGAACAAATTATATCTAGTAAGCACAAACAAGCTTATAAGTTGAATATCTCTTCAGGTGCCTGAAACCAGATTATGCATTACACAAAATATTTCGATAATCAGTTTTTTAATTTGTTGTTGGATAAAATAAAGTCATTCTAAATTGACAGACTGCTTAGAAAGAAATTGTCTGATATTATTTAGGGCGCGGACACGAACGAGTCATGACTCATCGCCCATGGGCGCACTATTGAAATGTTGTATTTTTAAAGAGGTTTTAATTTTATTTATATAATTGGATAACAAGTGGCTAGTGATCTATAAAATACAAAATACCTTATTATTTGTTCATTTTCTCTTCTGTAAGACCTGTTCTCTTTGAATTAATTACAGATAGTAACAGGTAGATAGAAAACGTCCTTTCTACATCGCAACTGGTTATATGTGCGTACTGGAAATATTCTTTTATTTCAGAGTATTTAGCATACACAATTGCCGCAATGTTATTAAATCTGGATTTCTATTAAAAACTGCGTCTAACTTTTCCCGAAGGCCACATCCGAAGTCACTTGGAATTATTAATAGCCACATCTAATGTGGTTAATCCATTTTTTTAATTTGAGATTCGATTTTCAAAATATGGGATTTGTTTAGGCAAATTTCCAAAGTCTTCCTGAAGGAATAACAACTCATGTTTTAAAATTGGGATTTGTGTTTTCTGCATAAAAACTATTTCTGTGTATGTTTTAGTAAAGCTAAGTGACGAACGTGCGATATTTTGGCATTCTGTAACGATATTTTGCAGACTTTGTAATAAATTTCGGAATCACTGACACTTCATTTTCATATCAGAAAAAGCAACATAAACAACGTTCTAGATCTAAATAAATGATAACTAAAAATGTACGTGTATGTTATTGAAACTAAATAACAGTAAGTATATACATTATTTCTCTTGCGAAATATAAGCTAAATATAATAAATTTTAAAAACCCCTCAGGCGATTTAGAAAGAATTTTACTCATAAATTCCTCATTTTATGGCCATTTTTGCTCTCATTCTCGGGCTCTCCTCGAGCGTAAACAGATGTTACAGTTCACCATATGAATTAGTGCTATTCAGTAAATGTGTGTTGTTTGCATTATTTCTTTGCTCCGTTGTAACTCCGTCGTAGTTTAACTCTGTCATATCCGCGCCCTAGATATTATACTGACTTGGCAATATAAAAAAAGAAAAAGTAATTTCATTTACATATATTTTAAGGAAGTCTTTATTAATGAACATGAACATCGTAATATGATTGGCTAGGTACGTTCTAATATATATTTTTTTATTTACAGGTTAAGCCTAATTATAGGATAAAATATCAAATCCACCAAAAACTAATAATATTGAAATTCAAAAAAAAAATTATAAGAAAATGAGGATTTATAAAGCAGTCGAGTCATGGGTTGTAACTGAAAGAACAAAATCCGGAATAACAGGGATGTGAAGGGAAAAATGAGAAAGATAGGATACGAATTGAGGTAATCTGGACACGACTCAATATGGTACGCGTAAGAAAAAGTGTTGGAGGCGGGACGGAATAAGAAAAGACGCAGAACTAACGTGGAACCAGGGAGTAGCATAAACAATTGAAGGTCAAAGGTGTACGTAAAGTGAAACTCAAGGAAGGAACATAGCACGATATAAAAGAAAACCTAACGATAGCTGAGTCGTAAGTATAATTATATAATTGTGATTCTCTAAAAAAAATTGAACAGCTACAAAAAGTTCGTCTCTGGTTTGTCAACTAAACATTGATGTAGAAACAGCTTCGCCAGTTTTTTGTTACCCATGTATGTCCTATAACAACTAGAATATATACTGGTCTTCATTTTATTAGTCTAGTAAATGGTACCATAAAGATACTGACAAGTCTGGAACGATAAAATATGGCAGGTAAGAAAAGGACAATCAATGAAGATATTCAAAAGTATGATCAATACAACCACATACTTTTTCACGGATCAACATTTTCATACAAACATCAACATGTAGGGTACTTCACCATAGCATGAAACGTCTAGTGGCATTTTCTCGTTGGTTGAGGGCCATGGAGATATTCAAAAAAAACTTAAAGCATACACTCAGACAATTCCTAGACGTTATGTTATATTGCGAAAAGTTATATACTTATCGGAAGGTTTTTTACAAAATGATTGCATATATGTATATCCATGATTTTTCAAAACAAAAACAAAAACTTTCAATTCTAATGTTTTAAAACCAAAGAAAAAAAGTAAACTTTGATAAAACGGTTTACGACGAAAAACAAAGAAATATCCATCAGCAACCCGATACAATCCTGAAACTGTTAAATTGTTCATATGGACAGAGATTAGCCGTCTAACAAAACGTTATTAAAGATTATTCAACAGTGCTAAAGATAGAGAAAGAATACTAGGTACTCAATATTTGACTGGAAAGGTGACGTAGAAAAAGCTCTTAAGAACCCTGCTTGGTATTTCCGTTTACAACCGTCTAAAAGAATATTTTTTTTTAAATCTGCCAGTGTATATGAATGATGTTATTGTTGCAAAAGGCATCTGTAAGACAGGCAAGCAGATAATTCTAATAAATTTACAACACCTTGCTGTGGGTAGAATTCTTAATCTCAGCACAAATCAAAAGCACATCAACTTAGTTGGCCAAACATTAAGAGGAAAATTGGAAGACAGAAGATTGTTTCTATTATATCAGAAACGCATTTGAAAGAAGAACAGCTAGTTCAGTTGAAAATCTCGCCAATATGGATGACAATATGATTTTGTCGGAAGCTACGGTTACGGTTCATTAAGAGTTTAATTTTATCCATTTACATGCACTTATTTACCTATATTGTCAGTTATTTTACTTATTTCTTATGTTTAATATTATAAATTTCACTAGCCTACCATGATTACTGTTAGTGTTTCCTCTATTATACCAACTCAAATATTTATTTTGCAGTTTCTTCAAATGCATAAGCAGATATTTGCAAGTTTCTAGACATCTAGATAAACCTCCAAATGTACTATGAAATAAATAGCAAATTTGTATCAAAGCTGCAAGTTCACCGATAACGTTATAAGATCTTGACAGATTTTTCGCGTTTTACTCAAAAGTAGTTATAAGTTAAATGTTTGTTTGGCATTTATACGCCTTATCTCTGATCTGTCTGCCTAATTTCATTGTCGTAACTAGTGTTTTGTATGTATTAATTAGGTCTTAAAACACTTTTTTTATTACGGTAAATCGACACATTATTTATTCGATTTCAAAGTAATACAAAAATTCAACGATAAGAGAATTGAAATCACACCTTCATAAATACTTTATTAATGATCCTATTAACATGTTTATTACATGCAATAAACATTCGAATCTGCTCGTATGTGCTTATTTGCAGGTGAATATGTGAAATTTTATTAAAAGGTATGTATTATTTAAGTTTTATTATGCATTGCGTTTTACTCGTATTTAGTAAAATATATGCTTTCTGTCTCTATTACAGCCCATTATGTTCATTATATAGATGCACCTACATGTGAACTATCTAATGAGTACATAGGAAATTTCTTTTTAATCCGTAATTGTGCCAATTAAAGAAATTGAAATGAATGATGTGGTAATTTTGGGCTTGGTATCGAGTCATGCATTGGCAATTTATTTGGTTTCTTTACCGCGAAATAAATGAACACGCTGTCAATATGTTGTGGGCCGTAAAAAAAAATAAAGTTTCAACAAGACTAGGAAACATGTCAGAATAATTCCTGAATGTTATTCATGCAGTTAATATCTCAAGGCATTACCTTACATTATATTACAATCTTTGAGCTATAAATATAAAATATGCTTAACAAATCTTTTATTATCTAAAATATTATAAGTACATTGTTTTTTTTTTACTATTTAAGAATATAATGCGTTGAAACTGTAAAATACACTTACCATTAAATTATAAACGTCAATAAAAGCTTATATTGTTTCGGAAATTCAACTAATCAGCAGGATAATTACTGCATTGGTGTTAAAATGTAAAATCGAAACGAATCTTAAGAAAGACAGGACTTAGTGACAAGTGACCTTTTTTAATTTCCATCACACCGCTTTACTTAACGCATTTACATTGCCTTACACAAGATTCAGTTGAAACTCTAGGCAATAGTGCTCAAATGGGTGGAATCTTGGCTGTTTCCCTTTATTAAATTGGTAAAATACTATGTTGTAGATAGAATAAATTATTAAGCAGCAATTGTTTAATCTGTTTTGTTCAGTATATGAGGTTCTGCGTTCATCTAACAAGGGTCCAAATATGTTTACAATCTACAGAAATGATATAATAACATCTCTTATTCGTGGCTTATGTCGGTAATTTGAAAATCTAACAAAACGAAATTGACAAAAAAGATGTTATCTCCAAACTAACTTCATCATTATTCATAATTGGTCCCTTGTCAATTGAATCACTCCAAACTCGCTCGGTATTTTCCCAACTTTTTACTATACATGAACTAATCTAACGGAGTGTAGCACAAGTTTTTCAAGAACATGCCTTTCAAAATTGACCTTGTGCAGAAGAAAGTACTAATAATAGTGGCATAAATTTGAATTGTCATTAGCTTTAAGACAAAGAAAAACTGTATCACTTCCTATTCAGCTTCTGAAGAGCAGAATCTACGCAGTCCATGGTTATCGGCTTGAATTAACGATTGGTGAGATATCTGGTCCACACTCCTTAGTGAATTTTCGTCCCTTTCTGTAAGGACCAACTATTTTTTTAATCACTTCACTAGTTGTAAGGTTTGTGTGATTTAGACTGATGAATAGTAAGTTTTCGATTATACACTACTAACATAATATAGGTTTATAAATCTTTAATGAAATATGTGTCTAATAACAACTTTTGTCTTTGTATTTACGATACTTCAGACCTAGACAATCCATGATGTTGGAAAATAGAAATAAATACCTATATAATTATTTTCATTTTGTTTCTTTTACTAAATGTATACATTGTGTTTTTATTCCTCAGAGCAACTTTGAATTCACATGCTAAAAATATGCAATATGATGTTATAACGAACCCAGTTCATACTTATTTTATTACTCAGTTTTTGAACTTTGATTTGACTTTATTTTATATACTTCACAACTTTTTTTTAGCAAATTAAGTCGCAACAACTAAGGTGGGTCAGGTGTGTAGTTAGGTGGTAAGAGTGTTATGGGAAATGGGCATAGGAAAGAACAGAAAGCAAGGTCGCCCAAGAGGAACATGGAACAGTTCGATCTCAGTGGTGCTAAAGAGAAAAGGGCCAAGCCGGAACATTGCTAAGACAGAAACAGATGGAGAAGGACCATCGACTTGGCACCACAGGCTCGGGATAAATTGTCACGACTTATTTTTCTACTTAGTTTCTGCACATATTACAAATATTCTACAAAAAATAGTTTCTTGATTAGAATTCTGAGCCTTTTCATTTAACGTTTATTACTTATTTACTATAGTATATTCTAGAAGTAACGCAATATACCAATAAAAATTATAGTCTTTTAGCGAAAGAACATTTACAAGATCATATAGTTCTTGCCAAAAAGCAAAATTGGTTACTCAAAATGTAGTTATTACAAAGAAAATTGTTTCGGATATATATATACACCGTACCGATGACGACCAATGAGTCAGAAACACGTGTCTACGGTTGCTCTACAGCGGAATTTACCCAATAATTTTCTTTTTCCTGTATTTTATGTATCCGCGATAATTCCTTTTATTTATCTTTCCTGGGTTCTCGGATGGCACGCAGGTTGACATTGTCTTCCTCGTGGCGACGTTAGTTGTTGTCCTCAAAACTGAGGATCTTCTAACTGAAGCTACAAATGGTGGTCTGTCTCCTGATGGTCTTCCGTATAGCATACATCTCCAAGGTTATCCCACCTTATTCCTTGGCTACACCGTACCGATGACGACCAATGAGTCAGAAACACGTGTCTACGGTTGCTCTACAGCGGAATTTACCCAATAATTTTCTTTTTCCTGTATTTCATGTATCCGCGATAATTCCTTTTAATAATTAATTATTGTTATATATAAGACAATATTGCATCTTTAGGTTAAAATTTGGAAAGGTTTTAATATTTGTAGGTGATGCAAAAAGAAGCTTTTCTAAATTTTAATGGTAAAATTGCCGAACTGAAGCAAAGCAGCATTGGTCGCTAATATTGACGATCAATTTTAGAGGGGTTACCACAAAAGAAATAGATTTATTAGGAATATGTCAAAATTGTCAATTTGTCACTCTAATTAGACTTAATATCTGTAAGGCATATAAAAATAGAGTATTATTACTACTGATTACTTAAAATGTAGTAATTACAAAGACTATTCAATTCACCTGTCATTGTTCAAATATGAACCAATAAAATAGCAAATATTTACTTTCGTATCATAGCAACAGGAAATTTCAGCGATTATATCTTTCTAGAAGGTATTCAAGTGGATATTTTAAACAAGTGAAAGTTTTTATTAATGTAACTCATTTACTAACAATATTGAAGGTACAATTAGAAAAACTAACATTACTGCAGTGCTGCAGCAGACATTCTGGAACAGAGCTATCACTGGGAGTACCCGAGGGAGTACCTTTCTCTTGTAGCTTAATACCGTCACTATTACTGACAGATGTCGAAGTTGTACATGACACATTTGTTGTTGTAAAATTTCTTCGCATTTTGGTGATAATCGACTCGTGGTGCTCATCATCAAGCTGCAAGTACGATTTTATGGAATTCAGATTTTGGTGTCCCGTTATTTTCATCAGTTGTTGCTCTCCGACTCCAGCTTTCGCCAGAGATGATACAGTTGAAGAGCGTACCGAATGATTTGATATCTTCCTTCTTTTAACATCTAATCCAGTTTTTTCAGCTAATAACTTCACCCATTTACTGATCTCACATATACCAACTGGACTGTTCTTATACCACACCGCATTCTCAACTTTATCCCAAAACGGATTCGGTGTCAAAAACATCCTTTCTGTTTTCACATTTTTTCCTCTCTTCGATTTCAGTAGATAATACAATCTAAATAACAGAAGAATATTAATTATACCGTCTTGAAATTAAATATAAATAGGTTACCTAACTGGACACATATCGGTATTGCTTTTATTCTCTATCAACCACTTGCTGCCTGTCAATGATTTAGTTCCCCCCTGCGCAGTTTTCGAAAATACTGGATTATACTCAATTCTACCAGTTCTTCTTCCCTTGTTATCGAGTTCCTCCTTGAAGTAATAGGTGAAACAGTTGCTCCCTTCTCCTCCCCGCCAAGCTAGTTCGTAAGATGCTATTAAGAAAAACTTTTTCTGTAAACCGTCTGGGGTACTCTCATCTAATATGCGTATCATATTTAAGTATTCTGGTTCTGTAAGTGCCGCCGCGTTGCTGGTTCTTTTTTCAGGACACGCTTGCAGTTTTCTTCTTGTAGCATCCCTGGCGTCACGTGCTGACTTAAATATTGCATCAGAAAACGGGTTTACGTTTATTTTCCACTTATTGAAGAACATTTCTTGAACCATTTTCGCCGTCACGTTCCACATGTGCTTGATGACGCCTTCTTTATAATCGGACCCATCTTTTTTCTTCATATTACATGCCCACGACTTTAAGATGACATTTAAGTCCACAGGAGAAGTAGATTGATCCAGTTTATAGCCTTTTGCTGTTAAAAATGTACTAAATTGTCTCCATACTGAATCTTTGGATTTCTTCGTGTTCCAAGGGATATTTTCGCAAATTTCAGCATCGATTTCGTCTTCAGATTTCGTGCCAAATCTTTTCTCAGTTCCCATTATTTAGAAACACCAGTTTTTATTCAACGAAACGAACTAAATAGGAACACGATTCCAAAAATTTTAATGACAAACATAAATGTTTTTTTGTTGACATGGAAACGTAATCATGTGTAACTAAATTTTGAGTCATTTTAATATGAAAAATTGATTTGGTTCATTGAATAGTCTCTCGAATACGATTCGTAGTCAAAGTTGAGTCTACTATTTTTGTGGTGCTTTACACTCATGTCTTTCATAATTGCGAATACTACTCGTGCTCCGCACTCGTAGTATTTAAATGCAATCATGAAAGACATTCGTGTAACCACCACAAAAATAATCGACATAACTTTGACTACTCATGGTATTATAAGTGAATATTGTTTCGGATATATAGAAGACAATTTTGCATTTTTAGATTAAAATTGAAAAGATTTTAATATTTGTAGGTGATGCAAAAAGAAGTTTTTCTAAATTTTAACCCTTTCGGCCCTAATGGTGGCAAATGCCACCATCAAATTCAAGGCCTACGTACCTGTAAACTGTTTTATTTAGTTCGACATTCATGGACTAGGTGGCATCACTTATACATGTAGTTTCGATTTCTGTGCCCAGAAGTTTTATTTCATAAGTGTTCTCTATGGTTTATACAGATATTCAAGATGGATGCTGACATAAGTAATTCTTGGGCTGGTAAGTGTTACAAAATCAGTAAATATTATTGCAATCATTGCTCTGTTTATAAATGTATTTTAGCAGATAAGGTTGCCAAAGTTCCTTAGTTTACAATATTTGTTCAAAATTTATTATTGCCATTGATTTATTGAACCCTAAAAAAGTGTGTACGCAAATGCCATCGCCAGGCTTCAATGCTAGTTCTTGATATGATGTTTCTTTCAGATTTGGAAATACCGACGATTAGATTTTACGGTAATTCAAAGCAGATCCCACTGAACAAAACTTTGACTACAATATTCCAACTAGATGAATCAGACATTGAAAATTTTGACAATGATTGTTCATTTGAAGATGATGATTATAACCCAGAAAATAGTGACGAAATCGAGACTGAGTCTGCATCTGAAGATGAAAGTGTAATTATTCATGATATGCGGTGAGTCAGGCATAATATACCGCTCTTTGGTTTACCAAGGCTCCACCACACTCACTGAAGAAGCTAAAACTAGCAGTCCCAGCATTACATGTTCTCTAGTTCTTCATTTAGCCGCTAGAATTCCTGAAAATTCAGGTCATAAACTTTTTTTGATAACTATTTCAATTCTATATCTCTTTTAGAAGAATTGTACAAAAAAGGGATATATGCAGATGGAACAATACGTGCCAACAGACTTGAAAAGTGTCCCATAAAAACCGAAAAACAAATGAAAATAATGGGTCGAGGGTCCTGTGATTACGTAATGTCCGACAACAATATAGTAATTGTGAGGTGGTTTGATAATAAACCAGTGACTTTGAATTTTATCGCTGTTAGCCCAAGAGATGAAGCAAAAAGGTGGGACAAGAAAGAAAAAAATACGTACAGATAGAGCGTCCGGCAATCGTTAGAATGTACAATGCATCTATGGGAGGTGTAGATAAGTGTGACTTTTTGCTTTCTTTATACAGAACTTTCATTAGATCGAAAAAGTGGACACTCAGAGTTATGTTTCATTATTTCAATCTTGCTGTATGTAACTCATGGCTGGAATATAGAAAACAGGCTAATGCAATAGGTTTGCCGAAGGAAAAGACAAAAGATTTGCTAGAATTTACGCTAGATGTTGCTGAAGCACTTGCTTTTGCAGGAATCCCCACTACCCAAACCCCAAAAAGAGGTAGGCCTTCAAGAGAAAATTCTCCGTTTTTGCTACCTAAGAAGCTTCATGTTGCGAAAGCACGAGTTTCAGACATCAGATATGACAATTGTGGACACTGGCCAGTGCCAACAGAAGGTCACGAGCAAAGATGTAAATTAGGAAACTGTAGTGGCAGGTCAAGAACAGCTTGTGAAAAATGTAATATTTATTTATGTCTTAGTAAACAAAGAAACTGCTTTAAAAAATACCACATAAAACAATAAATTATATTGATTCAAATTGCACGTCCTGTTTTCCTCCTAGACCTAATGGTGGCATTTGCCACCAAGTTCTAATTTTTTTTATAGCGAAGCTATATGTATAAAATGTAATATGTAAGTAGTAGCAACCACCAAAAAAATTTTTCATTAGCTTTTAAAAATTCAGGGCTGAAAGGGTTAAAGGAAAAATTGCCGAACTGAACTAAAGCAGCATTGATCGCTAATATTGACAATCAGTCTGAAGCTGCACTGGTACAAATTTAGAGGGGTTACCACAAAAGAAATAGGTTTATTAGGAATATTTCAAAATTGACAATTTTTCACTCTAATTAGACTGCTGTAATTATTATCAACAGCGCACATTGTTATCGTCGTAAAGGTTTTGCTCTGGGGAGAGCACTCGCTTTATAATTATAAAAATAGCAAAAGGCACCTACCTTTAATTCTCCGCCCTGGCTTCAGTCTCAAGTGGCGAGGAGATTGAGTCGTTTCAATAATACTACTCGTTAACAATTATAACTATATTTATCTGTTCGGAATCTGTTTCATTTATTACCTAGTTAACGCCAAGTCCGTCATTACCCCGCTGAATCCTCAAATTCCTTCCGTTCGATCAACTTCCGTTGAACTCATCGAACGGACAGACAGGATGCATCGACTCAGCGCTAGGTAAATCAGGATTCAGGTCACCGCTGTAATAATTCTACTACTATACAGAGTGTTGATTCGCGACATCTCCCCCTCCTCCAGTTTATAAGCCACCGGCATATACATAACCAATAAAACTTTGGGGATCGCAAATCAACACTTTCTCGTACAACTAAACTTATATTAGATTATAATTCTACCTTAATTCCTACACTCTTAATTGTCCCTAATTATTCACAGTCACCTTTTTATCACTGGATTCACCTCTTGATATACCTTGGTTTCTTTATCAGAGCATCTTGGCTGTTCCTAACACGACTAGTTTAATTTAGCTGTTGGCTGTTAAAAATATCTTCAACTTCGACCTTCTTCATGAACTGTACTGAATTGTTGCGTTTCTGTTTTCTTTCTTCTTGTGAGATTTCTTATCCTTCGGTGCAGCATGTTGAGGAGTTGAGCCTTTGCGAAAGAAATGACCTTTCCTCCACCGGTTTTGGATACCCTTCAGGACCATCGGATAATAAATTTTGGCTTCCACTTTTACTTATGTTGCAACATGGACTGCTTCATTAGCCCATATCTTCAGTGATAGGATCATATCATACACTTTTATTTCTTATACTAGTGCACTTTTAGGACCTTTTCACGCTTTGATTGCGTGTGCCATTGCATTTTTAGAACCTCTTCATACACTTCTTACTTATACTATTGCACTTCTCGGGCCTTTTCATGCTTTCAGTACGTGTGCCATTGCATTTTTAGGACCTCTTCATAATTTTATTATTTAGACAAGTACACTTTTGAACCGTTTCACGCTTTTATTGCGTGTGCCATTGCATTTTTGGGCCTCGTCATACTTTTACTACTTATATTAGTGCACATTTAACTGCCAACCGTTCTCACTCCATTTGCTGCCGATTTTATAATCTTCTTACAGCTGTCGATGTCGTTTTTATTTCCTTGTTACCATTTATAGTAGTTTAATTTCGTTCACTAGTCGTCCAGGAACGATTTGCCCTTAGTGCTGATGAATGAATCTCCTCCCGAGCGATGGTAGTACAAAATGTAATAATTACAAAGAATATTGTTTCGGATATATAAAAGACAATTTTGCATTTTCAGGTTAAAATTGAAAAGATTTTAATATTTGGAGGTGACGCAAAAAGAGGTTTTTCTAAATTTTAATGGAAAAATTGCCGAACTGAACCAAAGCAGCATTGGTCGCTAATATTGACGATCAGTCTGAAGCTGCATTGGTACAATTTTAGAGGGGTTGCCACAAAAGAAATAGCTTTATTAGGAATATATCAAAATTGTCAATTTGTCACTCTAATTAGACGGCTGTAATTATTATCAACAGCGCACATTGTTATCGTCGTAAAGGTTCTGGGGAGAGCACTCGCTTTATAATTATAAAAATAGCAAAAGGCACCTATCTTTAATTCTTCGCCCTGGCTTCAGTCTCAAGTGGCGAGGAGATTGAGTCGTTTCAATAATACTACTCGTTAACAATTATAACTATATTTATTAACACTAATCACAAGTCACAAGTAGAGAGGATCACAAGTGATCCTCCTTGCGGAAGAACACTTATGAATTATCATTCTGTTCGGAATCTGCTTCATTTATTACTTCGGTAACGCCAAGTCCGTCATTACCCCGCTGAATCCGCACATTCCTTCCGTTCGATCAACTTCCGTTGAACTCATCGAACGGACAGACAGGATGCATCGACTCAGCGCTAGGTAAATCAGGATTCAGGTTACCGCTGTAATAATTCTACTACTATACAGAGTGTTGATTCGCGACATCTCCCCCTCCTCCAGTGTATATGCCACCGGCATATACATAACCAATAAATCTTTGGGGATCGCAAATCAACACTTTCTCGTACAACTAAACTTAGATTATAATTCTACCTTAATTCCTACACTCTTAATTGTCCCTAATTATTCACAGTCACCTTTTTATCACTGGATTCACCTCTTGATATACCTTGGTTTCTTCATCAGAGCATCTTGGCTGTTCCTAGCACGACTAGTTTAATTTAGCTGTTGGCTGTTAAAAATATCTTCAACTTCGACCTTCTTCTTGAACTGTACTGAATTGTTGCGTTTCTGTTTTCTTTCTTCTTGTGAGATTTCTTATCCTTCGGTGCAGCATGTTGAGGAGTTGAGCCTTTGCGAAAGAAATGACCTTTCCTCCACCGGTTTTGGGCCTTTTCATGCTTTGATTGCGTGTGCCATTGCATTTTTAGAACCTCTTCATACACTTCTTACTTATACTATTGCACTTCTCGGGCCTAGTACGTGTGCCATTGCATTTTTAGGACCTCTTCATAATTTTTTTATTTAGACAAGAACACTTTTGAACCGTTTCACGCTTTTATTGCGTGTGCCATTGCATTTTTGGGCCTCTTCATACTTTTACTACTTATATTAGTGCACATTTAACTGCCAACCGTTCTCACTCCATTTGCTGCCGATTTTATAATCTTCTTACAGCTGTCGATGTCGTTTTTATTTCCTTGTTACCATTTATAGTAGTTTAATTTCCTTCACTAGTCGTCCAGGAACGATTTGCCCTTGGTGCTGATGAATGAATCTCCTCCCGAGCGATAGTAGTACATGTAACAATAAAATATCTCGCAGTATAATTTGACTAAATTACATAGAATAATATAAAACATGTTATTTTAACATAAAGTTTCCTATATCTTATAAGCTGATATTTGTTAAAAATAGAGTTGAAAAAATACGATTACGTATATACATATGTATATATATATATATATGTTTGTGAAACTATAATCTAATTAAAACTACGAAACGCTTACTACATTTCTAACAATTTGCATTTTCGAATATGTTTACTAAAAGAACATAGTGAAAATTTGGCTTTTGTTTGTGCTACGCAAATTAAACAATAAAGATTATCAGCCTACTTGTCACCAAAAATATTTGGGTACATTTCAGTCAATATTAATTGTAATTATTGCGACCTTTAAGCCTTTCTTTGCTATATTCTGAAAATAAGTCTTTTGAAAGACGTACATTCTTAACTTGCTAATTTTTGCTCGAATGTAGGAAATTATGGTGAAATAAAACAAATAACGACTTTTTGAACATATTTTATCTGCATATTTTAACTACTACGCTGTATTATAATTGCATTTCCATATCATACGCTAATCTGAAATATGTTTTTAATTTGTATATACGTTTATCCTTTTCTCTGATGTATACTGAATTTATATGTGATACGTTGAACGGCATTTCGATTGGTTGTACAAATTACCGGAAGTATAGAAAAGATAGGCTGTATAAAGAGTATCTATCTAATTGATTAATTTAGAATGAACTCTTTCAGGTCAAAAAATTGTGCCGAACACGTGCCTTCAAAATAATACCGCAAAGGAAACACCGACAATGAAAACTGGGCGAGGAAACGTCGACATCCCCGGGTCTTCTTAAACGTAAATAAAAGATTTACGTGAATTTATGAACTGCTTATTTTCCCTCGTCTTTCACAATAATCAAGGCGATAATAACGCTTAAAAACCACCATCGGCATCGGTTAGACGCCGAACGTCCTTGACTTGAGGCCAAATCCGTCTAGGATTGTTGTGTGGTCCTTCAGAGTAAAGGTTCAGCAGAAAACATAAAAGAGCATCCTACCAGTATAACCGATAATTATCTCTTTCATTTTGTTTCCGTCTCTCTTCCAATTGCAGAAATTAACTCAAGAAGGTCGACACGTTCGAAAAATTGTACTGAAATGCTCTCTCTTGAACTTGTCTGTCCAGTATATAACTGATTGACACCTGCCATTGGCGAAGTGGGACTTTTGCCAAGAGAACCTCTTATTAGTTTTCCAGTGCCGAATTTGTACGATATTTTTATCTTTTGAAAAGAAAATATCTATTCGAATATTGTAAGTGTTTCTCATTAAGTATTAGTTTTCTTTGACTAAAGTAGGTATTAATAAATAATTTTAAAACATGAAAACTAATGAACAAATATAATGATGTAAGAGTTTCGATTCATATCAAACATTATTCAAATATATAAATTAATTACGACTTTGTACATTATGTCACGATTTGTGTAGAAGTTTTTTATATTAAATTTTAAATTACGTACTTTAAAATTAGTTTTTCTCAGCGCTGATAATTCTAATTAAAATTTTCTGTTTTTATCACGGCTGAGATTCGGAGGGTCATGGGTTCGAATCTCAGACGTGGGTAATTTTTAAAATTAAAAAACTGCCAATTAAATAATTATTAGTGCTAAAACCAGAAAATTGTAACTAATTTTAAATTATTTAATAGATACCATAGCATTATATTATTATATTATATATTAAGGATTCTCAATTATAAGGAATTTATAATATTTTCTGTTTTAAATAATATTTAACAACATATACATTATTGTAAAATATTGCTAGCTAAACTGCGGAGGATATTTTATTATACGAGATTCGTCAAATGCATTGCAAGAAGTAGACTGACATGCACTAGTATAGAACTATTTTTTACATCAAACATGAAATAGCTCTGGAAAAGGTATATACTGGCGTTGGTCATAAGAAATTACACCATAAAGGTGGAGTTTGAACTTGAGTTAACCCATGAAACAACAAATAATATCTGTTTCAGTGTGTAGGGGCAGTCACCATTGTTTTGGTTGTGTTTATGCAAAAATTTCTTGCAACAGAAAGAGAATAACTTATGTAAATTTCCTTGGGGCGTGCCATTCTCCAGATAAACAACATCCATTTTGAAATGTAGAAACTTCAAAACCTTGCGCTGGATACGATCCAGTGGCAATGAATTGTAAGCGTAAATGGGATTCCAGATCAGTGGGGCGTATTTAATTTTATTTACAACCATAAGCGTAATGTTGGCATTTCTAACTTTTTAAAAGTTTGGAAGTGTGACTTTACTTCCCGCTCTCTATTACTGCCCTCATTTACTTCCCGCTCGCTCTTACTTCCCCCATTTCCAACCTCAATGTCAATTACAAAACTGTCAACTCGATATGTCAAAACCTTATTGGAATTTTTATCACATATTTATTAATAGTATGGTTGTAATCTACGAGTAAAAAATAGAACAGGAGAGAGCATAACGTGGTGTGGAAATAGGTATTTTTTAGACGGAGTTACCCTTTTCGGTAGGTCAGTTATGTCCGGTTATGTCAAAAATGACATTTTAGTGTTTCTATAATGGTCAATTGTGTGGCTTGTGGTCGTTCTAAAACGGCAAGGACAAAGAATATTAATTTTTCTCTTCATCGGTAAGTTATTTCATTGACATTCAACATAGGCAATAATAATTTAAAAAGGGGTATTTTAAATAAATTGTCATATATCTGACATGTCTGATTATGTGTTCAGTGTCGTAACATATATATCCAAATCATTTAATATTTGTCATATTTTTGACGCGAGATTTCATTTAAACCCGTTTATAATATATTAAAAAGAAGAAAAGAATTGAAAACATAATACACTCACGATGTTTCTTTAATTATTTTTGGACTAATAACCTATTCTAAATGAGAAGACAGGAAGTGTACATATACCCTCTACAAAATATTTATGCACGCCTAGGCATTGCGACGGCCATATTTAGTTACCAAATTTGGACAAATATTATTATTAAGGAGACTCTCTCCTGTTCTATTCTTTACTCGTAGGTTGTAATAGTATATTACATACCGAGGTGGAAAGTGTTTCATTACTGTCGAGAGATTAAGTAGACAGGAATAAAACTTTTCACCGAGGTTTGTATATTATACTATTTTATTTACAACCATAATTATTATATTTATTTGTGATAAAAATTCCGGTAAAAGTTTTGACATATTGAGTTGTCAAACCTTCTAGCGTAAACGTCAAATAAATATACGTCAGTGTTTTTCGGTGAATAGATTATAAAAGAAATGTTGAGGGCTGCACTCCACTCGAACTGAGGGAAACTGTCCTACCGTAGCAATCCAGATATATTGGCTAGAATGTAGGACAAGAAATCACTATTTCATAATATCAGCAATAGCAGGGCGGCCTATCTACATGGATTCAAGCTTCTAATAATTCTAGTGTAATAATTAATTTTATTTACAACCATACAATTAATAATTATTTGTGATAAAAATTCCGATAAGGTTTTGACATATCGAGTTGACAGTTTTGTGATTGACATTGAGGTTAAGAAACGAGGGCAGTAATAGAGGGCGGGTAGTAAATGAGGGCAGTAATAAGAGGGCGGGAAGTAAACGTGAACAAAGTCACACTTCCCAACTTTTAAAAAGTCAGAAATGCCAACATTACGCGTATGGTTGTAAATAAATAAAATTAATTGTTACATTAGAATTATTGAAAGGTTGAATCCATATACATAGATAGGCCGCCCTGCTATTGCTGATATTATGAAATAGTGATTTCTTGTCCTTCTCCATTCAAGCCAAGATATCTGGATTGCTACCGGAGAACAGTTTCCCACAGTACAATCAAGTGGAGTGCAGTCCTTAAAGGCATTACTACTCGACATTTCTTTTATAATGTATTCACCGAAAAAAAAACTGACGTATTTTTATTTGACGTTTACGCTAGAATATCACAAATCTGACAACTAAATATGTCAAAACTTTTACCGGAATTTTTATCACAAATAAAAGCATAAATTTCCTAGACATAACTGTATCACACAATAATAACAAACACGAATTTTCAATTTATCACAAACCCACACAGACAGATACTACAATTCATGCAAGATATCTTCATCTTATGAATCACAAATTATCAGCTTATCAGTCGATGATTCACAAATTAATTAACATTCCCATGAGACAAGAAAACTTGGAATTAGAAAAGAATAGAATATTTACGATAGCGTTCAATAATGGGTATTCGATGGACATGATAAACGGCATTTTTACAAAACAACTAGAGTCAAAAACACTCTCCTTAATTTACCCCAAAACAGAAACCATACCCTCTAATTACAATCTTATCACATACTTGGGAAACATTTCAAATAAAGTAGGGACTATTATTAAGAAAGCGAATAATGAATCAATCTCTTTCAAAACGAATAACTCAATACTAAGAACTCTTAACAATAAGAAAGACAAAACAAACAAAAAATTGAACTCAGGAGTTTATAAGTTAACATGTGAAGATTGTGATAAAGTTTACATCGGACAGACGGGGAGGACTTCTGAAGACAGAATGAAAGAATATGAAAAAAGCTATAATGATAAGAAAACAGACTCGACCTTTGCTAACCACTGCCTGGAATTGAATCATCAATTTAACAAACAATTTGAAATGTTACATATTCAAAAAAGAAGTAAAAAACTTAACTTACTAGAAAGTCTAGAAATAAATAAATTTAATAAAATAGGTATAATATTAAACGATCATTTGGACCTAAATAGCTCCCCCCTACTAAATTTAAAACTGTAATTGAGTACCCCTACCTAACAACAATAATTGTGTCATCTATTATCTGTATTTATAAGTGCCATTGTAACAGAAATTGAATCTGTATACTTTCATCACCTGATGAAGCCACAGTGTTGTGAAACATATGTAATGTCTACATTAAATATTTTTGAAACCAAAATTTGTGTTTTTTACTTATTAATTATTAAGATATCTTATACAAACCTTACAATATTGCTTCTGAAGAAGATTAACTGTTACTTAATAAGCACTTATTTCTCTATACATATTTTTATTCTTGTGAGTAAAATTTCAAATAACTATTCATGATGTCCTCGATGCTTCTCTGGCACTGACGTGATGTATCCCTGACTTCCGATCCCTAATGATCATAGGACTTACATGTGGATATAAAACGAATTTCAATAAAAATAAATATAATAATAATATTTCCATACGTAATAATATTTCATGTAAGTATACACTTTTCGTTTTGCAATAATGTTCAAAGTTATACAAACATTAAATGAGTAAATTGTATTTTATTTTATAATTCCAACACCACCTCATTTTATAATTTATGACATCGCTGGTTCGTTTTAAAGAACACAAGAATAACATATTAAAAGAAAGATATACATATTTTAAATCGACAAATATAAAAATACGCTTGTTAAATTCCCCTTTCAAATTTCACTGCATGGGAATTTCATAATTCATTAATTTGCACTCAGGAACTGAACAAGAATATGTTACAAACATTACTCAAACAGTACAATTTCATAATTTACTAAAATCATACTTTTTCATAGGTATGTATTCGAGATCTATTCATTATGAACAATTTACTGTCCAATACTTATACTTAAATAGACAAACCAAATAACAACACATCGTTTCGTTCGTTTCCATATCCACTCTAAACATCTTTAGATATGTTTATTTTTGCAACTTTCTAAATAACATATTTATAGGTCAGTACGTCACTCAATGTTTTTGGTATATCACGATACTGTCAACGGTCACCGGTGATTAAAGTTTGATCCGATTTAATTGCTCACCTAATGCCGGTTTGTACATACATGCAACACTTTATTTATCACGAAATGATTTTTCTAGTTTCGGGTGGGTATGTATACATGCATAAGAAAAAAATTCGTTCCGTTTGCCGTATCTGACATTGACTGAGCTTAATGTTCAAATTACTATCATTACTTATATTACGACAGATAATCATGACTAGACAACGGAGGTTTTTTGTGCTTTATTAAAGCGCGTGTCAATTTGCAATTAGTAGTACTAATTCCTTAGCTGTTGTTTGGTAAAGTAATTCCGGGTGCCATAACGGGCTGTGTCACTGAAGTCGACAATATCTTGAAAATCATTGTAGGTATGCCTTTCTACATCAGATATTGTAATTATAACTCGGTATGTATAGCATAACAATTGTCTTTAGTTTTGAATGAATAACATTCAACGTAAGTATTCTTGTATTCTCCAATTTGGTTAAGCTATAGATATTCAAATAGTAAAAACCGATTTCGTACAAGCTTATGTCTCATTTCTAAGTAAAATTTATAATATTGACAGATAAGCAATTGGAAATGTTTGTAATAAATATTGATTATATGTATTCAATAAGTTAATTGCATCGGAAAATAATCTATCATTCCTTAAGGGGGGGTTTTACTTGATCGGCGTATGCCACAAAATGGTCAAATTCAACGCAAAAAATCGCAAAAATCAAGGCACTTCAAAAAGTTGCCGCTACATGAACGAAATAATGAATATTTGTTCTAGCGACTGACGATTCAAATTTGCAATTATATTAAAAAATAGTTAAAATACAGCACTTTGAATTTTTTTCGTTTTATAGCGATATAAAGCTTACTCTGTTTAAAAAGTACTTTTTTGAATCGTGAGTACCTACATATTTTTAATCTGAACTCGACAATGTATTTACTTTACTTTCAAAATAACCCTGGTCTCCAAAAAATTACTTTGAAACCAATGAGAATTATCACAAAGTCCGCACTAATAAATGGCAAATAGGCAACACATAATTCAACCTCTTACTCACACTTTCATAATGTCTAAGACCAGCTATATGGAAGGTATACCTGGTCGACTGTATTAAGCCAAACATCATATAAACAGAGAGATCTTCACCTTTTTTTATTACCTTAGGTAAACGAATGCTTCATTCAGATATCGGCTTTATTTTCTAATTATTTTAAGAATGTATTAGAATTCTTCGTCTGGAATAAATATATGTTGTTATTATTATGAAATTTAACTTGTTACTTAATTTCTGGCGGTGATATTTTGCTTTAGATGTTGAAGGTTTTTAATCTTAATAATATGAGCAATGTTGTAGTCAACTAAAATATTACAAAAACTATTCTGTGCTGTAACAGTACAGTAACAGTGCCTGTTTTGTTTTTTAATAAAATGTAAATATATACAGGGTGTTCACACTTAAACCCGCACCATTGGTAACTCCGTTATTATTGGAGCTACGAATTCGTCCAAATTAGCAAACTAGTAGGATTTTTCCTGGCGGTTACGACGATGAAAACAAGAAAACAATTGAACGTCGCGTTTTTCAGATATTTGACAAAATGTAATTTTTTAAATGGAACACCCTATATATTTTTATGCGGTTGAATAAAAAATTTAGTTCCGAATAAAAATGTTTAAATACATTATCTTAAAAAATTGAAAATAAAAAAGTTATCACGTGATTTCTTAAACATTGCATTTTGTTTAAAAAAATTTATGAAAGACGTAGCATGTTTCACATGTTTATCCAATTGAAGTCATCTTCAGATATTAAATAAAATAATATCATAAACATCCTTAAAATTTGCTTACTTTATCACTAAAACGTAAGTTTTCAAATGAGATACCGTGCATTTTTAGGGATTTAGGATTTGTTTTTAGGGATGCCTAACGAAATTTGTAATTAAATAATATGTACCGATTATTGTATACTATTCTCTTGTTGAACGGATGAAAAAAATTTTTGTATAGGTCCTAGAATGTTTGTTCATAATATTCCTAAATGAATTCAAACGAAACGTTGTGTTTTTAACGAAATTTATTTTGATTTCGTCCACGAAACTTAAGAATAACAAATAAAAGAATAATAAACACTAGCAATCAACATACATAACTAAAATAGTTGTTCGAAGGTACCACCTTCTTGGTCCAGACACTTGCGGGCTCTTTTCTGAGTGCAGCGCGTGGCTTTGAGAAGGGTCCTTCCATCAATATTCCGAATAATGGCCGTAATGTTATTTTGAAGTTCTTCCACATTTTGGCAACGATGTTTGTAAACTTCATTTTTCACTCGGCCCCATAAAAAAAAATCTAGCGGAGTTAGATCTGGTGAGCGTGGGGGCCACAGAACTGGTCCATGAGTTCCAATCCAACGGGGTCCAAACAGTCTCTCCAGTAATGCGTTAACGATATGGTGATTATGAGCCGGTGCACCGTCTTGTTGGAAGTATATCCGCGGCCTATCCATCAAGTTCACGTTGTCCACGAAATCTTCCAATTCATGAGACATAAAGTCCTCATATCTCTCTCCCGTTAATGAGCCGCGGTAAAAAAAAGGACCCACATTTTTAGATCCAATCATACCACACCAAACATTAAGGCTGAACCGATGTTGTGGATTAGTGGGATGAGTCAAAAAAGGATTTTCCCGACTCCAAAAATGATAGTTTTTTCGATTAAACATTCCCTTATTAGAGAAGTTACTCTCATCCGATCATAAAACATATCGAGGAAAATTTGGATCTTCTTCACATTTATGTAGGAACCATTCACAAAATTCCATTCTTCTTATATCATCATTAAGATGCAAAGTTTGTACTGGCCGATATTTGTATGGCTCAAAATTATATTTTTTCAAAATTGTATGAATCGTTCCCAATGAAAGGTCTATTTCTCTTGCCAATCCTCTAATTGAATTGTTAGGATACGCCTCAAAATATCCCAGTACATTTATCTCTACTTCCTCACTAACCACAAATTGCTTCTTCGTTCTATTCTTCTTGAAAACCTCTTCGTTTCGCCGAAATTGTCTGTATAATTCCAAGAAATATCTTCTTTGAGGAATCGCGCGCTCGGGAAACATTGCACTATAATGTTCGCGAGCTCTAATAGTGTTTTTTCTCTGAAATATGTAAGCTTCCATAATATCACATTTTTCTTCATGTGTGAAAACCATTTTTATTAGAAGAAAACAAGAAGAAAACAGCAAAATAACAATGCGAATTTTAAAACACTGACAGATTAATTTGACGGATTGTTATTGAATATTTTTTTTTTATTGGTGCCTATTTGATCAAAATTGTAACAACTATTGTAATGTAGGCTAATTTCCTTTTCTCTTTTCCTTTTTTTCTGGGTGGAATTTTAAATTATACTGTCCCATTTTAAAATGGGTACTTTTCTGTTTATCTCGGGAATATGCCCCTTTAAAGAAATCACGTGATAACTTTTTATTTTCAATTTTCTTGAGATAATGTATTGAAAAATTTTTGTTCAGAACTAAATTCTTTATTCAACTGCATAAAAATATATAGGGTGTTCCGTTTAAAAAATTACATTTTGTCAAATATCTGAAAAACGCGACGTTCAATTGTTTTTTTGTTTTCATCGCCGTAACCACCAGGAAAAATCCTACTAGTTTGCTAATTTGGACGAATTCGTAGCTCCAATAATAACGGAGTTACCAATGGTGCGGGTTTAAGTGTGAACACCTTGTATATTTTATAATAATCAGATGTTTTGGATTGTTGAATATTATATTCTTCCCAATCGGCATTGATGGAGTTGATTAGCAAAATTAAATTATAAAACATTTTGTCACAGGGAAGATTCGAACTAAATTTTATCACCAAATAAAGTTGTATTCATTATTTCATACATAAGTTTGAGTATATATTAAACATATTTGTAAAAGAAAATACGTGCGGTTGATATATACAAGCAAATTTTAATATATTTCAGATATTTGTCGGTGTTCATTTATGATTGATTACGTGATAACATTGATGTGTCTACTTTATTAGACTCTTTTTCTGTTCCTTGATATTCTTCTCGCTTTCAAAATGTATTTTATTTTTCAAGGACAAGGTTTCGGCTTTATGTAATTTCATAAATGCAGTTTTCTTCGGCAATAAATATACATTATTATTATTAATTATGAAATTGCACGACTTATTGTTATTTTTAACCTTACATGTTGAAGCTTTTTAATAATATGAACAATGTTTGTAGAAAACTAAAATCTGACAAAAACAACTTTATGTCATTGTAAGATACGAAATTTAGAGCTTTTCCGGACTCTTCAAACTAAGATGCATTGGTTTTAGACAGCAAGTTACACAAATTTCAGTTTTCTAGATGGTAAAAGCATTTATTTAAATATCTGAGTTTGTTGTGCCTTCATGTTTTTGTTTTATTTGTACTTTGTATTTTGACCACAGGACAGTTTTTAGATTTTTTTTTGGATATGTGAATAAGTAAAAGAGCATGGGCCAAACGAGCGCATAAGCCTAATTACAGCAGTTTATCAGGAGTGACAGCAATTGTTTAATGGCCAGCGAAAAAAATATTGTATGTAGGCGTAAAAAACAAATTTTGTTTAATTTGTGCAAAATATGGTGAATCTAAAAATCATTATGCTACAAAAATTGGTCTTCGTCGTCAACAGCCATGGAGTCGCCAATTATTCCGGAAGGTTTTCGACATTCTGGTGAAATGCACGGTGTAATTTATGGTAGATTAATAGGGGACTGTGATAGCAGCGTTCTTAGAAAACTACGTGAGATGGCTCCTTACGGTCCCCAAAAAATTATTGAAAAAATTGAGTGCCGAAATCATATATTATGTAATAAATAAAATTAGCGACTGTTTGAAAAACCTAAACTCAATTCGGACATAAGACAATTAATAACAAAAAATTTACTTAGATTCAGATCGGCCGTGACAAAAGCAATTGAACATTACAAAAGTCCGAACTTACCAATAACAAACCAGATAGTGCAATTGCAGCGTGACATTATAAATGGACCAAGACATATTTCTGGTGAACACTCGGATTGTGCTTCTTACTTTTGTCAAGGATCTAAAGAAGGCGAGATCAATATGTTTGAACAGTTTCAGAATTCTAATATATATGATGACTTTATTAACGCTTTAAGTCGGCTTAGCAAAAATAGTAGATCTTTAATAGAAAACGTAGATACCAACATTGTAGAATCTTTTAATTCAGTCATTGCAAAATTTGTAGGAGGGAAGAGATTGAATTATATTCAACGTAATTCTTACAGTGCACGTTGCAAAGCGGCAGCGATTTCATTTAATTGTGAGGGAAAATATCACTCAAAGCTTCAGACGAAATATGGATGTATAACGAATAAATATACGACAGTGTGCGAAAAAAAAAACGGTATGAGAAGAAAAAATTTTATATGAAACGAAAAACACATTCAGGAACTACGGACGATCGCGACTATGGGCCGGAGGCAAATGCATATTTTATTGAAGATATAAATAATGAAAGGTACGAAGAAAAAAAAGATACTTTTTTGAAGCATTTAGCAAGCGAAAATCCGGATGAAATTCAAAATTTTACAAAAGGACAAAAAGATAATACTCTATGGAAAGAAATGCGGGTAAAAAGATTAACAGCATCGAATTTTGGCAAGGTAATGAAATTAAGGAGAACCACATCAACGGCCAATACTGTGAAGGCTTCATTATACCAGGAATTTACAGGAACGATTGCGACACGATACGGTAATGAAAAAGAAGAGCAAGCTGTAAAAGCTTTTGAATGTTTGGCAAATCTAACAGTCGAGTCTTGTGGTCTTTTTATTCATCCTGTAGGTATATAGATTTTTAGCGGCATCTCCGGACGGAATTATTTCTAATCAAAACGCGATTATTGAAGTAAAGTGTCCATTCAAGGCTCGCGAAGTGACTCCATTTGAAGCTACGGAAAAAAAATAATTACGTTTTTAGAAATTCGGAACAGCGAATTACATTTAAAATCTAGGCACCATTACATGTACCAAATACAGGGACAGTTGAATATAGCTCAGAAAGATGTATGTTACTTCATAGTCTGGACTCCGAAGGGTACTTGGTATGAGATAATACACAGAGATGAAGAACTCTGGGCAGAAATGTTAATTAAGTTAGAGAAATTTTATTTTCTCGCTTTGTTGCCTGAAATTATTGATCCTCGTATTTTGAGAAATCGAGAAATTAGAGACGTCAAATTGGAGAATTAGTATGTATCTACTGATTGTGACACGTTTAGCAAAAACGTTACTTGGCCATTCTTGTTTATTTTCTACACTGTCTATACTTTTGTAAACATTTCTTTTGTAAAAAACATGGATTAGGCCTACTGGGGATACCATGAGAAAAAAAAAACGCGCTTTGCACTCTACCTCTAGGGTGGCGCGGAAAAGAGTGCGTTTAACGTTTTATCTGTCACATAACGGTTTTTTTTAATTTTATAGAAGCTTTACTGAAAAAAAAATAAACAATGTACGATATAAATAAAAAAAATTAATATAAATAACAACCGATTGTAAATTGTGGTATTAACATTTGTTTCTAATCAATGATTAGTTCGGAGTCCGCAAAGTTTGTATCTTACCTACGGTGACATTTTTATAATTTAATTTGCTAACTAACAATATCAGTATCGATTGTGAAGAATATAATTTTCAATAATTTAAAACATGAGCTACTTAGAAAATATAAATATTTGTTACATTTTGCAATAAACACCGGCACTGTTGTTACAATATAATTTTTTTTATCAGATTTTAGTTTTCTCTAAAACATTGCTCATATTATTATAAAGCTCAACATGTAAAGTAAATACAAATCTTGGTGAGAAATTTTAATCAGTACAACTTAAGTAATTAATAATCATAATAATAATAAAACTATATATTTATTGCAGAATAAAATTTAATATCTAATTAATTCCGGCAAATATCATTAAAATAATTATAAATTACATAAAACGGGAGTCTTAATAAAACTAAATAAATACAAGCTTAAAGGATCTTCAGAAAGAGCAAAAACAAATTTCGAATAAAGTAGGCCGGCAACCAATATTTTCATGCAATAAATGCAAGAGACAAATATCCCAAATTTGTTGCTTGCCAGTTGACCAGGCATTGCTTCATGTTTCTGTTCGTCTACCTGCATCGTGCAAAAAGTACAGGCGAACTGTCGCCGCCAGTAAGATTCTTGACGGGAGTTGTAATTTTCTGTTTTGTGGAACAAATACAAAAAAAAAGTAATATATTCGTGTGTTTTAAGTTAAGTATATCTTATGATTGACTCATTATGAGAGGAACACTGAAAATTTAGGCAATGTGTATTCAGAAATGGGGCAAAACTTACGTTTGTAATTCAAGGTTTTCTCAATAACTGTTTTGTAAATTAAGTTTAATTAAGGCTGTACGTTTACAGTAAGATTTATTGAAGGTACCTAAAAGACGTTTTTTTTCCTTTGTGGAAAAATAATATAGAAAACATATGGTAAACTTGAGTCACTTTCTAGACTCCATCTATAAATATTTTAATAAGTTTTATAAAATTTAATTCTTTAGGTACCTCAGAAAAACCTTAAAATATTTGTTGGTTTTTGTTTAAATAAAATCGCTGCAAAAATAACGGAGAAAAACTTGAATTTCTAACCTCTTGATTTCTGTAGTCGGCAGTTCCCCCTTAAACTCCGTAAATATATTCAATCTATTTTAGGCAACCCGACATACGCCGTTCGGGAATTTTTCTTAAGGAAAGCCCACCCTTAAGAGGGGCGTTTACTAACAAATAGAACCTTATGCAACTTATATTACTCGCGGGACGGGTGGACGCAAGGGGGTGTGAGTAGGTCGAGGTAGCCGATATTCGGTTCTGTCACAGCGCTTCGGTTTTATTCACAGTTTCTGTCATAGATAAAGGAATACATAGATGGGAAACATAATATATAAAGAATGAGTACTTACGGAACTGTTGATGTTGTCGATGTTTTATAATAAGCCAATTTTCGCTTGCCCATAACTTATATTATTAAACACTCGAATATTATAGGTATAAATGACATTTCTTTTTAATTACAAACTGTCACTCTGACTTAAGTCTGGAACAGCCGACCGATTCCGATAGATTTTCGTCTTCGCTAGGACCGGTAAAGATACCGTAAAGTGGGGATAGACGACGCAATAGCTTGGAAAAACCTCGTGTGAAATGTGTGTGACAATGTTTACTATTAAATGTTTTTTATCTTCAAAAATAATTACAGAAAGTTTTTTTTTTATATCGTTCATCAAACGTGCAGCTGGTGCGTGGAGGTTGTTTTTCTCTTTTGTGTATCAGCCTTAGTTAGTAGACATTAATTAAATTCATGCATTTTTGTCGTTATTTCTAAGCCACATAACTTTTTTAAGAAAATAAATTAGTAGAAAAACTGAGCTTGACATTATAAATTGATGCCTTTTGCATCACTAACTCAAATTTGAGATTCCAAAATTACAAAATAAATTCAAAAAACACGAAACCACGATGCCTTGGTTTTCGATAGTTAAACGCTCCTCTTAAACCAACAAATTTGAGATATAAAAATAGATAGGATCAATAGAATATTTATTAAAATTGTGAGTCAGTTTTAAATACATAGAACGATTTGGTAAGAGAAAATTAAATTGTTTATTAATATGTGAGAGAGATTTGTTCAAAGAACTAACTATAAATAAATTATGTGCGATAAATATTCTACATTTTTTATGACAATAATGTTCCCTTAATTAGTCAAAAAAAGTTGCGATTTTTGTATGTTAGGTATGAAAAAAAATGCTTATGGCCTACTCCAAATTTATGTTAAACCCTTAACAGCTTTCTTCGTCAATAAAGCCAATTCATTTATTATTACAATATTTTGTAACAACATATTTTCTCTTGTAGTATTTGATCAAGAAGCTTGTCACTAATGGTACGTTGACAATTATCAGGATTTTTCGATGTTAAAATCATTTTATTTAAATTATAAACCATTTCAATCGCAGTTAATGTTTCCATTCTGTCATATCGACGCGACGGATGGCATTTAATTTTTACATTCTTATACGTAAAATAGTAAAAAAAAAAGTAATGTCATGATAAAAATTGAGTACTTAGCTTCGACGAATTCCTAAAAAATAAAAAAGGATTCAAATATGAATTTTAGAATAAATTTATAAAAAAGCCTTCCGAAATTTCTACCTGTGTTTTGCGAATATTTCACAAGTTATGTCTTCTAGACAGATATACGATATTAAGAATATAATATTTATAATTAAAGCTTGATTTGGAGCAATTTCTGTATAAAAGGAATTTAAATTCGAACCGAAAGTAACGCTCTTACTCTTATCAAAAAGCATTTTTGGCTATATCACGCAAATTAAACATTCTATAAATAAAGTGTCCCATTAACTACTTCATTTTTGACTTAAAAAGAACACACACTTTCGTAATTTGTTCGGTATTTTTTATTGATTTTTAAAGTACAATGTCTGGTATTACATGTGAAAGAGAATATCTAGCATATGTCCTCGACGACTGCACTGCAGGCCTTTCTACAAATTTTAGCATAAGGTCCTCTCCATACTGGTGATGTGGCGTTGAGATTCATTCTTTAGGTCCAGATATTGTTTGAGTATTGTTCTTCTACATATAACTCTTCAAATACCCCTAAAGAAAAAAGTCCACATTGGTGAAATCGCACGATCTTTCCGGGCAATTCCGATTTCCAAAGTTAATTACTGCATGTGGCAGATCGTACCGTCTTGTTGGAAGCAAACTTCTTCCACATCAACGTTCTCCAATTGATGCTAAAAAAGTAGGTTATCATTTTACCATTACGAACACCATTAATGACTCTCCCACCAGCATCAGAGTCATGTCTCGGCATTAAAATTCATACCAAACTGCAATTTTTCGGAGATACATGGGTAGCTCATGAACCTTATGTGGTTATTATTCTTCCCTAATCCGGCAAGTTTTCCTATTAACGTAGTCACTCAAGTGAAACACCATCAGAGGAGATTATTTTGTAATGAAAATGACTATCACCAAGCTTCATTTCAACATCCTTTCAAAAACTGTCTTTAATTGGCTTCAATTCTTGTGTCAATTGAATCATGTATACCTTGAGGTGAAAATCTTTATGCAACTTTCGAAGAAGGATTGTTTGTGGCACGGCAAGTGGTGTTTCATCTTTAAGAGAAAGTGAAAGTACAAATTCTTTCACCAAATAGCAAACAAAATATTCTTTATTTGTATAAACTGTTTTAATAATACATTAACGAAATCGAAAAAATGCTTTATTTAATATGACATTTATCAAATATGGTCGCTTGAGGTTGCCATAGGCCAAATAAAGGGACTGCAACAATTTTTTATAATAAAAATGTCACAATTCGGAACAGAAATAACACTTATCTAAAATAATTTTTGCCAATATGTAAATGATGTATTCTGCAGATTTGTTAGTTTATTTGTATATAAAAGGTCGCGTGCTGTCCGCCCCACATATAAAATATCTAACCAGCAAATACGTATAAAAAAGTTGTATGGAATTTCCAGAGAATTTTGAAAACAATAGCTCGTCTGACAATAAATACTGCTACCAAAATAAGTCCAGATATTCTTAATGATCATAAAAAAGTGTTAAACTCAAAAACCTTTTAACGTCGTCATTTATAAACAAATTCAAGTTATGTGCTATATGGAGTATACATAAATTAAGTCTCTCCTTTTTTTACATTTGGAACTATCAAATATTGTTTCAGATTTCTTCTACAAATTGATTTCAACTACTGAATATACAAGGAGTCTTTCTTCAATTGTTCTACTAAATTATTTCTGTCTCTTTCCAGTTCCACATATTTTATTTCTGTATTGAGTTTATCAACCCTTGAAATATCTTGTGCTCGTAATATATTAGAATAAAATGGCGGGGTCTTTACTTTTCTTAACACCTGTTGCTTAGCACGATATCCTAATAAATTAATAATCAATATTCCTTTATATTTTATAACATCGTCTCCTTTTTAATGTAATATATTTACATTTTTTGAAGTAATTGACATTTGGGCTGTCTCAGAGCTTCCTTGCGTTGCGTTGACTGGGGTGATATAAACACCATCACTTATTAAAATAAAATAATATGTACAAATAACTTGTTAAGCAAAATACACTAAAAACACCTTTACTACACTAATGCATAAAAAACTAAATACTTATTTCCACAAATATGTTGTCATCATCACTAACACAGAATAATAATAAAAATCGAGTTATCTGTATAGTGTAGCGCAGATAATTTGATATTTACGGAGATGGCCTGTATAAACCTAAACCCAAGCTCTTACATTAGGTTCAATAGCGGTACTTCCTCATGATACTGTTAATTTCGTTAAACTTAATACAAATAATATATGACTCTTTAATTCTCGCTATATACTAACATCTTAACGGTACCTGAAAATGGCACCGTTGGTTGTTCATACCACAAGCTTATAGAAACAAGATTGGAGTGTCGGTCCTTTATCTGAATTCGTATTCTATTTCTATTTTTATATATGTATACACTTACTTAGCTATCTAATTCTCGATAACAGTAGCCAACAATGGTCTTTGCTCCCGAATAAAATAAATATATTTTGATTAGTTAGAGTGTTCCTAGGAAAATAGCAAAAAAAAAGTTTACCGTGTCCCAATATTACAACTAAAGTCGCATTAGAGGTACCCAAAGATTGGAACACAGATATAGTTATACTATTGTACAAGAAAGAAAATGCAAAAATTGGCACAAATTATAAACACATCACTTTAACAAGCATACCTAGCCAATTTTTCACTAGAATAATAGAAAGCAAATTAAGATAGAAGCTAGAGACAACGATGGAAAAATCACAGCATGGATTTAGAAAGGGAAGGAGTACGCAAGATATAATATTTATACTTACAGACAATTACGAGAAAAGTTAGGCATAAAGGGAAAAGAAATACATACTTATATATTTTCTAGATTTAAAAGAGGCTTTGAAGAAAGGTCATATGGAACAGTTTAAGAAGAGGAGGTGTAGAAACGAATGTGATAGCAATTATAAGAGCTCTATACAAAAATAGTACAAACAAAGTACGAATGGACAATCTAGAATCTACAGAATTTGAAATGAAAATAGGGATCAAACAAAGATGTCTGCTAAGCCCTTTACTATTTTCCTTAGTAATAGACGACGCCATAAGAAGATGCAAAGATTTAGCAATAGGCAAATGGAAGATAAAATATGTAATACTGCAAGTACTCTTATTTGCTGATGATATGGTGCTGATTACTGAATCGGAAGACAAATTACAACAAAATCTAGATTTTTATCGAAAAGAACTCTGGAAAGTAAACATTGGAAATAAACATCGAAAAAAGTAAAACCATATTAGTGTCCCCAAAGAAAAAACGGTATGAAATTAAAATCGAAGGACAAGAGCTAGAACAGGTCACAAGTACTAAATACCTAGGTACAATCATAGAAGAGACAGGAAAAATTGACGAAAAAATAAAACAGAGAGTTAGAAAAGCAGGGCGACTCTATAACACCCCAAAGACAACATTTTTTGATAAGAAAGAGATACCATGGGAAGTACAAACACAGGTATACCAGTAGTGGTCAGGCCATCAGTAATATAGGATAGTGAATCCTGGACCTTAACAAAACCGAACAAAAGTAAAGTAATAGCTACTAAGATGAGATCCCTGAGAAGAAGAGGTCGAGTAAGAAACGAGTCAGTATTGGCCGAATTAAAGACAAAACCCATAGATTTGGTGGTCGGAGAAAGGCAATTGGGTTGGCTGAGTCACATACATAGGATTAATGAAAATAGGTTAGCAAAAGAAGTCTATGAAACCAGAGTACAAAAAAGAATAAGCTAGGATGATCACGACTAAAATGAGAAGCATGGGATACAGTGGAGTAAGACTAGACGACTGGCGCAGGATAGAAATGATTGGAAAAGCAGGATACGAGAAAGAACATGAGTATTAAATATATAAGTTGTACACAATATTTGTATTTGTATCAGTCCTACACCTAAATATATTGAACATAATTGATTTTATATTTCACAGATGTCTCTAATTTCAACAGGTGTCGACCGATTTCATCACAATTTTATCATTTTCATATAAGTTTGCTTTAGCGTTCACTCCTTGTGCGAGTATGATTAAGGAATATCCGGGATGCCACTACAAGAAAAAACAACAAATAAATTTTAAAAAATTAGTTACCTACCTAGTTCATCTACTTCTTCTAACTTCAAACTCAAATAAAGAAGTAAAAGTTAAAAGGAGAAAATTTTTGTTAAAAACAATTATTTCTTGTACTCAATCTGTTTAGGTTAATTTCTTTGCTATAAATATATATGTTTAGATTAGTCTGGTAACGGTACTTTACTGTATTTTGTTTCGTGTCAAGCCAGTCTCCGAATTAGTTTCTTAGATAACTTGTTCACAATATACTGAAACCAAAAATTGTATTGAAACAGCTTTATTACAATTTTAATGAAATATTACATAATTGTTCTGAACACTCCATTTGCGATTACGTAAATATCATTGACATTTGAAGCTTTCATGAAATACTTATCTATTAAATAGACTTTCAGCATTTGAATTTACATGTTGGGCTGACATGTGCGTGTAGAATTTGATTTTATGCATATTTTCTTTATCGGTTATAGCTGCCTTCAGTGTCGACTCTTTTCTAATCCCTAGTTCACATCAACTTTGCAACTTTTGTTCGACCCAAAGCCGTCGTTCCAGGCGGTAGATGACCCACTAATTACGGCCCATGTACGTCTATGTATATAATTGCGTTTTGTCGATTCGGACCTGGACTACCCCAATTCAGCAACGATTGGAGGAGCAAAGACGAGAGGTGCGTGGTTTTCGTCTGTAACTCGTGGGCTTGACGGCGCCACAGGCTTGCGTTCGGTGTTCGTCACGCGACCACGAACAATGGCCCCGAATTATAGATCCTACCCCTTAGGGGTTGTGGGGTTAAAGTTGTGGTATTCATACACATACATCTTTTTTAGAGCCGTTCGTGTAAAATAATTCTAAGTGAATTTTAAAATGATTCCTCACCTCCGGATATTACAATTTAATTGTCAAGGATTCTTTGGTCAATATTTTATTGTTAAAAGAAATGTAACCATATAATAATAATAATAATAATATATGAAAATATAACACCACATGTATCTACCATATAAATATGTACCCATTTCCCCGTGTAGGACTCTTGAGTTTGTCTTCATGAACAATCCAGGCGTTTATTACTAACATATAAATACACGAAATATGTGTACATACAAATGTTAAGGAAATTACATTGCTTTCATTCAGCAGACACAACAGTTGCGCAACTGTTCAGTGATCATGTCCAGTAGACGAGCGCTCACTCTAAACATGTTCAGGAGCGGCCGCCATTTCTGTGAGCGAAAAATTCTATGCTCACTTAGTGAGCGTATTCTGTACGCATGCGCCATTGATGCATTCCAAGACCAACCTAATACATAATTTTGAAGAAAGTTACTAGAAAGGTAAGATACAGCAAATAGTAAAGGTATTGTGCAGAAATAAATGTATTAAAAATTGGAGTTCACCCAGTATTTTATTCGGGGTTGGAAAAACCAACCCTTCCACTAAAAACTACGCCAAAACTGAATGCAGAAAAACAATTTATTATTATTGTTTATTCGGTTTAATCTCTATAATTTTAACATATGGCAGAAATGAAAAGTACCAGATGACAGACGATGACATAAAGGTGAGCGGTCATGTCCAGCAAACACTCAACTGTTGTGAAGTGAACGGTTGGAGCGGGATCGGTTACCGATATGCCTGCTGAATGAAAGCATTGTTTCAAAGTCTTCAGTAGCACCAATCATCACTATTGGCAATTTTCTTAGGAAGAGACGAATATGTAAAGCCACGCTTACGCATCATACACATACACGTCAGCTATGCCGTCCATACACACACTGAATTGTTACCATTTCATTTCATCAATTCTTGGGGTATTTGTTCAGATTTCTTCATTTAAGTGAAATATTGACGCCTCAAAACTTTGAATCAGCTATAGTACCAGTACAAATAGAAAAGATGCAAAACAACAGGATAAGGATTATAAACTCATAGGCTCCTTCAAATTTTATTTAGGCACTACCTGACCCTACAAACGTTGTTCTGCGTTTTCCGGTAGGTGGAGAGATTAGTATTCTACCAAAAACAATGCGACATCTATTGGACGGTAGCATATACCAAAACAATTTTGTTGGCCACGCGAACATAATGTGTAAGTACATATAAATCATGTCGGTTTATATATTATAAAATTTATTGATAACTCGATCACATCGCCACCTATCGGATCCAGATTCTGTTATTTTGGTCCATAAATATAGAACTTGTTAATAATATGACTACAGCGCTTCCTATCGGATCCTAGCATAGCTATTAACTATCGTCTCAAACAAAACAAATATATTGTGTGAATATGACCTCAATCAGTCAAGTCGTTCAGAAGTTACACGATTACTAACAAACGCACCAATTTAGGTTGGAATGCGTTTTCCCAGATTTTTCTCCAGATCTTCGAGATTTGTTTTCAATTAAACAGATTCAATTAAGTTATTTCTATCTCGGCAGCATAACAAAGGAACAAACAAAAAAGAATCAACCAATCATGTCGTTCCTATTGTCAGTTATGATCGAGAGTTCATAAAAAAATTATGATTTTTGTAGTTTATCCAAATTTTGGGACATTCCTTTGTAATATTCCCGAATTTTTTTCCTAAAAACTTTTCCAGGACTATAACGAACAAAACAAAAAAGAATTACGCACATCCATCGGTCGAATCGTCAGTTATGGTATTGAGTTTATACAAAAATCCTATACAAAAAAGCACTTTCAGTTTCTCCCAAATACCAATGAACAATTTCATTTATTTATATAGATAACATTTACTTGTTTATCCATAATTATATATTAATAGATAATTAATAAATTAACATATATTTCCTGGCGATTGAAAAGCAGATTAAATGAATACAGCATACGTCAATGTTGTTTTGACTAAATTGCACAGATAATGCAGAATGATGGAAGATAATGTTGTACAAATACAAGAAGATACGACTTTTTGTAGTTGCGTATATTTAGCTGTATTCTAATTTTACTCCAAAAATTCTGGGATAAAGCATATTGTATCAGAATAGAAATTACATGCGTTAGGCACAAGAAATATCTGAAAGTTAAATTAGCCTCATCTATGTATGTATATTCAAACACAAAAATAAATTTTCAGTAATTTCTTAAAGAAGTCTACTATTGGTATCTGATTTTTTCTCTTTTTTTTAATCGTTTTAAAGGCTTTCTATACAGTCAAAATGACCGTGAAGATCTCTACTATACTAACCAAATTTTTCCGCGGATACAAAGGTATCTGATTTGGTTTCCTAGTTGCAACACCATGTTGAACATTTCTGGTGAACGTTTTAATGTTGAGTGTTGAATGAGTTAGGCTCTCGTCATCTTTTCTTTTTTCGCCTCGATATTGAAGAAACCCTTTCTGTCTCAGTTGTAGCTTTTTATGTAATCGTTTCGATTTCTTCTCTGCATTTGATTCCTTTGTAATTATGTGTACATACTGAGCCCATAGCATTTTACAGTACAAATTAACAATTAATATTAACTGGAAACTAACTTCTTCCAAATATTACAAAATATGGGAAAATAGAGGAAGAGGATTATTTACCAAAAAATTTAAAACTACAATCTCTTTTCCGTCAATTATTTTTTCAAACCAGATACAATTCTGGAATGATTTCTTCGAAAATGATCTAACACACACAATGGGTTATTTATTATTTATATACATGCTATGTAACAAAGTTCAGTATTAATATTTAAAAATATTACTGCTACTCCTACCTCCTAATTGAAATGTATGTTTTCTTAAATCATAATAAAAAATAAAGTGCAATATTTTTGGTATATTTGCTATGGTATTAATATCAATTAGACTAGTCACGCAAACATTATTTCTATATTTCAAGAAGAAACGTTTATATGTTACATCACTGAGACAAAGAAAATATTTTTTAACCAAATTAATTGAACTGTTATAGCAAAATAATGTACAAAAGTAATAAGATACTACTAGAAGTATGTCTTTATTACTTAATTTTATTACAGACACTTTAATCACGGACTTAGCTCTAGATTTTCTAAAGGCAAAAATTATTTGAAAGTCGAACCAGATGGTTGGTCATCGATCTGCCAAACTACTCCGACGTCGCGCGACCACAGATGAGTAATTCTATTTTGATTTTTTGCTGCCGTAGAAAATGTATAGTATGATTTCGTTTAATAAATTTGTCACTAAAAAGTTTATAAAACTTGATACATAACAAGCAAACAAATTGCTGTCAGGTCAACCAAAATAAACGACTTTTTTGCCCATTTAAAAGTTAAAGCATACTCTTTTCTCTGTCAAAGTGCCAAAACAATCCCGACTTATGGATTTTTTACACATGCATTAAATTATCACAAAAAAATATTTGTAATATTTCGCTTGTTCCGAAAGAGCGCAGTACTTAGTCGAAGCGCACCCTATATTTCACCGGTGCGGTGCGGGAAAATATACGGTATATATGGGTGGGCGCCATATATATAAACACTCGCATATTCAAATGCAACGTTGTGTCAAAATTGCAGCTTAATGGACAGACTGCTTTTAGAGTTTTGCGCATAGAAAGATACGCAGGCTGAATTTTTGTATGTATCGATGTTCTATATAGTTGTACCACATATAGTAATACCACACCAACAACAAGTAGCTTCTATAATTTTTGAACAAAACGTTTCTTTTATTTTACGTCTTTTTAAACATTTAATACCCGAAATAGAAAAAATACTATAAAATACCCGTTTCATAGGACATTTAGCCCACTTGTTCTGTAGAAACCTCGCCGCGTGCGGCTCGTTTTCTAAACCTGAACGGTTGCTCAATAATCACTTGTTATGACTACAGAGCGGACACGAAAGGTTGATGACTCATCGCCCACGGGCGCACTATTGAAATTTTGTATATTTAAAAAGTGTTTAATTTTAATTATATAATTGGATAACAAGTGGGTGGTGATCTATAAAATACAAAATACGTTATTATTTGTTTAAATATATAATAAATTTTAAAAAACCCTCACGCTCCTATCTACTCCAATGAAGATAGGAAATTTACGAGTTAAAAGAACTTTTTTTTGTTCTCATTCTCGGGCGCAAACAGATGTTGCAGTTCACCATATGAATAGTGCTATTCATTAACTGCCTGATGTTTACATTATTTCTTTGCTCCGTCGTAGTTTAAACCTGGAACGTCCGCTCTGTAGTTATGACACTTGTATTTTAGTATACTATTATCCCCTTAATGAATGTGTGCGGATTGCATGATGTGCGGAATATTACAGAAAACTCTCTTTTGAATAGAGCGAATCTGTTACTTTCGGTTGAAATTAGAAAATATTGGGATGCAAAACTTGCAAGTTAATTATATTTTTAATGTTACTGTATATAATACATAATTTGCGAAATAATTGCACAAAACAGCTTTTCGACCAAAATACCTAATTTTCAAAACAATTTCGATACGAATTTTTCTACAAAGTTATTTCAAATTAAAAGTTCCAAATATTTTCATAATCTACAATAATAAAAAAAGTAAATGTGATAATTTTAGAAAACGGTTTTCAAATTTACCTTATAGTGCTTGTGTATTGTTTAGAAATTTGTGTGACTTAATAGACGACATATTGGAAATAAGTATTTGATTTTTTCTCTGAAGAAAACAACACCCGGTCGAACGAATTCACGGAAAATTTTATCAGCTCTTAAGAAAAAAATTCTACTCTTTGATGTATTGTTTAGTAATGAGTTTTTCTGTATCAGATGAATTCAAAACGTGGACATCTGCAATAACTCATAGTCGAAAATTGTTGTCATCACAATACTTCCTTATATTATTTATAACAAAGGGTAAAAATAGAAAATGATTAAAAGTGAGAATTTATAGTAAAAAAAGTATCGGTAACAATAATGATAAATTTTGTGCTGTCTTAATAGAAAATAATTTTATCTTAGTATAAAATCTAAATGAAGGCATTTAAAAATGTTATTAATTTTAATAACATTCCATATGCGTCACACATGATAAAACTATTGTTATAAAATCTTGCAATATTAATACTTATTGTATCTATTATTATTATTATATCGCAAACTGTATTGGAACGTCACATATTATTGCTAAAATTTACAACCTTTAAACCTTGGCATTACGCAAAAAAATGAGAAAGAAACTGGCAAACTTGTTATAGACATAGCCGCAGACGATAAATCACAACATAATCTTTTTCCTTTACCCTTATCTATTATTACGTGCTCGCTGTGATGTTCCGAACATCATACAGACCAGTCCGCTGACAGTGTGTAGCTACAAAGTAAAAATTGGTAACAAAGGATAAAATGCATACGTGCTTTCAAAGTATGTTTATATGCAACATTTATGGTATAAATATTATAAATCAAAGATTGACAAACCTGCTGTAGTTAGCCAAGATAAAGAATAGAATTGACTCATCCAATTCATTCATTTATGCATTTAAAAACATAATGAATAAAATTGTTGTCAAAATCTGTTATTCTCTGGAAAATCATTATGTTTCTTGAAATTTATTTCATTATCAGTAAAAATTGTCATTGAGTAAAGTCTGTTTTTTTATTAACTATTCGAAATTACATAAAAGAATTTCGTTTAAAATTTCCATATTTTGAAATAACGTATGACAGTAAAACAGAATTGTACATTCAACAAATAATTTTCTCATGAATTATTTTACTTGTATAAGCAAATTATTAGGAAAAGATAATACTTTAAATTTAATTATTTTATCTCATATATTATTTATTCCTTCAGGAACACTTTGGAAATTTGCCTAAACTAATCACATATTTTGAAAATCGAAATCTCAAATTAAAAGATGGATTAACCACATTAGACGTGGGCTATTAATAATTTCAAAAGAATTCCAAGTGACTTCGTATGTGGCCTTCGGCAAAAGTTAGACGCAGTTTTTAATAGAAATCCAGATTTAATAACATTGTGGCAATTGTGATGCTAAATACGCTGAAATTTCCAGTACGCACCTATAACTAGTTGCGATGTAGAAAGGACATTTTCTATCTACAAGGATGTACTTCATCCAAAGTGAACAAATCTTACAGAAGAGAACTTTGTGAAACTATTGCTAATAAATATTAATACTCCTTTACTCGACTTGAACTACAAAATGAACAAATAATAAGGTATTTTGTGTTTTATAGATTACCAGCCACTTGTTATCAAATAACATAAATACAATTAAAACCTCTTTAAAAATACAACATTTCAATAGTGCGCCCATAGGCGATGAGTCATCAACCTTTCGTGTCCTCTCCATAGTCATTAAACATATTCATGAATTTATGGTTGCTGAACTCGCTCAAAAACATCTGTTATGTTTCTTCTTAGCTCTCCAATGGATCTTCTCTTTCAATCAGAAGAATCTGGACTTTTTCAGCATGCCCCAAATGTAAGCATTAAGTGCCTCAATTTAATAAGAATCGTATTTGAAATTATTATAACTGCAAAATGTTTGCGAACTAAGATTAGGAAGCGCCTAACTGTATGGCTATCTTTTAGAAAACTTTACCTGCGCACCTGCAGATTTCGTGCATGGCAAAACGATTCTTAATTTTGCAATTAAATTAATAATGGTCTATATACATAACGCACTTGATTAACAGTAAGTGGATTGTAGCCTTCCTTCTCAATAAAATATAGATCAATGGTCCCATTCCCAAATACCGCACGTCATATGACTCGGACACTGTTGAGTGGTTTCTCAACAATGATATCAAGGCATTCAAAGCCAAGGGACTTGACTTGAACTTTGTCGATTGATGTAACTGTTAAGTTGAATGTGAGTTTCGTCGTGTTCATGGGCGACGTGAAGAGGTCTTTCGCTGATATGATACGCCACTAGTGTTATAAAATTGTTCAACAACACATTTTTATTAGAAATCACTGTATTAAACATATTTCGGTGAAATTAATTATGTTAATTAAAAGCATAACATGAGTAGAAATGTGTGTATTGCAAGTTTTAATTTTACTTAAGAAATCAATCTTAATATTAATAGTTTTTATCTATGTATGATATTTTATATATTGTTGTGTAATTTTAGAATACTTTGTAAGCATATGCTTTTTATCCATTTAATTCACAACAATATGTAGTATAATGAATTATTGATTATTTAGTTATCCTACCCACATTACTTACGTAGCCACGCTCGTGTATGAGTCGTTGTCTATACTACCGGCGACACTGAAACATGATGTGCATTTAGTCAATTTATTTGTCTAATAGTTCTTAATAATGTAGATAAAAATTAACATATGCACTTTGTTCTATATTATTTATTTTTATTTTTCATGCAATATTGTTATTATTTGCAACATATTTCTTATTTCCTTAGGACATTCCATTACGTTTGTTTACATCTGCAAAAATGTCGATGTGCAAAGAGAAACTGAGTAATTTACGTTTAATTGCAATAGAGAAAGATTTGTCAAAAAAATAACTTTAATGTCATTATTGACGAACTTATAAGTAAGAAAGGAGAGTGCAATTTTAATCTAATATTTTATTTAGTGGAATAAGTTTAAATTTAATTTTTTTAATTTAAAGATACTGGTTTAAAAATCAAATGAAAGTATTATGGGATGGCAGGTCCTCCTATAGAACCGGGCTTGGTAATATATGTTTTTCTTGATTACAATTAGTTCTGTTTTAATCAAAACCAAGATATATTTCTTTGCAAAATCCTAACTCTGCCATTTCAGGTATTAAAATTACAGACTACATTATTTTTCTCCAAAAAATATTAAAAAAGTAGAGCTGTTTTTAAATCGACAATAAATCTATTTTAGCAATACTATCATGCCCATATGTGTCGAGTATGTGTATCTTGTGGATATCTAATACCGTTCCTGTGATGGATTCAATCGCATGATGCCGATGTAAATGCAGATGATGGAGTGTCAGTGATGACTATGATGATGATGATCCCTTGTATCGGTCGACAGCGCGCAGAAAAGCAAAGAGAGCCCTGGGTGGTTCCCCAAAAAACCGAAAGGATGACAGCCGGCGCGGGTGACTTGATGTGTATGTGATGTCGGATCGGTACGAGCCGCAAAGGGCCACAGAGGTGTGTTCGAGTGGCGCCGGTCGCGCCAGGTAAACGGAAACCAACTCACCTCTTTTCCAACGTGACGGAAAAGGATGTGCGTTCGAAGAACACGGCCACTTTTTAGTACCTACTTAGAAGACTTCCACGCGGCCGTGCAAGATGTACTTATGTAGATTTTTATGTGATGGTATCCTAGTATACTTTTACAACCGGTGCTTTGTACAGATTATGTATGCAGTCGTGTAGAAAGCGCCTGAAATACAAATAAAACAGACATTCTTACAAATGCAGAATAGACATACATATATGAAAGGTGAAGCGAAGCGACTTCACATTGCTAGCTAAATTTAAAATTATTAAAACTAAGTAGAATCGTATACCTATAACATTTCCTTACAAAAGTACTTAGATATATACGCATATACATATGCAATTTTTTGGAAATAGTGATGATAACAATACATAGGGCCCCGCAAGGAAGTCGGGACATACTTATTGCAAAGTTAATCAAATATTTCGATATTGAATGTAGTAGAAAGATTTTTTCAATTAGCGAAAGATATACAGGCTCTTCCACTTAAGAATTATCAGTTATTTTTAATATTGAAATTAAACACCCCGAAGCGGAAGTCCACTCTAATAGAAAATAATATATTATGTTGTTTTCAATTTTTTTGTTTTTCGTTTAGCAGAAATTACTATTAGGGGGAATGAATTTATCAAAAAAAAAATATCTATACAGTCTCGTTTATATTTACCTTCTTATTTTGTATTTCAAGTGTAATATTGTTTAACTATGTGTTAATTATCTTTACTTTTGTATATTATCAATGTATTATTTTTTGCCGTACTTTTAATTTTTCTCTGTTTGGGCAAAATATATTGTTATTATGTGTCCAGATACGTATTGCTGTGACCCTTAAATTTTTGAAAATAATAGTCTTAAATATTAATCTAGCAATCATTGATTTTAAATATTTATTCAAAGCTAGACAATAAGTTAGAATATATGCACATAAGTAAAATAGGTTGCAAACATTTACGAATAAATTCCTTTATCAGAAGCTATAGTAAGTAGAATAAACATTAATACACTTTAATTAAGTAACTTATTTATTAGATTTATACAAACAAGAGAGATGTGATACACATCCTAAATAAATTTGGAAAGCTCTAATTTGTCAAAATGGCACATTAAATGCTACAATACAATATGAACTGAAATAAAACAGATGTGCTCGAGCAGATAACACAATCTTGAATAAAGAAATAAATGTGAATATGAATGGTACTAATTCATAAAAGTGATTCTAGTAATAAAACTAAAATATAGTAAATACGTACATTTCATAAAGAAAAAGGATATAACTACGATTATTCTCGTAAGAAATGTTAAATCGTAAATAAAAACATTTTTGTAAATAATAATGCAGGATTGAAATGCGTTCCTAGATTCTTTTATGTGTAGCCTTAGTGTTTTGGAGGCACTGGAAATAATCATGTATGATTTGGGCACCTGCAAGACAAAAATACAACGTTAATATTTGTTTATAGCGTTCTACAAATAGCTATACCACCTGAAGAAATAATGTGGCTTCAGGACAGGGAGAAAAAAGCGGAGTGGGCAATTCTTCACAGCACGGTCTTGGTAAAGAAGATCCAGGTTATCTGCAATGCTTTTCGCTTGTTTCCAGACAGACGGACTAATAAAAAGAGGATCAGAATAGAGTTAGCGAACGGCAAAAGAAAGTATTTGACGACTAGTGAAAAAAGCAATGCATTTATATATAGATACAACGAATGTTTATATAGAAGTAGAAGAAGAAAAGGAACAATACACTTACCTAAGATAAGAAGCAACAAATTTGTAAACTTCAATAACAAATAATTTTGAAGCGTCGCCATTGTTGTGCAACTGTCAATGTAATTCATGTGTATTGCAATGGAAGTGACAACTTAAAAGGACAAAGAAAAATTTTACTACGAACATTTTTAGAAGGTGCCAACTTAAAATTTGAAATGGAGGGGTCAAAATCACCGATTGTGTTTTATTTGCCCATACAAAAAGGAAGACAGGATAGGACAAGAAAGAGATCTCGATTGCAATTTGAATTGTAAATACGCGAAAATTGTAAAGCGAAACTCCGAGATAATAATATAAAGTTATAGTAGGGCATATAAAGACTGCTTGTTAATTTATAATTTAGAAGTTTGTATTCAGAATTAAAGTTTAAGATTTTAGTTAAGAATTTCTTTTCAAACAAATTCGTTAAATTAATTTCTTTTTATCGTTATAAAAATAAAAATGGAAGATATCAATAAGATGAAGTTTGATCAATTGTATGATCAAATGAATGTTCACTTTATTTTAAATATTGTGTTTAGTCATTTCAAATTATAAATGTATTTAATGGTGTTGAACATGCTTCAATGGTACTATGTGCGAATATTTGCCTTTAGTGGATTATTGGGCATTATTAAGTATTGAGTAATCATTTAATTAAATTTCAAACAAATTAATACGAACATGCAAGGATGTTTTTGATGGGTAAATACTAAATGGGTAGAAGTACTATGTGAAAATATTTGCAGCTAGCAGTTAGTATGAACCAATTTCAAAGCATTTAAGTACCAAGATTCTAGATTACTAAAGCACTAAGTGCGAATGTTTGTTTTACAAAAATAGTGACGGCATCGTATTAATAAATTTTACAAGAATAAAAAAAAATTTAAATTAAAAGAACATAGTGAACATCCATTTAAACATCAATATATATAGATCTCACACATATTACAACTCAAAAGGGAGTATAGATATTTTCAATTAAGAACAAAATTTTACAAGATGTTGATATTGTTAGTAATCATAATTCAAAATATATCTGTTATTAGTATAAAACATAGATATTGTGTTTAATTTCCTCACCTTATCCCAAAGTATACTAAATAAGAGAAAGACCAGAAATCAAGAAGTAAATCACTGTATGAATTCACGAATAAAATATAATAATTTATGCTGATACGAACAAATCGATTATGAAAGTGTTACATAATTTTATCAATTATATAGGTAGGTATCACAGCAGTATGTAACACTTATTGCGTATAAATAAATACAAGAATTAAATACGACCTTCTTACACGTATGTGCGCTCCTAACTGACATAAGTTGTTCCAAATTATGTTACCAATACTTTTATCTTTTTAATAAACCTGCAAAAGCGTTTCTTCTGGTCCAAATTTTTAAATGTTTCTTATACAAAAGTTACTCCAAATCCAACTCTAAATATATAATTTTACACTCTCAATAAATCTGTATAGAATACATATTTTCCAAGATATTTGCAAAAAAAACTGCTATTCGATAAGAGTAAAAACGTTACGTCTTGTCCGAATATTAAAATGTTTTTTACACGAAAATTGTTCCAAATTGACCTCTAAATACTAAAATGACGTGTGAACATCACACGACCTTCTATTGTATGGATACGATTGGAACAAAATTTAATACAAAAGTTCTTCCAAATTAAGTTTTAAGTATATGTATTTATATTTTTAATAAAATAATTTTTCCAGTAAAAATGTTATTTCTGGTTCGATTTTTCAAATTTCTTTCATAAAAAATTCTAAATCCAAATCTAATATGCATCATTTACAACATATTTACAAAGAACTTTTATCCGATAAGAGTAAAAGCATCCAGTCTGAATATTGAAATATTTTTTATATTAAAATTGTTCCCGAGCCAGCTCTAAATGTTTTTTCACTTGTAATAAATTACAAAAAATGCAGTTTCAAAGGTATTCGCAAATGACTGCCATTATGTAAGAGTAAACATGATTTATTTTATACAAAAGGTTGTTTAAACTCAAGCTTAATATATCTATCTAGAAGGTGTAACTTGGTAGATATTTACAAAAAAATGTTTTTCAATCAAAGTAAAACACCTACTTCTAGTATTTCGAAAAACTTTCGGTATCAGGGGTCTTCAAAACGTGAACAACTGCAAAAATCTTGAGGCCGAACATTTTCGTCATCACCTCCTTAAAGTACTCCTGAAAAAGTAATTAAATATTAAGAATATCTGCAGATAAATCAAAGATTTTCAAACGTTCTTCCATTTTTTCAATCAATAGTAGTTTATACAACGAGTCAGTAATGACAGTTGTTATTCCCGAGAGCTGAATTTACGAACCGAGCCGCGTAAGCGGCGAGGGAGTAACTCAGCTCGAGGGAATAACAGTCATTATTGCGAGTTAGTATACACTACTTTATCGACGACTAACTGAAAATTACTTAAAAAAATCAAAATAATTAAACGAAAATGTCAGATTACTATATCAATATGACGTTTGACGGTTAGACAGTTAGTAAAATGGCCGGACTTATCTATCGTTACTACGACAACGTTAGGAACGTTATGTTCTTATTGGCGAAATGCAGGGAATAATGTAGTAATAATGGTAACGTTATGGCCCATTATTCCCTCGTCGAATTTCATTATTCCCTCCGGGTATTATGAGTGTTATTATTAGCCAGAAGTGATTAATATAATACATACTTTATTGTTTAGTCGTCGATAAAAAATATTAAAGTCATAAATATTTATTATCACAATACTTCCTTTTACTACGCATAAGAAAGTGAAAATTCGTCTAATTTAGTTCTGTTGTACATCTAACTTAAAACAAAATTGTTGATAAGTAACTTGTGTTGCTTTAAATATACAGATTCAAAATGGTTTTCTATCCTCCTTCCTCCTTGAAAAAAACAAAACATATAAGGCATGTGTCACCTTTTTATATAATTATAAATGTCGAAACTCGATTATAGAAATTTGGTGTAATAGTACCAAGTTGTTTTTATTTCGTAGTAATTACTGATTGTATATTTATTATATTATTGCCATTCGAAACACGTAACTTGTAAAGACTGATAGAAAAAAAATATTTTCTGACGCTGCATTACGTTAATAAATGCCTTATACTAAAGTACAAGAGAAATACGACGTAATGTTGTACGCCCAGTTATAAATCTTATTTACCTATAAATTTAGAATTTAATTGTAAAAAAGCATGACATACCTAAAATGCATCATATAAGTACTAACAAGGCTAGGTAAAAAATAGTCTTGAATCTCTCTGTACTTGCTCCTCTTGGCATAACATTACTTGGTAGGTAATAAATCTAATGAAAATGTCATATTATTTTAATGTTTGCATTCATTTTTGTGTGAAAATCACAAGTTTCTCAAATGTAATAGTCTTTTCTTGCTTTAGACACCTTATGGCTTATTTGTCAAGCATTTAAGATTATAATATATTATGCATCGAATATTATTAATTTCAGTTTTATTAATCACGAGCGAAGCGTAGTGGAGCGAGTGTTAGTCTGTTTGAAGATTTTGCAAAGTCATAGCTGTCAATTTCACTGCGTATGGAAAATCTTGAGAAACACAAGTTATATATCTGCAAGTTATTTGTCTGCTTATAAAAAATCCTCGAAAACAGTATCTCCTATTGTTATAATCTGTCACAGAGGCAAGTTTTACCAAAACTCCCGCAGTTGGGGATGCCTTTTAAGCAGAGGAGCTCTTATTTTAGGCTTTCTGTGCGACAGGTATGCATAGAACTAGTTTTTTTATATATGCCTTGAACATGACGCTGCTAGATGCTGCGCTGAAGTTGGTTCTGCTTTATACAGCTTCCTCAGTAACACTGGGCTCCCAGAAAATGTGAGATAATTGAAGATTGTTTTCTGATGATTGCAAAAGACAAAATAAAACCAATTACAATGCGCACATGTTAATGGTTTTTTTGCATAGAAAGGCATCTGCCAATATTAAGTATATTACTGTGTGTTTTTCTCTAGGGAGTCACCCTTACAGGCCTGCAGACTGACGGTTATTACAAACTTCACCGTCAAGTTAAAATTGTAAAAATTTTAGGAAGAGATATGTTTTGAGCAAACTTGTAGGTATCAGTAAGGCGAAGCGTATTTGTCATAAGAAGATCGGCAAATACACGAAACATTCTACAGAAATCCAAAATGTCTTATAGAATGATGTTACACAAAAAAATTTGACACTATTGAAGAGACGTATAAACTTTCTAAATCTACACTTTTGTTTCAAAATCGAAGAAGAAAAGATACAAAGTTTAAAGAAGTTACTTAACGAAATGGCTGCAATAGAATGAGTCGAATCATCATGAATTAGTGTTCAAAAAGTTAATAATAAAAAAGATGATCCAAACAATTCCCGAGAAATTAATTCCGAAAATGTCAACGACGAAGACATTTTTTTAAATGTTTGCTCTTTTTAATTCTTAAGTTACAATTTGTAGTTATTTTTTTTAATTTAATATGCATTTTTAAAGATGTTTGGTATATGTATAACGTACATAGTATCAGTAGTTACAAAATGTTTAATAACATTTTAGTTAACAGGACAAACTTTCTTTTGAAAATTTGTTCCTAAATTTATCGACGAATATAGTTGTTTATACATTGAATGTACCGTAAACCGGGGCTACTTTGTACAGTTTTTTGAACGCTTTATGATAAAATTCTTTACAGGAATATGATATTCACAAGGATTGTCTATAGTTAAGACAATATAAGTCTTGTCAATACGTATGTATAATAAAATGAGATAAATAGTGGCTACATATATTTAAAAAAAAGACATGGCAAAGTAGCCCCAGGGGGGGGGCTACTTTGTCAAGTCATCACTTTTTAATGAAAAGCTGATTTAGCCCATTTGTAGGAGCTTCTTTGTCAGTTTAAAGTCGAAAACCCTAGTCTTAAAGTACGCAATATTAATGAAAACATATATTTGAGATAATATTTTAAAGGTTTTTAACATAAATTATTCAAATTTGTTAAGGAAAACTCAATTTTAACTTCTATAAAAATAAAAATCATGAATAAATCAAAAAGAAAAACAAAAACAAAACTGTTCTGTTAAAAAGTCATAAATCAAACACTTAGAAACTCTATAAAGTCTAATCATTCTTCTTCACATTCTTCACACATATATTGTATGTTAATGCCGCCCTTATTACATACACCACAGACCCATTTCGTACACAAAGTACATCTTATCCAATCTGCACCTTGATATCCTTTCCATTCTGGAGCACAAATGTTGCAGATACCGTCTTCCTAATCATGTGACGAGATTTCACTAGATTCTAAGGGCTTTTTCTTTCTTTTTGGAGCCTTAGCCTTTCCCTTCACTAATTTTTCTTTCTTTAGAGATATAAAACTCTCAGAAGTAGAGCCTAGACCTGTTTCTAAGCTGGAGAAGTCCCTCTGTTGTGGTTGAAAATCAGTGGTAGAGCTTCTTGAAGAAGATGCAGGTACTACATCGCGTGTGGATTGGTTATCATCCATCATTCGCATGCCAGGTGCAATCTTCTTTCCCCGCTTTTTATTAGAGGTCTTTACACCACTTCCTCTGGTTTCTTGAAGATATTCCAGTATACTGTCACTGAGAACACTTGGTGATGGGGCATTTGCTTAAGAAGTGTTAGTAGCAGACGTTGTGGGAAGCTTAGTGGTGTCATATAGATGTTACTTTCCTGAGAAGCTTTGATAACAGCAGGGTAAAAGTGACTGGCTAGGTTGCCTCCATTGACAATTTTTACTTTATCTGAATTCATGTTTTGGACATGAGGCAATAGAATTTTGAAAAACCATTGTTCGAAGAGGTTCATGTCGAACCATCTACTAGAGCTGTGGTTATAAATGGTGCCAGCAGGCCCGCCTGTGGTCCAGTTTTCGTATAAGTTGAAGGCTAACCATAGGTGTCAACAATATTCCTGCTGCTGATCCACACACCATTATACTCACTGCTGCTCGGGAGTGTTCCTGTACCCTCTCGATTCTTTTAGTTCAACGTGGGACCAAGGCCTTCTTAGCTCCAGGATCATCTGTGATGTTGGTCTCATCATAATTGAACACGTGATGTGGATCAGCGTCTTTTAATACATCCTGATCATTGTTAAAAAATTCTGAAATGTCTTCGTGACCGACACTCGATCTCGACTTCTTTATGTTTGTAGCTAGCCTGCTGCTTAAATTATTTCTGATAACAAAATTTGCTACGAAGTCGGACCCAGGATGATTGTTCTTCCATTCTTTAACGGTTCTGCCTTGTTTTTGGACATATTTGGCCACTAATTGAGCAACATCATGTGAAGTTAGTGGAAATCCCCAATTTGCAACTTGAGTGAGTGCATCAGTTATTGCCCGCTCATCTTCAGGACTTAAGGTGGTGGGATGTCCTGGATCTCCCAAATAGCTTATTGCGAAGCGTACTACTAGAAATTTTGTGCCGTCTACTGGCTTCTGCCTGACTTACGCCCTTCCTAATGTCAGCAAGTGCTTTTGCCAAATTTTCTTGGCTGATGTTTGCATAGGGTCCTGACCCTACACTCCTTTTATACTTTCTCACCATTTTCTGCAGCTACTCTTTAATCAAACTGAAAAAAAAAGAAAACAAAGCATAACCTATATAACAAAAAATAAAAGGAAAATAAAACTGAAATATGGTCAATACTAGCAAAGTAACCCCGCGTGACAAAATAACCTCGGTTTATGGTATATAATATAATATCTACGTAAACAACTCTCCAGCTATAAATCTACAGTGTGTTATGTTTTTAAACAAAAACTTAGTCTGAAACTATCTTCTAAAACATAAAACAAAATATTTTTAAAACTCTCCATGGTGCGAAGAAATATCCAGTATTGAAAGATTTTATTGGCATATCTTAATAAAATACGGAAGTTTTATTATCATGGATTTGTATGGCCATTTTAGCGTGTTATATTTTGACCAATTATATACTTAAGTGTCTAGAAAATAAAGAAAACGTATATCCTGTTTTAACGAAACCTTATGGTACAGTACACTTTGTGGTTTATCACATTTAGAATCTCTGTTGAAAACTTTAGATAAGCAGGTAAACCACACAAGCCTAAGAAATTCACCTTGACGTAAGCCTTCCCTTTCACATACAAAGCACCTTGCGTTTAACAGGATAAACATGCGGTTGCTATTGTTCAAAATAACAAAGATAAAATAAACATCCCATTTCTGTAATGATATATATTTTTGGAACAATGTAAAATTAATACCAATACAAGGACATTTACTTAACGCTATGAAATTATTACATTAACACATATTTAGTATTTTAAAAAGAAATTTTTTATAGGTACTTTAGATATACAAATAAGTGTGTGTACATTCTATGCACTTTACACCATTGATTGTCAAGATCTATGACATTTTATCAATTAATCTTGTGTTTAGACAACTTAATTTTTACTTTCTTAATTTTTTGTCGGCCCTAATTACCCACGACACTCCATCAATGCATAACTCATAACCTGTGCATGCATTCGATTTCCGCAGCGTCCTTGCATACATTACAAGTCCATTCTCACCACAAGAAATATGATCGGTCGTATGTAAATGAGTAAAATACATACATAAAACTTGAAGTGGAAGTTAATCCGTTATTAATTATGTTTAATTACATCTTAAACTATACATGCAGTCTTTTAATGTGTAGTCTCTCAAGCTCATGAATTTTCCGGTAAGTGAAACAGTGTTGTATTACAAAAAATTTGTGGAAAAAGATATTTCAATTTTAATTATAGCGGTCGTAACAGATCAGTTCTTAATTTATAAAATTAATTAAATTAGTTAATATTTCCAGAAATTATTTTAAAGATGTCAAAAAGACGAGTTTTTATCTACATAGTTTAGATATATCGGTTACATTAAATTCAAATAGTTAAAATAATAATAATTTGTAATAAAATAACAACTACATAGTACGCCATCCAAAATTATTCCAAGTATGTACCTACACTAGTCATAGAGTATGAAAGGGAACTGGTATTTGAAATTTAAATTAATAATAATATAGAATTATAAAATAAAATAAAATAAATTGATTTGTTTGCTGGCTAAGCTCAATTCTTTATCCCAGGGCCATCCGGATAAAAGAGATAATAAATTAACAGTTTCCGAGAGCATCATTGGGTGTAATATAATACAATACCATGATATAAGTTTAGATAATAATTATATTAGAAATCAGTGACTTTATAGTTTACTACAAACAAAGTGAAATACTTATAAAACAACACATCAACAAATAGGTTCAATACACTTTTATAATGATAACATTTAATAAGATTTATCCATATTGTTCATTATAATAAAATTGTAACAACACAGGCTAGAAATAATAACTCAGGCTAAACGTGTCTCATATACATCCATGTACATACGACAACGCTAAAAATATATCAAATTACATTATCAATTACACTTTGGAGACGCTGTTAAGTTATTAAATATACTTATCTCATTAGATAAATATATTTATTTATTTCGTCTCTGCTTGAAACTGAGTTATTATGTTTAGTTCCTTATTTTATTGATACATTTACATACAATAATTTTTTAATTATCTTATTTTAATACTTCTTTCTTCATTCTTGATTCGATGGGACTCTTCTTATTTGATGAATAAGGCGCTAGCAGCTTTCCATTGAATTTTCTACTTTTAACTAACAGGGCGTTGAGAATTTGCATACACTGCTAATTGTAGAACAAAATCTTTGTAACAGAAAATATAATAACTTGAACACTTCAACTTGAATACTTAATACGCGGTTGATTTCACCAGGTTTTACTTGTAAATATATATTTATTTAACCGCTGTTTATGTAACTGTTGGAGCCGATACACTTATTAGGTCTATTTGTCGACCCTCTTCTTGAAGTCTACTTTACAACTCCCTTCTTGCAGTTCACTTGTCGACTCCCAACTTGAAGTCTATTTGCCGACTCTTTCCTTACAACACGTATTTCCCTTCTTATAGTTTGAAACCTGGGATTACCTTTTTCTATATTGTCTGGGTATTCCCATTACAGTTCACAAGCAAATTCACGTATACCGTGAGAAGTTATAGATATCGCGGCGCTTATCTTACACTAACATAAACGTTCGGCGCCACAATGCTTATACATAGTAAAACTCATTTTATATACATATGAATACATGGGAATTAAAATTATAGTAATGTATATTCACTGATTTCCAATATAGGTATATGTAAATATAATTAATAAAATATAATTCATATGATTATACAGTTTATTTAAAAAAAGGGTAAAATAGGCCGTACCATTACAAGTAATTCCGGCAGGTATGTCACACCTTTCTAAAAGTAATAGCCGTGCCTACATTTTCAATAGTAGCTTTAGAGGGTGATGGATTAAAATATATTTAATATCAAGAACAGAAAATAAGTTTTTATTTTCAAAACATAAAAAAAAAGTGAAACCATGCATTGGGCAATATAGGGCATCTGTTCTGTAGCATGAGGAAGAGATGCCGAAGCATTTCGGGAGAGATTCGCGCGAGAAATGCCCGCACTAATTCTTCGTTTTCAAAAGAACTTTGAAATGAACATTAGCAAATTTAGAAAAACATTCATGCATCCTCTGTCTGCAGTGAATGCATTGTATCGTCGTTTTTCTCCGGTTAGGTATATTTTTCCCCACATCCAAAACAACAAGCACTTTCGTCATATCCGTACTCATCGTCCGTGGAATCCTCCAACAAAATATTATTGGAGCTATCACTAGATCTGCTGGCTTGCTTCTCTGTCTTCTTCGTTTGTTTTCGAGGTGTCACTTTCTCCTTAGATAGCCCTGGTTTTGGTTAATCTGTGACACAATTGAATAAGCGTCGTTGTTTTTCTTGTTTTTGTTTTTGAACAGCAATGGCTTCGTTATATTTTCAGGAATAGTCAAAATTTCTTCTGCCAACAGTAATTAAAGTTTCTAGAACTGGCGCCTCTTGATCAAGTATTTTATCTGGTATGATAGTACTATTAGTTGCTGCGTCTGTAGTTGTGGGTAGGATGGGAGACATTGATCAATGATCTTCTGCATGATTAAGGAAAGGACTGATATCTTGGTGATGTTCATCTTTGGGTGGTGTATGGTTTATTACCTTATGCTCTTGGTATTCTTGCTGATGTGGTTCTTGACCTACTGATTAAACTAACTGCACTTGTTCCTACACTGCAACACGAACCTCCACGAATACGTAATAAGGTATGGCTAGCGGATTATACGGGTATATACCGGTAAAAAACGGGATTCGCTATAAAATTAAGTAGGTACAAAATTTTCCGGTCACAATGAGTCCTAATTCAATTATTTGATGCGGTATCGATCAAGTGGCTGTAAGTAATGCGTTGTGTGAGGAGATTAACATGCCAAAAATACATCGTGTATGGTCTTCTGCAAAATGCAATGTTTCCAGGTTGTTACATCAAATATTAATAACGCTTTTGCAACACATATTCTAGGATAAAAATGTTCCTTCAGCCACTTCAAAAAAAAGTTCATAATTGATTTAGGCCGATATAAGAGACATGTACAGCTGTGAGAACCAGAAGGCATATCGTTAAAAATTCTTTCTTCAAATTGTTTCCCTTTAAGATACGTAATGGAGAGAGGAATACTCCTTCGGCATCGCTGCATATTATCACAATTACTGTGTCTCCCCTTTCAGAAGCAGTTACTATTGTTACAGCTTTGGAGACTTTGTCAATAATAGCATCTCCAGGCGTGTTACTCAACTGCATGCCCGTCTCTTCCATATTATATAGTTTTGATGGTTTATCAAACAATTCGTTTTCTACCAGAGACCTGGCAAGCGGACGGAAATACTGAGTAACAGTTTCTTTGTTCATACCTTCACTGAGGTATTTTGACAGTCCTTCAGCCTTTCTGATCACGAGTTGTGTATTTTTTTATAAAAATTAATATAGCCATAACAGGCTAAACCTTTCTCTTTATCAAATTTATGTTTAATTTGTAGACGATCAGCTAAACGGAACGCCAGTTCTCTTACGTCTTGTCTAGAAGGAGAGAAGTCATGTTTCTGATGTTTCCAAATATCCATAACGATTTTTTACTCTGCTTCCGCAACCAAAACTGAAAGAGGCCCCATTTCTGATTTTACAGGGTTGTTATTTTCAATTTGCCTCTTCAAGGTCATGGGTGTCATTTTATTCTCTCTGACATTTCTTATAGCCTAGTCAAGCTGATCTTCATTCAGTCCACTTTCTCCGAGACTGCCATTTTCTTGTATACACTCTAAAAAGTGTTTGTGTAAAATTACAATGAAAATCATTGGCAACTCCATGACCAATTATAATCATTGTAAGAAAACATGTGAATGTAGTTCTACAAGTACATCAATTAATATTACTTGTTCAGCTGGAAAAGATACAGCAAGGTAATGTAGTGTTACAAGACATGATTGTAAATTTCAATTTTTAACAACAAAATTTACGATCGTGTAATGTAAAATCACATCACAGCTATGTAAGTAAGCAACGACTCGATGTAAATCTACGTACACTAACTGTGAATGTAAATTCAATCCATGTTAAGATACATATGTACATTAGGTGTGGATCATCACCAGATTACTTAATTGTACATACAGCTCTTGTAATGTTTTTCCGTGTTTTATTATTAGGAGCCTTTTTCTCTGTCATTTTCTTACGTAAAATCAAGTAAACACCTCCATTCGTCAAAAAGTAATATACATTAGGGGCAAAGTAGATTTTTACCGGCATACTTATTTTTCAGTTTTTGCATGCATTCGCGAGGCACTGTAGAATATTGTCCACATACCACATTTTAAAAATGCTTTTCATTTAGATATTGCCATATAATTTGCAGAAGATATGTTTCCTTGATTGCCGCTCCACTACTGTAATCAAAAAATAAAAAAAATAGATGTTTAAGCTAGAAATTTTATTTATTGCAGTTAATTTTATTATCATAAAGATTATAATAACAATAGATATTGCAAGGTGTACATGAAAAACAAAAAAAATGAACTAAAACAAAAACCGAACCAATAAACTATTCTTTCTTTTGTTGCCTTTCGTCTCCTGATCAGGATTAATTTTCAAAAAAATACATTTGAATGAACTCAAGTACATGGCAAGGGTACTTCATATTGCAATTGTAATAAAATACGAAGAGAGCTTTAAAGGAGTCAACTAAGTCTTCACAACTTAACACCTTCTGTTTTCTATATGTAAGTATATGTACATGTGGTATCCTACAACATTTTCAGTAACTAGAAAGGAAAAATTAAAAAAAAGAGTATTTTAACTTGTTAACATTACCTTCATTCATTATTACGATGCACAGAACACTAAATTTGATTTTTTCAAAATCATACAAATCCTGAAACAGTTAGGACTCCAGCTAATGAGAATATGTTTCACTTATTTTAATAATCTCTTCCATCTTAATTATTAGAAAATTTATATCTTCTTTGAAGTAGTCAAGCATTTAATACATTTTTCTTCATCATCTGGAGGTAGAATGTCGGTTATAATGTTTTTTCAATTGCAAATTGAAATAATTTCCCGTGTTTTTGTACAAACTTTCTTCTCAACTTGTCAAAATGCCAAAATGTTACTTCCTGTTTTGAAAAGAATTGGCCATTCTTCTATGATCTGTGTTGACAGTAGGCTGCGAACGATTTATAAATGCTCTTTGCATTGTATAAATGTCATTAAGCAGCTTAATGGGAGCTCTATCTAATATTAAATCTTCGGGCGAGTCAGTTTATGAAATGTCTATATAGGATCTGATCGGCGTTATATTTTTCGATAACATTTCTTTTTATACATCCACTAAAAGAAAGTGAAAACTACTTATTGCATACATAACACATTCCTGAACACTATAAAATGTTGTTTACTTGCCCAACAGCATCATGATTTGAATTACAAATAAAACAAACAGAGTTAACTTACCAAATAACTCACTGTAGTTTGATCCCCATTGCAGTCTGCAAACTTAACCTTAAGCCACAGACAAACTGAGCTTTAAATAATTGTCACCGTCAGATGCTAATAATGAACCACAATGATTAACTTACCTTATAATAACTTATAAATTACAAGTTACAACTATTAATTGTGTAACCAAAACATGTACAATTGTACGTAATTGTCATGAAAACCACTAGCAAACTGAACTCACTGCGCATGCGTTCACGGATTGTAGAAACAAAACATCAGCGGCTCGCAAACATATGAAAACTACAGTAAATTTTAATTCCTTTCTTAAAGATAGTACACGTATCGGCTTGCTGAATATAATTTTACTATCTACATTATTACACATATTACATACAATATAAAGAGAAGTTGTATGTTTTTCTCTAAAAATTAATACAAGTCACCTAAATGGAATGGGTCTACAACACACTCAGGCGTCAACTGATTTATGGCGGGATTGAATATTACAGTATCCTGAATGAACCTATACCTACTTTGGCAAGATTTATAACAAATGTAGTGGGCAATAATATAATTAATACACAATTATTTCTCTTACTTTATCATGCTTTTTAGGTACCTATACATTAATAAATAGTATTTATATTGATTTTGATTTTTAAAATATGTATTATTCACGAACGTATTTGCACGTATAAAAATCACAAGTGGGTTAATTAGTAAACATGTTATAAACTTTTAATGAGAATACTTATTAAGAATACTTATTAAGAAGTCTTATTAAGTATTGTAATCTCACAGTACTTTGAATTTATAATCACAGAGACTAATAGGGAATTTACATTATAAGTGATGAAAACACACTAAATGTTGTGAAAGTTCTATGAGATAAAGCAATCTTACATTCCTTTTAAAACTAAAATTACATGCTAACTGGGATTTTACAGATAAATTGCAATTTCACATTAAACTTCAGGGGATCTTACATTACATGGATAATTACATTTAAATTATTGGAAAAATTACCGTTATAATAAATGTATTTTTCAGTCGATTTTTTACAGTGTATACTGCGTGCATTTCGGCTTCTGGAAATGTAAAAACTGCATAACGTAAGTGAAAGTAATCGGGTATCTCACCCGACAATCGGCGTCCAAAATTAGGAAAAAGATGCGGTTCACGATTTTTAAATTACCCAGATTATAGTTTAATAACACAACAAACCGAACCTTTGAACAACATACATTATTGTGCATTAAAAATGTAGTCGCCCCAAGCTAAAAAGGTGTTGCGCATGAACATCATCAGTGTAAAATATTTTCGCTGTCACATATAACAATTATCACAAATAACTCGAACACAATGCACTTTTTCTTACATTAACAGTCGAAATTTTGCAAAGCGGTATCTCCACCGCTAGGGCATCTCTCCTGGGATTACCCTAGAGCATAAATAAAGTGTCGAATGACACGCAGATTGACAACGTCAGCATCGCAGCAATGTCCGCTGCTGTTCTCAAATCAGAAGATCATCTGGCAGAAACTTCCGGTAAACTGACGGTATTCCATTTAATAGTTTTATCTCAAAGGATATCTCACATCAGAACAGTTATAGTTTCTACAAATTGTTCACATATATTAATCACAATGGAAGCCGACACAGGATATCTGAGAAATACCAATATTCATTTTTAACTGGAATAACACATTCATATAAGATTTTAGATACTGGAGAGGGTCTTAATCAAAATTATATGATTGCAATTTTCGTATAACCAATGCGTACACAGAAAACTACAGCTGCAAGTTCAGGGTTTTCAAAAGAGGAAATAGTAAGGTTATCTCCAACCGCATCATATGTTAAATAAATAGATAAATCGTATACCTTCTGGTTAAGCTCAGTCAATTTCAGATTGCGTAAGCATTTCTAACATGACCTAACGACTATCAAAGTAACCGAAAACAAGGGATTTACATGCCCTCCGAAGCACGGTAGCAGCTCACAATGGTACCCGAAACCTATGCTGATTTACCTTTGCGAAATCTAAGCTCATCCTTACAAAATACTAAATTATCTTCAAAAAACAAAGTTAATCTGGGTTGAGTTTTAGATCTAATTCTCATTGTTTTCATGTAATGTTAAGCCACACTGATATGTAGAAGAAATTAAAAAAGGAAAGAATAGATTCAATTAAATTACCGGCGTTTAATTATCACTCATTTACCTAACGGTATTTTGCCATTTCATTACGGAGATTACATATGTGTGTATGTATTATGTAGGTACACACGTCCAGGTATATACCAAGATTATGATTATTATCATTATTTCGTTTCTTTTTTGTCCACGCTCTGGAAGTATAGACATCCTCATCACACATCATCGCTTCGCCATCGTCATCACAATCAAGGGATCGTCGGCCCGTTCGGTCTCATACAACCACCTTCCAAGATTCAAATGCGTATTCCCTTATTATATTAGCTTACGCGACGATTTTGTGTCTAGTATAATCATATATCGTCCTTGCTGGGTTTAATTAGAAATTAAAGAGAACAAAATTTTCTGGACAGTGCCGGATTGAAGAACAAATCCAAGAGAATAAATGTATTATTTTATGGAAATTTAGAAATACTAAAAATAAAGCTAATTCTATTATTAAAATTTATATCGTGCTTTCATTTAAACTTACTTACAATACCTTATGATTTTAGTATAAAGTTGGTAATATTAAAAAATATTTATGATAATTTCTTAGTTAAGTTTTAACATAAATCGTCTTAAAGTTAATTCATAAAAACATAGTTTCTTTTATCATCAGATACAACAAAAAAACATTCGATTAAGTTCAGTATACTCATTTAGGGAAAATTGAAAATTATCTTATCCTTGCGGTAGAGTATAGTTGCAAAACCAATTAGTAGATAAAAAATTAAGATATGGCTAGGAGAGTATTCGCATAATTCGGAAAAAGTCAATAAATGTTCGAATTTATGGGCAAATTCTTTAACTATTATGGTAATGTAATCTTTGGTGTACTGCGCGTATATATTACACCATTAAAACATTTCCTTTCATTCCGTTTTTCAAATATACGATACATGGGTGGTAAGAAAAATTATAAAGCAGAATTGTGTAAATCAAACATGAAAATGTAAAATATGAAGTGTCTGGTAACCAAGATGTATGTGTTTCTATCTTATTAGTTTTCTTCAATATGGCATAACCAAGAAAGTATATATGTATGTGTTAATTAAATAATATGTGTAGTATTACCTTAAGAATGTCAATTCCAAAAGTATCCATCATATAAAACAACATTACTTAGTAATGCACTCATTATTGGGTAAACGCAAATTCTCAGCCAGGTAATTAGTAAATAAATTAAAATTCTTAGCCACATGTACAGTAAATTTGATAAATCTAGTATAATTTAACTTGTCAACATTTTCTAATATTGCTTAGTGTTTACTAATTTTTTTTTTGAAAGAAAAACCAAATGTCAAGTAATTTTTTAATACAATTTAGAAAACACAAATTAACTTATACTTAATTGATCCGCTATTCGCATCAATTACTGCCCTTAACCTTCTATAGGTAGAATCAATGGGACTTCTAAAAAGATTTGGTTTTCAACTATGTTTTCCCAGGTATTTTCAATAGATTGCCATAGTTGTTCCCTGTTAGTAAATCTTCTAATGGATCTATGAATTTGCTTTGTCATTTCGGCCCATACATTTTCTATAGAGTCTATGTCGGCACTTTTCGGGACCCACGGTAAAATTTCAATATTATTCCGTCTCTTTTCAAACCGGGTGTTTTTCATCAGGAAAGATGACATTTTCATCAAATTGTGGGTTATTATAAAAATGATTTAGTGCATACAATAACCGTGACTGTTTCTGTTCTTTCCACAATAGATTTTTTGCTGCAACACGAGAACTTAAGTCACTTGTGTCCCCAAATTGCCGTTTGCCGAGAATCAGGAGAATTTGTTTCTATAATAGACGTTCTTGCACTTGCAAACGAATTTTCTCTCAAATATTCAAACAAATTGTGATCTTCTACATCAGTTTATATCATTCAGGAAAAATACTATGGAGACGCTGTAAAGCATCTTTGCTGTACTTTCAAAACGGGAGCATTGGGCGGAACTAAGTGTGGGAGCAATATGGCTGCCTCACCTAGTCCGGACTACTCAAAATTAAAATCTGTCATCCCACACCTGTCAGGCCTATACTAACCTATAAAATGTTATTCTCGACGAATTCTTCTTATCAACGCCGTCTCTGCTGTTACAGCAACGTAGAGCACAAGAAACCACAATGTCTTTTAATATTTAACTTATTATATAACTCTAATACACCATGCACTTAACAAACACTCCCCTTTTTACCAACACTACCTGTTTGACGTAAGTGTAGTATCAATATGGCGGACCTGTACCCGGTTTGATCACGTGACGTCGTCTCCCTACCTATTATTTCTCAATGGTTTATATTATTTGAAGATCAGTCCTCGTTTGCGACACATACTGCCTTCACTTTCACAACTTTTTTTAACTTGTAGTACTATAAATTTGTTCAAATGCAATTCTTCTGCGACTGTTTAATGATGCAAATTTCCAATTTTAGCAAAATTTGTACTTTGCTGGAGTCAGTTCCCTTGCCATTTTGGACATCACAAAGTAACAAATCTCATGTTGACGTTACAAGAATGAATTATAACAAAACAAACATTTAAAAAGTGATTTATATTAGATTTATGTGAGCTAAAATGTACATGAAATTTAATTAAACTAACCTGTTATCATGACATAGTGGCTATATTAATTAAATTAATAACAAAAATGACAATTCTGCATTATAATTTTTCTTTGCCTTATCACCTATGCACCATTTGACACATTTGACATAGTTAGTATTATTTATGTTATGAGATTGATGTCCATAGTAAATTAGAATCTTCGGATCAATCTACCTAAATGGTATACGGTTTTACATTTACTGTTTTAATTACGCAATTTGCGTCGATATTGTTTATGTAATGGAATTAATTGCTGTCTATATTAGATCAGGAGCTCTTGATGAAACTACAGAGATAATAGCGGCTGTTCTATGCTTAAATGTTTACAATTTCACTTTTAATAACACAGTGCTTATTTGAATCTTTCTATGTTTGACATTAAACACATAGATCGGTATTGTTACTTTGTAATGTTGTTGGATATCGTTTTTGATAAATCAAAGCCTTTCCAATGATTCTTCTTAATTGACTTTCTTAGCTAATTGTAATTTTTGTTATTATTTTTTTTTAAGTCAATATGACCACTACGTCATGTGACACATTAGTGTAAATACATTATGTACTATTTTCATCCTATGTATCATAAGTGCATATTATGTTTATTATTTAAGAATTTGCGAATAGAAGTCAAATTTCTCAATCTTTCTTATATAATTATTTTGTGACAGTTTCCAAAGATATACAGAAAGACAAAGAGAGATTCAAGAAGACAATCTTTTGAATCTATGTAAATATGTATTAAATACTAACAATTAATTACATAAATGTCGTAAGCTGTGATGTACAGATGCTAACATTCTTGTTTGTTTCAATTTCAAATTATTGCTATTTTACATACAGAAATGCATATATACTTGATATTGTTACTAATAACTATAGTCCGTCTCAACCCCATTATGCAGTACAGGTCTTACGGCAATTGATTTCATGGTTGCCAAATCGTCTCATTGTGTAATGTCGTTATAGTTCCGGTTCAATATCTGACATTTTTTGTAATCAAAACATAACCTATACTACGACTGTTTGTCATTCAATTGATGCATATAAAAAATTAATAGTAATATGAAACACTAAAAGGGGAGAATATATGGGAAGATGGATTTAAAATATTTGTAATAATATAATTCTTTGGGATTGTTCTGTAGAAAATTATTTAAAATCTAACTGAATAAAGTAAGCCAGAGTAAATAAATTAATATTTCAAAGAAATGCTTAAGGTATACAATTTTCTTCGTTACTGAATATTGACATCTTAATCTACTATCCACTATAAATTCAGACAAAGACAAACTTAATCACAAATTTCTTTTTCATAAAAAGACTTTTCCATTTATAAAAACAACTTATATAATACATATTTATGGAAAGAATAACAATAACCACACATACACATATACTTTTATTTTTTAATATGTTACATGACTTATATAGTCTTCTTGAATATTAATATGTTAATCTAAATTCCGTTATAGACATTTAAAGACACAAATTCCTCACAAATTCATTTTGCAAAAACATACTTTCCCATTTATAAGAACAAGTTAATAATACATTTATTTATGAAAAAACTAACCATGACCATACAAAGGAGTAGGTACACATATTGTTTTATTTTTCTTCAATCACTTAAAGAATCTTGATCTGATGATGAATGTGTGACGTTAATTCAACATCGTCCTGCAAGTTATCTACTATCCACATTTTGCTCGATGTCTTTTACGTGGCCAATGTAATTCTGCCAGTTGTTCACTGTTACATTCTGATAACCCTCCACAATTAATTGTTCAATATCTCTTTGTTTGAATGTCGTATTGTGCATTTCAACGTAGTGCTTAACTTGTGTCCACACCATTTCAATTGGGTTTAATTCACAATGATAAAGTGGAAACCGAAGAACATTATGCCCTTTATTCTTTGCAAATTCATCAATTTTGTTTCTCTCATACTGAGACCTAACCTCTGACACACAAGCCAGTAAATCTCTTTTTAACATGTCATTATCTAGTGGTATATTTTTCTCAGTAAGCCATTCAATAATTTGGTCTTCTCCGTGCTACTGTTGGAAACTTTTCTAATTTTCTCGTGTGCTATGAGGCATTATCGAGACCAACAACCGAGTTTTCTGGTATATTTGGAAGCAATGTATTCTTGAACCAATCTCCATATGTATCTGCATCCATTTCGCTATGAACATCAGCAGTATTTTTCGTACAAAGAAATGTACATTCAGCACCAACAACAAAATCCTTGCTCGCCTCCAGCATGAATTAATGCAAATCGAGGCCCAAGACCATTTGGTGATTTTAAACCAGTGCTGAGTCCTTGTGTAAAAGCTTGTCGACCGCTTTGAACAGTAGCGTCAGTCCAATTTTCATTTACCGAGTGTCCTGCATTCACCCATGATTCATCGGTATACCTATATTATAGTTCTACCTGAAAATAAAACAATCACAATCAAACACAAGCAAATAATAAATTGCGTAATGAACATAAAAGTATAACAAATTAAATGATAAACTACCCACGTCTCTGAATTTTCTGATGTCTCGTAAGTATTTATGTCTCCACCTAATGATGTCATCTCTTTCAATAAGAATACTCTTTCGTCCCACTTTTTGAAATTCAAAACCTATATTATGTAGCAATCTGTGAAAAGTATATGTATATGTAAATAAGTTATCACGTTTATCAGAATTATAGGTATAGGTAAGCATACTTACTTTTAAATGCTTGAAAAAAAAAAGATAATATGCTTTCTAAAAAGAACGATTTAACAGAAATTATATATAGGTAAATTAAAGACAATATAAAAGTTTACACACTACGGCAAAAACTAACAATTGACAGCAACGATTACTCATATACCCATATACTTACGTACTTTCCATAATAGAACTTGCAACAAGGCAACCGGATATAAAGATGGCGTTATTAAGAGACTACTAAAGATAATAAGAGATGCAATATCCCTATTAAACCTGTACTCCATAATGGGGTTGAGACGGACTATAGACAAAAATATGTTACAAAGAAATAATGTAATTGCATTTCAAAAGTGATATATTTTTAGATACTATTAAAGTTATTATTTAATTAAAAAAATTATGACGTAAAACACACGAAATTCTTTCTATATTTAAATATGAAATGAAAAGTTTATGAAAAGGATAGTGAAATGAGATTAATTTATTAGCATATAAAACTGGATGTTGCCAAATCTACTTTGCCTTATAAATAGAAATCTTATATACGTTGCCAAGATTTATTCTAGCAATAAGGGGTACATTACTATTGCACGATATGAAATAAAAGATAAAGTTGTTCAAACATGTCGCGCTGCTATCAACATGCTTTTCAGATATCGTCCATCCCTATACTATTTTGTTATCTTTGTCTACTATAATTTGATCTGGTGGTGTAGTGGACTCTTAAGTACAGTTTAGAAACCAATATAAATGCGAGAATAAAAAGAAAAACATTCAACTTTTAATAAATTATTTATTGTGAGTATATTCTTTTTTTTTATTTGATTTTAAATCTAGGTTGTTAGATATATTTTTTTATTATTATTATATAATTAGGACTATAAAGGAAAAATAAATTACTGTCACACAATTTTAATACAAAACGCTAAATATAAGAATGCATTGTATGCGTTAAAGGTCACAACTTACAACTACTAAAAGCAACCAATCCAATCCGACTCTGCCATGAGAACCGAGAACAAGAACGATGAAAAAAGAAAAGAAACCAAGCATCGACCACCAGTAAGAGACAAAGTAAAAGAACCTTATATATAAATGTATGTATAGATATATAATAGAAAAAATAATAAAAATCATTGATTCCTGTCGGCCATGCACTTTACTATAGACACATACAAAGTATACACGGATGATGCTCGAGATTCAGCATTTCACGTGTGGTTTTTCTCGAGTTGCGCGGGCCTTTTTGTCCCGAGAGACTGGCGTCATGTCTATTAAATAGATAAGTAAAGTAGCTACCGGGCTTGAATTGCCCAGTCACGAACGGATAGTAAATCATTAAACAGCATGACTAAGTCCTTATAGTCTTGTCACCTTCGCTACCTGTCGACACCTCTTGCACCACAACGGACACAGCGTTGGAAGATCGAGGTGATGTTACACTATTCAAAACCTTCTTTCTTTTATTATTGACTTCTTGTAGTATACTTTTTCGTGCTCGCACCAGTACCGACAATAGGCGACGGTTGGCATCCTACAAATGTCCGATCGGTCGGATAGATATTTTGGCAACATCATCTATACGTGTGATTAATGTACCAGATAAAAGAGTCGCTACCGATGATGAGATTGACTTGGAGTTCTGCGTTTGTGTCGGATTTAAAATAGATCACTTCGAACGTCATGCTGAATTTGTATGACTTAAATCAAGGGCATGATTTTATCGGAATGAACTTGCAACGAATTAACATCATAACATATAATAGTATATAAGCGCCTGCATTCCAAGCAATTAAATTAATTTCGATACAATTTATATTACTTCTGCATCTACAATTCTGCAGAAAGTTGAAAGTTAAACTAATTTACTTGTAAAAAAATAAATTAAATTGCACTTTCATAATACCCCGTCTCAGAATAAGAAGGAGTGGTTTAAATATCCCGCTAAAACTCAGTACACATAGCTTAAAACGTAGTATTGATATGACATCTAAACAGTTAAGAAAGAAATAATTTGTCAACAATTTTAAATTTATTATTTTTTTCTTAAAAGTGTAAACAATTTATATTAATAAAATTATTGCACTTGCGTGACTCTTGGACTAATATGTAAAATCTACTCAAAATTAGGATTGCATGCGATGTTTGTAATGACCTAATCCAGCAAGCTCTGAACGGAAGCATATAACTATTTCATGACATTTCTTTTAAATATGAAAGTTATATGAGCATATATCATAAATTACTGATATTTATATCAGGTTTTATTCTAAAATTTAAAGTAAAATGTAAACTACTTTTAAAATTTATTATAAAAGTATCTCAAAAACAGAATTCAATGTTATAAATATAGAAAAAGTAGCGTTTCCACTCCATGCGAATGATATGAACATTGCCAATGACCAATAGAGCATTACCTGTCAATTTATGTAATACTCCTTCAAACCACTCTTCAAAAATAATTAAATGCATTTCATCGTGGTAGTCTGTTTTTACCTTCGGGGAGGTTTATTTTTAAAAGAGAAATTTCGCACCATCTACTTTATAGTATTTTTGACATATTCATAATGTTCTAGGAATTTCAACTGCCAGCCCATTCTTTCTTTTAGGAGATCGTAGTTTTCTTGTTTCTAATCCTTAATTATGCGATATAGAGTTGATTTTTCCAGTCCTATCATAGATACATATTTGTATAATATATTGTAATTGCAAAATTACCTTCATCATACTTAGTAACTTGGAGATATTCATTACAGTCACTGTTGTTAGCATTTTTTGGAATTGAAGTAGCGTTAAGATTTAAAACTATTATCCGCCGTCTTAAGTGTACAAATCGTTGCCGCTGTTTGTGAAGTGAATTTATGAGTTTGCTAAGACCTGCCTGATCACTAGGGCGCGAACAGGTCCGGTTTAAACTACGACGAAGTTACAACGGAGCAAAGAAATGATGTAAACAAAACACGCTTTCTGAATAGCACTAATTCATATGGTGAACTGTAACATCTATTTACGCCCGAGAATGAGAGCAAAAATGCCCATAAAATAAGGAATTTATGAGTAAAATCCTTTTTTCATAGGCGTAGATAGGAGCGTGTGGGGTTTTTAAAATTTATTACATTTACCTTATATTTCGCAAGAGAAATAAAATTTTCATTCATACTTACGTTAGTTTCGTTTTTTCATTGTTTTGACTGTTAATTACGCAATTCGTAATTTTTGTAATAGTCCTTTTAATACCGGTTTATTGAATCGACTTCGTTTAGTTTCAATAACACACTGTACATTTGTAGTTATCATTTATTTAGATTTAGAATGTTAAATATGTTACTTTTTCTGATATGAAAATGAATTGTCAGTGATTCCGAAATTTATTACAAAGTCAGTAAAATATCGTTACAGAATGCCAAAATATCGCACGTTCGTCTCTTAGCTTTGCTAAAACATACACAAAAATAGTTTTTATGCAGATAATTTCGCTAGTTTACAAAATGTCGTTACATGTTTAAATGACGATGCTCGAAGTATTTCTGAGTGCAAGGAACTAACACAAATCCCAAATTTAAAAAAATCAGTTGTTATTCCTTCAGGAACACTTTGGAGATTTGCCTAAACTAATCACATATTTTGAAAATCGAAATCTCAAATTAAAGATGGATTAACCACATTAGATGTGGGCTATTAATAATTTCAAAAGTATTCCAAGTGACTTCAGATGTGGTCTTCGGCAAAAGTTACGCGCAGTTTTTATTAGAAATCCAGATTTAATAACATTGCGACAATTGTATACGCTAAATACGCTGAAATAAAAGAATATTTCCAGTTCGCACCTATACCAGTTGCGATGTAGAAAGGACGTTTTCTATCTACAAGGATGTACTTAATTCAAAGAGAACAAGTCTTACAGAAGAGATAATGAACAAATAATAAGGTATTTTGTTGTTTTCCAGTTATATAAATACACTTAAAACCTCTTTAAAAATACAACATTTCAATAGTGCGTCCATGGGCGATGAGTCATCAACCGTTCGTGTCCGCGCCCTACTGATCACTAATATTCGTGAAAGACATAAACGCACAAATTGTATTTAATGACTGTAAAGTATAATAAACCAAAGCCAAAAAGGTAAGATAATGTTCACAGGTTAAGCCTTGGTCATGTTATAAAATATGGCGGATATCACGTACTTATTTTTCTATATTAAATTCCCCTACGCAATAAAATAAATATTTTGGCGCGATATTTGCATCACTTCATCTTATTCTGAGACGAGGTATATCGTAATACAATTTCTATTATTCGATATTGAGCAAAAACCTAATATCGATAACATAGGCTTGTCATGAAAATTTTGTGTTAAAGTTATTACTATTTTATAATGTCTTTTAGATGCTGAAAACTGGAAAAATACTTTAAAACCTTCGTCAAGGTTAGTTTACAAATGTTGTTTAATTAAGACCTAGGGTAAATGTGGCATAGATAAACCTGTAGGAGAGTAATATCTACTTGTAGTAAATGACGATTTGTTCCAAGTAGATACTCTGTTATACGCATGCCTATAAATTACCAGACAAACGTAAAAGTAAACATAACCATGTACGTAAGAGAGCTTTAAACTAGCTGAGTCTGCTTTTAAATTGTCATCATCATTGCCTGTATAATATAAATGTAACCTAAACAATAAACTGGCATAGATATTTCTGGACCTGAGTCCAATCTCGATTTACAGTGTTCTGAGATATTAATTGCGCAACATTGAAAAGCAATATGACTATAATTTTAAGTATGTGAATAATTATTTTCAAGTTATTAATATCGACAAAACACTTCAAAATAATGTATATTTTTTTAAAAATTATGTTGTTGATTAAAAAAAAAGAAATTTTATGATTTAGATGGAGGTTGGCCCTTTTATTCATTATTGTTATGGGAAATAGTACCCACTTTTTTACCTTTTTTATGTTTTAAGTGGGGTAAAAGAATAACTAAAAAAATTACAAACTGTCTTTATTTAATAGGTAAACTTTTAAATTTATTTGAACTAATTATAAAATTTAGTAGAAAAAATAAACGAAACTTAATTCTATATTATTATAAACCTTAAAAAAAGTTTCGAAACATTCCCTACAATTTTACAATTAACAAAACTTTAAAATTCATTGTCTGAAGCGGTGAACTCTTCAGGATTCATAGTAGACGAACGTTGAAGGCTTTGATAAAATGGCTTATTGTAATCACTAACATAAGGCAAAAGGTTTCGTAAATTATTATACTTTTTAAATCAGCTATTGGTAATGGTTGATCGTGCAGAGGTTTCAATTCAAAATCACTGTGGTTTTGTCGAGTTCTTAACGATCCTCTTCTTAAATCAACTTTTTTAAATTCCCCATCGCTGAAGTGTTTTATAAGAAAACTGAAGTTCTTGATCTTGCTGAAATTTCATCCACTTAATTTTAAGTTTATCATCTTTTTTTTTATGGACTAGAGAAGATTTAAGGAAAGTCCCATAATTTATAAACTCATTTTGAGACATCTCAATCACGCTCATAGACTTTTTTCTATACACAGATGTTTTAATAAAATTAATCCAATCATGTGGAACTTCTATATACATTGTTGTCTTCTTCTTGGCTCGTTCAATAGCGGCATGAATGGTGTCAACCTCCATGTGAGTGTGGCCTGGTTCCATAAACTTATGGTTTATCTCAGCAATTGTACTGGTTGGTGGAAGTTCCTTTAAAATGTAACAAAACATTATGGCCATGTAAATATTTCTATTTTGGCCTGAACAAGAACCGCTGTAAAAATTCAAAACTTGAATTTTCTTTGAATACAAGAACAATATAAATTTTCTTGTGCAGGAAGCAATTTCTTGTCCGTCACGACCCCTATCGTTTCGTTCCACAAAATGCAGGTTGCCTCATTGTCATCTGTATCTGTTTTGTATGCTGTTAGATTATAGGTCCATAGCTGTTTTTTGTAAAAGGATACGCCGTTTCTTAAATATGGTGTTGGGAGACATTTTTCCAAATCGAAAGAGATTGTTACAAAACTAGGATCTACTGTGCTACTTATCTATAGGTGTCAACAAAAAGCTTTTTGTAATTTCACACCAAAGATTCCATCCTAACTTTAGACTATAGGTTTAAAAAAATATACATAAATGAAATTAGATATAAGTTATTTTTTAATTATTCTGTGTGATTGTGAAACTGATTGAAATGCTGCACAGTACAGAAAGATGGTAAATAACGCAAATTTGAAGTTAATTTTCAACACACTTTACAGTACTTTCTCTTTTTCCTCTGTTTTCCTTCATCTTTTAGTTGGCAAGTGAAAATATGCTTACGAGATTTTTGTTTAGCTGGAATAGTACAGGATTCCTTCAGTTTTCGATATGACCGGAAATATTTCTCCAGAATACCATCCAATAACTTTTTTTCAAACTCTAGAATACTCACTGGCTTGTCATGAGCAGTCGTTCTTGCATTTAAGACCATGCGCTGAATCATATGAAAACCTATTTTTTTGAACCACGTGTAATTTTTTCTGGTACAGTCGTATAGCTCAATGTCTTGATCTATTGCGTCCACTACACCCATATTTTGGTTGAAATGGTCAATTGGCGAAGGTTTTCTAATAGATAACTTCCTCTTAGCTTTTGGTTCAAAACGCTCTTCTTCAACTAATCCGGCTGTCAGTTTGGTGGTAAGCACATAAACATCCCTTTTGTCCTTATAACGAATAATGAGTGTGTCACCTTTTCTAACGAAACATATTTGCAAAGCATTTAGTTGAGTTTCTGTGAGATCTTTTGGCACTCCTCTGGTAGCACGTATCGTCCCTGTCACATAAGTGTTTCTTTGAAGGAGGAATTCTGCTAATCGTAATGACGTATACCAGTTATCAATAATAATTTCTCGTCCTGCGTCTAGTAAGAATTGACATAAGTATACGACAACCCTTTCCGACATACTTAGATGTTCAGTATTGGGGATATGGTCTATTGAGTATATACCTTTCCCAATATACAGAGGGAAATTATACTTATATCCACGAAACTGAGAGCTACTAGGACACAGGCAAAAAAGTTTCAATCCAAAACTGGCTCTTTTCGTTTTTATGAATAGCCTAAAATGAAGACTACCTTTATACAGAAGTAGACATTCGTCGAATGCTACAATTTCTCCCGGATCAATAAGAGTCAGACAATTTTCTTTCAGATGAGCAAAAAACATTCCTAAACGCATCAGAGGTCTTCCAGCTACAAATGCACTAGGAGCACTGAATCGCAAAATTTTCAAAATTGAGTAGAAACGATTCCGGCTTATGATTTCTCAGCAAAGAAAATAAGAAATCTCGTGCCCAGTCATGTATTGTAGGAAGACGTACTATGCCCATATATAAGTTCAATGCTAGAAATACATACATTTCTTCCAAAGTGACGTCTTTCCATAAGACAGAGTAGACCTTTTGGGTGCCCTCTTCTATCAAATACTGCCCAGCGCGTTCATTTGTCCAGGTACAAAGTAACTGAACTATTTTTTCGGGCATAAAAGCTCTAAAACAATTTTAAGCACTTTTCATCTCATCCATTTCTATTGCAGGGTGAAGTCCATTATAAAACCCTTTCACGGGTATCAGATCCGTTGCTCTGGCGTCCTAAAAGATGATAAAATTAGTCACCTGTAATAAAAAAATAATAGTTTATATTTACAGAGAATGGGTCTGTTATAACCGTGAAATTACCCATGGGAATTGGTTGGTATTCTTCATTATCTGAAATACTGCTCCAGCTGTCTTCCTCGTCAGAAGAATCATGCTCGGATGGTTGATATTCTGACCCCAAGTCAATCACTCATTTTCGACTATTTTTTGCGTCCTTGAGGGCAGTCCAAAAGCGATATGCACTCCGTAAGACAACTGAACGACAACTAAACCAAACGGACGACGCACGCCCTAACAGTCTGCGGGCGCGTCCGCTCTCCGTTTACACAAATTGATAGTGGGGGTAATTTGTTGCATATACCAGGTCCTAAATTACATTAATATCACAATCCCAGCTCAGTGAAATAGAGATATTAAAAATAGCCTTTGTATCCTTATGGGTTATACTGGGACGTCAGAGCATCTTACCGTGTATCCACCTTTGGATACATGGTAGCGAAGGGGTTAACACAGTATAGTAAAAGGGCAATTACTTCACTCCATCAAAAATCGTGTTTCTATACCCTCCGTGAAACACGTGCCCGTCGGCTGTAACACAGCTGTAGCCCATTTCTCTGAAATCAGTTACACGAGCGTGGTTTACCCTGCCATATTAGCTTTCCCTCTGTCCATCAACATCGTCTCCTAAAAAATGGTCATAAGTACGCGATATACACCATTGGTACACGAACATCAAAGGGGCCGCCGAGGAGTATGCCTTCTGCTCATTTACTATATTGTGCGAAAGGAAAGAATCAAAAATAAGGAATTTGATGAGGTGAATAAGTTCATACCATGGTATTCAGTTTTACTATACCCAACAACAGAGGAAAAATTAGAAATACACGAAAAGATAAAAGCAGCAAATCGGGCTTATTATGGTAGCAAAAATGTACTGCAAGCGAAGCAATTAGTTTTAGCAGTAAAATAAAAAGAAAATGTACAACTCATTAACAAAACCTGATATATACATGCCGCAGAGACCATGTCTTTTAAAAAAAAAACGGCATTCATTAAGAATATTTAAAAGAAAAATAAGAAGAAAAATACTGATTGTAGTCAAGAAGGGAGAAAATAAAATAAAAAGAAGAACAAATAGAAGAGCGAGAAGGAAATACTATTAACCACATAAATTCGGCGAGGACTGAAAAATAACATGAGAACATTAATATAAGATAGACCAAGACGTAGATAAAAGGACGAAGTTGAGGAGAATTTAAGATGATTGACACTATCCTGATAGAAACAGAAAACTAAAATCCGTAATTATTATAGTAGGGACTAGTCCACCCCAAGAAAGGAATTGAGTAGCAGGAGTTCAAGAAGGAATGCAGTGCCTTTAGTTACTTATTACTTAACTGAATTTAAATTGTGAATATACAAATCATTTTTATGAAGTACTCTATAGAAATGATCATACATTCAAGCGGATCACACAAACTTGGATGATTATGTTGTCACCTATAAGAGATCTGCAATATCCGGTGGAAGTTATGCCGTCAATCTAGTTTGCCCACGTGTTACGGGTCTTCCTTCAAAAACTTTTGTCTAATCTGTTCTCTTTGTAAAACTAAATCTTTCAACCAATATTTAATAATCTCCTAGATAATTATTGCCAGTAGTTCTCACTTCTGCATAGACATTTGAGCAAGGAATAACATTATTCAGAGACGGTCTTGCCGCTATAAAATTCTTGCATAAATTGCACTCAACTAAAATATTTTGTTGAGAACAATAATATTGTTGAACTACTATAAAACCTACTTTCTAAACATTTTGTAATTGACAAAAAAATATACCTTTTACGAATATCATGATAACATATATGTAAAAAAATAATATGTATTTACAAAGAAATCGGATGTACAATCAAGCAATGTCTGATGAAATACCGCCAGCAACGCTAGGCATCTGTCTATATCTGTGGTATAGCCTATGTACGAGTATTCTATGAGTACATTTTATACACGCTTGGCGAAATAAGAATGGAAGGAAAGAAATAGTACTGAAAGATATTTACCATCATCGGTCACGTCAAAATTTGGTAACTTTGATAGATTAATGTTTAACGAGGACTAATTGCCACACAAAACGGTTGTTTGTTGTGCGCGATAGTCCGTGAAATATACAACAGCGCACGAGTCCTTAAAAATATGTACAGTCATCATGTTATAATTTATCATTGGTAAATCAAATAAAGTTGTTCTTTGCACACAGTTAAGGCTATTTAGGCTGATTTAGTGAGATGAGTAAAATGATTTAGAAATTTAGTTAATACAAACATAAATCTCAACTAATTTTTTGTAATGTACTTATTATTATATTATTTAATTTAAATTAATAATCGACGAAGGAGATACATGTTGAAACTCCATTATATATATATAATAAAACACAAGTGTATAGTTTCAAAATTATTGTAATGTTTAACGCACTACATATGTTTCGCCACACTGTGGCTTCATCAGGTGGATGAAAATACAATTTCAAAATACAAATTAGCTCCTATATATATCAATACAAATTACAAAAATAATCTCATTCTAAGAGGGGGTGGACATGTTTAAATTTTAGTTTTGGTAGGGGGGAGTTATTTAAATCTAGTTGATCATTCAATATTATACCTAATTTATTACATTTATTAATTTCTAAACTTTCTAACATATTAAGTTTTTTACTTTTTCCTAAAACATGTAACGTTGTAAAATTAGTATTGAATTTATGATTATGTTCTAAGCATTTTCATCCACCTGATGAAGCCACAGTGTGGCGAAACATATGTAGTGCGTTAAACATTACAATAATTTTGAAACTATACACTTGTGTTTTATTATATATTTATTTAATTTAGCATATAATTGTTAGAACCTCCTTAAATATTTACAGGGAGTTTGGTCGCCAGAACAGATCTAAATAATGCTTGACTTATACAAAAATCTTACGATAGATTTCTAATTTTGAATCTAATCTGAATTTTCCTGGGATGCTAATACACTTATGCAACAAGTGTTTGCTATATACAGAAACGGATCTTACCAATTATCAAATGAATCTCAAGCAATCCTTGGGCGGTATTTTTATATTTATCTAAGTAGGCTATAAGTTTAATTTCTATTTGTACTATTCATATACGTAAAACAAATAGAGTAAAGTATTGTCGGGTAATAAGGCCTACCTAAGAGTTATTTAATCTTATGAGAACAAGGAACAAAATAAATAAAACATTTTTGAAACACTAAAAATATATTCAATTTGTATAAAATACATTTCAAAATAAACATAACATATTTTTTTTTCTAATAATACTGTTTTTAAAAAACTTGATTTTGGGTCTTATTATCTGCACAGCATGTAATAAGGCCCGCAATATAAAATCAATTTAATCGTCACATTGCATTCGCACATGCCACGATGGATAAATTTTCAGCATGTTCTTGTGCTACTAAGTGAACCCTCTTGGCTCCCCTTTGGGCTAGAAGAGTTTGTTGATGATGAAGGGTAAGGCGACATCCTTTCTCATCCATATTATAGATTTTGCCAGGTCTTTGCATGAAACCAATTTTTTCCAATAGAGCATCTAATTTTATAAAATAATCTTCTACGATTGCTTTATTGAACTTTTGAGCTCGGGCGGGGTCATAGGTTGTGCTTTTCTTTTAGAAATATCTTTATGTCTGTTCATGAATGAACGATACCATTCTCTCCCGGCCAGTTTTTGGTTATCATTAAAGCGGTTAGCAATTTTATATTTCATAACCAAAGAGTAGACACTTTTGCGAACTGTTTTAGGAGCTTTTGAAAGTCCTCTTTCAGCTAATTTTATTATTTTACGTTCCAGTTGTTCCTCAGCTTCTGCGTCTAATATTGGTTTTCTTCCCAAGGAATTCCACAATGTTCTTCTACGTATGCTTGAGATTTGTTTGCCTTGTCTTATAAGATTCAGTGCTTTTTCCATCATTTCTTCCGTCCAGTTAGCGCGGATTCCACGGCATTTTTTTCCCATTTTGTCTATAACATCAAATATTAGAAAAAATAACTGCCAGAAAATAAGGCCCAGTCATCATTGCAAGAAATAAGGCCCGGACCTTATTTGCTGCTTTGATGTCGGAATGAATTATAGGTTAGGAACCGACAAGTTTTTAGAAAAAAGTGGTAAATTTGTGACAACGTATTACTAATGATCATAAGAATACATACCTCAAATAGTAGAATACTTAGTAGAATATAAAGAAGCCGGTACTATAGAGAACTGTTGAAAGTAATAAACTTCTGTAAAGTCAACACCCCCTGGGTAGATGCCGGTAGTTGTATTACGTTTAACTGTTTTGTAGAAAACTCATGTCTGAGCCTTATTACCTGTTGGGCCTTATTACCCGACAATACCTTACAAGTTGTTTACTTTCTGTTTGTTTTTGATGAGTTTCATTTTGGTTTTGTGATATATACTTGTTGTGTACATATAAAAATAATTACAAAATGTTATATATTAGGAATTTATTGACGCTTTTAATCTTATGAGGGAGCGTTCTTATGCTCGCGGAATGGGGCAAATAGGAGATAAATAAAAATACTTAATCATTTTTTTTCTTGTTCAATATATTTACCTTACATACATTTTTCAAATCTTCAATTAGCTTGTGTATGGCTTACAAAAATTTTATATCTTTGTCTGAAATATAAGCCGAAACTGCGTCCTTTACATCTTCATCGTTCATAAATATCTTCCTACGCAGCTCTTTTTTCATTTTAGAGAACAAGTAAAACTCGCTAGAAACCACTTCTGGACTAGAGGGTGGGTGATGCAAAATATCGAAATCCACTTTATGCAGGGTAACTAGCGCAACACGGCTCTTGTGGACGGGAGCATTGTCATTCAGAAGCCGTCAATTTTCTCCTTCCTTTTTCTCTAATGATTTCTTTTATCTCCTCACGATTGAGGCGTAGTACTCCCCAGTTAGGAAAGCGCCTTTATCTTTATAATAAATTGACAGAATTCCTTCTCAGTCTCATAATACAGTAGCCATGAATTTTTCGGCCGACTGTGGCACCTCAAACTTCTAGGATGGTGGTGTGCCTTTTTTTATGCTACTACTTGTAGTTTTGCTTGGACTGCAAAATGATGAACCCAAGTTTCATACACAGTAGCAATTGGACTCAATACACCATCCCTACCTTCATTACAGAGGTCCAAAAACGGGAACATTCCAAGCGCTATTGTTTTTCAACCACATAAGCATTCTCGTTAACCATGTTGTGCTGGTCTAAGTCATGCCCAGATGATCTTCTTTAGCCGAGCACTTCTATTATTAATTTTTAGACTTTTTTAACAAACTCTGGGATAGACCGGCCCGGCCGTGAGTCTTCTTCACGTGAGTCCCTACATTGCTTAAAACAACTGTGCCACTTAACAACCATAGCCTTTTATCTTTTCCAGTCTGGTATGAACAACCTTTCCTTGTTTTGTAATGAAGTTGAAAACGAAACGATATTCGAATTTCTCTATATCTTCCACATTGTTACCTATAAAGTTGCTTGGTCGACGATAGTTTAATGACTACTGACGCGATTGTGTTATAACTTTATATTTATACTAATAATGTTTCACTGAACACATTACGATATAAAAGAGCTCTCCCACTACCATCCAGCCGTTCCATTCCGCGAACTTGAAAACACTCTCTCGTATATAACGTCAAATTGTTAATCGTTTTAAAGCAATAAATTCTCTATTTATTTTAAATAACCAATCCATGAATTAATAATGTAGGAAAACGTCAATGATCTCTTATGTCCTATAGAATAAAAGTCAAACAAAGAATTACACACTAAAGCCAAATCTGGGGGAGTGGAGGGTATTGTTTCTTCATAATAAAGTATTATTCTAAATATTAGATATAAAAAACAGAAATTTCCTTGTGAGTTTTCGCACATTTTCAAGCAAAACTTCTGCAATCATTATTCAACAATTTAGTTTATATTCATTTATATACATTCTGACTATATGCCTCAAAACATTTTATTGTATTACGCGTAATCCTTATGTCTGTAAGAAATAATTAGTGTAATTCAAGAACGATCTGACGGAAGGTGAGATCGCCAGTGTTTTTTTTGTGAAAAAATGTTGAAACAGGTGTAGATTTTTTAATTTAAATGTTACATGCTTTCATCCCTAATATTCTAATTATATTAGGGATGAATTATGTAACTTTTATACTGCCGCACTAAACAAAGAGGGGGCATTTTGTAACATTTTAAGTTTTATAAGGTTTTAGATTTAACTTAATGCCAATCTTATATTCTATAGAACATTTACTTTAAAACATCTATTGTGTGTAATTTTTTCTTCTCTATCTAATTTGAAAGTTAAAAAAGCGTTTTTCTTATTTTTTATTTTAAAAACTGCATTTACCGCCTTTTCCGTTAACAAATTGATTCATGTTACTAAACTAAAAAATGAGGTGTGGCCACCACACAACTTTCTTATACGTATAAAAGTGTTACTTCCGGTCCGGATTTTGAAATTTCATTTATACAAAAAATATTCCAAATCCAACTCTAAATACTTTTGTACTCTTCATAAATATACCGGGTGTCCACACTTAAGTGCGCACTATTGATAACTCTGTTATCTTTGGAGGTGCAGAATCGGTCAAATGGGCAAAGTAGTACCATTTTTTATGGCGGTTACAATTGTGAAAATAGAAAAACAATTGAACGTGTGGTTCTCTAGATATTCGACCAAACAAATTTTTTTTAAATGGAACACCCTGTATATTTTTTGGCGATTGGAAAGAGAATCGCAAACTGAACAAAAGAGTCTTAGTACACTAGTATAAAAAAATGTCAAATAAAGTAGTTACTGAGAAATCTGTATCTTTGCTTTGTTTGCATGAAATCGATATACCTATGGAAAATTAAAGCGTCACATTGGCTAGTAGCTGTCAAATTATTTGTATTTGCTGTTGTTAAAGTTACTGTGTGGAAAAAGTACTGGTTTTACAATTTTTTCAACCGTAACAATGGCATTTACTCATTTGGAAAAGTGTAATATGTTGGAGTTGTACTTGAAGTTTAACAAAAATTCAGATAAAGCGCTCGAATGTTACATTCAGCAATTTCCTGATCGTGATGTACCAGATCGTCGCTATTTTTTAAAACTTTATCGAAGATTAAGAAGCAACGAAACAGTTTTTATAAAGAAGAGGATCAAAAATGATTTTATATTATCACAAGAGACAGAAATAAATGTATTGGCATATTTTCAGGTACATCCAAATAATTCTGTAAGGGATTTGTCCAGAGAATCAGGTGTTTCTCGTAGTACGATCCATAAAATTTTGAAAAAAAATAAATATGTTCCCTTTAAATATCAGCCTGTTCAAACTCTACTTTTGGGTGACTATCAAAGACGATTAACTTTTGCTCAATGGTTTATCAATGCTTTTGAAGAAAATCACAATTTCTTCAGACACATTTTATGGAGTGATGAATCCAACTTTTCTAATCGCGGGATGATCAATAAAAGAAATAATCATTACTGGAGTCGTGAAAACCCATTTGTTGTTTATCCTTGTAATCCACAACACCGATTCAGTTTAAATGTTTGGTGTGGTATAATCGGATCCCGAATTGTTGGGCCATTTTTCTATCGGGGTTCTTTAACAGGAGAAAGATATGTGGCATTATTGACAGAAATTTTAGAAAATTTTCTGGATGAATTAAATTTGGTAGACAGATAGATTATTTACTTTCAACAAGATGGAGCGCCTGCCCATAATCACCGCGAGACAAGGGAGTTATTAGAAAGATTATTTGGCAATAGATGGATTGGCACAAATGGTCCTATTCAGTGGCCCGCACGTTCGCCTGACATGACGCCATTAGATTTTTTCTTGTGGGGAGCAGTAAAAAATCAAAAAAGTGTACAAACATAGATATGCAATAGTGGATGAGCTTCAGGAAAGAATTTCCAACATCATTAACGCCATCGATGGTAGGACCATTTTAGGAGCTACTCGTAATGTTCACACAAGATTGAGAAAATGTATTGAACTGGAAGGAGATATCTTTGAACATTTAATTTGAATAATTTTCTTTACTATTTTTGTATTTATTTTTATTTGTTTATTAAATTAAAGGCTTTAATGAATGTTTAATTGTCCGTAGATATATCGATTTCATGCAAACAAAGCAAAGATACAGATTTCTCAGTAACTACTTTATTTGACATTTTTTTATACTAGTGTACTAAGACTCTTTTGTTCAGTTTGCGATTCTCTTTCCAATCGCCAAAAAATATACAGGGTGTTCCATTTAAAAAAAAATTGTTTGGTCGAATATCTAGAGAACCCGACGTTCAATTGTTTTTCTATTTTCACAATTGTAACCGCCATAAAAAATGGTACTACTTTGCCCATTTGACCGATTCTGCACCTCCAAAGATAACAGAGTTATCAATAGTGCGCACTTAAGTGTGGACACCCGGTATATAGAATGCATAATTTACGACATATTTGCAAAAAATCGTTATTCGGTAAGAGTAAAAGTGATACTTCCGGTCCGAATTTTGAAATTTTTTTTATACAAAAGATATTGGAAATTAAGTTCTAAATACTTTTATATTCGTAGCGTACCTGTCTAAAAAGCATGACTTGCAAAATATTTGCAAGAAACTGATTCTCGATAAGAGTAAAAGACCTACTTCCGGTAGGAATTTCGAAAAACTTTTTTAAGAAAATTGTTCACAATTTCAATTTTAAGTACATATAAATTCTTTATAAATTAGTCTAAACTTAGTAGTTGACGAAATATTGACAAAATTCGATTTTTTCACTGAAGTAAACTACAACTTCCGGTCTAACGATTTTACTGAAAAACTATTCAGATCTCAAGAGGGATATTATACACGTAAATACAAAATTTGGAATTGATATTTACAGCGGTTTGACCGCTATCGTGGTCACAGACACACAGACACACATACAGAGCGAGAGAGAGAGAGAGAGAGTCATTTTTTAAAAAACACTTTTTTGGTATTAGGGGACTTCAAAACGTGGACATCTGCAAAAATCTCGTGGTCGAAAATTTTCGTCATCACAATACTTCCTTATACTACGTATAAGAAAGTAAAAGCAGTAACTACTAAAGAATTATTACTTTCTTATACGTAGTATAAGGAAGTATTGTGATGATGAAAATTTTCGACCTCGAGATTTTTGCAGATGTCCACGTTTTGAGGTCCCCTGATACCAAAAAAGTGGTTTTTAAAAAATGTCTCTCTCTGTGTGTGTGTGTCTGTCTGTCTGTCTGTCTGTGTGTGACCACGATAGCGGTCAAACCGCTGGAGATATCAATTCCAAATTTTGTATTTACGTGTATAATCTCCCTCTTGAGATCTGATTAGTTTTTCAGTAAAATCGGTACACCGGAAGTAGCAGTTTACTTCAGTGAAAAAATCGAATTTTGCCAATATTTCGTCAAATACTAAGTTTATACAAATTTATAAAGAATTCATATGTACTTGAAATTAAAATTGAGAACAATTTTATTTAAAAAGTTTTTCGAAATTCCTACCGGAAGTAGGTCTTTTACTCTTATCGAAAATCGGTTTTTTGCGAATATTTCGCAAGTCAAGCTTTTTAGACAGGTACATTACGTGTATAAAAGTATTTAAAACATAGTTTTCAATATCTTTTGTATAAAAAAAATTTCAAAATTCGGACCGGAAGTACCACTTTTACTCTTACCGGATATCGATTTTTTGCAGATATGTCGTAAATTATGCATTCTATATATATTTATTAAGAGTACAAAAGTATTTACAGTTGAATTTGCAATATTTTTTGTGTACATGAAATTTCAAAATTCGGACCGGAAGTGGCACTTTTACTCTTAGCGAGTAGCACTTTTTTTCGAATGTCTTGCAAAGTATGCATTCTATAGCGATTTATTAAGAGAATGAAAGTACTTAGAATAGGATTTTGAATAAGTTTTGTATAAAAAAATTCTTAAAATTGTATAGTTTGAAACGCTCATACGTATAAGAAAGTCGTGTGGCCACACCTCATTTTTTTTCTTAAAGAATCACTTATAAAAAAATATATACTAAACAAAATCATAATAGTTTGTTACACATCTTTCGGTTAATAACTGATTTATATCACTAAACTACAAAACAGAGTAGCTACTAAACTGTGTTTCTTCTCAAAGGAACCATTTACGTAGAAACAAGAAGTAAATATATTCTACAAAATAATACTAGTTCTTTACACATATGAGAACAGCTAAGCATCATTATATTACTGCATCGAGATATAGTTAATTCTTTCCAAAAGTTCAAACGATTTTTCGGCATAACAGAGTTCTCTGGTTGCAAAACCTTTGAGATGATATTATTTCGTCTTTCCGCCGTTATACCCTTTGGTTGTTCTTTGCGTTTTGGATGTGCGGTATGACAGATTTCGTAACTTTGACTGTATGAACATTTAGTGTTAACTGAGAACAATTATAATCTTTTTTGTAAAGTAACGTCATTGATCCTCCGTCTGCTTGCACTTAAACAATATCGTAGATGTAAGGCCTGTTACGTTTTTTTTTTGGTTGTATTTTATCCTTTAATGGTTTAGTTTAATTGTCGGAATACGTAATTCGTTTTTGATTAAATTTATGTCGTCTTCCTACTACTACGGCCATCTGGTGTAGAAGTGCTTAAGATTCCTGTTACACGCGTTTTGTCTTGCCTAGGTGGGTGTAACGTATACAGGCATTGTCGGGTAGATGGCGTATGTTATTTCATTTAATTAAATTGTTTCCTTAGTTATTGTTAATTTCGTTTTTTTTTAACTTCTTTCGGCCCTGAGTTATGCAACAAATTATTAATAATTATTGTCCATTTTCCTATGGTTATTTGAACCTGTATTTTTGTCGTACGTTTAAAGTATTAGTTGGATCGTTCGCTCTTTTAGCACAATTGTCGTTGTGCGTTTCATGATCAGGCTTGACATGTTAGGCTCTTTCGCCTTTGATTTTTAACGGTCGTTGAGGAAGGTTGGACACGACAGAGCAGAATCATTTCCCTCAGCTTTACTTGAGAATGATGAAGAATTGAGTTTTTATCGTCGATAATCGCTTACGAAAGCGGATTTTATGGGGCTTCTCAAGTATTATTGGTGAATTTTGGCGTTGTACCTCATTCTTACGAGGATATTTTCTTCTGGGCTTGGGAATTGTTTAAGCTGCTGTAAGTATAGTCTCCACGTGTCTAATCGATCTTAATTTGTGTGTTTCTATATTTAAATTTAGCTGCTGGTGTTGGGCCTGACATAAACCCCATTTGAGCATTTTTGATTTTGGGGTTAAGACGTGAGAACCACGTGCTTGTAATCTTACGGTGCCAAGAAATTGATTGCTGGATCTTGCGGTGAAGACATAATTAAGGTACAGATCATGGGATACTGTAGCCTTCATACGCTAATTTTCTGAGATGTCGTTAGCCGAAGATAAGAGAGCAGATTTCTTGTAACGTGTGGATCCGTAGAAGGTATCATGTTTGGTAGCTGTGGATGTGACTTCTTTAAGGTATTGTGACTGTGTAAATTTTCTCTGACATTATCCAGAGGGTAGAGTTTCATTGACTAAACAGTTTAGCTAATTTGTGTCAATATCGTGTAATTTGAACAGTGAATTTCAATTTTCCGGGCGGAATAATTAAATAAGTAATCGTATTTCCTAATTTAACTTCTTGTGGCCTGTGAGCCTTAATGTTTTGAATTAATTAATTTAATGTAGTTTTATTAACATTAGTGACCCCATTTTGGAGGTTACTTTGACATTTTTGGAGACGTTACGTAGCCATTTTAATTTTGAATTTAGAAATTGAGCTAAATTTTGTGGTGTGTAGGGCAGTGTAGCCTCACATCGGTCTTGTGTAAATTCTTGGATGTTAATTAATGCATTTTAGTCTATGTTTGTAATTTATTTTGGTATAATCTCGTAAGAAATTATGGAATTTAATTAATCACTTTTTCTTATGTAAAGCATAGTTAACTAGCGCTATTTGGTTTAATAGAATTAGATATTTTATAACCTAGAGTCTGCACTCTGTTGTCGAATAGATTGTCGGTTGCCTCTAATATACAGAGTGTTTATTTTAGTTTTGACGTGTTGCAAATCACGATCAAACTGTTCGACTTTGGAGGGACTCCTGGCAAGTTGCCTTATGACTGTGTGCTTGTAAGAGTACTGTTGGTCAATCAATTTTAATTTTAAGATTGTTTCTTGCGTTTACCATTTTTGAATTTTTAAAATAATGTTATTGTTCGTCATTGATAAATTTTGAACTGTGGATCACCCTGGGTGGCCATTTAATGTTAATTAACCCTTCAGGAATTTAATATTTGCAACCGAGTTGCGCTTGAGATTTACTTTTCATTGTTTTTTTTTAATTCTTTCGTTCTAAATATCTCTTGGGAATCAGAAATAAGAGTATATAGCCGGTTTGTACGGTAGTGGAAATACGCTGTTGATATTGAATTGAATTTTCAATAAACTGATTGTTAAGTTGAATGAACGTGTGTTGGTCTTATTTTCTTATCACCTGGGGAGTTTTATATTGGATCTGGTCCGGGGTCTGAATATCTGTTGGGCTCAGCATATTTTTACGGATAGGCGCCCTGACATCTCAACCTTCGACTTAGTACGGTGTTCGAACTCGCCCTTCTCTGACTGTAGCTGGAGGCAGTGCTGATTCTCATATTTTACATCGACCCTTGGGGAAGTAAGAGGTAAGACTGAGTGTTATAAGTTGGTGATTAGATAAATAGACAAGCGTCCTCCTAAAGTATAATAGAAGGTTAATTACCGTGGTGGTGCTTAATTCACTACCTTCTTGGAATTTCTGGGTACCGATTTGTTTAAGGCCTCGGCCATTTTAATTTAATTACAAGAGGGTAGCAGGCCATCTCATTATTGCATATATTAATCTTATGAGCAGTAGAAGAATCTTTCCCGTCATATAAATCGCTACTAATCGTTACTAGACCAATTATAGGGTTAAGTGCATCTTACTAGGCATTTACGGTCGTAAGTGCATTGCCATTGTGTAGATACTACTTTTCTTGCCTAGTATATGGGTTTTCAAACTTAAGTCGGCACTATTGCTATCTTCGTTATTATTGGAGCTACGAAGTCGGTTAAATAGGCAAACTAGTAGGATTTTTTTCCCTTATTACGACGGTGAAAACGGAATAAAAATTGAACATCGCGTTCGCGACTTATGTCAAAAAGTTAAATTTTTTCAAATGGACCACCCAGTATAAAATATCCTCAATCGATAGGAAATTGAATTCTGAACAAAATGTGCTCTATGACCTTTTATGCTAATGTCAAAAATGACAAAGCTATTTATTGATGACTTTTCAAATTCGTGGCTGTCTTAGCTGTAACTTTGTATTAGCAATGAAATAAAAAGCAAGGGGAATATCAATGAAGTATTGTTTATTTTAGGTAATCATAATAGTAATAATAATAAATCCTATAAATATTTAAAAAATACAACAAAACTTAAACTAGATGCTCAAAAACACCTCCCTCGTACTCCAAGCATTTTTGAGCCCGTTTGTAAACGCTCCTAGTGGCTCTGGCAAGGATTCTACCATCAATATTATTGATAGCATGAACGATACTCTGCTGAAGATCGTCAAGATTATCATACTGCCTGTTGTACACCACATTCTTCACATATCCCCAGAAGAAAAAATCCATCGGCGTAATGTCTGGTGATCGAGGAGGCATACGGATAGGGCCGTTGGTTGATAAATATCTGTCATTAAAAAATTCGTGTAATAGGATATCTACCTGGCGAACGTTATGGGGAGGAGCTCCGTCTTGTTGGAAGTAAATCTGCTGTCTATCAATTAAAGTCAGATCATCCAAGAAGTCGCGAAGTGTGGCGGTTAACATTTCGCCATACCGCTCACCAGTTAATGCGCCCTGATAAAATATTGGGCCTACAATTGTTGAGCCCATTAGACCGCACCAAACATTAATACTAAAACGTCTCTGCGGGTTACAAGGACGGAATAGCATCGGATTTTCGCGACTCCAACAGTGACTGTTCTTTCTGTTGAACATGCCCCTATTGGAGAAAGTTGATTCGTCACTCCAAAGAACTAAGCGCCAAAAATTATCATAGGTTCTCATTTTATTAATGAACCACTGACAAAACTGGATGCGCCTTTCTTGATCTCCTAGTACCAACGTCTCTGTAGGTCGATACTTGTACGGCACAAAATTATACTTTTTGAGAATATTATGAATAGTTCCCAAACATAGTTCACTTTCTTGCATGAAATCGTTAATTGAATTATTAGCATGAGCTTCAAAGTAAGCTAACACATTAATTTCCGTTGCTTCACTTATTATAAATTGTTTCTTGGTTCTAGTTTTCTTGAACACATTTTCATTAGATCTAAATTTACGATACAAAAGCAAAAAGTACCTTCTATCTGGCAAATTACGCGTATGAAACAACGCACTATAACGTTCACGCGCTCGGTGGCTATTTTTTTGACAAACGATATAACATTCCACCATATCACATTTTTCTGAATGCGTGAAAGGCATTGTTTCCTCAAAAAACACAAACGTAAAGTGTTCACTAGCAAAACTTCAATTTGACATCATAATTCTGATGACATTTATGAAACAAACGAATTTTGTTTATGAAATATCAACCACCTTGACGAATTTGAAAAGTCATTAATAGCTTTGTCATTTTTGACATTAGGATAAAAGGTCATAGGACACCATTTGTTCAGAATTCAATTTCCTATCGATTGAGAATATTGTATATTGGGTGTTCCACTTGAAAAAATTTAACTTTTTGACATAACTCGCGAAAGCGATGTTCAATTTTTATTCCGTTTTCACCATCGTAATGAGCGAAAAAAATACTACTAGTTTGCCTATTTAAGCGACTTCGTAGCTCCAATAATAACGAAGATAGCGATAGTGCCGACTTAAGTTTGAAAACCCTAATTACTGTGACTTACATATATACCTTTATACGTAAAACGTATATGCATATATGCATGTGTGTGATTATTTACTGCTTGATGTTAGTTTTAACATCCATGTGTTCACACTTTTCATTTTCGTTTTGAAAACCCTGAATATACCGGGTGTCCCAGCGTAGCGGTAAAGTCCATAATTGGTATCTAATAATGTAGATGGCGAATAATTTTTCATCCAAAAATTTCAGATAATCATAAGCTCTACAATTTAAAAATATTTTTATTTATACAGAGTGTTCGACAACGACGAACCAACACAAACTTATGTTTTTTTAAATGGAATGCTATGATTTTTTTTACATTTTGTAATAGCCCTTAAAGGATTGATTAAACTGACATGAACTTGTATTTGTCGATTTTCGACTGTTTTAGAGATATGGCAATTTTTCGTTAAAAATTGTACAACCTTTGAAAAGTTGCTATGAAATAACGACTTATGATGAAATACTTTTTAAGGCCTCAATTAGTAGAGATACCTTTTCAATACGTAAAAGTAATGTTTATTTTGACATATTTACGCTTGTTTTTTAGAACTACATGCCATTCGCAAAAGTTAAAAATTCTAAAAAAAAAAATGGAACACCCTGTATATTAATGCGCCATTGAAAAGTCTTTAAAATTTACTATTCAGAAATATCTACTTTCTTCCACCTGTGGGCGATATTGCAGAAGTTATAGGGTGTTATATCTGAATAAACCCGATTACGATTTAAAAATATGAGTTGCCATGACTTATATTACACATAGAATAACTAAAAATAAACGTAAAAAAATGCTTCTAATATTTTCTTTTTCCAAATAAGTAATTTTTATTAAAATTTTAAAACTCATGAAATGAAAAGTTTGGAAGTTCATAGATTAGCTATATTTTAAAAAATATTGCTAATCGGCAAATACAAGTTGATGTCAGTTTAAGCAATGCTTTAAGGGCTATCATAAAATGTAAAAAAATTTATAGCATTACATTTTAAAAAACATAAGTTTGTGTTGGTTCGTCGTTGTCGAACACTCTGTATAAATGAAAATATTTTTAAATTGTAGAGTTTATGATTGTCTACAATTTTTATATTAAAAATTATTCGCTATCTACATTATTAGATACCAATAATGGACTTTACCGCTACGCTGGGACACCCGGTATATACCAGCTTTCAGCCGCGCTTGAATATATATGTGGATGTACTTGAAATGGGAGTTCCCCTAATATAAAATATGTTCTTTTAGTTACAGAAGATTTGTACATTTTATTCTGCATCAACAAGCTTTGTGTGCAAAATCAATCAAATTTACCCATGTAATGAACACCGTATTTTATGCATTTTATTAAGGCTGGACGCCCGCTTCAAGCTGAGTTCGATTTGAAATAGGCGTACCACTGCTTTTCGTGCAAATGTAAATAAAAGACAAATGTTTAAGGGTCCGCGTGCTCTGTCTTATGCTGAGGAAAAAGATAGAGAAAAGAACTTGTCACCTAATCTAATCTGCCTGTAATTTATGGCTGCGTTATGGTCTCAGATAAATAATCGCCGGTTGGCCCACATGTTTGGCAATCGGGAAGCAACCGCCCCTAAATTATACAATCTATATTTTCTCAAACACACAAAAAAAGTGAAGCTGGATATGTAAAATCACCTGCCGGATTCAAATTTTGAGTTGGAAAATAAAATCGAAATCGCAAAAAGGTCGAAAAATCGTTTTTTTGTGTAAATTTTAAAATTTTCATTTTCTTCAATTATTAATACTTATCTCGTGATATCTCAGCAATGCAGAGAGCTAGGGATCTGTTTTTTTTAAGGTTATACCCTAAAGTATTTGGATGATACTAGTGTTTTCGATTTTTCTTTATGGTGTGTAAATTTTATAAAAAAAAAAAAGTTTTAGTAGACCACCAATTTGTGTAATCTTATTTTTCAGAATTTACCCATATATATGTGAAACAAAATAAAGCCAACATTCCAAAATTATTTTTTGTGCAAGAAATAAATTTCTAGATCGTTTCAGAAGCAAATTATTGCGAGTCAAATATAATAATTATACATACTCCCTGCCCGCAAGCCGTGTGAGTCCTATCATGCGCTTCTAGCAGGTATAGCGTTAGGGACGGGAAGAGATATTGCTTTTACTTTCTGATACGTAGTATAAGGAAGTATTGTGACGCTGACACTGTATATGTACACTATATTGTAAAGAAAATATCAACGGTTTCGATAAAATAATGTCCGAGTAACGATTACTTTCTTAACATACACCGATCTCAGAAGTATTTTACAAGCTGCGTAGAAACTGCTCGAAATGGTAGGCGGAGCTACCTCTCGACACAATGTGCGAGCGTACCACATACTCTATTTGATTTCAGTGAATTTCGCCCAAATTTCAAAATTTTGTTTTCCGTTTCGTGACCTTATTTTTAAAAATTAAGAAAAAATAAAATTTATGTATTGCTGTTGAGTGTTACATAATTTTAAATAAAGGCTTGTTTTTTGAAATTTCTAACATTTTTATTTTTATTTAGGGCCCTTTGGACAATTTCGAAGAAATTACGATTTATCCATTGAAAGGCATTTTTTTCTTAAATTAGCGTGTAAATTCGGTAAGGTTTTCATGAAAAATACGATTAGGAAATGGGAAAAACGAGCTCGAAACCACCGCCCATTCCGTGAATTTATGGAAGATGTTCAATACGATTATGAAGATTTTATTTTTTAACTGTGTTGGCTAAATAAAATAAAATTAACTAAGAACAGGAATACCTACCATTCTGCTATCTTTTGCAAATCATAAATATCATAGCATCTTACAAATATTTGCTAACAAATTAAAATTTATAATGGAGGAAATTTAATGTATGATATGACTATATACATATATATTTAGAATTATTTTTTATTCCAACAATCCTTCTTCACGAGTTTAAATGTTTTTAATATCATTTCCTTGAAATAAAACTAGGAGTTTCTCTTTAAACTGTCCCTTATTTAATTATAAGTCCGGCCCACGATTTGATGTGATATTTATTTTCGGGCTCGCGGTCTTGACTAAGTTGCACGTGTCTGTTTGAAATTTATAGCATAATTAAACAAAGACAGTATTTCCACACTACACTGTCAACGTTTATGTTTAAGTATAAATTTAAATTTCAGAAAGCATTAATCTCAACTTAACCAATATGTAATAAATCGAAATTGTGCCACCACCTCTAAATGTCTTCTTACCAATATAACAAACTATTCGACCGTATATGCGATAGCAACTTTTTAATCAATCAGCTTTATCTCAATAAAACAAATCAATCAATTGTTTGAGCGATTGCCAAATACTAGCCATTGTTACCAAGGGAGATCAAACTGATCTTTAATTTCTTTTCTTGGTAGGTAATAAGAAGAATGTATTTATTTTGTCATAATTTTCTATCATTTACCGTTATTAAGTGCTATTCAAACTTTCTACCTGCCAAAAATATTACCTATTTAGTTTACACGTTATCCAAACAGTGTTGCTAATTTTTAAGAGCTTTTTAATTTACACAAACTTTCGGAAGAGTATTGAGAAGTGTTCTTTTTCTCCAGGGTGTCTCCCGAAAACCCATTGTTAACTAAATCCCTTACACAATAGCACTACAGAACCGGTATTCTTCATGGTTGACTTCCAAATTTAATGCGGATCTTAATATTGTCGAAATCTTCATTGCCAGTTCCCGATGTTTTTCTGTTTAGAGTTACATTTTACGTCAAGATCACGATTTAACGAATGTCATTACTAACGGTGACTGTTGCGAAAAAATATATTCCAATTTGTAATGTTATGGAATCTGGACAAACTTTTTCGTCATTTTATTCGAAACCTTGTTTCACTTAATTGCAAATATATATGAATTAGCTATAATGTTTATTAAATATATTGTGTTTGCGCATAGATTGTAGAAATAGTTTCTCTAATTCCGTTAAAATATTTTCCGTTAGATAGTTATTAAATTTCACTCTTATACTCGTCATATTACGAAACATCATTTTCTAAGAACCATTATGGAAGTGTAATATATTAAAACATCAATGCCTTCAGTTTATTATTAACTGTTTTAATTTCAGTAAAAAAGCCTTTTAAATGAAATGGCGTTTGTATATTATTATCCTTTTTTAACTGTATTTTACGTAATAACTATTGTTAGCTAATCGAGTATTTACCTTTTGCGTTTATGGTATGCAATAATAGCATATATTTGCAATTTTGCGTAGATACATAGGTATATATGTTAGTAAATATTGTTTGTAATTAAATGAATTTGTAAATGAGTAAGTCGAGAATGCGAAGCTGATTAATATTGCTGTGCACTTATTAATTAAAAATATAATGTATGTGCAATATATATTTTATAAGCTTTATTTTTTTTCAAAATGCACGTTGATTTCTATTATTTTATCCATGTGTGATGATAAGTATTGACCTGTAATTATTAAACACTCTACATTTTTATTCTTTTATAATTCACAGTAATATGTTTCATAAGGTTTTATGAATCAATCATGAACATTTCATTCATTTTCAACCGTACAAAAACGTTTAAAATGATTGACTTAATGGTTCATTGACAATTAAAGTAAATTAAAAGCAAACATAAGAAGACAGACTGCCATTTATAGGTTATGTTAGCAGATTTTAATTTATTTACTACAACAACGCAGATCTTCACATTGGTAGACAGAGCCAATCTGTACAAGATCCACGGGTAACGAAACGATGATAACGTAGAAATGATTAAATTAAAAATGAACTATTGGAAACTCTAGGTGTAGTACAACCGCAGACAAGTGTTACAGACTCGTTATTCTTCCAGTACGGTATAGACAAAAAAGTGTATTACTGTGTTGTTTGAATAATATGTATGCAAAGGCTTGCCCTGAAGACCCAAACTCTAAAAATCTTATCCGTTCCCACAGTGTTCACCAAGAGTAACTAGTAATGTATTCTGCACTATGTAAATGCCATATTTTTAGTCAGACGTATTAGCTAAGCATCCAATGCTAGTCATAGAACGTCTCAAAAGTTGAAAGCTTATCCAAAAACCACTTCAAAAAAAAAGACTGGTGTCCGTCGCAAGAGGTTATCTGATATTTTAACCGACACGCCTACAAAATTTGCTTTGGAAGAGGAAGCTATATGGAAGGAAAATCGCAAAACAGGGCTGGCAGTAAAAAAACTTTTTCACCTTCCTTCAGCGGTAAAACAAAAAGAAATTGCCAAGGAAAAAGTTTGAACGAAGTTTGAGGACTTAGTGTCGAAGGTAGTTTATGCCCAATCTGTTTGATACCATTCTCAATGAATTATAGTCAATGTTGTACACAGATAACCATTGTTTTATCTAGATAAGATAACAGATAATTTCGAAAACTATTATCTAGATACAGATAAAAGATTGCAAATGATTATCTAGATAAAGATGACTGATAAAGTATAATTTATCTAGATAATTCAATAGATAATCTAGTGAAATCCTCAGAATTTCATTTTAGAATTCAACGCGGTTTAGGTATCAATTGATATAGGTAGGATGAGGATGTGATTTTTTGGTATAGGTAATGCACAACTTTAAATATGAACAAATTTAATATACATTCTTATGTAGTATTATTAATGCTTTAGGGGGTGATTTCAAGTCGGATTTGGGTGTAAGTAGGATTTGGGCACCCGTCTTTCGACCGGTGCTGAAGATGGTAGCGTCTTCTTATATTTAAAGAATATTTTTTTAATAGTTGGGTATGCATGTAACATTTTTAGTTCTACTTTTTTTACAAATTATAACAACAATCAACTTGTGAAGTGTTCACACTTCGTCTCTTCTTTTCGGACCCTTGTCGATTGCCAGAAAGCGACTTAAAAAGAATATCGTCACTGTGAAGCCAAAAAGTAAATTTATTTGTGAATATTTCTTTACAGTAATTTACAAGTCTCTCAGGAACCCATTTGGTGTTAAATTTGGGCTGCCCCATTGCTGACAGAATAAAAGCTTTACTTTTGGCTGGGTAGGTTTCCATGACAAACAAGTGTTGAAATCCCTCTGTTCAATCCGTATGATTATGGCCACTTTCAAAGCACTACAATAAACAATAGATGAGCTCTCAATCAACTTGATGCGGAGAATGAATAAAGTTGTAGCAACAAAACCCAGAAAATATTCTAATTCCCCTTGCAGTCTATCTAAAAGCTCGTAGCTCCATCACACTGTAGTACTCCTCAATGAATTGGAACTCAATGTGCTTTAGTCTTTGGAGTTTCAACTTTGGGAACCATTTTCCTATTTTCTTCTTATTTAGCAATTTTTTGTCGCATCATAATATGAATTCCATCGAGTCATGATGTGTATAGGAAATTTGCATTTACATACTTCATACGCTAAGTCTGAAGCTCGTTAAATTCCGAAAAGCCTGAATGTAGAACAATAAATTTTCTTGTAGTCGGTTGATCTTTCCAAAACCTTATTGCATCAGTAGTGGCAAGTAAGTTGAGGATGTGCACGGCACACCTCATGTAACTGGGCAATATAATTCAGTCTAGTTCATCATTTGCCGTTTCATGGTCAGGCCCAGCAAGAAGGTGCTTCAAATTTATTGCTTGTATATCTTAAATAATAGAAGTAATATTATTGAAAAAATTAAGCAGTTTCCAGATAATTCCACAACGGTATTGAAGTCTTCTGTATTAGCCATTACATTACACATTATAAAGTTAAAAAGACACGTTTCAAAAGAATACATCTGCCAGCGAAAAACCACACATTTCCTTCTACGTTCTTTGAAACCATAAAAGAGAATCTTAAAACTGATGAACTCTTCCTGGAAAAAATCGTTGTTCCGCTTTCAGGCAAAAATAAATCAGTTCTTTGAGAAAATAATCTTATTATTATAAAATAAGTATACCTTCAGAAGCTTCTTCATCGCAGTAGTAATCACGATTTATCAGTAAGGGCAAAAAAAATCATCTGTTATCTAAAACCTCCAGATAATCTGCTTCTTTCTTTCTAAGATAAGATGACAGATAAATAATTGTCGTGTCATCTAGATAAGATGATAGATAACAAAATTATTATCTAGATAATTTATCTAGATAAAATCATGCAGATAGTGCACAACACTGATTATAGTGGTACATGCAAGTTGACAAGCTAGCAAAAGCGAGGATTTTTTAATAGAATGATCGGACCAAGGCTCTTGTTTCTCTTTTTCTCTCATATCTAATTTCTCTCTTCCAATTGTGAAATCAAATCACTATTTACAAATAAAGAAATATTTATACGCCTCGAATATACTACTTGATACTACACCCTAGCATACAAATATATATAAATATATCTATTTTTACATGCATATACTACATACACATATATGTACCTATATATAAGTTACGAAATTGTCGGTACTTTGATTGCAGTTCTGTGCGGAACGATCATCATCGTCTGTAACAATATTGTTATTGTCATCTTGTGTATTGTCGTCGTTTCTACGCTCTTAGCGTGAAGCGTCATGCGTGCCATTTTGACATGCGAATGAGTGCCACCGCGTATGACGATGAAACCGACTATTGAAACCTTTACGTGTGCAGCGGTACATAAAAGGATACTTTTAGCACAACTGCCAGCGATAATAGCACGGTAGAAAAAATGTGCGTTACCATTGAAGGTAAAGTTTATGGAAAAAAAATAGAAATTATAACTGTTGGTATATGTTTATAAATAATGTGTTTTCCCATTTTAAACATTTGCATATCTATACATAATATATACACTCGTACGTCTTATACTGCCACAAGTAGGGGAAATACGGCTATGATGGCATCCTTCTTTATAAATATGCGTAACTATGTTCATTTAAACCGCAATAGATATTTAACCATGGCAAAATTCAAAGAATAGGAAGTAGTTTCATAAATAATCAATCTACGCTATTCCAAAATAATATATTTCTATAAAATATATATTTTGATTTTATTGCCAAGTGTGCCATCATATACCTATATAATGTAATGATGGCATAGGTAGATACTAATTATTTACAATAGATAAAAAAATTAATGCAAGCAGGATTTTCATCAACAGAATCATCTTGAAAGTGTGGTACATTTGGATCCAGATTTTTATAACTATCAACGTCGAATTCAGCCCTATCGCATGCTGCTCTTTCAGCAGCAGTTAATGAGCCTACTAGATTCTTTCCTTTACAGACAAAAATTTTTTCAGAACGAGATTGGGCAGTGGACAATCCAGATTAGTTCATGTTAGAAATTTGTTCAAGCGTAAATTTGTATTCTTCAATTACTTTTGTCAAAATTTCAAAATATGCGTTGATATTTGGTCTATTGAATGCTTGAGCTCGTGCGAGAGAGGTTGCTTCAGGAATTCGGAGACTTATGGAAGGATTTCTCTTTAGAAAGCTACGAAACCAGTCCCACCCAGCTAATTCTTTTGTACTTTTAAAGTTATGTTTCAGACTTAGCTTTTCAGCAAGTTGAAAAGCTAATTTTCTCACATCAGTACACGTTAATCGAAAGAACCTTAGTTCTAACAATTTTATATGGTCAACTATTTAAAAAGGAAGGAATGGAAAGATATGTGCGACAATTATAGAGGCATATCTGTGACTAGTACGCTGAGCAGAGTCTACGGCAAAATAATAGGAAAAAAAATGGAAAATGAGTACCAAGACATGGAGGCAGAAGAACAGGCCGGATTCCGGGCAGGCAGATCGACTGTAGATCATCTGTTCTGTATAACTCAAGTTATAGAAAAGAAAATGGCATATGGACAAGAGTTGCATTTACTATACGTATATAGACTTACAAAAAGCATACGACAGCGTACCACATAATTTACTTTGGAAGGCTTTGGAGAATACAAACATAAGCGTTCAGTTAATTAAAGCAATTAAAGAGTTGTACGACAATAGCGAAGCAAAAGTCAAAATAAAACAAAGACTGACAAAAGGGTTCCAGGTGAATAAAGGTCTTAAACAAGGTTGTTGTATTTCACCAACGCTCTTCAAGATTTATTTAGAACAAGTCCTTAAAGTATGGAAAAGAAAATGCCAAAACATGGGAATTCCATTAAATGACACCATTTTATGCACCTTGTGTTTCGCCGACGATCAAATTGTAGTGGCCCAGGAGTATGACGACTTGGAATATATGACTCGAAAACTGATAGAAGAATACAAAAAGTGGGGTTTGGAGGTCAATATAAAAAAGACAGAGTATATGTGCATTGGTGGAATAAAACAAGATCTAGTACTAAATACGGGACAGCGAATTAAGTCTTATGACGAGTACAAATACTTGGACGGAACACTAGACAGAGCTATAAAAGACCGAAATGTACAAGGAAGAAAAGCGATAACTTTAATAAATGGAATACTCTGGGACCAGAGTATATCGAAGCAGAACAAGAAGCTCATATATAACACCATAGTAAAGAGTATTGTTACGTACAGTTCAGAGGTTTGGCCAATCAAGGACAGAACAGAGAAAATGCTGTCCGCTACGGAAATGGATTATTGGAGAAGAGCAGCGGGGAGATCAAGAAGAGAACGAGTTACAAATCAACGAATAAGAGAAATTATGACAGTGGGTGAACGCACGATAGTGGACGAGATAAGAACGAAACAACTAGTATGGTACGGGCATGTGCAGAGAATGGAGAACGAAAGACTACCTAAACAAGTAATACAATGGAGTTCAAATGGGCGAAGAAAAGTAGGAAGACCACGGAGGAACTGGAGAGAAGGAATAGACAGCGAAATGAGGTTTAGGGATCTGGATGACGAGTTGTGGGCGAATAGATACGAGTGGAGATTGGAAATCAAAGGACGACGGACGTTGTAAAACCGAGTTATAAAAAAAAATATTTATTGTTCTCGTTTTTTATTAAAGATAGGTAATCTACCTCCCAAAAATACTACATCATTGCCATTTAGCACCTTATTACTATCCGAAACCCTTCGCCGAAGTATTCTTGTTGGAACATTAAATGTCTTCGAAGCGAGTTTCCATCTCGTATGTTTCGAATTTATAGCATCTATAGCTTCTCCCATATTATCAGCTGACCATTGCTGGCTTTTGGAAGATTTTTCTTGCTTGTTATTCATGTCGTTTATTCTATAACAAATAGAAAATTATAATTTATATCAACATTAAAACATTAATGTACTTATAAACAACATCTACACATTGGTATGATGCCATCATAGACATAGTAAACGTATGCCATCATGCCCGAAGTGTAAGACACGTCTTTGTGGGAATGTGTGGCACGTGTATTGTAACGTACGAACTAACTACCGGCCTTAATTTGATATTATAATGTACATTTATATTTCAATCAATACAACTTGTATGTTTCTACTAATTGAATAAAAAAAAACTACTTAGTAAAACCATAATAATAGTTATTTATTATACAAGGTAAAAAAGTATTAGATTTTAGCTCGAGGTAAGGTTTATCTCCCGACACGAAGCGGAGGGAGATAAATTACCGAGAGCTAAAATCTAATTTTTTTCCCTTGTATAATACACTGTTTTTTCTGTGATGGGAAAAACGACGTTTTAATATTGAAAAAACACGTAAATACTATATATTAAAGTCAGAAAATCAATCGATGTGACATTTCAAGTGACATTACACTTGCGTTGCTAATGGAAACCTGTAAAATAATCAAATATCTGTCAATTTAAGCGGGCAAAAAGTGAGGACTTTTTTCCCCGGGAAAAAAGTACTTACTTTTTGCCCTGGTTGAAAAAGTGACATTTTATTACCTGTCAAGAAGGATAAAATGTCAACCTTTTTCCCGTCACAGAGAAAAAAAATTTACATACCTGCTAAGTTAAATTTGGAATATTGTACCAGAATACCCAAGTAATTTAGCTGTAAATACACAGATAAGACGCTACGACACTAATGTATCGATGACTGCCTACTTTGCAACCATAGCAATCGAGATATCATAGAAAATCGTCATGCGCCATCATAGCCACGGTGCCATCATAGCTGTACTTCCCCTAGATAATGATTTAAGTTGAAAGGCATGTCTGTTAAAACAATTGAAATGTTAGATTACTTTGTCAATTTTAAATTTTTAATACACATTTTTACCATCATATATTGTAATTCACACCAATACAACACACACTGGTCGAGACTCACACGTTCGCGGCAAAAATTCGTAGATATGAAAGTCTATGTGAAACACCTCAACCAAAAAGTTAAACTTTATGCACGTCACGTTAAATTCTTATTAGAGTAAAATATTTAAGAGTGAAGCACCGCTTCTTGTGAATGGCGCTGTCAATAAAAACTCAATTAGAAGATTTTGACAATTTTGTTATTATATCTTATTCATAAGGTCACATAAGATTATTCTTATCGTTTGTTATCATTTGTCGTGTACATAGTTTGATTATTTTAATGTCTATAGATCACAGGAACCTGTACCACCTTTTTCCATACTTTGCTTTACAAAATCTATCTTAAGTTTCAGTCTGTACAGTTTCTGGATAGCTTCCTCTATATATTTATTCATTACTTTATCTTCGAATGTAGTAGCTGATCATATACTCTACGCATCACATAAAATAAATTGAAACCTTAGAATGTAGCAAAAGAAAAATAAAGAAAATGATAGGGTTAATAACAGACGTTTTCGAAATCATGAATGCAAAACATATAGTTGGAGCTACTCTGTTACATATTAATTATTAATAAAAGTTTGGTTTGTTATTGTAAGGCGTATTTTCCTGATCTTTATTTTTGGAGGCCCGTGTATGTTAATTTGAAATTTGAATTTTGAGTTTAGTATTTCGCATTATGTAGTTGAATTATGATTAAATTTTGGGACACTCCATGTTCCGTGATACCTTTTAGTAGATGTCTTCCTTCTTATCGACTTATAGTAAATATCTCTATTATATCTGTACGTTTTTATTTAACTGTCTTGTTGCTCAGCCTTCATTTCTAAATTTATTTGGCTAAATTTTCATTATTGTACGTTCCATAACATCAAATCAGAAAAGCAAAACAACAGACATACGTAAATGAAATTTCTTAGAATATTACTCAAGATATACAGGGTCGGGCAAAAAGAGCGGAACACCGAATTTATGGCTTAACTAGCACTTTTTCGAAAATTTAACCTAAATTAAAGTTTTTGTATACTTTATGTATTATTTATTGGTGTTTGCAGATTTTCCGTTTTTGTCACATTTTTGGAGATATGATGTCACCGGATAGTATTTTAAATGAATCACCCTGTATTTATATTTTTTTTTGAGTAGATATTTTTTTCCTGAATTCACTAATACCAGGTTTAGTGAGTCTCTGACTTATGGTTTCATAAGAAAAAAATAAAATGTAATGGCACCTAAATATTTATTTAATAAAAAACGAACGACAATAACTGAATCTACGTACATTTATTTACAATAGGTGTTCAAACTAAAAACCTTCGGCTGCCTGACAGTATCCTAATCTGTCAACAAATGACCTTAATGAATTTTGTATCATTTCAGGCGTTGTACTATTTTGTACCGCCGCTCTGATTCGATTTTTGGTATACCTGCTGCGATAATTACTTAGGGCCGATATCATAATAAAAGTTAATGCTGCATTAAAAGTTCATGTCACCTTTAAGCGAGAAATGAATTTCATAATCATTTGTTAAAGTTAATGGACGCTTTAATGAATAGAATCTTTAGTTATTGTCGTTCGTTTTTTATTAAATAAATATTTAGGTGCCATTACATTTTATTTTTTTCTTATGAAACCATAAGTCAGAGACCCACTAAACCTGGTATTAGTGAATTCAGGAAAAAAATATCTACTCAAAAAAAAATATAAATACAGGGTGATTCATTTAAAATACTATCCGGTGACATCATATCTCCAAAAATGTGACAAAAACGGAAAATCTGCAAACACCAATAAATAATACATAAAGTATACAAAAACTTTAATTTAGGTTAAATTTTCGAAAAAGTGCTAGTTAAGCCATAAATTCGGTGTTCCGCTCTTTTTGCCCGACCCTGTATATGAGGAAACATACACCAAAAACCCATGGCTCAAAAAACCACATATGGCCCTGGTATGTGCAAAGAATGTCATTGAATGTATTAACCGAGATAGTAGATTTCAAAGAAACACGGTAAAAGAGGAAAACCAAAAAAGAACATGAGGCAGAAGATAAAAAAAGTAAGGCTGAAACATTGACTAAACTAAAAACAATGACGAGAGACCTAAAGAAGATTATTGGAAATGAAAACTGGAAAGTAAGCTGTTTGAATGACAGCTTGCCTTCCAATTGTCATTTTGTTATTAATTACTACTAAATCATGTTGCCGCTACGCCAAAATGACAGATCTATCTTTGATACATAGCCACTGTTATTTGTGTTATGAGATTAAATGTTTGTCTAAGATAAATCTAGACTGTCTGATCAACCCACGTGTATGCGACAGCTCTACTCCTAATTTTTACAATTACTCTTTTAATTACAAAATTCGCGTTGATATTATTTGTGTAGTGGAATTAAATTCCTATCTATGATAGATCTAAATATATTAATGAACTTGCATAAATGGTAGCGGTTGTTCTATGCTGAATTGTTTGCATCTTCACTTTTACACATTTCGCATTTGCATTTTATTAGTCAATGAAACTGTTTGGATGACAGCTGGCTTTCCAATTGTCATTTTGTTATTCATTACTAATGAATCATGTGGCCGCTACGCCACGATGACAGATTACTTTAAATACATTTCTTTACAATACGTTATTTTCGTATACAATTTCAAATATGATAATATTTTAAAGAGTCGGTTATTTAGAAATGAAATTATTTGCCGCCCTTGAATCAGTAACGTTAATTATCACCTCGAACCACCAGATGTAGATTATTTTTACTTTCTTATACGTAGTATAAGGAAGTATTGTGATGATGAAAATTTTCGACCTCGAGATTTTTGCAGATGTCCACGTTTTGAGGTCCCCTGATACCAAAAAAGTGGTTTTTTAAAAATCTCTCTCTCTCTCTCTCTCTCTCTCTCTCTCTCTCTCTCTCTCTCTCTCTCTCTCTCTCTCTCTCTCTCTCTGTCTGTCTGTGTGTGTGTGTGTGTGTGTGTGTGTGTGTGACCACGATAGCGGTCAAACCGCTGTAGATATCAATTCCAAATTTTGTATTTACGAATATAATCTCCCTCTTGAGAACTGATTAGATTTTGAGCAAAATCGGCAGACCGGAAGTAGTAGTTTACTTCAGTGAAAAAATCGAATTTTGCAAATATTTCGTCAATTACTAAGTTTAAACAAATTTATAAAGAATTCAAATGTACTCAAAATTAAATTTGAGAAAAATTGTATTAATAAAGTTTTTCGAAATTCCTACCGGAAGTAGGTCTTTTACTCTTATCGAAAATCAGTTTTTTGCGAATATCTCGCAAGTCATGCTTTCTAGGCAGGTACATTACGAGTATAAAAGTATTTAGAACGTACTTTTAAATATCTTTTGTATAAAAAAAAATTCATAATTCAGACCGGAAGTACCACTTTTACTCTTATCGAATAGCGATTTTTTGCAAATATGTCGTAAGATATGCATTCTATATATATTTATCAAGAGTACAAAAGTATTTAAAACTATATTTGCAATATTTTTTCTGTATATGAAATTTCAAAATTCGGACCGGAAGTAGCACTTTTACTCTTAGCTAGGAGCACTTTTCTGGTATCTTGCGAAGTATGCATTCTATAGTGATTTATTAAGAGAATGAAAGTTCTTAGAATAAGATTTTGAATAAGTTTTGTATTAAAAAAATTCTTAAAATTGTACAGTTTTGAAACGCTCATACGTATAAGAAAGTCGTGTGGTGGCCACACTTCATTTTTTTGTTTTACTACATGCGATGGAGTATACTAAGAACACCATAAAACACTTACACATACAAATATCGCTCTAAATGGAATCACTGGCTTTGAGAAGAACCCAGCTGTAGATCTGTGGTTCTACGACAACAAAAATACCTATATACTTAAGAATTTAGCAAGCAACAGTATAATGTAAATATTTCATATAATTTTTATCCACTGACAAAATGGTTAAATATATTTAGTTATATCCTATTCGTATACCATACAATAATTTGAGTAGACTATTTCAGTTATGTAATTTTACATGAGAGAATAATTTCGAAATGACGTATTTATATCGTAAAGTTCGCCCAACGTAAATACATAATTTACCCGCATATCTCTCCGAGTCTGTAGACACTTAATGTATGAAAGAAGGCTCTTCGTAAAGGTAGAATTATTACTTGCAATTATTTCCATGTCTTACAAATGAACACTCTTGTAATGTGATTCGGGATTATGGCTTGTTGAACATTAAGAAAGTAACTACCACAGTCTTAATCGTGTGATATTATCTTTAACTACGCAAATGCTTGGCATAAATGCCTGCATCGGCCTTCTGTTCAAATTCAGACCTTGATTTCTCTCCTTTTTCTTAATATGCTTCCTACTTGAGCATAAACGTATCCTACTTTGTAAAAAAATAAAGTGATATATATGAAATTCCAGAAATACAATTTAGTAGGTATATGAACTATATATAAATTTATAGTTCACTTTTTTATAATAACGGGAAAAAAGAGAACTATAATGTTTAATACAATTATTTTAGAAAAGTGAGAGTATCATAAGAGAATAAGCTGAACACTTTTTATGCTTCAACATAGATTTCATTGAAAGATATATGCACCTGCTCCATAACTTTTCTCATCTATTAGTGTTTATCAGAGTATACAATTATGCATTGACAATAGTAATGATATTATAAGTTTTTGAACTGGACGTAGTCAAAGAGTGACAAATAAGAATAAAAAGGTAGGGGAGGTGGGGGTAAGTTGACGAACTTAAGGTTGCATCCCTAAATTTGGTGATTTGCAGACTTACTGTATTGCTACATACTTTAACTGATTTATATATTTTTTTCCTGTGAAGATTGACACATTTTTGATAATTGGTGAATATAAAAAAAATTTAACATTCGTCATCTTGCACACAATAGTCGCTAAGTTGACGAAGTGACGTGGGTAAGTTGACGATATATATAAGAAAGTAAAAACGGACTATAAAAATGAAATAAGGCAATTTATTAAGAAAAAATCACACAATCCAACATACGCATAAGCGAATGAACGATATTCTCATACTTATTAATAAATTATCGCAGCGATAACATGCCATTTTCTAAATTTAGCTACTTTCGGAGAAAATTCTGTGCACTCAGCATGTGCCCAAAGTTTACAAGAACAACATTGAAATCAAAGTTCATTGTTCTTGCCTATATCATCACATACATATAATACAGGTTTTATCATCGTCTTCAACTTCTAAATCCATGTCATCATCGCTATCGACATAGGGTATTTCCGTGGAACTAGTGGAATCAGAGGAGTCGTCAAATTTAATTTGACGCTCTGTATTTTTATTTGTTTTCTTCAGTTCAGGTTTTTTTCTTCCTAATTCTTTTACCACCTTTTGTGTAACTTTCTTATTTTTTGTCTGCGCCCTTAAAAGCTTTTTGTTTTCTTTTTCTTGTTTCACACGCTGCTTTTGTTCCAAGGCATCTTTAACTGGAGTGCTTGAAATAATAAATGAAGGTAACATCTTCCTTGGACGTCTAAATTTTGGATTTGCTTCAGGTAAAGCTGGAAGTCCAGAAGTCATATCTTTTGAATTTTCCTTATTTGGCGTTCGTGGTGCTTCTAAAGTTCTCGGTATTAATGTCGATACTGACTGAGACTCATCTGGTAAAACTTTTGACGTTGAAGGTAGTGGTTGATTTCCGTTAAAATCTTCAACAACCGCTGTTTCTGGTTGTACGTTTGACAAATACGTTTCAGTTATATCTAAGATTGGCGCTGGTGCAGCTTCAACTCTCTCTGTGGTTTTTGCGGTTTCAAAATCGGTATCTGTGAAAATTTGTGAGTCAAATGACTCTATTCCAGTCGCTCTAAATCCACTCATTGCATTTGCTATTGTAGCGATTTTTAAATAGGCCTGACCAAAAAGTGAACCAATATCATGTAGAGTAATAACTCGTCCGGGATGGCTGCTCAGAAAATCTTCGCATTCTCTGCTGTAGGCAGTTTTTAAAGGACCATATAGTGACACGTCAAGTGGCTGCATTCGATGACTTGTGTGCGGCGGAAATCCAAGTAGAGTAATATAATTTTCACGGCACAAGTTAACTGCTTGTAGGGTAACATGACTAGCATGATTGTCCATTAAAAGTAATACACGATTACCTTGGCTGGGCCTTACATGCTGAATAAAATATTCCAAGTATTTTACAAACGTATCAGCAGTCATCCAGCCACTTTCATATGCCACGCCCTTGAATCCAGAAGGCGTGTTATTCATGTAAGCTGGCTGCATCCTAACTCTGGGAAAAATTAAAGAAGGCGGAACAAATGACCCGATTGCATTCATACAACAAACTGCCGTAACATCTGTGCCTCTTTCTGCAGAAGAAATTTTTATTACTCTACGCTTTCCTCTAGGAGTTATTACTTTAGGAGTCTTAGTAGCCACAGTTGAAACACCTGTTTCGTCCAAGTTATAAATTTGGTGTGGTTCAAAGGCAAACTTTTGTTTTAGTTCTCGAAGTGCATCAAAAAATTTGTTTACATTTTCTCTGTTGAATGCCATAAGCCTGGCAATAGAGGTAGCTTCAGGACTTCTTAGAGACAAATTGAATTTTTTCATAAACCATTCAACGAAATGTCTTCCAGCCCTTTTCTTTTCGGTGTTAAACCTGTGTTGAATTTTACGGTTTTCAGCATAATCAAAAATTACTCTGCTGAACTGTTCTTTGGTTAAACCAAATGCCCTTTTATCTATGTCTACAATGTAATGATATAAACTTTGCAGCTGTTCTTCAGAGAACGTTGTTTTGAAACGTCCAGCGTTAGAGGGAAAACCCTAAAAAATAAACTTTAGGTTTATTTTGAAAAATACAGAGAATTGAGATTACTTTTACCTCATCTGCGGAATACTTTTTCAAATATCTTCGCAATGTTGGCTCTGGAATGTTATGTGACTTAGCGGCCGAATTAACACTTTTCCCCTTCACTTGAACATCCCTCATTGCTGTTTTCATGTTCTCTTTACTCCACTAGTAGCCACTAGAGGGGTTCGGCAGTACGATGTGCCCATTCCTAAATTTCTCCCGCTAAATTTGTTATAGTAAAAGCAGTCTTCTTGTAGTAATAAAAAGAAGCAAATGGGATCTTAAAGGAAGTAACGCAATTATCCAATTACACCAATCGTGTTTGTTATAATTTTATAGGCGTTTTGCTTTAGATTTAAATATCTTAAAATATTTTCAATTGAGGGATATGATATAAGTCTGACTGACTGTAATTTTTTACATTCCTAAAATAAGTAATGATGTGATTGTGGATGTTAAATGTTATTCTGAAATACATATTACAAGACGATCTAACGAAGAAATGTGATTTTTCCTATACAGCATGTGTAAGAACATATTGGGGATAGGATATATGAATACTATGCATACCGGCAACAACGCCCAGGTCGTGGCCGTAGTGAAGTACGATTATATTTCAGTCGCATACAGTCAGTCGATGGATGCACATGTATTTATCTAAGCATCACACGCTTCATAAATACATATTTACCAAATAAGAATTCAAAATACTTCTGCCAGTTCTATTATATTGCGTATACCTACAACGATTATAAAACTGTTCTGGAACGGTATCATGAAAAGCAAAACAAATATTTCGTAATTTATAATTCAAATAATAATTTACACTCCAATTAGATTTTTATAAAAAAATAATTTGAATCATTGCATATTTTTTATTTACTTAGTAAATTTATAGAATAATTTACTAAGAATTAATGTTTAATTAGAATTGTACTTTTATTTTCCTACTGCGTTGTATAAGCAGTATAAGAAAACTCGCAGAAGTATTTTGAATTCTTATTTGGTAAATATGTATTTACGAAGCGTGTGATGCTTAGATAAACACATGTACCTTGATAATTATCAAGGATGTAAATGTATAATGAAAGTTGCTGCGACTTCCTTGATGAGATGAGGTATTGTGGGTGTAAAAGCGAGATTAATTATAACACTTTTTCAATAAGAGGAATAGTGTTTCTATTATAATAATAAATTTATTGTATCAATAATAAGATTTACATACTATTTACACAATAGCACATTGAAGCAAAAATGTGATGATAACGTCTATACATGTAATCAAAGAACTAATTATGTCATTGACATTGTAAAATGCTTCATGAATGAGAATGTCCTTTATTTTCTCTTCAGATACGAAAGTAGAAAAATGTCTCCACGTAATTTTGACTTTGTTAAATAATTACCAGTGACGATTTTTTACGGAAGTGGCTTTTGTCTTACGAAATGTGGGATGTGCAGCAAATGATTATGAGGGGTAGAAACTTCTGTAATCTCACCCCTAGTGGTCAGGTGTCGCAGCCTTTGCAAAGCCCTCTTTAGTTGTTGCAGAATATGTGTCAAGGCCAATGGAATTATGATAAGCTCTCTGAAGAGAGGTTTGCAGTGGATAGTTTGTGAAACACAGACAATTGCTCGAACAGCGTTCTTCTGCAGAATAAACACCTTCTCGGCATAGGCCTACTTACCCCATATTGGTTAAACATGTTGATATGTGATTTGATAGTCCATAGTATGTCGTTATTCCAGTAGACTATCAGTTATAAATCTGATACGTCTAATTGCATAAGTAGCAGAAGACAAGTGTTTAATTAATTCATGTATGTGCAGCTTCCATGTTAATCTTGTGTCTAATCTAATCTCAAGGAATTGTCTATTCGTAGAATATACGTTTGATCTATGTTTACTAGTAAAATAAATTGTATGTTTACTAGTAAAATAAATTGTCTCATATTTATTCTGATTAAGTGATAAACGATTGGCTGTGAACCATTTAAATGTCTAAATTCTGAAGATACCAAAACCTTAAAATAATGTGACGCTTAGGTATAGCAAAAGAACTGAGAAAGTCCGCAAGAAAAATTAAGAAAAGGGTTGAATTCGATGTTGACAGTTATAAAAATCTGGATCCAAATGTACCACAATTTCAAGATGATTCCGATGATGAAAATCCTACTTGCATTAATTTTTTTATCTATTGTAAATAATTAGTATCTACCTATGCCATCATTACCATATATGGTGTGCCATCATTACATTATATAGGTTTATGGTGGCACACTTGGCAATAAAATCAAAATATATATTTTATAAAAATATATTATTTTGGAATAGCTTAGATTGGTTATTTATGAAACTATTTCCTATTCTTTGAATTTTGCCAGGTTAAATATCTATTGCGGTTTATATGAACATAGTTACGCATATATATAAAAAGGGATGCCATCATAGCCGTACTTCCCCTACGATATAATTAGGCCCCTTGCATTTCTGATTCAGATTTCCAAATCTGAAGTTTCACGTTTTTTTGTTGTTGTTACATATCCCTAATGTTTAAGGTTAAAACGGCAGTATTACGAACTAAACAACTCTAATTTTTAACTAAATCAACTTTCGTGGCAAACTTACACATTTTTCTAACTTTTTCCTTTCTACTATCTGAAAAAAACAATGCCGATATAAGACATTAGTTACCCCGATTAATATATAGTTAGTATGTACAGAGGAAAAAGTCTCACTCTGTTTTGTAGCAATGTTCAACTGGTCTCACTGTCTACTCCTCCCCCCTATAGATCGCGAGAGCTTCCTATCGAGCTATTCGCGAAGAGACAAGATGGAGTGGAGAAAGTTATGTGCATTCACCTTCGAATCCCATCTTGCTTCTTCACGAATACGCCCGAAAGCCACACAAACGTCCAGACATGTCTACACGTGTCCATAAAATGCTTTCGCAATGCGTATGGAATTGCCTTCCTTCATGTTTCACCTTTTTGTGTGTCACCTTCATACATGTGCTCTTCATGTATATTCTCCTACTTTAAGGTTTGGCATCCACTACCTTAGTCATGGACAATTTTAGTATTGACGCCTTTCTGTTCTTCAACCTTCCCCGCATATACAGTCCACTTCCTTTTCCTTTTTTAAGTCTTATAAAATAAATGTTAGCCGTTTCTTGGATATAGACGCATTTCAAACTTTAGCAGCGTTTCATCTACTGGTTTCGTTAGTATCACTCATCTAATCAAATTTTCATATAACTTTATTTGATTGTTCATAATACGTTTGGTGCTCTAAGAAACCACACACACACACACAGTTGTTTCTCTTATGTTATTTAGATATCTTAATTTATTTGGGCGTCCATATATTTGAATGGACGACATCGTTTTCAATTCACTATGATTTAACTGGAAAACTTTGGAGGGCTCATTATCACTTTTAGTCTTGTATCGACCATTTTCATTCATCAAACGTCTACTCTATGCGCAATATTTGAACTTGTGATGTTTGTGTAATAACTAAAAATTAAAATCGCTAAGAGAAATTGTCACAGTATGAATGTCCCTTAAGTGAAAAGTAGGTAGGCATATGTAAAAAGCAAAACAAGCAATTGAAATCAGAAAACACAAGCCTCAAGAAGATGGGCAACCCCGGAGATCGATAGATGGGTGGATGAAGTAATTAAAGGCATAAAGTGAAAGAAACACATTAGCAAGGTGGAGATAGGCAATTATGAAGACATAGCATACGTGACAGGAACACACAACCACTCCTAGAAAATAAAAAATGGAAAATGGGATATCCTGAACTTGTATGAGCGGTTTCAATTCCAGGAGGGTATGTCTAGGTTTAATATACATATAATATAACTTAGTACATACTCTGGTAGCATCTATAAGTTCATGTTGTTACGTTGTTACTATATGAGGTTTTTTGTAATTTATATGTTCTATTTTGTCTGAAACCTCATGTTGTTAAAATATAGCACATTAATTAGACACTATTCGCAAGATTACTTTGATTAGTATTGCAAAACGTATTACATTACTGGCTTATTGCCTAACATAAACCAGTCAAGTTAATAAAACCATGCAAAGCAACTTAATAAAAGTTGTGATTCGAATAGCTTTTAATTACTTTTTCTTGTTTTACATAACATATTTAGTCATACGAAATACATACCTGTTGAACACATAGAAGAAAATGAGAATCCCAAACTCTGAACCCAAAACAGATTGACATTTGTAGGTATTTAATAAAAATGCATACCATTTCCTTGTTTAGATTATATTTCTTAAAAAAAATGAATACGTTTTTTAAAAAGCCTTTCGTATAATGTTATTTATTTTCTTTATTATGTTATAAAAAGATAATTGTTAGTATAATAAGAAAGAAATTAATAATCCTACGATTCTTCAATAAAAAATTTACTTAAAGCTACTTTATCATAGTAATAGCTATATAAGTTATGTTGATATATAATTCAAGGGCAATGCAAAAGCAAATCAAACAAAATATAGTTCTATGTAAAATTTAATAGAAAATATATTTACATTTTTTATAAACTTCCGGATGAGAATCTTTCCAATAATGTCATTGGCATAGCAGTTTTCATTCATAAATATTACTTCATTTGAAAGATATTAGAGGACAACACTTTACTACATAGAAATATTAAGAGTTATCTCTAGGTTGTATAACTATAGTATTAATAAACAAGGGCTGCGGTTTGATCTGTGCAGCCGTCTACTTCTTTAATTCATAGTATCTCATCAGTGTTTGCCATTCGTCAGTGTTTTTGTGGAATATGAGATAAAATAACAGATTAGTATAAAGGAACCACTACCGATACTACTTTTGGAACTAAGTCAGCGCCATCTGATCTGTAAGAAGTGAACTATATTAATATGCTGAAAATTTAAATACCATTTTTGGCTTTTATTCCATGATTTAGGGTATGTATTATTGATTTCGTTTGGTCCCACGTCTGCAATCGAGAGCAAACAAGTCAATTATGGTTCCGACGCCGAGGATAAATATCTCATACAAAGCACCGTTATACAATGCTGCTATAAATTTTTATAATCGGCATTAGTAATTTTTGCGATTGTCATTTTCAATCTTTCAACTTATTTAATATGCTGTGTTTTATGTTATTATTACATAATTATGTAATACATAATTTCATAATTAATTTATAATCTACATTGTATTATCAAGCACTTTTGTGATTCTATTGTCCCATTTGGAATTTTCTGTTGGGTAATTAATAAATTATTATTATTTTTATTATTATTATTATAATAAATATCATACATTTAAAATTTTACAAGTATTCCTCATAATATTAATATTTTGAATATGACATCAAATTGCCCCGGTCTATTATGATTTATGGCTCACCGCTGACAAAGAAGAGATATCGCTATAAAAACATTATGTTATTCGTTTCCAATATATTAAATAAACGTATGAAACTAATCTAAAATGTCATTATTGACAAACGTAGTAAAGCAATAACAAAAATGGGAAGTTAGGCTGCCATTTGTAACGTCTGTCAGAAGATACTCAATATTTTAAGAACAACGGCCAAGTTCAGCACATAGTAGCCATTCCATTACCAAAATGACAACGTGGAAATATGTAGGTACATTAAAAATGAATTATTAGAAACTTCTAGGTGTAGTGCAACCGCAGATACGTGTTTCAAACCAATTAGTCCGCATCAGTACACTATAGCTTGGCAAACATCGTACGCCTGAACATGACAAATAGTGGTGGTCCGCAAAAAATTGTGCTGCCATCTCATAGAAATTTACCAAATATATCAAACCATGTAGTCTCTACATTTTAAAACAAGGAGCCCGGAAAGTTGCAATAATAAATTTAAAGGGAATTATAAATAGTTTGATCCAGGTCCCGTCCACAACTAAGAGCTATGGCGTATTTATTGCCTCAGCTTGGCTCAGGTTGTTGAAAATTATATATAGTATCATAATATCAAACTTCGGAATAATAAGACATTGGTTCCTTAACTTTCAAAGTACTCCAGATGGTGTAACGTACTTGTTCCATTTCATAGGCCTACAAGGCCGCTTTGTGTTGTGAGTTTATTATTAGTAGGAATTTATTATTTTTCAATATAAATTAAAATGTATAAAGAAATATTCAACAACAGTAGATACCCATTATTACACATAGGATTTTCTTTTATATACAGAATTTAACATTCCCTAATCTTGTAATCCTAATTTGTAGGAGTTTCTGTGCACTGTCAATTGACAAGGATTATTTTCCCAGGTACCAATAATATATCTTAGCTAAAAACTTCTACTACGGTGCAGCGAAAAATTCTACATTTTGTGATGGTGGTCTTCTCCCCTCAACCGTTACTTTATACGAAAAATTAATTAAAATTAAGTAGTATCCATACAATTCTTCCATCTTCATCGTACATTCAACAAACCTAACTAGAAATACCTAAAAAACCAAACAGCTTTGAATCCCAAAATACGAAATATTTATTGCTCGAAAAGTTATATGGAAAAAATTATGCGAAGCTAAGCATGAACTATTTGTTACACTCAGCCAATGTTAATGATTTACTTGAATAGATAATAAATAAATATATTACCAATTATTTTAATTAGTTTTAAAGTTATAAAACTTCAAATTTTAAAAATAGAAGCATCTGGGAAATAACCACAATATATTTAATTAATTAAAAAGTCCTAACTATAAATTTTGAACAAATTATTTTTTATTCAAATTTTATTTGATTCAGTTACTAGGTATTACTTCCCTATTCTTTTAATGTATTAATTAATAATATATAAGTACCATAAATGGAAATACTATTTGACCTTCACCTTCATGCGTGATGCAGAATTTCTTAATTTTAGAAATTCCTGTACGTATAACTCAAAAATGTATCTCCTATAATTTAGTATATTTAGATAAGTTTATGTTTAAACAATAAGTCATTTACTTCATTACGACCTCAAATACTATCTATATGTTATTTTCTGTTTTCAGGAAATAATTTTTTAATTATAATATACAAAATTAAGCATGCAGTGGCACCTATGTTCGGAAAGCTAAACCTCCACATATCGCTATAAAATGTTACCTGTATTTCTCCACTCATGTTTTCATTCACTACAAAGAAATCCATGGTAGGATAAAGCGCATGCTTGATTATATAACATTCTAATAAATCCCAGTTTTCTCCCACCATAGATGTTGTCATGGTTACATTTATTAATGATAGGTTTCTCATTGGCCCATTATTAATGCAGCCATATTTTTATTTTTTAATATGGCACATAGAAAATGATTCCGCAAGCGCGTATCGTCGTATCTGATAGGTATGAAGTAGGAATACACGAAATGTTGATTATAAGAGTTGTGGTTGTAGAGTTTGCACTTTAATAATAATTTGTGTTTATTGCAGTTCATCGGTACATATACATTTTAAATTAATAGGATATTATTTTTTCAGAATTTAAAAAATATTTGTAGGATGGGATATTAAATTAAACCTGAAACTGAATTCTAGTTTGTACAGATATGGAAATTTTAAAAATCGGGATTTGGAATTTCCTGTACCTGTCTAATGTAATAGGAATTAAATAAAATCAAAAAATTAATATAGGTACCTATATCTACATAAGGGACGGACGGACAAGGAGGTTACGTTAATTTCAAAAATAAATAAAAAATATAAGTTTTAATCATATTTATTTATAACTTCGTATTTATAATCTTTGGATATTGTCATATTAGTAATTGAGCTCAAAATTCTAAAATAGCAAATTGATCCTGTTTAAAAAAAAAAGACGATTATCCGGTTTGCTCACCCAAGTGCGGGCAAAATAAATACCTACCCAGGCAAAACGAATATTGAGAGTTAATGAAAACAATTGTCACAAAAATATGATTCACGGCCTGGATACGCTGAAGAAGCGTCATGGGTCATTCTCTACAAACTCCACATTGTATCCAGTCTTCAATAGGCGGGTGAATGTAAGATTCTTTGCACACAGTGCAAAAGTATGACGCATGTTGCTTTGTATTAGTTTTTATCTGTCAATTTAATATGTTGCTGTTTGACGGACCAGGAACATAGAACGGAACTTTCATTTTAGGCAACACCTTGCTTTTGTTTCGATGCCTTCTTAACTAAACCAGAAGCAGCGTCGAACGAAATATTCCTTTTAGCTGCTAAAGCAGCTTCTTTTTGTTTTTGTGCCATCTTTATCGATGTCGTCAATATTTCAGATTTTTGTTGTTTTCGTCCTTGCATATTTCGTTTCTTTACTTATTATACATCGACAGGTATAGGTATGAGCCTGATTTGTTCCAAAACATTTATGTTTGACGCATTTCCTGCTTGTGTAATAACTAAATTGTCCTTCAAATCGGTAATTTTCTCAATCCCATTCATCTTGGAGGTTTTATCATTTTCATTAATGTTGATGTTTTCGTCAATTTCATTTGCAGGGGTATTTTGGTTATTAATTTCATTCACGACAGTATTTTGATCATCGTTTATAGGTATACCTACCTATTGCTGTTATAGGCGTTTGTTGACGATGTCGCATTAATAGCATTCATTTTATAAATTTCGGAAGGCGCAAACTATACATCGCCAATAATGTACCTACCGAAAACTGTTTTTTTGGAAGCTTTATCCCAATATTTTTTCTTTGCACGTGACTAATTTTCGATCCCAGGTTGACTTTAATGGTTTAAAGTCACTTAGGTCTAAAGCTTGTAGTACGTGACTTGGTATGGGTATTATAGAATGCCCATCACATATTAATAAAGTTGGGCGGCTTGGATCAATAGAGTTCAAAAATTGTTTTTCGAAATAATTTTGAAATACAGTTGATTCCATCCAACCATTGGCAGTCACAGCATACGTGGTTCCAGGAAAGTCAGTATTCTCTGCGGGGCAACCCATTGATCCCAAATATTTTTTCCTTAAAAATAATAAGTGGTGGGACTTTTTCACCCGAAGCAGATTCTGCTAGTATAGCTGTTATGTTGTTTCTTCCAGGAGCACTTATTACTCGTGTGCAAGGCAGGTTTTCACCACCAACCAGTTTAGTTTTAGAAGGATCAGTGCAAAAACTAGACACGTCCAAATTCCAAATACTGGAAGGAGTGTTTTCTAATCCTAGTTTTTTTATGGTATTTTCCAATAACGTAAAATATTGTTGGATCATAAAGGGATTGCAAGCTCGTTTACGGGCCACTTCTAGCGCTTGCGGTTTTTTATACATAAATTATGTCTCTTTTTAAACCCTAGAAACCAATCTTCTCCAGGAAGATCGTCTTTGAACGGGGTTTTCAGTTTTGAGTGGTGCTGATCGGTATATTATATATTTTTGCTAACGTTAAATAATGCATTTATACGCCCATCCATAATTTCTGCTAAGGTTTCTTCAAATGTTTCTGTGGTATACGATCTTCGATTTGTTTTCCTAACGTAATTTCATAAATATAAGTGTTGGAAGAAAATATCAGAAGAAATAACCAAAATATATGAACAGCGCAGATCACTGCGATCTTGCCCCGCTGCATGCTCCGATCTTACCCCGTGCACTAATATTTTCGGGGCAAGACCGAAGTAGCGGTTTTCTCAGTAAATTTTGGACAACTGATGTAATTTATTTATTTAATGTAAACTTTAAGCTATATTCTCCATACTTACCAAAAACAAACCAAAAAAAACACAAAATTTCCTTAAAAATCACAACACTTGGTTGGACGACTCTAGGTTTGTTGCACACTGCAGTCTATAATTAATATATAATATGCTTATTCCCCGCATGAATGAGAGACATCTCTATGGATCGCCTCATATTAATTTAATACAGGTTTCTAACTATTAGCTCTTTATATTCTCCTTTATGTATGAATAAATATAGACCGATTATGATCTTGTCCCGATTACGATCTTACCCCACTTCCCGTGAAAATCACGACACTTCGTTGGACGACTCTAGGTTTGTTGCACACTGCAGTCTATAATTAATATATAATACGCTTATCCCCCCGCATGAATGAGAGACATCTCTATGGATTACCTCATATTAATTTAATACAGGTTTCTAACTATTAGCTATTTATATTCTCCTTTATGTATGAATAAATATAGACCGATTATGATCTTGCCACTGATCTGTATAATATAAATGGATAAGCAATAGCATGTTAAAAATTGTGATCAAATACGAACTGCGCACGGGGCTGACGCACATGCGCAATAACATAAAATAAGGGCGCTAATTTGAAATGCCTAAAATCTTTGAAAAGTATTTAACAGAACATGAACATAAAATGAAAATCTGCATCTGAAGATAATGAAATACTTATTTATTAAGGGAAATTTGAAAAAACACTCAAAAAAAACAATACATTCCTTTTGAAATATTTACTGGTTATAAAAGTATTAATATGGAGAGCTTTTTTCTTAGAAGTTCCCCACGTTCTACTTCTGTTTGTTTCTTTGCATCTCTGTGCATCGCACAACATGCTTAATTAAAAGAGAAACGTGACTTTCATGTAAAATAGATGAATCAAACATATGTGTATCTAAGGATACAAAGTACTTATTTTCTACTAACAAGGTAATAGAAATTGAACGTACAAATAGCCCAAAAAACACTGCCTCTACAGGAAGTTTTGTACAAGAATATGGTGTACTTGGACATCTTGTGAAGGACGTATTAAAGCACCACGATTTTTTCTATTTAAAAGATGAAAACTAGCATTATCGACAGATGTTTGTGAGATTTCTTCTAGTACGGACACACATTTAGCACACTTAACAATGCGCTTCAATTGTTAGACAACAAAACCAGAAATAACAACATTTTGGGATAACAATGTCTATGATGGTATGTCGGGAATTATATAATTATGTATAATCCTTTTCAATGTCTAATACTCCAAAAATATAAACAAAAAGCTAGTACCCCTAGTAGCAAAATCACTAAATGCACACTTGTTCTACATTAAGGAAATATATATTTTCATCCTTCTCTAAAATTGTGATTTTGCTACTTGGGACGTCTATTGAAATCGGCGTTCGGAACTTTAGTGATTTCACATTCGAATGTCAAAAGACTAGGGACTCCGCATACTCGTAAACCCCGCGTTCAGTATTCAATTTGGCATAAAAATTCCACGCGCATCCGATTGCATTGCTTATCCATTTATATTATACAGATCAGTGGATCTTGCCCCGATTACGATCTTACCCCACTTCACCTTACCCGTTTTGCCCACCTCGGGCGGGCAAAGCGAATATTGAGCGTTAATGAAAGCAATTCTCACAAAAATATGATCCACGGCCTGGGTATGCTGAACAAGCTTCACATTGTATCCAGTCTTCAATAGGCGGGTGAATGTAAGATTCTTTGCACACAGTGCAAAAGTATAACGCCTGTTGTTTTGTGTTAGTTTTCAGGTTTTGTTTTTTTCTGTCAATTTAATTTTTTTGCTGTTTGACAGACAGGAACATAGAACGGAACTTTCTTTTTAGCTGCTGCAACAACTTGCTTTTGTTTTGATGCCTTCTTAACTGAACCAGAAGCAGCGTCGAACGAAATATTCCGTTTAGCTGCTAAAGCATCTTCTTTTTGTTTTTGTACCATTTTTATCGGTGTACTTGTCAATATTTCAGGTTTTTGTTGTTTTTGTGTATGAGGTCACTCACCATGTGTGTTCATCTAGTTGTAGGTACGCTAATCTATAGTAGGATTACCGAACAGATGCAGTAGCAACAGCACATTTGCCCGTTTAAGCTATAATTCAAAAATGCAATGTTGCTACTGCATCTGTTCGGTAATTCTATTATAGTTGAAATTGACTTTTATTATTGATTACTGGGGTAAGATGACTAATCGCTATATATTAACTTTATCAATTATCCTCTATCTGCCAAGAAAAGTAGAACATTTTAAATATTTTTGGATAGCCTGTAAAAGTCATCTTATCCCAACTTTTCCTACAAAAACAAAAGCTATGTAACCTAATACCACTCATTTTAAACAATTTGATCATAAAATTGACAATATAAATTCATGGAAACAGCAATGAGTTCTTAAAATTAGTTTAACAGATTATGTGAATTTGCATTTCCACACACTTTTCAATTCTTTAAGTTGTTTTAAACTGTCAGTGTATTGAACTTAAATTTAAACTAGAAATAACATGGTCACCAAAATGGTCGGCAAACTCATGTCAAGTATAGCGTTTTACTTGCGTCAATTAATGAAACTAAAAATTGATAGATGTTGCCGTCAATTTTGAAGTTTATTATAATTGTTGTAATAATTGAACTTAATATATGTAAAACGAATTTTAAAGCTCGTTGAATTTGTCAAATATGAATGTAATAATCTGAGCAGGGTTAAATCCGTGTAGATTACGTCTAATTGGTCATTAGCATCCAGTTCATGACATGCAGACTGCGTTATGGTGAACACATTCGTAATTGCAACTGTCCACGAACAACACCATGTTGACTTGAAGAAATGATAGATTTTGTATTGAAATATATACAGGAATAAATTACATTATCGAAAACTCTCGCAAAGTTATACAGTACTCAATCTTTGGACTTATTCTTTCTCGTCACCAATGCCAAGGAAAATGCACTGTTTTTATTGAAATATTTATAATTATATTCAGAGATTTAGCTGAAGCAATTCTGGCATCTTGGTATTTGGCCATCGCCAGCTGTATAGTCCTTTTTTAAAGACAATATTGTTTTTATTATCTCGTCTTCTGAACCACTGGTAAAAGAAGCTTGATTAGGTTGAAAATCATCAAATGTTGATATACGGACGAAAACATATCAGCACAGGCGTTAACTATTTCTTATGGCAAATCAATTTGTTGCTTTTTATGATATAGTATGCTTGATATGCGTGAAATACCACATTAACTCTAGGGGACGTTCTCCCAAAAGTACGCACACAACCTGTTCTTTTAAATAAAAATTATAATTTTTGTTTAAACTATCTATTAATGTAATGGTATTGTATATTGGGTTATGTTGCAAAGTAATCTCAACACAAAAGCAATGATTAGTTTTAGTTATATAAGAAGAATATAATACCAAAAAAGAAAAACGTAAAATGCGTACTCTTAAGATACATGGTTTACAAGAGTACGCAAGGGACATAGGTACCCAAGAGTACGCATGAACAAAAAAAAATTAAACTGAGATAAATAGTGTTACTCTTAACTAAAATATAAATTCTTTTAATAGAAAAACCAAAGGTTTTTCGACAAATTTAAAAATCGCATAAGTAGCAACGAAATAGAGCGCCTCCCTGATAACTGGAGCAGTCTTCATGCCACCATTCCTGGCAAATTTGACATTGTATCCCACTCTGAAGTGCTGAAATGTTCGTTGCATCCAGGGCAAATGCTTTGATCGTGCTTATTATTTATTTTTAGATATAAACACAGAAAGCGGTAGTAAATCTTCCTCTTCGCTAGAATCAGTAGTTGTTGCACCTTGATTATTTTTGCTTTTGTTAGGTTTTGTTTCAGAGCCTGATTCAATATTAGGCCTGTTTGTTACTTCAGCTGGTGCGAAATCATGTTCGGTAAAGACATCTGGGTTGTATGGGTACAGCCCGCAGTGCATGCAAAAGATTTCTCACAGATTTGAATGGTTGCTACTTTTGAATAAGCTGCATGCAAGAGAGCTGCCACCTCTTTCGTCGTGGTAACTTTTCCGGCATTATTAACCATCCATTTGTCACATTCGTTTGAGAAGGCTGATTTTAGAGGATCCAAAGGTTGGATCTTGTGGCTTCCATGGGGAGGCAATGTCAAAAGAACAATGGAGTGTTCTCTAGCAAAAAAGATAGCCTCTAGAGAACAATGGGATATGTGGTTATCTAATGTTAATACCACAGGATCAGCTTCGATTGGTTTTACGAAATCGCAGAAGTGTTTTAGCCAAATTAAAAATAATTCCGAATTCATATATCCCGTATCCGAAATCATTTTTAATGTACCTACTGGTGCTCCATAAAATAGTTCTTCTTTCATACGCTTTCTGGCGAAAACAAGTCCTAGTGGACCCAGATACCTGAAGCGCTCATACAACAAACAGCCATTACCAGCTGGCCTCTTTCAGCAGAGACTACTTTTGAGACGGCTCTTTTACCTTTGGCAGCATAGACCTTGGGAAGCTTGTTTGGGACTATCGAAAGCCCTGTCTCGTCCATGTTAAGGATTCTGTGGGCTGGAGCATGTGTCTTCTCATAAATACATTTCAAATTTTGAAAAAATCGGCCACATTGTATCTTATTAAACCCACTAATGCGAGCCAGGCTACATTTTTCTGGACTTCTTACCGACAATAAATTCCGTACGGCAAAGGATTGACCCAATGTTTGCCTGCCATTTTTCTCTCTTTGTCAAATCGGTGCGGGATATGATTCATTTCGGCATATTGGTACGCTAATGTTCTTACATCTTTAACACGCAATCCATAAAAACGGACGTCAAGTTCACGAATGTGGTCCGCCAATTCTTTCTCTTGCGCTGCTGTGAATACTGGTTTAAACCTGCCCAAGCTCGTTGACATTGAATGATTGAGCTACTGCTCTTTTACTTTCCCCTTTCTCAATACGTTCTTTAACTTCGTTTAATATATCCAGGGTAAATTTCAGCTGTCGGTTACTTTTTCTTGCATACTTTCCCATTTTGATGCACCGTCTATGAATACATAAAAATATACCTATAGTAAATATTTTAAGCTCCTAAGCGTACTCTTTGGATGCGCACTCTTGCCAGCGATGTGTGAGTACTAAATTCATTGCATTATCTATGGGAAAATTCAACATACCTAATCTTAGAATTGGCACATGATGCTCTGTCTTACAAGCCGCTTTTTAATTGGTATTAAAACGATTTTAGCACACTTTAATAATTACCTATGTAATCCTTACTTTTTAACATGCACGAATTATAAAAAGCACTGTAAAAACATATTTCTTACCGTGTTTAGCTAACCTTACGCACAAACACCACTAAATTTCAGCACCAACGATGTGGGTTGTTGGTGGAAACTGACGACAAATGGCCGTTAAATCGGCGTTGCCAAATCCAAAATATAGCGACTGCGTACTTTTAGGGAACGCGTACTCTTAGGCAAACCTCCCCTGTACATATTTAAATACTGCTTTAGATTTATCTATGTCTAAAGACTTCACACCATCCAAGAAGCATTTATAAGAGTTCGCCCTCAGTAATATACATAATCCTTTTGGTGGTGTATACCAAGACGAATAATTATTAATAATTAGTTAGTAGCAAAAGTTATTTTTCGCGCATATAAATCAAGAAAACAAAGCATGTATTATAGATTTTCCCCACAGTATCGTTTAAGTTATCGCAATCCTTGAGAAAAGACGACAGTCGTTCTGATAGCTAAAACATGGGAATGCTTGCCGTAATTCTTGACTTCTCGATTAAAACCGTGTTGTCTTCTACTGTCACTGTTTTCGTCCACTATCCTATGATATATCTTCAGAGCTCTCATATCTTTTACTGTTAGGGGAAGTGTGCCCAAAACGGACCGGCCGGGCAAAACGGCACACTTGATGATTGCAGTCTTATTATCCGGATGTAAATGTCGTTAGGTTCATACATACAGGGTGAGTCATTAGTAGCCGCTTCTTCGATTGCTCTTTTGTGTTTTAAATAAAAGGAAAAACAATTAGTGAAAGATCCATGGTTGCTTGTGGCGCATATTGTAAAAATACTTTAAGCTCTGACGCACCTCCGGTTTCACCGGAAATGTACGGAAAAAAAATTTTTTAATGACTCACCCTACATATTTTTGGATTTTCTTGTACTGTTTTAAATTGTTTGTTCAACTGTTTTTTCTTTTACAAAATTGAGCCAATAGTTTTTGAGTTATCAAGTTTCTTCGAAAATATTTGACCAAAACACGTGTTCAGAAAAAAATCATTTTCACATTGTTTTTAAGAGAAACAACATAAACTTTGGTGGTGTTTGAAGCCGAGAAAATTCTGCATCATTTGGCAAAGTTGCACTCAACAATACCTCAAAAAACTTTGTTTTTTCAAAGCCAACATCCTGAAACTTTCACATACCAAAAACTTATTTATTTTTAAATGGAACACCCAGTATTTTATTGAGGCATTTTGTTCCTTTTCTTATTCTCTTTCACTTTTGTTAACAATGTCTTATGCCTATCTTTTGTAATTTCTGAGATAATCACTATAGGAGCAATTAGCGGTCAATTAAAGAACTACGGGTGCTGCTCTATGTACCCAAATATACGTCCAATAAAGGCTGGAATGCGGTTGACTGCCTGAGTCAACTGTTAAAGAAGGTCGGTATACATTTTTGTCAAACTTATAAAAGCATCGCTATTAGTTATCATCCAAATGAATTATTCTTATGAAGAGTTAATAGATATGATTGACTTTATGCACAGCAATTCCTGGTAGAAGTCAACCGAAGCCAGAAACCTTCGAAAGTATAAAGGGACGGACAGAAAGTATTGAATATGAAAGAAAGCGGAGAAAGTAATAACTGGTGAGAATAAGACATTTATGGTACTTGCGAGTGTAGTCGAACACCCCCACACTAGTACTATCTATGAAAATTAGTCGTCAGTTGGATGTAAGTGAAATTTGAGAATCCAGAATAATTACGAAATATGAAATTCACCCGTAGCATATTTATTTGCACAGGGTCAGATGAAAGAAATTTTCAGAATCGCTTAAATTTTTGTCAATTCGCAGCAGATAAATTATCCTGGCTTTTTCAATGTTTCGTTGTTTACCAACGAAGCCACCTTCTATTAAAGTGAATACGTTCATCGTCACAATTTCCGTTATTACAACACATAAAATCCCCATTTTATCACACCTGTAAACTTTCAAAATCGTTGGTCATTAAAACTGTGGGGAGGAATAGTTGATAGTTACATAATAGGACCTTATTTCTTTGATGAAAATGTTAATGGAGGAGAGTATCTTCGCTATCTACGGACGGATTTTCAAAACTTCTTGGAGACATCGTCAAATATGGCAGTAAACATAACCTTTATTTTATTTCGATGTTAACTAAGTGTCAAAAATGAAATATTGCAACTGGAAATTGCCGGAATTAAAAAATTGAAATTCGATTCTCTTCATTCTGTAAAATTATTACTTTTGGGATAGTTGGACTTAATATTTACTTTATTTGACAGTTGACTAAGGAAGTCAGGCGCCATTCCTGCCTTCCATTGGTTGAACGAATATTTTGGTGCATAGAACAACAGCGCTCGTAATTCTTTAATTGACCGCTAATTGCTCCAATAGTGATTATCTCAGAAATTACAAAAGATAGGTATAGGACATTGTCAACAAAAATGAAAGAGAAAAAAAAAAGGAACAAAATACCTCAATAAAATACTGGGTGTTCCATTTAAAATAAATAAGTTTTTGGTATGTGAAAATTTCAGGAAGGAGGCTTTGAAAAACCAAAGTTTTTTGAAGTATTGTCGAGTGCAACTTTACCAAATGATGCAGAATTTTCTTGCCTACAAGCACCACCAAAGATAATATTTTTATTTTTAAAAACAATGTGAAAATGATTTTTTTCTGAACACGTATTTTGGTCAAATATTTTCAAAAAAACTTAATAACTCAAAAACTGTTGGCTCAATTTTGAAAAAGAAAAAACAGTTGAACAGACAATTTAAAGCAGTACAGGAAAATCCAAAAATATATAGGGTGAGTCATTTAAAAAAAATTAGTTCCGTGCATTTCCGGCATATATATATATATATATATATATATATGTTGTCACTGGATTCCGGGTTTTCTTCCGCGTTTCCACTGCTTGGTCTTTGGAAAGACCAATGCTGGTTTCTTGACGACGTTTCGGCAAAATCACACTTGCCATCTTCAGGTCTGCGATAACTGTCTGCTTCTGCTTCTTGTTATTCGTAAACTGACGTTTTCGGGATTCGGATGGTGGTTATATACTCCGTTAGCGTTTGGGTTGGTTGCCCTTGGATGAGTGTGGGCATGGTTCCGTGTCGTTGGGCTCGTGTTTGGAGTGTGTCGGCTGGTTTGCGATGTAGATGTATTAGTTTGATGTTTTTTGTTGATATCTGATCTTGTTAGTGCTGGTTTCCATGCTGTTGGTAACCTCTGGGTATCATCTCGTGAATTCAGATTGTTCGGATGTTTTTCAATTTCGATGGCTTCCCTGATGATTCTGGTTTTAGTATGTTCGATGTTCGCCAATAGCTTGGTGTTACTGAAGTCTATCGTGTGGGATGTTTCTTTTACATGTTGAGCCAGGGATGAAGTTTTCTCGTCTTTTTTTACGGAATTTTTGTGTTCGTCTCTTCTTGCGTTTACCCTTCTGTTCGTTTGTCCAATGTAAGTTTTTTCACAGTTGAGGCACGGAATTTCATAAACTCCTTGGTTTTCTAAAGGTATTTTTGTTTTAGGGTTTCGAAGGACTGTACTGATTTTTCTGTCTGCTTTGAATGTTGTTTCAATGTTGTGTCTTCGTAGGATTTTGGATATTCTATCGGTGGTGCCTTTAACATAGGGTAAGTAGGTTTTGGCAGTTGGTGTATCTTTTTCCTCTTGTGGTGTTGTTGGTTTCGGTTTGGATGCTCTTTTGATAGCAGATTCACTGAAACCATTCTGCTGGAGTGCCTTGTGGAGTTTGTCCATTTCTTGGGTGATGTTATCTTCGTCTGCTAATCTCTGCGATCTTGTCACTAGGGTTTTCACAACTGATTGTAACTGAGCTGGGTGGTGGTGAGACTGAGCGTTCAGATATCTGTCTGTATGGGTGGATTTTCGGTATACCGTGTGACTTAAGTTCCCATTTTCTTTCTTCTTGACCAAAACGTCGAGGAAAGGTAATTCGTTGTTCGATTCTATTTCCATCGTAAATTTTATGTTTGGATGGGTTTTGTTTAAATGTTCCAGGAAGATGTCGAGCTGGTCCTTTCCATGTGTCCAGATCACGAAAGTGTCATCGACGTAGCGTAGCCAGAGTTTGGGTTTGTTTCATTATGTGCACTGGGGGTTTGTATATTCGTTCGATGGTCTCTAGAGCTTCGGCAACTGGTATATTGGTGAACAGTGATACTACGTCGAAGCTTACTAATAACCATTCTGGTTCTACTCTTTCTTGTCTCAATAGATCGATGAAGTGGCTTGCGTTCTTGACGTAAGATTCGGCTTCTTCAACATGAGGTTGTAGTTGTTGGGCTAGGTATCTAGCCAATTGTTGAACAGGTGATCCAATTGAGCTGACTATGGGTCTTAGGGGTGCACCTTCCTTGTGGACTTTAGGTAAGCCGTAGAATTTGGGGCATCTTGATGACTTCTCCCTTGGAATGAGTGCTGTCTGGATTTCCTTGTCGATGGGACTCTCCTTGATTTTAGTTTTGGTTGTTTTCTCCAGGTATGTTGTTGGATCCGTGGAGATTGGTTGGTATGCTGGATCCTCCAAGAGGGTTCTTATTTTGGCGTCGTAGTCGGTTGTGTTCATTACCACGGTTGCATTTCCTTTATCGGCTGGTAGAATAATAATGTTTTCGTTTTCCCTTAGTTGTTTCAATGCCAGGAATTCTTCGTGTGATAGGTTCTTCTTTGGTGGTTTGGCTGTCCTTAATATTTGCGATACATCTTGGCGGATAGTTTCGGCCGTATTCTTGTCAATCCCAGCTATAGTTGCTTCTACTCCACAAATTATTTCTTCTACTGGTATGCGGGCAGGAGCTATTGCGTAGTTAAATCCTTTAGCCAAAACACTGTGGTATGCTGCGTCCAATACATGGGTGGATAAGTTGTATACCACTTTGATCGATTTGTTCTCTACTCTGGTGTTTCTGGGTTTTTGTTCTGCTTGCAGGTGGTTGAACTTTTTTATTTGTTTTGCTTTTGTCCAATCGGTATTTGTCTCTGAACGGAATTCACTGAGCTGGTCCAGTATTCTCCAAATTATCGGGTGGATGATGTTGCTGAGGTTAAGATGTAGTTGCAGTAATTGTTTGTTGGTATCATCCAACATTTTTCTCGTCTCGTGGATGGATTCCCTCAGTAGCGCCATACTTGCTTTCTTCAGAATGTTCTTGGTTTGTCTGGTGTTTCTGTTGAACTTCAGTTTCAATGTCTGTGGCACGATGTTTTCCTCTCGGCAACGTTGTAGAAAAGTCAGGTCACAAAGCAGTTTGCTTCTTCTTGTTCGTAGTTTTTCGAAGGTCTTGGTTTGGTGTAAAGTCTTCTCCCCGTAAAGACGTAATATGTTCTCTTTCAGGTTTCCGCGGGTAGTAGTATGTGTTGTCACTGGATTCCGGGTTTTCTTCCGCGTTTCCACTGCTTGGTCTTTGGAAAGACCAATGCTGGTTTCTTGACGACGTTTCGGCAAAATCACACTTGCCATCTTCAGGTCTGCGATAACTGTCTGCTTCTGCTTCTTGTTATTCGTAAACTGACGTTTTCGGGATTCGGATGGTGGTTATATACCAGTAGAAGAAATAATTTGTGGAGTAGAAGCAACTATAGCTGGGATTGACAAGAATACGGCCGAAACTATCCGCCAAGATGTATCGCAAATATTAAGGACAGCCAAACCACCAAAGAAGAACCTATCACACGAAGAATTCCTGGCATTGAAACAACTAAGGGAAAACGAAAACATTATTATTCTACCAGCCGATAAAGGAAATGCAACCGTGGTAATGAACACAACCGACTACGACGCCAAAATAAGAACCCTCTTGGAGGATCCAGCATACCAACCAATCTCCACGGATCCAACAACATACCTGGAGAAAACAACCAAAACTAAAATCAAGGAGAGTCCCATCGACAAGGAAATCCAGACAGCACTCATTCCAAGGGAGAAGTCATCAAGATGCCCCAAATTCTACGGCTTACCTAAAGTCCACAAGGAAGGTGCACCCCTAAGACCCATAGTCAGCTCCATTGGATCACCTATTCAACAATTGGCTAGATACCTAGCCCAACAACTACAACCTCATGTCGAAGAAGCCGAATCTTACGTCAAGAACGCAAGCCACTTCATCGATCTATTGAGACAAGAAAAAGTAGAACCAGAATGGTTATTAGTAAGCTTCGACGTAGTATCACTGTTCACCAATATACCAGTTGCCGAAGCTCTAGAGACCATCGAACGAATATACAAACCCCCAGTGCACATAATGAACTTGGTGAAACACTGCCTGACAAACACATACTTTATCTACGAAGATCAGCGCTATAGACAAATAGAAGGCGCCCCAATGGGCTCTCCACTATCACCAGTAATAGCAAACCTTTTTATGGAAAACTTAGAAAAAACAGCACTAAGGACGGCCACACACAAACCCAAACTCTGGCTACGCTACGTCGATGACACTTTCGTGATCTGGACACATGGAAAGGACCAGCTCGACATCTTCCTGGAACATTTAAACAAAACCCATCCAAACATAAAATTTACGATGGAAATAGAATCGAACAACGAATTACCTTTCCTCGACGTTTTGGTCAAGAAGAAAGAAAATGGGAACTTAAGTCACACGGTATACCGAAAATCCACCCATACAGACAGATATCTGAACGCTCAGTCTCACCACCACCCAGCTCAGTTACAATCAGTTGTGAAAACCCTAGTGACAAGATCGCAGAGATTAGCAGACGAAGATAACATCACCCAAGAAATGGACAAACTCCACAAGGCACTCCAGCAGAATGGTTTCAGTGAATCTGCTATCAAAAGAGCATCCAAACCGAAACCAACAACACCACAAGAGGAAAAAGATACACCAACTGCCAAAACCTACTTACCCTATGTTAAAGGCACCACCGATAGAATATCCAAAATCCTACGAAGACACAACATTGAAACAACATTCAAAGCAGACAGAAAAATCAGTACAGTCCTTCGAAACCCTAAAACAAAAATACCTTTAGAAAACCAAGGAGTTTATGAAATTCCGTGCCTCAACTGTGAAAAAACTTACATTGGACAAACGAACAGAAGGGTAAACGCAAGAAGAGACGAACACAAAAATTCCGTAAAAAAAGACGAGAAAACTTCATCCCTGGCTCAACATGTAAAAGAAACATCCCACACGATAGACTTCAGTAACACCAAGCTATTGGCGAACATCGAACATACTAAAACCAGAATCATCAGGGAAGCCATCGAAATTGAAAAACATCCGAACAATCTGAATTCACGAGATGATACCCAGAGGTTACCAACAGCATGGAAACCAGCACTAACAAGATCAGATATCAACAAAAAACATCAAACTAATACATCTACATCGCAAACCAGCCGACACACTCCAAACACGAGCCCAACGACACGGAACCATGCCCACACTCATCCAAGGGCAACCAACCCAAACGCTAACGGAGTATATAACCACCATCCGAATCCCGAAAACGTCAGTTTACGAATAACAAGAAGCAGAAGCAGACAGTTATCGCAGACCTGAAGATGGCAAGTGTGATTTTGCCGAAACGTCGTCAAGAAACCAGCATTGGTCTTTCCAAAGACCAAGCAGTGGAAACGCGGAAGAAAACCCGGAATCCAGTGACAACACATACTACTACCCGCGGAAACCTGAAAGAGAACATATATATATATATATATATATATATATATATATATATATATGCCGGGTTAGAACGTTTTTCTCCGTTGTCCGACACCTAATTTCCATCCTCTTCTATCTTCACATTCCTCCGGTGTGAGGTTTCTTTCACTCATGGATCTTTGTATGCTTTTCTGCCATTCCAGTTTCGGTCTTCCCTGTTTCCTTCTCCCTCTTGGGTGCCAGTGCATTATTGTTTTGGGCCACCTGTTATTTTGCATTCGTTCTATACGTGTCCGTACCAAGTAAGTTGTTTCTTTTCGATGTCCTGAACTTTTGTAACATGTGAAATTTCCATGAGCTCGTAAAGTAGTAAAAGACTTTGCAGTAAACATAATCTAAAAAGAAAAATACACAACGAGAACATTACGGTGAAGTTCGGGCAAAATGGTATACTACCGATGCGGGCAATATAACACAGTGTGCCGTTTTGCCCAAGGTGTACCTAACGTACAAAGATTAAGTAATTTAATGAAATTACGTTTATTTCTTACCTTAATTTACAACATGGTTAACAAGTATAAACGTACTTCCACCCGACAAAATTGGAGTGAGGCTGGCATGGCACAAGCCATAGAAGCAATCAACAATAAGCAAATGGGTTGGCTCAAGGCTTCTAAAATTTTCGATGTCCCCAAAGCAACGCTACGCCGACGGGTTAACGATAGAAACAAAATTGTCAAGAACCAAAAAAAAGGGGCTTGGCTCAATACAGCCAAGTTTACCTCCCGAAGCAGAAAAAGAACTCGTCAATCACATTTTGGAACTGGAGTCCAGATTATTTGGGATGAACACCACAGGTTTGAGGCAACTTGGCCGAGAGAAATGGATATTCTCATCAATTTAATAGAACAAAAAAAATTGCTGGATGGGATTGGCTGAAAGGCTTCCGACAAAGACATCCCGATATTTGACTTGCTCTGAGAAACGATTGAAAAAGGCGATATTTTCACGGACAGAATTTACAACATGGACGAATCTGCTCTAACAACGGTCCAAAAACCGCCGAAAGTCCTGGCTAAAAAAGGGAAAAAACAAGTGGGAACCCTCACGAGCGCAGAAAGGAGACAATATGTTACTGTTGTAGCATGTATGAACTCGGTCGGTCAGTTTTTTTTGCCATGAAACAGGATATATGGTATTCGACCTATTCAGCCGTTGGATGGATCATTTCATTAAATTTGTCGTCCAAAAAGGATCCAGTGCTTTTGATTTTAGATAGCCACGCGAGTCATTCTTCGTTAGATGCTCTGCAAAAAGCCCAAAACATTGGCGTCGTTATTTTGGTTCTGCCTCCTCATACTACGCACCGTTTACAGTCCTGCGATGTTTCCTTCTTTGGGCCTTTGGACTCGTATTTTAATTCGGAAGTTACAAATTGGCTGAAGAATTATCATGGCCGTACAGTCGGCCTTTACCAAATTAGCGGATTATTTTCCAATGCTTATTGTAAAGCTGCTACAACTGGAAACGCTCTTAGCGGTTTTAGAAGCAGAGGTATCAATCCCTTCAATCCGGATATATTTCCAGATCACCTTTACGATCCCAGCAATGTGACAGATAAACCAAATCCTGAAGAAGAAGGCAGAGAGCTAAGTCCTACTACGGAAATAAAAATCCTTTTTCAGAGGCTCATGACGCGGTTCAAAACTTAGATTAGCATGTCGCTAAGGATATCAGTGTGGACACTATTAAAGAGTCTTTAAGTGTTTTATCTCCTGTACCAAAAGTTTCAGCAAAATCATCATTAGAAACAAAACGCAAATGGAAAGCTGGTAAATGTACAGTGTTGACATCAACCCCTCAATCTAGATGAAATTAAAGAAAAAGAACCGATCAAGCAGCAAAAAGAAAGAAGAAAGTCTGCCCGTGCAAAAAAAAAAACTAAGAGAAAAATTCAAGACCTGCAAGAAGGCGATGAAATAGAAGATCCATATCGACGGATGATAATGACGAAGATGTTGCTTGCTGCTTATTCTGCAACGATACCTACAAACAGTCTAGAAGTGGCGAGGTGTGGATAAGGTGTCAAGATTGTAAAGCATGGGCACACAATGAGTGTGCCGGTATTTCAAGAAAAACCAAAACATATATCTGCGTCATTTGCAGAAACTAAAATATGCATTAGTTTTAATGTGCAATGTGAAGAGTTTTTTTTTATAGAGTGTTTCTTTTTTTAGTTCGCGAATTGACCACTTGTTTCCATTGAGGAGTTTTTATAAAAGAATAAATTTTTACTTTTGTGGCTTATCAAAGTTCACAACACGTTATAATGTAAGACACGTATGTGACTTTAGTTTTTAATAAATATTATGAGTTAAAACTATCTTACATTGTATTTATACCTATTTGGGCAAAATGGTATACCGCTGTGTCGTATTTCCCCTACCCCCAAGGCAAAATGAACTAAACCTGACTAAATTTGGAATAAAAAAATGCATTGTTTTTTTTCTATGTGCATTTGAAAATACCTTAAGTTGTCATTCCAATTTGTGCAGTGATTTATTGGACATTTTTAGCCATTTATTGTGTGCCAAAATAAAAAGTGTGTCATTTTGGGCACAATTCCCCTACTAGAAACAAGTCCTTGTTTCAGGTAACTTTGCTGTTTCGATAATTCCGCAAGTGTAGTAGTATCAAATCTGGTGAAATTGTATGAAAAGAAACTAGGGGAGACTCTGGACATTGGGAGACAGTGGACAGACTCAAATTTCCTAGCCGCAAACTTATGAACAATTTCTCAGTTGTAAAAAAGAAACCTGTAGTAGTTGTGTTTGATATGTCGTGCAAGTTTTTAGTGTTTTGCAAGTGAAAACATAAATAACGATAATTGGTCGTTTTCGGTAAGTCTGATGTAATATTTTCTCATATTTATGTAAGCTTTATTGACCAAGTAAGTGATTCTTTCAAGCTCCTTTTCTCAGTTGTAGTTTTACATTCATTTTAAAGTGAGGTTATAATTCTATCAGGTATATATCTAAAAGGGTTTTAGACTTATACCGCCAAATTCAAAAAAAGTGTCCAGACTCTCCCCGGTCTGTCCACTGTATCCCTGAACTTTGTATTGACTGCGTAATTTGGGTTTTTAGATTAATATATACGAGTAAGTACCTATGCCGAGATATTACAAGAAGAAAAGTAACAGGGAATTTGACCCTGATGCTCTAAACCAAGCAGTTGCTGATGTGATGCAAAGTAACATGAGCATAAGAAGAAGTGCCCAAAAAAATCATGTTACGAAAAGCAGACTTTGCAACTACATAAAGAAGGCACAAGAGAACGGTTTTGATAACGTGGAGTTTAGTCCCAATTTTCGTAAAGCAAAAATCTTTACTGCTGTAATGGAAACTGCCCTACAAGATTATTTATTAAAATGTTCTGCCATGTTTTATGGCCTGACGCCTAAGTTAGTAAGACGTCTAGCTTATGAATATGCGGTCAAAAATTCTTTGACGATTCCTACAAAATGGGTGGAAGGTAAAATCGCTACCGAGGATTGGTTTTCGGGCTTCATGCACCGACATCCGAGACTGTCCGTCAGAAAGCCAGAAGCTACTAGTCTCGCTAGAATAACGAGCTTCAATAAGACGACCGTCAAAGTTCAATAAGACGACCGTCAAAGTGTTTCAAGATAAACTAGACTCTTAATGTCCTGATATTCGTTCACGCCACAGCAAATTTTCAATTTGGACGAGGTATAATAATTAATTGCTGGTCTAAAGGTTGACTAAGTATTTTATTTTTACTTATATTCCAGACTGGAGTAACCACCGTCCAACGAGTGCAGAAAATCGTAGGCAAAAAAGGGGAACACCAAATAGGTCAGGTTACATCTCGAGAAAGAGGTGAACTAGTCACTCAAGTAGGAATTATTTGTGCTAGTGGCAACGCTATTCCGCCTGTATGGATTTTCCCTCGACATCGGTTTGACTCTAGCAGAATGATGAAAGGCATAACAGACAAAGGTCCTTTAGGCTTAGTGTATCCCAGCGGCTGGATGACTTCTGAAAACTTCCTTAAAGTTTTACAATACTTTGTTAAACATGTCCGATGCAGTCTTGAAAATAAAGTGCTGTTGATTATGGACAATCACGAATCGCACTTGTCCTTACATGCAGTTGACTTCTGCAGAGCAAATGGAATTGTAATTTTAACTCTTCCGCCGCATACTTCTAACAAACTGCAACCTCTTGATCGCACAGTGTTCGGTCCATTTAAGACCTTTTTTAACCAAGCGGCTGACGCCTGGATGATCTCGCATCCAGGAGAAACTTTAAACATATACGATCTTCCGCTTATGTGCCTTCAGTCATGGGATAGAGCAGCAACTCCTCTTAATATCAAGTCAGGATTTAGATGCACTGGAATTGTACCGTTTGACCGAAATGTATTTTCGGACGAGGATTTTCTGTCTTCTGCTGTTACGGATCGCCCGTTGGCAGCTAATGAAGATATTGAAACTGCAACTTCTGTAGCTGTAGATATTCCTCAATGCACTAATGAACCTCCAAAAGAAAGGCCAAACACACCTGATAATTCCCATCAACCATCCACGTCAGGAACATCGTTTTTGAAAAAAATATCTGATGAGATCACGAACTTAAGCTTTAGAAAAGTTGAAAAGAAAACGTTTTTATCTCCGGAGGAAATAAAACCTTTCCCAAAGGCAGCCGCAAGAAAAGAAAAAAACAACCGAGGAAGAAAAAGAGGGCGATGTATGATCGCAACTGACACTCCTGTAAAATTGCTATTAGAAGAAAAGAAGAGGCTGAAAGAGAGTAAAATATCTGCAAAGAAAATAAAAGAAGCCAAAAGGAAGGTTTTGCAAGAAGAATCTTCAGATGATGAAACGGAAGAAATAGTTTTAGATGATCAGTCATCAGATGATGATTTGTGTTATGACACAGATGAAGAAACATCCCCCGAAAATGTTCCCAAAGGAGGATATATTATCGCAAAAGTTTTTGGAAAGGCGTCTGTCAGAAAATATGTAGCTGTCGTTAATGAAAAACATTCAGATGGATATGAGGTTCGCTTCTTAAAGCGGAACATTCCATCAAATAGGTTCTGTTTCTTGGATGAATCTCCTGCAATTGTCACGTTCAGTGAAGTCGTAATGGTTTTGCCTGATCCCGTCAAAGATTCAAGGCCAAGATTCAAGGATATGATCTACTTTAATGTAGACTTAACTGAACATAGTTTACAATAGTGCAGTACGATGGTTTTGTATAAATAATAGATATTTTAATCAAAAATTTAATAAATAGGTACGTTTCTACAATAATGTCCATAGTCTCCATGATAGGTATCCATTGTCTCCCACGCATAGGGAGATAGTGGACAAAACACCCAACATTTTATTATTAATTATAAAATTTAAAATATTGACAGTTTATCTCTGTTTTTGTAAGGATACGATCCTTGATAACTAAGCTTTCACCTGCAGCACGTAAGACTTTAATATTCTTCTACGTAAAAAAATTACAGCCCCTGATATTAAATGTGTCCATTGTCTCCCCAGCCTCCCCTACCATAAAATATAGTGTTCTAGTTTTTATAAAAATATCAGAAATATTGAGACAATGTATATAAAAATAAAAACTACGCGATAAAGTCATAATTTAAAAAAAAACTAACGTAGTGGTTTTTCATTTTATATATAATATGTAGAAGACCTAACAAGAGACGACTTATAAAAACTATATGTTTCTTTAGGAACACAGTGTATACCACCACAACTCAGTTAGATATTGTAAAAATTTTATTATCGTATTTTTAAAATTATGTTTCTCTATCTTGACTTATTCACTTTTCCAATTTTTAATTGCTTTTTTAGGTAGTATACTTTCCAAATTTAGATATGACAATTTATTGTTTACAATATAAGTTTTTTTATTCTTGCCTTTGTTTCATTACTGTAATTTGATTAGAATAATAATAAACCCCTATGTTTAACTATTCAAATAAAATAGTCTCTGCTGGTAATGCTAGTGAACCAGAAAAGAAAAATACATTTTATCGGTTCATCAGGAATAAAATCAATCAACTGAGCCACCATAGAGAATGACATGAATTTTAATTGACATCAATTTCTCTGTATATAAACCTTCCACAAGTAACAACTAATCAGTTTCAAACAGAATTTGTTTTTGTGTAGTCTCTTGTACAGTAAAATAATACAAAATACATTGTTTTTAGATAAACAAAAAAAAATGCGAATTATTTATTTAGTATTCGCTGTATTAGGGCACTTGTGCTTTCTAGACATCTGTGTACAAGCAGGTTATCACGAATTTCCTAAAGCAGCCAAACATGTCCCTAGAATTGGTAGAAGTAAACAATCAGATCCAAGGAATGATGCATTCGAGAAGTTCTTTCTTAAGGCATCCAAATCTGTACCGCGTATTGGAAGAAGGGGATCCCCAGTGGTATGAACATATTTGATTTTAGTATTGTGAATGGCCATCTAATAGAAAGAGAATCGTCACATTGCTCTATCCTTTTCCAACCAATAGGCGTGTATTATGTGTTGCATACGTGACTGTATTTTAATTAGCCATCTGGTTGCCTGTAGCAGCGATATTATTTGTAAAACAAATTTATTGGATAATAGATGGTACTACTAACGCAGCGTATCTCTTAGATTGAACCAAATTATACAGAGACTGGCAGACCAGACCGTTGTTTTTTTGTGTATGAGACAAAAAACAGAGTTTTTGTCTTATACACGATTTAATAGAATATGTGTCTATTTTGAAATAATTGATATTTACCCTAAATTGTAAAAATGCAAATAACGTCCTTACAAGAATAAAAGGAACATTCTGTTACAAATAATGTTTGTTTTGTAAATACCTATATAGATCTACGTCCTTTATCTATTTGATTTAGATAATAAACAGGTATTTTTTTAGTGATTATTGCATTTTTGAAAAAGGAATATATAGGCTGATTCAATTTTGATGGTCACCATGGGTATTTCGCTTATTATTTGGAATAGAGAGTAGGTTTGAGTTTGGCAAAGTTGGTAAATTTTGTGGTTTGTTATGTAACTTGAGCATGTACCATTACCTTAGTTGGAAGAATTAGATTGGTAGATGAGAAGTAACACTTGAGCGCGAAATACATAGTTACCGAAAATAAAATAAAATAAAATAGATTCGGCTTTTACTTGATGTAGTTCCATATTACAAACGTAAATAAAACAAAACAAACTTGTTGAACTACACTTTAATAACTAAAAATTGAACAATTGTTTCACCACACAGTGGCTTCTTCAGCAATGACTAAAAATATAAGTTACAAAGTATATATCATGTGTACCACCAGTGAATGTGTTGCAGAAGGTAAGAAAAAAGGGGAAAAAAAGGAAACAAAGGGGGAAGTGGGTTAACCCACTTCCCCCTTTGTTTCCTTTTCTTTTTTCTACAACCGATACACATGATATATACCGATACACATGATATATACTTTGGAACTTATATTTTTAGTCATTGCTGAAGAAGCCACTGTGTGGTGAAACAATTGTTCAATTTTTAGTTATTAAAGTGTAGTTCAACAAGTCTGTTTTGTTTTATTTACGTTTACATAGTTACCGAGTATGTTGTCAATGGTTAGTTTTTTCAAAATATGTAATGGATACAAAAGTATTCAGAAGTAAGTTTGGAACAACTTTTGCATAAAAAAATCTAATTTCACAGAGGCAGTACATTTTTATCCTTATACATACCTTTATGGAAGTATTTATTCAAATTCGTTTTTTGGCCATTAATAATAAAAAGAACAGAACTCTTTGTTCAAGAAAACCCGTAAATAGTGAACCTGTTAATGTAAGAAACACTAGGCCTATAATGTGTGTAAAAGTAAGAAAAAGAGAAACAATCAATATACATATTTCACATACCTACAACAGTCTAATTAAATAAGTTAATATACATGTGTGCTCAGACAGTAGTCTTGGATATTATAATATGCCTTCCTTGTCATCAAGTGTTTTATTAACTTCTGATACCGTATCAGCTATTAGAATGACCAATTCAATTGGAAAAAAATTTGAAAGACCGCCTTGAAATTTATCCGACAGTGTGGATTTTGCACGTGAATAATAAATTATTAAATATAATTAAAAACAAGATCTGAAGAATATTAAAAAAATTAAATTTCTTATATGCCTATGTAAGTAATTTTTATTACAGAATTGAAGAAAATAGTTTAAAAATTTTGTATAGGTACCTAAATAACTTGCTTAATAATTAATACCAGTGGTCGACCAGTGGCCGAAATTCGAGCTTAATTCATTAAATTTTAAGTTTGAGTTATTGAGGTTATTTTGTCAAAGAGTATACTTCTATTACCATTGCATATAATTTTTTTGAATTGTCTATTACGTCAGCTGTGAGCCTGTAGAAATACGTCGTTATGCATTAATTTTCGAGTTAATTAATTAAGGTATTTGTAATACATATTATACATACATTTTATCTTTCTGCACTCCATCTCCATATGAACTGTAACTATGCCAAATCTCACACTAATCCTTGCGCGCAATATGCTTAAAAAGGGGTGCAAAGTTTTTTCGTCACGTATTAATATATAGACAGTTCTATTATTTATTCATTTCAATTTTATTAGGATTTCACAAAAATGAAACAGTATGCTAGTTTTCATATAAAAACTAAAAGAATATATTTTGTCATATTAAGGTGGCTACCTGACCAATTTCAATTACATTGCAAACATGCTGCTATCATATGGCACCAGAATCCGTTAGTAAGCAACAAAGCGATACCAAAAAAACTCCGGCATAATCTGCAAACTTATCTCCAGGGGACTGGGTGGTTATAACAACTGAAGTTTGTCCGAATAATATGAAAAAAATTGTTAAAAAACAGGAAGTTTTTGTACCAAAAATGTGCTATCTTATCTCGTAATTACTTCGAATATATAAATAATTCTAAGATATTAGGTAGCTTAGCTTATGGAGAAAAAATTCTCATTCTTTTGGTGCTTGATCCAAATCAATTAAGCGTATTTGCTTAGCTGCCTTTTGCATCTAATTGTCTCCACCCAGCATTCCGATTTAACAAGGCATGTTTTAAGCAGAAAACCAGATTCCGTCTCTCACGACCTGGATAATTCAGAGGCCGCTAGTGTCCGACGATTATAATACTATAAAAATAACTCATGTGATCCCACTATTTCTTCTAATTCAGTTTAATTAATTCTATAGGAAAAGATAATCAAACAATTTCCAATTTTTATAATTTTTATTAAGGAAACGCTAACAAAAAAATAATGAAAAATCATCATTACATCTCTGACACTGTTCTTAGCGCGAGTGTATGTAAAAGCGTGGTTTGAGGCTCCACTGGCAATTCAATCACCATATCAAGACTTTTTATTTTTGAAATCGTTGTTTGATTACAAAAGCATCGAAGTAAAAATTAGCGAGGCAGCCGTAAACAAGTTTTTCGATCACCTTTGGTATTCGTCGCCTGAACTAGTTGCAGTTTCCTTTTTCGGCCCGGCAGTTCCCATTTCAATTAAAACGAAGAAAAACTTTTTCAATACCTTCAAGATTAATTGCCATTTCTTAAGAGTTGAATCTACATTTTGGTCTGCTGCAAAATTTACGTGCAGTAAATGACGTAGCCGAACGTGGCATAAAGTTGATTGATTACCTACTACTAATGTTTTGTCGAAAGATGAATTACAACAGCAATATATCCTACAAGTAGTTAGTCAATATCGAAAAAAATTTCCGGACGCATACAAATCGACTGTTAGCACAACTACTGAGCCGCAGCTAAACCTAAGACTGCGAATTTGTTAAACGTTTTACTCATTAACTATTGCTATTCTAGAAAAAATTAAGGTGAGTACATTTTTACTTTGAATTTCAAATCCTATCCATTTATGTATAATAAGTTGCACTTTAATTCAACAGAAGAAAAAGCGAAAAAGTTGATTTTTTCCAGAAGCGACTTTAACCCCTCTGCGGAGCCCGTTAATATTAATCAAATAAGTAGATATTTTATGTAGTATGTTTTTACATTTAAAGGAAAAAATTTGGGGGTACCCGAAAGAAATCTCAAATTTGAAAAATAACGACCACCCTAATGTACGCTATGTTGCAAATTAAAAGCAAATTTATGGAAATCAATTGCAAATTAAATGGAAATTAAATCCGAAAGTATTTTCAGATTCGCATTTAATTTGAAACACTCTGTAGGTATTTGATCACCAAAACATGAATATTTTTCGTAAAATATGGTTGAACAATACTTGAAATAATCTCTTGGCTGGATATTTTCGGTATATATATATAGATTATTAAATAAGAATCCGAGACCTTCTATTTTCGGCTTTTTGTAATTGAGGAGCAAATAATAAAAAAACATCCATGAATATTTGTTTGAATTCAACAAATAGTATCATATCATTACAATTTCATTTTATTTGTAAATATGTGATTTTTTTAGGGGTACTCTTTTATGGCAGACAGAAAGACATATCTAACGTGAATATATGACTGAGAAAACCATATAAGACGTACGTCGACCGTATATGTTCATTCAAATTTTGCTACATTCAACTAGAGAGCGCCCCGAATAATTTTAAAAGCTAATATTATTGTTGGCAGCGCTCTCTGTTTAAGAATTACTGTACCCATCACCCTGATTATGATATATGGAATCTACTTTTCTCTTAAAATATGGCTTCTTTAATCGGAATGTTAGGTAAAATAATTAAAAGCACAAGACAGCTATAAAATACGCTTAATTGCTTTATATCTAGCATCAAAAGAAAGACAATTTATTTCTCCAGGGGCTAACCTACCTAATATCTTGCAATTAATATTTATATATTCGAAGTAATTACGAAATAAAGTAGCAGATTTTTGATAAAAAAACTCCTGTTTTTTAACAATTTTTTCCACATTAATCGAACAAATTTCAGTTATTAAAACTACCCAGTCCCCTAGAGATAAATTTGCAGATTATGCCAGTATTTTTTTAATATCATTTTGTTGCTTATTAAGGGAGTATGGTGCGATATGTTAGCAGCATGTTTGCAATGTAATTGAGATGGACGAGATGGCCACCTTAATGCGATACCTAGTGTGTCAATAAAGTAAGGAATACTCTAAATATCAGCTTTAAAACATATCTCTAGCAAAAACGCTCAGACACGTATTTTTTTATTTTTGAAGGAGCATTTTCTTAGATTAAATTGAAGTATACAGGGTTATCAAAAAAGAAGATATGACGTTATCATGTGTTTTTTTAAATGGAATACCCTGTATATTTTTAAGAAAATCAAAAGAGCTTCTCATGAAGATTTCAACGATATATGAGTTGTTGGGGATATGTTTAATATTTACTTGTAGAAATTGAAAAAACACTTTTGGTGGAACTACATGATAATTTTTGGTAATTTTAATCTTTGAACGTTGTCATGACAGAATTGTCAGTATGGAAGGTGACGTCTTATCTAATTAGACAGTGACTAACCACCGTTAGTTTGTTTGGCCTTGATTGTTTTATAATTGCCATTTCTTTTGATAAAAATGGGTCTAAGTGAGAGAGAAAGGATTGAGATTCTTATGATGATTGGTTATGGTGACCGAAGAAGGAGTACAGTGGAGGTTTGCGAACTATTTAATGCAACGCATTCTAATCGGCAATCAATAACTCGCTCAACTGTAAGTAAAATACTTCTAAAGTATGAGGAGTACGGAAATGTTAGGGATCTACCTAAAACTGGGCGAGCAAAAGTGGATGATGAAACTAAGTTAAATGTTTTTTTGACAGTGCAAGATAATCCGAATTGTGCTACTCGTCAAGCAGCTTTAAACTTTAATTGCAGCCATGAGACTGTTAGAAAAATTTGGCATAAGCAGAAATATCATCCTTATAAAGTGCATCTTGTCCATGAATTGTCGGAAGATGATTTTGATCGCCGTTTGGAGCTTTCAGAAAACTTGCAAATACTTTGTGAACGTGATGAAATGTTTGCTAGAAACATTTTATTTTCAGATGAGGCAACTTTTTCTTTAAACGGAACAGTTAACCGACAAAATTGTAGATACTGGAGAGAACATAATCCTCACTGGATGCAGGAAGCTCGAAGTCAACACCCTCAGAAGATGAACGTCTGGGCTGGAATACTAAAAAATAGGATTTTAGGACCTTTCTTTTTTGATGGAAATTTAAATGGGGATATCTATTTGGATTTTTTACAGTTAGAGCTTCTTCCTGCGCTTGTGGAACTTTATCCTGATCCAAATACCCCTGACCAGTGGCGGCTCGGGGTGGTTCACATAGGGAGTGCATAATTTCAAAATTAAAAAATGAGGTGTGGCCACCACACGACTTTCTTATACGTATGAAAGTGTTACTTCCGGTCCGAATTTTGAAATTTCATTTATACAAAAAATATTCCAAATCCAACTCTAAATACTTTTGTACTCTTCATAAATATATATAGAATGCATAATTTACGACATATTTGCAAAAAATCGTTATTCAGTAAGAGTAAAAGTGTTACTTCCGGTCCGAATTTTAAAATTTTTTTTATACAAAAGATATTTAAAAATACGTTCTAAATACTTTTATACTGATAATTTACCTGCCTAGAAAGCATGACTTGCGTGATATTCGCAAAAAACTGATTTTCGATAAGAGTAAAAGACCTACTTCTGGTCGGAATATCGAAAAACTTTGTTAATACAATTTTTCTCAAATTTAATTTTGAGTACATTTGAATTCCTTATAAATTTGTTTAAATTTAGTAATTGACGAAATATTTGCAAAATTCGATTTTTTCACTGAAGTAAACTACTACTTCCGGTCTGCCGATTTTGCTCAAAATCTAATCAGTTCTCAAGAGGAAGATTATATTCGTAAATACAAAATTTAAAATTGATATCTGTAGCGGTTTGATCGCTATCGTGGTCACACACACACAGACAGACAGACAGGCACACACACAGAGACATTTTTTAAAAACCAATTTTTTTGGTATCAGGGGACCTCAAAACGTGGTCATCTGCAAAAATCTCGAGGTCGAAAATTTTCATCATCACAATACTTCCTTATACTACGTATAAGAAAGTAAAAGTATAATACAAGAACGCTTACCCAATCTTTATAAGTTTCACCGACATACTGTTCCAGACAGGTACTGTTCATTATACAGTTTGTTTTGAGGGAATAATAAATATAACACTACAGTTTGATTACATCTGACGATAAACGAAGTCCATTTTGCGTGTCTTTGACTTGCAGAACAGTTCTATCACTTTTTCATTAAAATTTGGGAAATCATTTATAAATTCAATTAAAAACCGGTGCTGCTTCGATGTGATTTCTGAGCGATTTATCTAATTCTGCCGTAAAATTTATCAATTCCCGAAAAATGCCCTTGGTATTCGACGTTTGCCGTTCATCATGACCCCGAAGTGCCAGTTCAAACGCGCCACAAAATCTAATGCAAGTTATTATTAAATTTAACACATGCCTATTTTTTGTTACCTGTTCATTGTATTGTTGAACTGCTTTTCTATATGATGATCTAAAACATTCTGAATGTTATTTTTTCCTAACATTCTTAGACTAAATATATTTTTCAAATGCCCTTCGGAATTTTCATGTTTCGTAATTTTAGCACTAAGATGAATTAAGTCTTTTATTCCATTCTTTGACCAAGACGGTTCACCACCAAACAAAAGACACGGAAAACAAAACAAAGTATTTTTAATTTCACACCCACAAATCCAGTCATTTTTCTGATAAATATTCATTTTGAATTTTCTTATAACGTCTTTACCTTTAACAGATTGTTTATTTCCTAAACATAATTGAGGCATCGGCCGTTTAAGATTTTTATTGCGATTTTTTTATCATACGTTAACCGCGAAAACGTGTTATTCTGCATCGCAGACACGAAATTCATCTTACAACAGCGTTGAGCCGACGGGAATCTTGCTCACATGCTATGTATTATACGATATGGAACTAGAACAAAATACAGTTCTCCCCACCTTCAATGTAATGTTTAATGGCTTAACGCAGCAACAGTCGCGCTTGCACATGGGTATGTTTCTCTCGGTGGAAGGGGTTTTTACATCCGTGCGCTGTTAGTCTTAGTCGTCATTATATCTATGACTACGATCGGTGCATGTAGGTTGTTTCGCGTGCCGTACACGCCACGTTCCTGTTCAATAACAATGAATACGTAATAAATAAATACTTTCACAGTTAGTCGCCGCTTGGTTTGTTTTGTTTCAAAATTCCAGGGGGTGCAATTGCTCACTTGCTCTCATTAAAGAGCCGCCACTGCCCCTGACAGTCCTAGTAATGAAATCTGGTTCCAACAAGATGGGGCACCTCCTCATTATTCTCGACCTGTGCGTGACTACCTAAATTTGATTTTTAATAACCGATGGATTGGCAGACGTGGGGTTGTTGAGTGGCCAGCTCGCTCCTCTGACTTAACACCACTAGATTTCTTCCTGTGGGGTTACCTAAAAACCAAAGTTTATGTAAATAGACCTCAAAATATTAATGATTTAAAAGAACGCATACGCCAAGAGATCCGAAAAATCACGCCAGATGTAATCAGCAATGTTCAGAATGAGTTTATTTCTCGCCTAGGCTACTGTCAGATTGTGAACGGGCAGCAATTTGAACATTTACTTAAGTAAATTTTTGTTTTAGATTTAAAAATAAACAAGTTAAACTCTATTGTAATTATTTTATGACGTTGTTCCACCAAAAGTGTTTTTTCAATTTCTACAAGTAAATATTAAAGATATCCCCAACAACTCATATATCGTTGAAATCTTCATGAGAAGCTCTTTTGATTTTCTTAAAAATATACAGGGTATTCCATTTAAAAAAACACATTATAACGTCATATCTTATTTTTTGATAACCCTGTATACTTCAATTTAATATAAGAAAATGCGCCTTCAAAAATAAAAAAATACGTGTCTGAGCGTTTTTGCTAGAGATATGTTTTAAAGCTGATATTTAGGCTGTTCTTTACTTTATTGACACACTGTATACGTTTTTCAAAACGCTCTTGTATGTAGTTTAAGTACCTACCAGTTCTTCCAATGTCAACTAAAATTTCCGTTTGCTTAATCGTTGATTAAAATACGGGTTGCAAGAAATTTGTGCTTTTGGACACCAGTTATCACTAGTCAACGAGTAAGACTGACGTTAACCGGAGTTTGAAGTACTTACCTGATAAAATATTAACAGTCATTATTATCGGTATTGTAGAGTTTCACTCTTATTTCATTATAAATTTTAGGTTAAAATTGTGTATGCACACTAATTTGGAAACAACTATTCCTTAGTCAACTTTTTTGATTAGAAGTTTAGAAAGTATCTATTGTGTTTAATAAATAGCCAATAATGATCCCTCGTATAAAAGTACATAGTTAGTGTTAATATCAAATAAATATAAATACAAAATAAAATCCACAATGTACTTTGTGTACATCTTTATTCGACATTTTTATATATCATCCATTTAGCGTCATCACGTGACTTAGTATTGCATTATTGCCAACTACAATACATTATTACACATCCCCCCTTCTAACATAAAACTTACAAATTTAATTTAATTGGTTTCTTAACCAACCGTCCATATCTGGATCTAGATGAAGTCACACACACATCATCAGATACATTACTAGTTTCTATACTAGGCTGAGAACATTTAAGGGAGTTCTCCAACTCAGTATGAGTTTTGTTACTTATAACTTTATCATGACAAGTGTCACTCTCAAACGCAAACTTGTCACAACTAATAGTATGCTCTACATTAGGCTGATTCAGAGATTCCCTCAAATCCACTCGGTTTCGTCTTATAATATTACCAGACTTATTTAAAACTTTATAAGATCTAGGCGTTCTGTCAAGATTTAAAACCTTTGCGGGTTCCCATACATTTTCAACATGATTATAAACAGTAACATTTTGCTCAGGTTCTAAATGTTTCAGATCTGATGCAGCCCTATTATAGTAATGCTTATATTGACTTTGTCTAAATTTTAACTTTTCTGATACATTTTCACATAACATGGGCTTTAATAGATCTGCACATATTGGTATTTTGGTCTTACAAATTCGACCCATAAGTAACTGTGCTGGTGAATAACCTATATATTTTAAAGGAGAATTTCGATACTGCAACAATGCCTCAAATATCTCTTTACCCTCCTCTAATGATTTTTTAAGTAAATTTTTAGCAATACCCACAGCTTTTTCAGCTAAACCATTCGACTTTGGATAGTTAGGGCTTCGTGTTGTAATATTGAAATTCCATTCCCTGGCAAATTCTTTAAATGAAAAGCTACTAAAAGGAATATTATCACAAATTAAAGTATCTGGACAGCCATACTTAGAAAAGATAGATTTTAACTTAATAATAATTTCTACAGCTGACTTGTTGCGCAAGGAAACAAATTCGAGCCAATTTGAGTATGAATCCATTACCACAAGGTACGAACGAGCTGCATATGTAAATATATCTGCGGCTATTCTTTCCCATGGTCTCTCTGGAATCAAGTATGGTAATAACGTCTCTTTGGGATTCCTTCTAGCGAAACGCTCGCATATACGACACCTCTTAACAAAATCCTCGATATCTTGATTCAGTAATGGCCAATAAAAAATTTGTCTAGCACGGCATTTCATTTTTTCCATACCCATATGACCCTCATGTAACTTGATTAACATATCATTTCTTAGCTCAAGTGGTACAACTAGTTTATTGTTGTAAAACAAGAGGCCATCTGAAATGAAAAGACAATCCTTCAACTTGTAAAAATGACGTGCGAATATTGGAATGTGGTTTTTATTTCTAGGCCATTCAGACTCCACAAAATTAATTATTGTTTGAAGCTCAGGGTCTTTTGCAGTTGCTTCTTTAAATGACGACTTCTTTTCGTCAGACATTGGTAGGTATCTAGCTAGTGAATGTACAGCAAATACTATTTCTGGATCATCATGTACATGTTCATTCACAAACGCACGTGATAAGGTATCTGCGATATACAGATATTTTCCTGGTTTATATGTTACCTTTAAATCATAATGTAATACTTTCAGCAACATTCGTTGTAGTCGCGGAGGTACAGTTGCTAGACTCTTTTTAAAAATGGATTCTAATGGTTTGTGATCTGAGCAAACCTTAACATTCTTCATGCCATATATAAAATAATGAAACTTTTCACAACTAAATACAATAGCGAGGAGCTCTTTTTCTATTTGCGCGTACCTAATTTCGCTTTTTGTCAACGTACGAGAAGCAAATGCGACCGGATGACCATTTTGTAAAATACATGCTCCCAGGCCATCTTTAGAAGCATCTGTTTCTATTTCTATGTCTAGTGATGGGTTAAAAAATGATAAAACTGGTGCATTTGTCAGTAAGTGTTTCAACCGTACAAGCGCACTGTCTTGAGACTGATCCCAACACCACTCAACATCATTACGTGTTAAATGTCTTAAAGGAGCTGTCACCTTGGACATGTTTGGTACAAATTTTCCCAAATACTTAGCCATGCCCAGCAGTCTCAATAAATCACTTTTATTCATTGGTTTTTGCATGTCAACTATAGCCTTAACATAAGATTCATTAGTATTAATTCCTTCTTTAGAAAATACTTGTCCTAAAAATTTGACTTGTTTTGACTTAAATTGAATTTTTTCCTTGTTAAATTTAATATTATATTTTAACGCGCGTTCTAGTACTAAATGCAAATTCTTATCATGTTCTGACTCTGTCTCACCTGTGATGATTAAATCATCAAAATATATTCCCACTCCATCTATATCACCAAATAGTTCAAAATTCTTCCTTTGAAATACTTCAGGAGCCGACGTGATGCCAAATGGAAGCCTCAGAAATTGGTACCTTCCAAAAGGAGTTCCGAAAGTACATAAATCCGCTGATTCATCATCTATTTTTACCTGGAAGTAACCATCTTTCATATCTAAAACAGTAAAAAACTCTTTGTTACATAATCTGCTAGATATTTCTTCTGCTGTCGGAATCAAAAAATGTTCCCGTTGTATAGCCTCATTCAAAAACATAGGATCCAAACACAGCCTTAAATCTCCATTTTTCTTCTCGACTATAACCAAGGGGTTCAACCATTCTGTTGGCTTTTCAACTCTTCGGATTATACCTTCCTGTTCAAGCTCGTCTAGCTTGCATTTGACTCTGTTGTTCAACGCTTGCGGAATGCGTCTCAAAGCTGCTACATGTGGTACAGAATTTTCTTTAAGAACAATTCTGTGTTCCTTAGGAAACTGACCTAGACCTTTAAATACATTAGGATATGAAACAATAACATCATCTAAACATTTGAAACTTTTGTTAATAGTATCTACCCGCTTAACTAAATTAAGGCTTAAACAACCTGGCAAGCCTAAAAGAGGCATTTGGTCATTCTGAACAATAACAAATGAAACATCTGCTACATACTGATTAACACAACATCTTAACACTACTTCACCTATGGGCTTAATTCTAAAATTAGAATCACCATATGACATTAATATTATGTTAGAAGCTACTATTTTTCTATAATGTTTAGTCTTATCTAAGAATGAAAGTGGTAATACACTCACTTCAGCTCCAGTGTCCAATTTAAAGTTTATTTTCTTACCTTCTACGTCTATATTTTTTGTCCACATACACACGTTTCCTTTATTAGTATCACTCACATTCTTTACCACAGAGCTTATGTAGAACTCATCTTCTTTATCACTTTCAGCCAATCCTTCTTCTTTTGACACCTCATTAACTCTTTTCATTCTCCGTTTATTCAACGTGTCAGTTTTCACTTGGTCATTTTTGCTAGACACATTATTCTTTTTTCTGCAAACTGATGCAAAATGATTCTTCACACTGCACTCGTCACAATTCTTTCCATATGCAGGGCATTTACCTTTTGAATGTTTATAGCCACAATATCCACATTGACGATGGACTTGATCATCTTTTATTTTCTCTTTACTTCGCCTTCCCCACTTTTTTACTGCATTCACAACTACTTCATTCTGTAATGCTTTCGACTGTAACTTGCTCGCTTCAACTGTTCTGCAGTATTCTACAGCTTTACTTAAGGTTAATCCTGACTCTCGTAACAATCTTTCTTGAGTTCCTTTATCCAAAATACCCATGACAATTCGATCTCGTACCATGTCCTCTTCATCTTTATATTCAGTTGACTTCACAGCTTTTCTGAACTCTGTTAGAAAACTATCAAATCCTTGTCCTTCTTTTTGACTAATTGAATTGAATCTAAACCTTTCAAAAATCACATTTTTCTTCGGGCCACAGTGATCATCAAACTTTTTAATTATGCTGTCCAAGTTCTTTTTTTCTTCTGGCGTCAGAGAAAATGAATTGAATAATTCCAAGCCATCTTCTCCAATTAAACTCAATAATATGGCTACCTTCCTTTCTTCTGTTTTCTCATACAGATCATTTGCTGTCATAAACAATTCAAAACGTTGCTTAAACTTCTTCCATTGATCAGCTAAATTGCCGTCTAATATCATAGGCTCCGGAGGTTTAAACACAGCATCCATTTTCTTGATATTTGTATTAATCAAATATTTTCTTTGTTTCACCTGACACCATGTGTTATTTAATACCAAATAAATATAAATACAAAATAAAATCCACAATGTACTTTGTGTACATCTTTATTCGACATTTTTATATATCATCCATTTAGCGTCATCACGTGACTTAGTGTTGCATTATTGCCAACTACAATACATTATTACACAGCTTAATGCCTTCTGCAGCCTTCTACAGAAATATAGTGATAAATTGTCTTAGAGAATGAAAAGTGCAATAATATGGACGAATATACTAGAATGTGATTGAGACTGCAGATCATTCATTTCAGAAGTTCATTTTCAATAAACCATTCCTGCTTGTATGATATTGTTACGTATCATATAGGTACATTAGATATTTTGATGTATTTTTTAATGTATATACCGGGTGACCCAAGTTTAACTGCCACCGCCAAAATGAATCTTATTTTTATAGGCAAAAGAATAAAATGCTGTGTAAAGTTATTATTTATTTACATCCTCGCCTACACCGCTTTCTTCACCGTTTTCTTTATTAATTCATCTGTTTCATTTGTTTTAATATCTTTTACAATTCCTCAAAGTAGCAGTTTGCTGCATGCAATATAAAAAAGAGATACGTCGGCTGAGATGGTCTGTTTATATTCTAAAAACCTTGCTGTAGAGGTTGACTATTCCGGAAACTATTCCTTTAAGGACCGCGTTTCTTTCTGCATTTAAGAATGACAGATGTGTCATAAATGCATTTACTTACAATAAAAATTTGATATAAAATGGTATATCTGGTAATTTCTGACCACATTTCATTAATTGTGTTTTTAAGAGATTCACTCTTCTTTTCAACACCAACCTCGATAGCGTCACTCATTTCCGATATAAACAAAGAAACTGTTGATAATGCCCTCGATAATGCACACTTTTGCTGAACCAGAAAAAGCGAGATTGATGTTAAATTCATACACAAATCAATATTATTAATATATGTATATTTAAAAGTATAATTTGTTAATTGGTTTAACTATTCAACCTGTTCTAATAATAGAATTATCTTTCCGAATATATTTATTATACTTCATTCACTGAACGTATAGAGAAATGACGAGCTGTCCACGACTGTAATACGTGCACAGCCCAATTTACAATAGAGTACTTATATTAACAATGTTTATCAAATCTTTTAATTAAATGTTCAAATTTTGGAAAACTGTAATTCGAAACAATTAGGTACCTACTATTGTCAATTTCATTCTTTTAAATGTTTTTTTATCTGCCTTATTTTGGTAGTTAGCTCAACAGTGACAGTGCCTTAGATGACATTCGTCTGGTGGTATTGTATCATCCATGCTTCTCCAGCGCTCGCCCTTTCCTTAAAGTAATAATGATACGAATATCATGTTAATATTATTAATCTCGGTGCTTCATCTATATAGATTACTTTACGTGATTTCGTATATTATTATATTCATACATAATCTTGTCATTTATTTTCAAATTATATCGACTTTTCTTGGTCCTTCTATCCTACTGACTGTGCCATGTGTTGTTTGTGATATTATCAATTAACACTTTTGTAATAATAATAGTAGTTGCCATCTTGTCAGTGTCAATTTTAAGTTTCTATTTTACTAGTTATTTTTATGTTTTAATCTATATTTCTTTAATTTAATTTGATTTTGGGCGATGGTAACCATCTTTATGATGGTGCAAAATGGAGAATATAATGTTGTCCATAATAACCATCACTTGGAAGACCGTACAAGATCCTAAGATCCTCACGGTCATATGACAGGTATCATTTTTCAAGTTTAAATTCAGGAATATTGGTCCAGTTGTTAAGATTTGTCAACTTAATATCGAAGGTATATTCAAAGACAAATGAAATTCATGCAGCATCAGTCACTTGACTGGTTTTAAGAGCAGAATAGTATGTTTTTCATTTGGAATATGATCGCGGGTCCAGCTTGTGATTGCGGAGCTGAGATTAAAACAGTTACACATATTATTGAAGAATGCCCTCTAGCTAAGTTTGAATTTAGATACACGGACTTATATAATTTAACTCAGAGGCTGTTGCTTGGATCTTAACAACTAAAGACCTTTAGTTTTGTGGTACTGTGATGTAGGTTTTTTATTCTGCAGGATTCTTCCTACATCCTAGACCAAATGGTGTTGTGTTTTAGAGGGCCGCCTGCAGTTATGGCCCTTCTAAATATATTTCTACTTTTGTAATATAATTTATATATGTTTCTTTTCTTGTACCTGTCATGTAGTTTCATACGAATATATATATAACACTTTTGATTCTGGCGTAATACTTTATTTTATCATGAATACAAGCTTAGTCGTTTCTGGCTGGTTATTTCAATATAATTCAGTAATCTTGATAAGCTTAAAAAAGAAATATTGTTAAGTTAGTCTATAACGAACATTCATATAAAAAACAATTTAGAGGCATCATTATCTGAAATATAATGCTCCTGTATCGATCATGTTCAACACACATTTATCATAATCTCATCGCACAATATTTAATCGAACAATTTTCGTAGGAAAAAAATTTATGAGATCTATTTTTTAATCTGACGCCACATTAAAATAGTATGAATAGTATGAAATTCAGGTCACGCTTAAATCTTGTTTTGTCTCTTTAGTAAAGCCATTTCAAAACATGTCCTAGTTCTTTATTGTAACAATATTATTGAATTAAAGACGCAGGACCTCTTCCATTGAGTGAATTCTCCTCTTAATTTTTTGCGCAACAATTTTTTGAAAGTAAATCTGCATTTTACTTTCTTATACGTAGTATAAGGAAGTATTGTGATGACGAAAATTTTCGACCTCGAGATTTTTGCAGATGTCCACGTTTTGAAGTCCCCTGATACCAAAAAAGTGGTTTTTAAAAAATGTCTCTCTCTCCCTGTGTGTGTCTCTCTCTCTCTGTGTGTGTGTGTGTGCGTGTGACCACGATAGCGGACAAACTGCTGTAGATATAAATTCCAAATTTTGTATTTACGAGTATAATCTCCATCTTGAGATTTGATTAGACTTTCAGTAAAATCGCCAGACTGGAAGTAGACGTTTACTTCGGTGAAAAAATCGAATTTTGCCAATACTTCGTCAACTACTAAGTTTAAACAAATTTATAATGAATCCATATGTACTCAAAATTAAATTTGAGAAAAATTTTATTATAAAAGTTTTTTGAAATTCCTATCTGAAGATCGGTTTTTTGCAAATATTTCGCAAGTCATGCTTTTTAGACGGATATATTACGAGTATGAAAGTATTTATAACTTAATTTTCAATATCTTTTATATAAAAAAAATTTCAAAATTCGGACCGAAAGTAACACTTTTACTCTTACCGAATAGCGATTTTTTGCAAATATGTCATAAATTATGCATTCAGTATATATTTAACAAGAGTACAAAAGTATTTAGAGCGAGATTTGCAATGTTTTTTGTATAAATGAAATTTCAAAATTCGAACCGGAAGTACCACTTTTATTCTTAGCGAGTAGCATTTTTTTGTAAATATCTCACAAAGTATGTATCCTGTAGAGATTTATTAAGAGCCTGGAAGTACTTAGAATAGGATTTTGAATAATTTTTGTATAAAATAATTTTTAAAATTGTATTATTTGAAACGCTCATACGTATAAGAAAGTCGTGTGGTGGCCACACGTCATTTTTTTCTCATATATTTACTTCTTATGGTCAGGATTCTTATACAAAGTTTGTCAACATTTATAAGACCTGCCTAATTAAGTATTGCCCATTTATAAAAACGAAAACACATGAAAACAAAAACATACGGAAGCTGTAATTTTAAGCCTAATTAAAATTCGTGGTAAATTTATGTTTCAGGTTTACTATAACGATGACGTAGGAAAATACTTGGATCCCACTTATAAACGTAAGTAAGTTTGGAAATACGTGTAAGTATTTATTAAAATTGTAATTGCAGGTCCACTTTGGTCTGATATTTCAGAGACGTTCGAATATGAACCCGAAATTTTTGTCAATCCACAACTTTATCAGGAGTACGAGAACCTTTTAACGGATGACACTTTCGTTTACGAAACGCCAAGCAGACTGAGATATAAAAGAACAAATATCCCTTCATCCAAAGAGATAGAATTCTCAGAAGATACAATTTGACCAAAATGAATAATCAAAAATATACTGAAATGACTGAAATACACATTTCAAATATCTATAGGCTTTTAAACATATTTCAAAATATAAAATAAGTTCGCTTTTATTCAGGGTGTTGCAGAATTTATATCAGAGTGTAGAAGTATATGTAGGATTTTCTAAGAAAGATCAAAATGAATAAAATTATTTTATGTACAATAGTGCTTTTTATTTACTAATAGTAGTTCTCTACTGAAATTCAATATGCAAATAGGTAGCATATATTTAAACTATAAATATGCAAATCAATAAAAGTCTTTACAATTGTCAACTGAAGTAAACTTGGTTATAATATCCCCACTCGTTGGGTGTTGCAAACAAACTGGAATCAGAAAGGTAAGCTTAGAAGTATGTAAAACATATGACATGTAAAAAAATCATAAAAGTAGAAATAGTTAATTGAAAAAAATACATAGGGGTGGCCATTCGTCCCGAATTTTCCGGGACAGTCCCGAATTAAAGCCCCGTGTCCCGCATTAATATATATGTGCCGGAAAATGTCCCTAATTACATAATTCACTTTGTGAGTAATATGATAGAAGGTAAACAAGTTGCTGCTGCATTAGACTATACGAGTCCTTGCAATTATTATTCGAGTATTAAGTCATTACTCCACTCCGCCATAATTCATTAACGTATACAGAATAATACCTTTTTTAATTTGAAATCTTTAAATTATAGGTTATGTTTACGAATTTATCTATTTACTTATATAGGTATTCATCTCACTTCAGTATATTATGTGTATTATAGTCAGGTTATTTGTGTTCGGATACGAATTTTCTTTGATGTGTGAAACGAAAACCGACTCCGAACCGATCGGCATCCGTGTTCGGCGCGAATATTGGCGAATATCAAATATTTGCCGAATAAACTGTCTACACATCGCTGTTCGGCATAATTTGCCAAATGTTCGGCGATGTGTAGAGGCGGCATTAGAGTATTTCAATTACTAAATATATTAAGTTATAGTTATTGTATTGTGAATATATATTTTTTTTGGTTATATTAAATGTCACTGACAGAAATAAAAATAGATCTAGCTACATAAATAAGACGAGTCGTCATGGATCTAGTATGCCGTACAATTGAATGTAACGCGTTTCCTCTATATGTGCTGTTAAATGCAATTACAAAGAGAAAAAGACCAAACTACGCCATAAATTGCCACAAAATATATAGGACCTTCACGAATTAAGATAATCAGAATTGTTGATGAATTAAAAAAACTTGAAAAACTGAATTGTCGTCATCCAGAAAGGTAATGTATTCCTAGCGTACATGCAATTTCCTAAGTCACCGATAACTGATAAAAATACTTATCAATTAATTCCAAAAAATACTTTCATACAGCAAACTAATAAGTGCGTCTAAAAACATAACCGCTATAAATAATAATAAAAATTCACATTTCCTAGGTTATGCGCATTCTAATCACTGTTTAATAGTTTATCAGGTACTCTATGTACCGGCTAAAATTTCTCCGATTAACAAGGTTCTCAATCAATGATTAGCGCTAACCGGTCACACAAGGCCACATGCATATATACTACAAATAACAAATCATGGATTTTCTGAACGCGTTTTTAATATAATTATTTATCCAGCTTTTTGAACACGCTATTCACTCAAAAATTTGTATTGTAACATAACCTCAAGATTCCGAAGCAATAATAATGATTGTCTAAAATTTGTTGTATTCGAAGAAATACATATTTTTGTAAGAAGGTAAATATTGTGGGAAATGCATACTGTGCATGTATATATAATAACTAAAACATGATTCTGCTAATACAATGATTTTCAGAAAATGGCTGAAGAAAGTAGGAAAATGTATAAACTAGTGGATTCAAAGTTTAAAATGCACAGCTTTTTATCGGAAATAGCGGATAACGTTGTGTTGTTTCAAGTGCTTCAAATGACAGACTCTCTTATGATATTTATCAATTATAGAAATGATAGATGCCTGACCGATTTGTCTGTAGCTGTCCAACATGCAAATGCATCTATTTCCACAAAACTTATTGGTGATTTTGTTAGTGAAGGGTCTGAAAAATTAGCTAGTAAAGTTTCAAAAAAACTAAATAAACAGGTTTATGTAAGTTATAATATAGACTCTGATAGGTTTACAACATTAGCTGTTGAAAAAGAATTATTTCGTGAAATTAATTCGAGTTTAGATAAGTTTTAATTCGATTATATTAAAACAATTTCTTATAAGAATTAATATTTTTGTTATATCCGATCAAGTAACAAGATGTGTACAAGATTATGATTCATTTGACATATAAATTATAATAAATATTAATGAAAATATTTTATAAATTCGTGTTGGCTATGTTTAAAAATATGTTGTACCTACAATTACTCTTTGCATCGCTACATAAATTAAGCTGATACACAACCATAAATATTATTGCTGACTTATATTAAATGAATATTTTGTATTTGCAGTTTTATCTGATCATGTTTTGATTAATCATTTTTGAAGTTAATTTAATCAGCATTTGCACATGATTATTATATTATTCTACAGCCTGTAAACAGCCAACTACCAATAGCAACCAATCAATGAAATACCTATTTTATTCTTATTAATAAGATTTACAATTACAATTATATTCTCTTATTCAATAATTACAAATGTAATACATTATGCTCTCATGTTGTAAAGACAGTATCATTGAGTTACCTCATAACTTTTTACATGCTCTAGAAATAAGTTACAAGATATATATTTTATTGAATTCACAGAAATATTCAGCAAAATATAATTATGAATTTAATAAAAATTGTGTAAAACCAACATTTTTGAGTCATATTTATTACAATTCAACAATTTTAGGTAATGATATAGCGCCTTAGATGTGATTTTTATTTTGAATGTACTGTACTTATTACCCTGTTGCTCCTTGTTCAAAAGATGGAATGTGCTTCTTTCCATTACACTTTGAGCACCTCTGTAACATGAGAATGCACTATAATCATGTATGTTTTAGTTTTGCGTACTAGTACAGGTAGAAATATGTGTCATACAATTTTTTCTGCTCCTACTTAAGAAAAGTAAAAAATAATTCATGTTCTGTGGTGCAACCTGCTCGTGGGTCTTAAACTTGTCGAAAATATTTTGGGGTCAGTTTTTCCCTTTCCGATTAAATTGCTAGCTTATTAATTAATGACTAAGCCAAATCACTAAAAATTTCTAAACGGTTTAGTAATTTATTTTTCAAAGTTAGCAACATATTTGTTAGTGATATGATATCATGATATTGGCGCCACTTTCTGCATTTATTGAGTGAATATAACATCTGAGAATTTCTGTATACATAGCACATATTTAAAATTTCTATTTTGAAATAAATAATAATACGCAGTATCCCTCAATACTGATACAAATGTACAATTTACTGCTATTGAGAAGAAATACAAAAGTATTTTGAAAAATGCAAAAACTAATTCAGTATAATATATGCATATATTCTATACTACGAGGAAAGAATAGAACAGGAGAGTCTCCTTAATAATAAATAATAATAATATTTGTCCAAAGTGGTAACTCAATATGGCCGCCGCAATGCATAGGCGTGCATAAATATTTTGTATAGAGTATATGTACACTTCGTATGTTCTCGAAAATCATTTAAAATAGGTTCTTGTCCAATAATAATTAAAGTAATATCGTGAGTGTATTATTTTTTCAATCCTTTTATTCTTTTTAATATAGTAACATTTATTCTAACTGTATTCAAAAAAACATAAAAAAATGGGTGTGCTTAAGACCACACAGCAGAAGCGCGGTCCTAAGAAACTTACGACCATAAGACCAGCTGACTGAACGCTTGTCCTTGTTCACAATGGACATAAGACATAAGCTGTACGTAACATAAACGTAACGCGTAAAGTTAAACGTATGACAAACCAATGCAGCTATCCACAGTGGCCGTAGTGCTTATGTCACCTTATGTTATGTTTACGTATTCCTTACGTGTGAACGTAAGAAATACATAAAGTTGAAATAAATTCAACTTTATGTATTTCTTACGTATAATTTTAGTAAAATAAGCTTTTTGAGGTTTCACAACTTAAACCGATTGGTAACGATATTATAAAAAACGCGGGAAGCCTGTATAATCCCATACCCTTGTTTATTAATACTATAGTTATACAACTGAAGGTTAGTTCGGGTAGGTAGCCAACAGAGGGGTTGGGCAGTAGGATGTGCCCATTCATAAGTTTTCCCGCTAAATTTGTTGTAGTAAAAGCAGTCTTCTCGTAGTAGTAAAGAGAAGCCAATGGGAGCTTAAAGGAAGTAACGCAATTATCCAATTACACCAATCGTGTTTGTTACAATTTTGTAGGCGTTTTGCTTTAGATTTAAATATCTTAAAATATTTTGAATTAAGGGATATGATAAGTCTACTGACACTAATTTTTCAAATTCCAAAAATAAGTGATGATGTGATTGTGGATGTTAAATGTTATTCTAAAATACATATTGCAAGACGATGTAACGAAGAAATGTCATTTTTCCTATATATTTTATCTTATAATTGACAATGGATATTGCAGTTATACAAGCTGAAAAAGGTTCAAAGTACTAACCTTTAATAAAATCTTTGCTTGCTTATGAATTAGTTTGTTTGTATAACTTGTTGGGTATGTACTATCCTCAACAATAATTGATGATTATTCATTCAGACTTGTATCATGGCAATTGTTGTTACGATTCAGGCCTATAGATAAAATAAAAATAACTAGAACCATAATAAAATAAGTAATGTCAAAGCCAAGTACATTTAAGTGTGTATCTAATTAACTTTTATGAAGTGATATACCTCACTTCAACCAGTATGAAGGCTAAAATTCTACATATATAACACAATAAAATCCATGAAGATTTCAAACAATTGCAATTAAACGTGGGTGAAAGAAAAATTAAATAGTAGAAATATAAGTAAACTAGTTTGATAATGACGTGTAATGTCAAAACTGCAGTCACATAGTGATTAAAATAAAGTGAAGTTATTCAAATTTAATTGAGTGTTTTATTTTACTTATGTATAAGTAACAGCCGAAAGTGTTACATATTTTAAACTAGTTTTGTTTGATAACCCCTACGTAACTTCAATTATTAGGAATTACTATTATTGAAAGCAATTTTTAAAATCGCAGGTAAATACAAATTGAAGAAACGTCCATATACAGACCATGTGTAGGCAGTACTTACTATATTGATAATTACCAAGAATGTAAATGTATAATGAAAGTTGCTGCGACTTCCCTGACGAGCTGAGGTATTGTGGGTGTAAAAGCAGGATTAATTATAACACTTCTACAGTAAGAAGGATAGTGTTTCTATTATAATAGTAAATTTATTATATCAATAATAAGATATACATACAGTTTACACAATAGCACATCAAGCAAAAATGTAATGATAACATCAACACAGGGCTAATTTATGTCATTGACATTGTAGAATGCTTCTTGAAGGAGAATGTCCTTTATTTTCTCTTTAGATACGAAAGTAGAAAGATGTCTACACATAACTTTGATTTTGTTAAATAATTACCAGTGACGTGTTGTACTGAAGTGGCTTTTGGCCTATATAATGCGGGATGTGCAGCAAATGGTGATGAGGGGTGGAGACTTCTGTAATCTCACCCCTAGTCATCAGATGTGACAGCTTTTTCAAAGCCCTCCTTAGTTGTTGCAGAATATGTGTCTAGGCTAATGGACTTATCATAAGTTCTCTGAAGAGAGGTTTGCAGCGAATAGTTTGTGAAACACAGACAATTGCTCGAACAGCCTTCTTCTGCAGGATGAACACCTTTTCTACATAGGCCTACTTACCCCATATTGGTTAAACATTGTTGATATGTGATTTGATAGTCCATAGTATATCGTTATTCCAGTAGACTATCAGTTATAAATCTGATATGTCTAATTGCATAAGTAGCAGAAGATAAGTGTTTGACTAATTTAACTAATCTGCGGCTTCCATGTTAATCTTGTGTCTAGTCTAATATCAAGGAATTTTCAATTCGTAGTATATATGTTTGATCTATGTTTACTAGTAAAATAAATTGTCTCACATTTATCCTGGTTAAGTGATAAATGATTGGCTGTGAACCATTTAAATTTCTAAATTCTGAAGATACCAAAACCTTAAAATAATGTGGTGTTTATAATGCATTTTCTTTGTAAAACGTACTACATTACTGGTTTGAAAGCCTCACATAAACCAGTCAAGATGATGAAACCATGCAAAGCAACTTAATAAATGTTGTGGTTCGGATAGCTTTTAATTACTTTTTCTTCTTTTACATAATACCTATATCTAGTCATACCAAATATATAGAAGACTGTTTTAGACATACCTGTTGAACACATAGAAAAAAATTAGAATAACCCCAAACTCTGAACCCGAAACAGACTGACATTTCATGTAGGTGAGTATTTAATAAAAATGCTGACTTTTTAATACCGTTTTCTTGTTTAGATTTATTTCTTTAAAAACATGAATACGTTTTTTAAAAAGCCTTTTGTATGTCTTTTTTTTATTATGTTATAAAAGGGTAATTGTGAGTATAATAAGAGAAAAAAATAGTAATCCTACGATTCTTCAATGAAACATTTACTTAAGGGGGCGTTTGAATCATAGAATACAACATAATTTTATAATTATGCAAATGTCGGTTATAAAATCATTAATTGTTTATTTTATTGTGTGTAATAAGTCATAATATCCTCCTACGTATGGTATAGGGGTTTAATTTACATAAATTCTTTTTATAAAATTTTTATTTCAATTTTATCAAAAGAACCCCTTAACCCTATGACGCGTGTTTCGTAGAAGAGAAATATAACAGAAATTTCGGCAACAGTGCTGCCAGAACTAAAAATGCATTCCCACTAGACCTGCTTGATTTTTCCACTAGAAAAATCACTAAAAATGTCTTTCTTCTACTAAACTTTTCCACTAAATTTTTTAATGTTAAAAATAACACAGATTATAATTTAAAAGTTATATTTATCAGAACAAAAAAACAATAAAAATTGAAAATACGTAGAATAAGAGGAAAGGTACCTATGTTTTAAAAAATATAGAATATTCTTAAATATTTGAAACAATTAAATACATTATACAGACGAAAAATAAAATACATTTTTAATTTTAAAAAAAACGTTGCATACATCCTGTAGGGGTATGTATAAAGTATAATACGTAAAATACATATTAATAATAAAATAAATCAAAGAATATTGTCGAAGTCGATCTCATGTAAGTCGTCATCTCTGTGTGAAGTGTACGTTTCAGCAGTTTTAATTTTTGCAATAACATTATCGGGTACAGTAAAGTTGTCACAACATTTGCCATGCCTTCTCAATCCGCCTCTAATTGATAGTATTGCCCATGGTACAAATATATAAGGTATGCTACAACTTTGACTCAAATTCGTCTATTTCTGCGCTGGATGCAATTTCGTCATATGTGTTGCGTCATCCATCACATGTTTGTAGTTTTGAGTTTGTGCTTTGTTTATATTTAGATTTCGAAGAGTTATATCCGATTATATCGTATTTTGTGTCATTATAATTATTATTTTATATGTTTAGTGTAGTTATTAAGATTTGTGAATATTTTCATTAAGCCAAAGACTTTTAATTTGATTTATTTAGAACTTAAGAAGAGGTTATAACATAGAAGGTAATGAGTTTATTAAATATTGTATTATAAAGCAATACATTTGCCTCTACCTTTAGCTCATCTAATATGGTAAGCTGCTGTGTCTTGAGCTGCAAAAGCAGGTCAGAAAACACTCGAGGAAGGAATATTAAATATTTTCGTTTTCCTAAAGATCGAAACTTATCTCAGCAGTGGATACAAGCCTGTGGTAGAAGGATAAAAAACACAAGAAATCGTAGGTTTTGTATTTGGACGTATTTGTGTACCTTTTAATGATGTTATTATTTACAGATTATATATGTTCACTTCATTTTGCAAGAGACGCATATGAGAAGTGGTATTTAGATAATCGACAGATGAGAGAGAAATATATAAAATCGTACCAAATACTTCATAAAACAGCTGTTCCCACATTGTATATACATACACATAGTGAAGCTGCTGTAAATTACTCGACTTTACAACCATCAACATCAAGGTAACAGATATGAAATAACGCATGAGTGTACTTACTTTTAAATTATTTAGTATACAGAGTAGGATGTTGCAGAGGAAGAATGTTAATCTGTAATACGTACCTTCATATAATCACTACTTATACTGTATTTAAAAAAATACAAATAAATTTGTTTGTATGAAGCAATGAACCTAATAATAACCTATGTATTATATGCCAATGTAAAAAGTATTACCTATTTAATGAATTATTACAGTTATTCCATCAATCCATCGGAAGAAATCGACCTGTTACCTCCAACTGTAGAAGATACAGAAGTAACATTCTCTATGCCAAAAGAAGATTCCTCAACAAGGTAAGGAAAAATTTAACTCGTTAGTGGAGTTGTCAAAGCATAGTTATTATGAAAAGAGTTGTATTCAAATAAGCTGTCAAATTAAAAGCTCAAAATGTTTTAAATAGTCTTGTAATGTTGAAGTGGTGTGCAATGTAAAAATACTTAAAGAAATTGCTGTTTCATACTTTTAACAAATAAATAAGGTTAGCAATACTACCTTACCATGTTTAATAAACAAAGCATTCTAATTTTAATAATTTGTTCTAGTTGTTCTATTGTTCCCGAGGAAAGAAGAAACCAAACATGCGAAACAGAAAAATATTGTGAAGTAGCATTTACAAAACCTGGAGCTTTTTCATTTAAGTAAATATATATATATATATATATCATTAATGATGTAATTTATAATAATAATAATAATAATAATAATAATATTTATTCAATGTAATAAAATCATTACATGAAAAGTCAAAATATACAGACAAACAAATTAAAATTGTATATCAATAAAATTATTATTCAAATATTCATTGATTGAATAAAAACTTTTTGTCAGTAAAAATTTTGATATTTTACTTAAAAAAGTATAGCATTCATTGTCTGTAATATAATCTGTAAGGGAGAATGATCATTGTTACATATGATATTAAGGAATTACAGAAAGAAAATTATCGATTTTAATCATTACCTTCACATTAATACCTATTTTCATATGCCCGAACAGTACACAAATCAGTCTTACTTATTTAATTATTCTATATACTTCTTATTTGATACATATTACTATATACCTATGTTCCATTTTTACTGAAATGCTTGGCCATAAGCTGTTATGTAAGTAATAATGTTGTAGACTTTATTGATTAAGATTATGGTGTATAATAAATAATTTGAATATGCTAAAAACAGTAATTCTGTAATATATATTTTAATATGCATTTTTTTAAAAATGAAACAAATCAAGTTTGTGAAAGATAGTATAACGAATGATTTATGTATTGAGCATTTCTAATTTTGATTTTATAATGCAGACCATCTACTTCAACCGAAAACCCTGAAGACACACTATCACATTGGAAGGAACAATATTTTCTATCGCAAGGGAAAATACAGACCTTACAGGAAAAGGTGGCCTACCTCACTGAAGAAATATGTCACCTCAATAGAATTTTAGAGAAATATTTTACACCGGGGCAAATACGACTAATAAAATCAAAGACAAAAATGAAGGCAAAATGGACTGCTGAAGATATTTCCTCGGCAATTTCGCTTCGAAGCGTAAGTCCTAAAGCCTACAGATATTTAAGAACTACCAGAGAATATCCACTGCCAGGCTTATCAACCTTAAGGAAGTGGGCGACAAGTTTGGAATTGAAACCAGGTATTCTGGAAGAGGTTTTACTAATTATGAAATATAAGGCAAATGAGTATAACCGAGCGCGACAGATTGTGTGTACTTTCTTTTGACGAGATGTACGTCTCTAATGAAATATGTTTCGATCGCAAAAGGGAACAGGCTGTAGGACCGCACAAAACAGTGCAAACCGTTATGGTACGTGGCTTGTTTTCGGCATGGAAGCAAGTAATATACTATGATTACGACTGTGGTATGTCGGTAGAAGTCCTCCGAAATATTATATGTAAATTAGAAGTAATACAGTACACTGTTGTAGCTGTTGTTTCGGATCTAGGACCTGGAAACAGAAAATTATGGAAAAATATGAAGGTTGGTGTAGCTGTCGATGAAAGTGAATCCTTCACTCATCCATCTGATGAAGGGAAAAAGATTTTTGTATTTGCTGATGTGCCACATTTAATCAAATTGATTAGAAATAATCTTTTTGATCATGGGTTCACCATAAATAATACAAAGATCACGAAGGAGCCCTTTCAGAAATTGGTTGACCTACAGGAAGGTGACTTGAAACTTGCCCATAAGCTTACACAGGTTCACATCGATGTAATTGGCAACCAAAGGCAGAAAGTAAAATATGCTGTGCAATGTCTCTCACGTACAGTGGCGCTAGCGATAAGGTGGTGTGGTGAACATAATTTAATGCCAGATATTGCATGCACTGAAATTAGTGACATAATTAATATCATTAACGATTGGTTTGATTTGTTCAATACTCAAACCAAATTTGATATTGCTGCCAATGCATATGGTGTTGATATTGAAAACCAACTGGATAAAATAGAAAAAATGACTAAATTAATACAAAATATAAGAGTCGGTACAAGAAAAAGTTTAATGTTTTTTCAAAAAGCGATACTACAAAATAACAGCTCTCTAAAAAACTTATATCAATATTTAAGGTCAAACTTTAATATTGAGTACATAATTACTAGACGTCTGAATCAAGATATAATAGAAAATTTTTTTTCATATATGCGAGCTATGGGATCCACCAATGACCACCCTAGTGCATTACAATTCAAATATCGATTGAGATGGTACATTCTTGGGAAGCATTCATCTGTTGTGTTTTCAGAAAATGTCAACACACAGGAAGATACGTCTGTAGTAGAGTTATTAACTACAGACGCAACACTTAACTTAACTACAGTTTTGGAACCTTTTGTGCAAGAAACTGGAGATTTTGAAGAAAATGTTGTCAGGGTGTCTGAGGATGACATAAATGAGGAATTTATGGACTTGCTGACGGAATTCGAAAGAATCCATTCCGCAACCTCTGCTACCGGGGATATTGCGAAGCAAGGCTTATACTATATAGCGGGATATATAGCACATAAGTTCAGAAGCAAATACTCGTTACATGATGATACTCAGATTGAATCCCCAGAAAGCAACTGGATTGGATTAGTCTCCAGGCGGTGTCTACGTCAGCCGAATGCTATTATGAAGAAAATGGCAGAAGACGCTGAACAAATGTTTAATGAATTCCATAAGAAATCGATTAACAAAAATACCAACATAATAAAGCGTTTGGTACAAAATATTAAGACTAGTTTGCCACAAGAAGTTGTGGAATCATATATTAGAGTAAGAACTTACATACGTATAAAAGAGATAAATAAAAATAATTATCAACAAAAAAGAAAATTACAAAAAAAAACAATAAAATTTACCAATAAAAAAAAGTAACCATATCTGTTGTTTTATTTATTACCTGTCAATTAACAATTAATAAACGAAAATCCAATATTAAACCAATAGTTTTCTTACTATAATACTTTCAACTTTTGCAATATTCATTGGTATCAGTAATTTAAAGCAATATACTACATAAAATGCACAATTTCAAGTCATAAATTTATTTTGTGATAAATTACTTTGTCAGTAAAGTAATTACAAATTGTATTATCAAACTTTCGTAAACCAAAGTGCTACATAATATCCAGTGGGAGATTTTTCAATAATACAATCTTATTATTTTGCTTTATGAGTTTTTAAACAGGTAATTTGTAAAGAAATTTAATTTAGTTACACATTCGTAAACAACTGTGCTATATATTATGTCTATTTTATTATTCTTTATATAGCTATCTATATACTATTACATCTGTGGTTATTCAAGAGTAATCTTTCTTTTCTTAATATCAGTGGTATGACGAAATTGCATCCAATTGACGTCATAAGGAAGCTGCGCTAGAACATACCTTATATATTTGTATTGCCGAAAGCATGGGCAATTGCATAGAATTTCTTATTTTGGATTTGACCAGGTTCATTGTACTAAACAGCCTTTCTACTTCAGCATTGGACTGAGGCAGAATGAGCAGTTCTATCGCAAAATCAGATAATTCTTTGAACGGATTGTCATTTACTTCGTTTTGGTAATTTATCACCTCCGTCCAAAATTTCCTAGTGTCGTGTATTTCCGTCCATTTAATTAGATGAATCGTTTTCCACTGATTATCAATTTTTTCAATTAAGTCGTTTGGTTTACCAAATTCTTCTAGAATAGGAATTACGTTCATTTTTTGTGCCTTAAGGGCATCTTCCACACAGAAAAATGATATATTCCTTAAAATTTGGATATTGTCGGGCAATCTTATTTTTATTTGTTTTATTAAATCACTAACAAACTGGATACATCTTCTTCTAATATTATCGTCACTTTCTTGTGAAAGTCCTTTGACCCTCATTTCCCTTATTTTATTTTCAAAATTATATCCTAAATAACAGTTGTTATCAATGCAGTCTTCAATATTAACTTCCATCAAATTTTTATTGGCTATTTTATGGGGAATACACACTTTCGTTACAAGTGATTCAAAAAGAAAAATTAGGGAGTTAAATAATTTTGAAGGATCATAATCATTTGATTCAAATAATTTATTTACTTTTTGACAATCTGTTAAAATTGGCTTCAGGAATACTAGGAAAGCATAATTAACATCATCCTCATACATCTGATGTAGAAGATGAGCTGTAAAACACTTTTCATCCTGCTTGGCTATTTGAAAATGAGTTTTTAATTCCAACCATTGTTCTAAAATTCTGGCAACAGCAGTTTCTATTGACAGCCATCGGGTATTACTGGCTTGTACTATTTTCAATGGCTGGTTATTTTCATTTAGAATATTATATATCTGGTTATATGCCGCCTGCCGAAGTGAAGATTTGCTAAACCAGTTGTATGTTTCTTGGATTAAAAATTCTAAGTTTCTAGGTAGAAACTCTTTCGCTGCAGCAGATACAGCAAGTTGCAAAGAATGACAAACGCATCTTATGAGAATTAGATGCGGAACTTCATCTTTTAGTTTTTGATATACCCCATTATTTACCCCAGTCATCACTACAGCATTATCTGTGCCAATTGCCACTAACTTATCTAAACTTAAATTATGTTTTCTTAAAGTCGACTTTATGCTAGTTACTATATCATCCGCTGTGCTGCCCTCTAAGCTGGCTAATTCTAAAAAAGAAGAAATCACCTGTTTTTGTTTGTTGCTGTAATAAATGATAACGATTCCTAAATATTTGATTATTTTAATGTCTGTCGATTCGTCCAATAGTAAACTAAATTTATTGTCACCAATGTCTTCCCTAAGATCATTAGTAAAATATGGACCGAGAACATTTTTAATAATTGCTGAACATTTAGTTCTATGGAGTTTTATTAAGCCAGTACTTTTTGGAAAACTACTCTTACAGACATTTATTAAATGATCGATTGTACTTATTGCGATGTGTTGAGATACAAATAATGCAAAGTTACATTCAGCTCGCTTTGCTTCGAACAATTCTGTATTTCTGGGGAAAGATATTGTTCGTTGTGGAAGAGGTCCTAAAAATAATGCAGCGCTTTTTTTGTGTTTTTTCGACTGTCCATGACTTTTTAAGTCCGCATAACGGCTGGTGAGTTGCACTCCACAAAATCTGCATTTTGCTACAGTACCTACTGTACTTTCAACCGACACCAACCAGTCTTTCAAAAGTGGATCTTTCAACCACGCCGTTCTAAATTTTTGTTCATATTGCCTGGACATCTAAAAGTTAATTTTTATTTTTCCCTATAGTTAATCGATAACAAAAGTATATTTTTATGCTTACGTTGTGTCAGCAAATGAGGCGCTATCAGGAACACAAACTGATTACTGATTAGGTATTTACTTTACTTGTATAGACTCAAATTTAAATCAAAAACGAACACAAATTAAATGTTTTACATATAAATTAAAGATTTAAAATAAAAACACTGAAACAATTAACTGGTAGATCCCAGGTCGGTGAGATAAACCATACTGAGCAAAGAAATTGTCCTAATTGCAAAATTGCAACTGAAAACACTTCAAAATAATGAAATCAAAAGGAATAAAGAATACACTGAAACAAAGATTTCATATATGTATATACATATAGTCATCCCGCATCCTCTTTGATATTGCGCGCCTTACTGCTTACCGTAGCAAAGAATAAGTAACGAGCTCGTCTATTAGTGCCGTACCTACCTTTTTGATGTGCCGCCTCGCCTCGCCGCGAAAGGGACTTTTTACTATGCCGCCTCTTATGATAGGTAGTAGTAGCCGCGGGCTGTGCAGTAGCTAATAAAGTTTCGATTAACTAAATCGTCTTTGACTGTTTGCATTCTTGCATTATATCAGTTACATCAAATTGGGAAAAGGGTTTATTGAATAATGTCTAATAAATAAGGTTTGGTTTCGATTGCTTTTGTTTTGGAGCAATTATAAAAAAATGTTTGTTCGTTATTGTTTATTGTTTTTACTAGAAATTTATTTGTTAATCCTAAAATTCTGAATCTACTAAAAAATCTTTGAAAAAAATTTACTTTCTACTAAAAAATCCACTAGCCACTAGATTGTAAATTTGGCCGCTAGGGACTCTTCAAATTCTACTAGAAATAGTAGAATTTCTACCATTCTGGCAGCACTGTTCGGCAATGATGTATTAGTTTGGTTTATTTGCATGTTTTAAATAATTGTTAAAGAAAGGCCATATTTGTATTTTGTACCTTGTAGAATTCCCTAAGAGAGGGCGCGAGATCCGAAAATACTGTAGTGTAACTGGTTATCTAAGGAAATTACAGATAATCATAAATATCTAAGTTATTTAAAATGATTTAATAGTGATCGTATACCTATTTGTTATTTCAAACAAATTCTGCCAATTCAATTATTTGTATATTTGAGATGATGAGTTTTGATACAGCGCGCGACATCTTTAGGAGTAAAATGTTATTTTTCGACAGTAACGAAAGTACTATCCGTCCATCGGATCTTTTGAGTCACATGATTAATTGAGTGCGTTATCAAGGACATCCGCACCTAGAATGTATATATACTCATTTCTTTCCAATCTCAATGACTAGATAAGGATAGAAATTTTAAACTTTAAGGTGGGGTTGTCTTCTCCATAAGAGTAATAAGACAGACAGAGAAAATATACCGCCATGACATGATACTACGTTAGTCAACTTATTAAAGTTTGACATACAGAGATATCAACAATTCCTGTAGACCACGTGACTACCAGATTAGGCAACCCAATTAACAGCAGTTGGTAGTATTGAATGTTTTATGTAAAATATGGTTAAAAGTGTCAACAATGACAGCAGTATTTGTGAATAAAATGTACGCTACTGTCAAATACTAGCGATACGCGAATCTCATAAACGTATGAACACGAAAATCACCAGATTTTAGAAAATTACTGATCACGTGGTCTACAATCTTTCTCGATAGCACTGTATAACATTATTCTCTGCGTTTTGGTTTATTTTTGTTATATTGCTTTTCTAATTCGTTTTCGTTCTATCTTGCAAATAATTGTTCTATTCAGAACAAAAAAACTGAATTTAATACATTTTCTGTAAGTATTCTAATCACTAAATTTATTGGTTAGAGGTGAAGAATTTACATTTATTACAGAGACATATCTGGGAAACGTCTGAATTCTTAATTCACAATCTCAACAACTTGTATTAAATGTCCTGGACATTTTTGAAAGAGAAGTCGTGCACCTCTCATAAATATAAATGTACCTATTGAAGTAAGAATCATATAGATATATTTTGAAATCATAATAAAGGTTTGAATATTGCAGAGAGCAGCCGCTGTCCTTAAAATCTCCACACAAACTATCAGAAATATAAAACAACGTAAAGGACAAAACTCAGTGCTTTCTTCACCTGGTAAGAAAAGACCTTGTGTCAAAGCCAAAACAGAAGATTTGCGAGAATCTACAAAGATGGAAGTACGAAACACTATTTATAACATGTATCAAGAGAGTATGTTATTAGCGGTTATTAGGTATTTCATTTATGTTTCACAATTTTAATATATTTGAAATTATTTCATAGAAACATGTTACTCTGCTTACATTGAAAAACGAATTACACACCAAAGCAGTAATCGATATTGGAAAATCTTCTTTGTCCCATTTATTAAAAGATTGGATTTAAATTCAAAAAGGAAGACAACAGACGAGCATTGGTGGAAAAGCATGATATAGCCCTTTGCCGAAGCACTTTTTTGAGGAAGTATACAGATAATTTAAAGTCAAATTCTCCAAGACCGGTGATATTCCTTGATGAAACATGGATATATTCAAAAGATAATTGAGGAAGATCTTGGCATGATACATCTACAAAAAGTGTTCGAAAGCCAGAAGGTTATGATGGCAAAAGGTTTATAGTTTTACATGCCGGAGGTGAATCAGGGTTTATTGAAGGTGCAAGTTTGATATTTGCATCGAAAACCAAAGCAAAATACTATCATGCTGAAATGAACAGTAAAAAGTTTGAGGAATGGATTAAAATACAATTCATGCCACATTTACCAAACAATTCACTTGTGATAATGGACAATACACCACATCATAGTGTAATATTAAATAAAATCCCAAATTCTGCATCGAGAAAACATGAAATAATAGACTGGCTGTCCAGCAATAATAAGTTTTTCCGGTGAATTCACAAAATATGAATTGTTGGATTTAGTTAGGAGAAACAAACCTGAGAAACTGTATTTAATCCTAATGAAACATCCAGTTCAGATTCAGATTTAGAATCTGAGTGACTTTTTATAATATAAAACAATGTGTTTGTTGAGTTTATAAACATGATAATGCAGAGTGATTACCTGACGAAGTTCTTATCTGAAAATCCATTTATTAACAACTTTTTTATTTTATGTGGAAATGTACGTGTTTTTGTTTCGGTGAAACATTTATAAGAAGTTAATTTAAAACCAATGGATGTGTAGTGAGTGCATTATTATGAAATGTGAATCAATACTTTCGGCTCACTCTACATGCATGGCTGGTAACAGCCGAACATTGTAGTTATGTTGGTGCATTATTATTTCTAGTATACAAAGAAAAAGAAAGCCACTCATGCACTGATTAAGGATTACTTATTTAAATTTACAATACCTAACAAAATAATCAGAGGATTGTTTAATAAGATTTATTTATTAAAATTGTTTAACTTAATTATAATAAAAGCAATACTTAATAAATAGCAATAAGAAAATAAGTTTAATCATATAGAAATATTATGTGTGAGATTATAAAAGTTTATTATAGATATTTAGCATACAATAAATAACAGTTTAAAAAAATGTAAATAGATTTCAAATATATTAATAAATAAATTTAACTTATTATTAAAGTTTTGTGTTTTGTCTGTAATGAAATGCCTATTTAAATTCTAAAATAATGAAAACATAGAACATATCCTGGGTTAAGATTGTTGCAAAAATTACTTCTTCCATTCATTTTTGAGATGTATGTCACTCCGAGCTTCACTAATGTAACATATACTTCACTGAGGAGTTATTGCTATTAAAATTTCTATCGTGCTTATAAATAGAACAGTACTACTGCTGAGCTAAATTATTATCTGGTTTTCCAATGATAATTACTCACAAATTGTAAAAATAACCATAAAACAAACATTATTTTGAACTGAACTGATTTTCCACAAAATAATTCCATTAAAAAATTGTCACTAGAAAATAGGTAGAGGTGCATTTAAACATTTTATGTGTTCTATATTCAGACTGACATGACTTGTTGTTAAATATTTTGAGATATTATTCCACTATTATGTTTTTTTTAATAAATACATACTAAGGAATTGTACATAACCAATTTGTTGGAAGGTGAATGGATGACAGACCGTTCATAACCATAACCATTTTTTATTATTATTTTATAAAATTTCATTATGATAGATATAGCTAATTTTAAGCAATGAATAAAACATGGTATAAAATATAAAAAATATTAGATATAAGCATCATAAGTTCTTTATTTTTAAATGTTTAATTCTATTTTGTAAGTAATGAATTTGAGCCAGAAGTGTTGATTTAATTCATACGGATCAAAATTAATCACGTGACTCAAAAGATCCGATGGACGGATAGTCTTATGTTTTCTATGATTCAAACGCCCCCTTAAATCTACTTTATCACAGTTAAGCTATATAGTGCTATATAGGTTATGTTGATATGTAATTCAAGGGCAAACGATGTGAAAAGCATTGCTGCCGCCACTAGCTCTAAAAACGTACTGAATTTACAAAAAACGTACTGAATCGAGAAAAAATTATGGATGACCTTTTTTTTTACTCTCAAGGGACATGACTTTATTCAACTTTCATAAAATCATAAAATATATTTAAATACAGAAGTATACATATCGCTACGATGCATATTTATTATACATGTGTGTAAAATAGACAGTAAATACTTAATGAAGTTCATAAACAAATTCATACACAATTTACGAAAGAATTTCTATTCTTCTTGTATTATGTGGTCGGGGGGTCGTTTATGTACTTGTCTCGTTTGCACATTTTTTGCATAAAATTTACACATTGTATTCGATTTTACATTAAACTGTCTTCCTCAACAGAAGATTTTTCCTGATTCATAGAATTAATGTGCGTATTTCGTTACTAACTTTGACATTATGCCTTCGCCTTCTCATACGTTCGATGCTGCAGCCTGCAATAATGACAATTCATCAAGTTGTTTTGACAAAAGGTGACACTCATTTGACAAATGCGAATGTCTTTTGAATAATAGTGAAACACAAAGGACGACAAATCGTGAAAGGTAACCGAAAAACCCTGTAAAATGTTATGAATTATTTTTTATCAAAATTAATATACTCTTGACTAGGTTCCCATTGATGGCATCCAATATTGCCAATCAGTTGCTTGGCAAATAATAAATTTTTGACCGTATCTATATTTAAACTATTTCTATACTCGTTTTTTGAAATTGTTGTTAGTATTATATTATTATTATTACATGGATTTAATTTAGTACTGAAACTTTCAAGTTTGTACTGAAATTAGCCCTTTTTGCAAAATGGCGTACTGACGTACTGGATTTGTAAATAGTGTACTGAATTCGGTACAATTGTACTGAAACGGCAGCACTGGTGAAAAGCAAATCAAACAAAATATACTCTTATGTAAAATTTAATAGAAAATATCAAAATATATTTACATTTTTTATATACTTCCGGATTAAATTGTGGGAGTGGCGGTGAGAATATTTCATTGGCTGAGCACTTTCATTCATTCGTATTAATCCATTTGAAAGATATCAGAGGACGACACTTTACTACATAAGAAATATTTACAGTTTTCTCTAGGTTGTATGACTATAGTCAATGATCTAATACTATTATACTAAAGAGTTTGAAATACCATTATATACCTTATTTACTATAATATTTTGCATGAAAAGCTTTTGAGATACTATTAGATAAAAATCCTATGGATCCAAATCAAGAAACATGTTACATTGAAAGATACTCTAAAGGAATTTCACATATCACGACATATGTAAATTACCAAAAGCTTTTATCATTTGAAACAGGGTGACGGAGCATCCTTTAGTGCATTACAAAAATTGAAGATTAATTGCATGTTTGGAGATTATTTGATACCAGCAGTAAGGAATCAATTTGTATTTAGATCGGCAAGCAAAAGGATACAGTCAAGTTTATTAGAAATTAGCGAACTTTACTATGATAAAGCCCCTAAGAAAAGAATTAGATGCACAACAATTAAATAGTGTAACAGTAGTTTCTGAAATCCCAATGCTAAACATTCAAAAAAACTCACCCTGTATATATATATATATATACATCTTTCTATCCATACTGAGCCAAATCAAATTTCATACTATCCTGCTCCAGCTATAAATAAGGTATTTAGAGTCTCATTTTACGCATATATCTGATGAATAGTACCCTTGTTGCTTAGTGTTCAAAAGTATACATTAAAAATAGAAAAAAAGAAACTACATATTTATACAAAATAAATAATACGTTTCTGAACCAATAGCTTTACGTTATCCTGAACCACTTTGTATATACTTTAATAAGATAATGCCATTCTGATCCACATTCAGGTTTGAGATGTATAAGGATTTTTCTTGTGTGAACAGTAAAAGCAGTACAAGTATTGCATTATAACGTTTAAGAGAAAGGTGAAATTTTCAGATTATTGAGGATTGTGAAGTTTTTGTGCAGCATAGTTTTACTGCAGCCAATATATTTTCTTTTCTCTCTAATTAATAGACATAAAAGAAAATATTGTACCGATTGTAAGGATAAGGTATACAGGTGAGTCGTCTCCGCGGAGAAGCCAGATTGTGATTTTATGAGAAAAAATATTTCGAAGCTGTTTTTCCCTGTGATAGTCACTCATTAGGAGTACCTTGTAATTTATTTTACAATATATAGAGTGTCCCATAACTTGATGGCTGACCATAGTAATAGTTTGTTAAAATTATATAAAAGTCGAAAACTTTTAAATTTTAGGCCTACACTATCTTATAACTTTTTGACTAAGAATTATACGAAGAATACAAAAATATAATAATATACAGGATGTTCCATTTAGTAAACAATAGCTATGGTCAATCACCAAATTAACCAAATTATGTGTGGCTATCATAGGAAAAAAAGCGATTCAAAATATCTTTTCTCATAAAGTTACAGTCTGGCTTCCCCGGGAAGATAACTCACCCTATAGAGGATGCCCATTTTATGGGTAACTTTCATAACATTGATCACAAGATCGGCTAAATTAGCGATGTTGTTAAGAAATTTGAGGAGTAGTTAATTGTATTTTCAGATTTAAAATTTATTGTCAACTTTTGAAGATAGAAATAATACAAAAATGGTATCTGGTAGTAATTTAATAATCTTAGCTGTAAATTCATGGCACACTTTATTATCAAGATATAACATAAACTTCTTTTTTAAATGGCATCATAGTTGGCCATGACTTCATAGAAATGCTTATTATTTTTTAATTATATAGATATAAGGTTTGGTATTATAATCTTTTTTAAAAATGTTATTACAGCAAGAGTAATTCAACTATTGTTAATTCAATGTTTTTATAAAATTATATTTCTCGAAAACGACGTACTAGACGGACACAATTTTTGGTAGCGCTGTTCACAATAAAATGTTCTAACACAAACATATTTTACTTTTTTGCAATTACTAATTGAATTTGCAGAAAACTGGATTAAAGTTACATAAAATTTTTTTGTCTACAAGTAATTTTTTCAAATGGAACAGCCTGTATATCGGTTCATTTTTGAATTGCTTACTATATTGCGCACCAAAAACATGTAGGACGTTCTTATTTTAAAAGTGACCATTACTGAGTTATTGTCGTTTCTTGATATAATTTTGCCAACTTTGTTTTTTATTGTAATACGGTCTTTTTGTACTGAAGGAATGTCAAAGAAATTATTTATTTGCCCAAAGAGTTTACCAGAAGCGTTACCCTGACAGAAGATGTTCCAAAACAGATGCCTTTAGAAGAGTAATGGATGCCTTCATTACTGCTGGTAGTATTGCTAATTCAAAACCAAGGAAACTTAAATATGTGGTTAATGATGAAAATCAATTAAGGATTCTTATGGCAATAACAGAAAATCAACACGTCAGTATCCATACCATCGTTGCAAGGACCTAAAATGAAATATCGTCCATAATGACTAAATTTAAATATTGAGTTACGCACCCATCAGTTTAAAGCTAGAAGAATGCTCTGCTAATAGGAAATAATTAAAATGAGCGCCCGAGCAGTTCCTTTTGTTACAATGTTATTTGCGGATGAAGCAGGTTACCATAGTAACGGAATAGTTAACAAAGGTAATTTTAATTACTGTTCAAAGCAAAACCCTTATTTCACTAATAAATAGATCATTAACATAGGTGGAGCATAAATGTATGGTGTGGCATTCGTGGTGATTCGATGGATAGGCCTGCATTTATTTAAAGGTCGTATTAACGGAGGAGCTTATGAATAATTTCATTCAAGCAGTTTAGTGGAATCTTTGGAAGATGTTCCGCTAAATTTACGAAGAGATGTAGATACAATGAGACGGCGAATCCCAACATTCTATGCTACAAACATAAAATAATTTAATTAAATGTTTTCAACGAAGTGGCCAGCGCGTGGAGGCCGTGAAGACCCAGCTGGGTCTTCAGATATCACAAAATTAGTTTCTTTTTATAGAGATCCGTAAAAGAGCAAATACAAAGTATACTTGTAACCAAAAAAGAAGTTATGATCGAACATATTCGATAAATATTTAGAAATATAAGTACTCAATGCAATATTAAAGTCGAGTTATTACTTTTGGAAGCATTTGAATTTCAATTTTTATCAACTTTATAATTTCTGTCCCACTAATTACTCATCCATTCACATAACATTTCCTGTTTCTACACCTACTAAAATCAAGTTATTAATTTGTTCGGTTTTAAAATTTGTATACTGTGACATATTCTACATATTCTTTGAATTATATTGCTGTATTGTAAATAAGATATATCCATTTTTTGTCATCACCCCAATACATAAAAATCTCATCGCTGAGCTCATTTTTAGCAAAAGTCATTATAAAATCAAACTTGACAACTGAACAGCAACTTATTAAATGTCATTCAATCAATTGTCAATTTCGCAGCGAATATCATGGCTCACTTAAATACGGTATTCAAATAAAAAACATTATTTCGAAAAACCACAATAGCTCAGTAATGGTCACTTTTAAAATAATAACGTCCTATATGTTCTTTTTAGGAAATTTAGTTAGCAATTCAAAAATAAACCGATATACAGGTGTTCCGTTTGAAAAAAGTCACTTTTAGACAAAAATATGTTATGTGACTTTAATCCAGTTTTCTGCAAATTCAATTAGTATGCAATTGCAAAAAAATAAAACATGTTTTCTTATGAACAACGCTGGACACAAAAATTGTATCCATCTAATACGTCGTTTTCGAGAAATATAATTTTGGAAAAACACAGTAATATTACTATCCTCTTTTAATTCTTTACAAAGGGTATCAATTTACTCCGAGTACTAGTTTCGGCACATGGCCATCATCAGCTCAGAATAGTCAATGAAAATTCACAAAAAAAAAAAAAAAAAAAAAAAAAAAAAAAAAAAAAAAAAAAAAATTCCATCTATAATGCGGATGTATATGATATTATAAAAATAAAATACTCATTTTACTTAAAAATTAACACGTCAAAATCTTTTGAAAAACGAATATAATGACAAACATCACATTACAAGTTAAAATTCAAAAATTTTTTTTTATAAATATAATTTTATAAAAACATTGAATTTTTTCAAAAAAATGGTAATAATTCAAAAATCTTAAATTTTAGGCCTACACTATCTTAGAACTTTTCCACTAAAAATTATACGAGGAATACAAAAATGTAGTGATATATATATAGGCTGTTTCATTTAAAAAACTATGACTATGGTCAGTCACCAAGTTTTGAAATACTGCATAGCAAGAAAGCCGCTTCAAAATATCTTTTCTCATAAAGTCACAATGTGCCATCCCCGCGGAGATGACTCACCCTGTATATAAGCATTGAAACATGTTAATACTAAATAATTCATAGTAAGAACAGTATTCAATTGGCTTTATAATAATTTATTCTTTTAGATGAAAGAGAGATTTTATCGTATTGACTGGCGTATCTTTCCTAACATAAAAGTTTCATTTTCTATACTTATTTTGACTGAATTTTTTTTACAAGAGGTACCAACAAAACACCTCTACTAATCATTTTGTTCAATATATGAGAAAACATACTTTAACACAAAATTATGCCAGGCACTCGTAACATATAAATGTTGCGAAATCATGGAACACCGCATGCTTCAGGATTGCTGTTATACAGATATACAAACAGAGTCTACAACAGCGCCCTCAAGATATGGCGCGGAAAAGGCTGGAACTTGAAATCGACGATTCGTACAAAAATGAACCTTTTTAAAATTTATTCACAAACGTTATGAGGTCACTACCAGTGACTTTATAAAGGTCTCCAATCCTGAACCATATATATGGTTCAGTTTGGTCAGGGAGGTTCAGGATAAACTGCTCGTAAACATACGTTTGGTTCAGCATCATACTAAAGAGCTATATATATATATATATATATATATATATATATATATATATATATATATGTATATACAAATGTAAATGTGTTCTTGTTTTTATAATTTTCTGTATGGTGCACCCTGGTGGGTATTGTATTTTATGTTTTTTCATGTAGATATTACCGTGATCATTAAGACGAATATTCTACTTATTTTTGTAAACAATTGTACAAATATTCAACGGGCAGCTACGGGCAGCTGAATTTTATTTTATTTGTTACATAATACTTTTACTTACTATCTCCATTAGCTTAGAGAGCAGGATCTAGCAAGATAAAAAAGATTTCACTCTATCACATCCATTTTGTTTGAAAAATAAAAACAAAAAATGGTCCTTACATATCTCTTTCTAACAATTTACTATTTAGAAATTTACATTCAGGGGGTCATGCTCCGTTTTTAAAAATATTCGATGACAAGAACAAAAAAGTTCTGAAAGAGATAGAGAATTAGGGCTGTCACTTACCCCAGTGCATCTGACGTGCCATGCAAATTATAGTTGACGTGTTGCCAGAAAATATCGTTCGGGATAGAGATGCTATTGTTACCTGTGTCCAATGTTTACATTACTTTGCTCGGGCACTTAAACTACACTGATATTCGGAAAGGAATGTGTGTATTCAATCTCATAAAGCACATAATATACATTTGAATGAATAGGTAATTCATTCGGATCGAGGTCGCCGCATACGTTTCTTTATAGATATAAAAAAAATTACCCATATCTAAAGATATTTGAATTTTACCACAAGCCCAGGATTTGCATCTATGTATTTCTTATATAAGTTAACCCGTAACCGATGAGGTGCGACTTTTGTCACGTCGAGTGTGAGGTGGAATCCCTCAGACTCCCGATTAAATTTATTTTTTTGATTTTAATACGAATTAGTATCTGTTTAAATTAAATATTATGGCATAGTCTGGAATCTACTTAACTATTTATGTTTAGTCAGCTATTAATTTTATTACAAACATCTACATTTGGTGAAAAATCCCAGGAGCGTACATAAGGGATGCGCGATATATCGTTTTTAAAAAAATATCGATATTTTCTTTTCGATAATCGAGATTAAAATCGATATTTTTTTATTCAATAATATCGACTGATATCGATTTTTTATTCGATAATATCGTTTAATCAAAAATGCCATTTTTCCAAATTTCATGCATTTATTTCACATTAATAGACAAAAGAACCTGTTCACATTATACATAATGTATTATCTTTTTAAGAAAAAAATGAGGTGTGGCCACCACACGACTTTCTTATACGTATGAGCGTTTCAAACTATACAATTTTAAGAATTTTTGTATACAAAAATTATTCAAAATCCTATTCTAAGTACTTTCATTCTCTTAATAAATCGCTATAGAATGCATACTTTGCAAGATATTCGAAAAAGAGTGCTACTCGCTAAGAGTATCAGTGCTACTTCCGGTCCGAATTTTGAAATTTCATATATACAAAAACTATCCAGTTCTAAATACTTTTGTACTCTTGACAATTATATATAGAATGCATAACTTATGAAATATTTGCAAAAAATCGCTATTCGGTAAGAGTAAAAGTGGTACTTCCGATCCGAATTTTGAAATTTTTTTTATACAAAAGATATTTAAAATTATAATTTAAATACTTTTATACTGGTAATGTACCTGCCTAGAAAGCATGACTTGCGAGATATTCGCAAAAAACTTATTTTCGATAAGAGTAAAAGACCTACTTCCGGTTGGAATTTCGAAAAACCTTTTTAAGACAATTTGTCTCAAATATAATTTTGAGTACATTTGAATTCTTTATAAATTTGTTTAAACTTTGTAATTGACGAAATATTTGCAAAATTCGATTTTTTCACTGAAGTAAACTACTACATCCAGTCTACCGATTTTACTAATCAGTTCTCAAGAGGGAGATTATACACGTAAATACAAAATTTGGAATAGATATCTACAGCGGTTTGACCGCTATCGTGGTCACAGACAGACACACAAACATTTTTTAAAAACCACTTTTTTGGTATTAGGGGACTTCAAAACGTGGACATCTGCAAAAATCTCGAGGTCGAAAATTTTCGTCATCACACTACTTCCTTATACTACGTATAAGAAAGTAAAAAGTTAATAATTTGGAAAATGCTTATTGGGATGTTTACTATTTCATGTTTCATTTCATAGATTTTACATTTCGTATAGTTCGCCTTTATGGGGCGTTATCTTCCCATTAAACGTGTTTCAAATTTCCCACAGTATTATTTAGTAACTACGACATTTACATGTTAACTTCCCTATTTATAATATATGAGTAGTCATTTTCAGTTTCAATGTTGATGTTACTAAATAATATTGTGGGAAATTTGAAAAATGTTTACTGGGTTAATATTTGTGTTTCTGTATTTGTTTTATACCACGTATATTTTCATTGGAATTTTTTAAATTTTGGAATAAATATATACAGGTGAGTCATTAGTAGCCGCGTCTTCGATTGGTCTTTTGTGTTTTAAATAAAAGAAAAAACAATAAGTGGAAGATCCATGGTTGCTTGTGGCGCATATTGTAAAAATACTTTAAGCTCTGACGCACTTCCGGTTTCACCGGAAATGCACGGAACTTAAGTTTTTTAAATGACTCACCCTATATATTTTTGGAGATTCTTGTACTGCTTTAAATTGTCTGTTCAACTGTTTTTTCTGCTACATTTCCCGTTTTTGTTTGAATACATTTTTAAATGTTATTATAAAGATCAGAACTTTCCAGAATTTATTTTTAATTAAAAGTGTCACACATACATGTATCGGCCAGACATATTAAAAAATAATGACGGTATCATCTATGGTCAGAGAAACTATGTTTTCCATAATTATACAAGAAAAAAATACATAATAAATAACAATCATATTTATTTATTAACATAGGAAATTGGCATTCTACAAATTAATGAATAGAACAGAATAAAGTTGCAGAATTAATGACATAAAGAACTGTATATAGCAGAATATCAGAATAATATAATGAACTTGAAAAAGCTAAAAAATAGGAAATATAAGAGGATAACAAACAATACATAACGCCATAAGAAAGCCAAGACGTGATTATTTATAGTCAGAGTAAAACTAAAATTTAAAATCACTTACATTTTGTCCGTACAAAGTAGTTCCTTATATCTGATATATATATTCTGTTATTTTTTCTACTGACGTAAATCACGAATAGGCATTTTCTTTGGATACTGGGGCTCAACCAATTCAGGTAGAAAACATCTGTAAAAGAAAGTCACCAACTGCTCCTTCATATTCGCATCCCAGAAATTATCGTCCCTCATGATTTTTTGTACACTAATTCCGAAAGGTGTCCATATAACAAACAAGCAGTACTTTCTATTTGTTACATGTAGCCTGGCCTTGCACTTGGAAATAATAATTGTCTTTACTTTTTAATGTTATTCGACCATCAACTATCTCCGCAAATTTAATTTCTTCTCTCGAACGGCTTCCGTTGGTGAATACGATGCAGCTGCTGACGGGCATTTTATTTCAACAATGCCATCGTCATCTATTAAACCATCCGGCGAAGCAGCTAAAAAATTCAATTTGCCGTCAATAAAAACACCAGATTTGTGTACACGAATTCCATAGCTTTTTTCCAATTCTTTTAGAGCAACAAATTCATGTTCCTGTCCCCAACGTGTTGCTGCAGTCCCGAAAAATTTATTGTACAAAAGACGTTTTATCAAATTTGCGCAATGCGTCGTCTTTCGCATTTTGCATATTGCTCCAAAATTGGACGCAGTCAGTCTTACAGAGCGCTGCTGCCTCCATAATAAGTTAGTGCTTTGCCCTATAGTAGCATGTTGTAACTCGTCACGTTCAGAATCCGATTTTTCAATTGAAGTCAAAATTTCTTTTTCTTTTATATCGTACTGCTCTTTTGTTAATGTGACAACCATTTCTATTTCTGTGTCACCATAATCGCTGTCAGCAGGTACTATCGGTTCCCTTTTTTTCTTGTTTTTACATGCAAATAACTTTTTACTGCATTTTTTCCAAGCTCTTACTCTTTTCCAGCTAGTCATAAACTTTTTTGTGTGTTTTCCTGGACTTCTGTATACAACTTTCTTATGAATAACGCGCGGTAAATCACCCGGTTCCAAGCAATTGAAGCGGCTTCGCATCGAGTTTGATATGATCGTCGTCCGCTGAAATTTACTCTTTTCCCGCCAACAAATTTTTCTGAAATCCAGCTAATGTTTATGAATTTTTTAGTACTACAACGGCATGATGTTAATAAAAGCAAGAAGATAAGTGGTAATTTAGACAAGGCATTTACCGATTTTCTAGAACGGACAATAGAAAAGTTTCTGAGAAAGAGATTACATTAGGAGTCTTCCCAGATTTAATTTTAAATATTCATTATTTTACGATTATGAAGTAATAAAATGACTGTAAGCACTTATACAGAGAAATATACATGTTCTAATTAATTGTGCCTTTGTAAAATAAAGCAAATTGAGATTAAAACTAAACATATATACGTTTTACATAGAACATAGACTATTACTTTATAAAAACGAATAAAACAAAAATAATAATGATAAACGTCCTTAACAACTATAAAAAATGGCGAACAAATTACATGAATTAAAATTATTTTTAATTCATTAACAATATTATGAGCAATACAACATGAGCGACATGCGTACATAAATCACATTGTATAAAACAATTTATCGTAATTTCGCGTTACACGCCGTTGCAAGCCGGCGACTGAATAAATTGAAGAAAACGGAGTTTTGCTAACAGGAAAATTATTTTTGCAGTGTAGATTCACCAAAATCGTTCTCCCGACCAACTGGCGGCTTGCTCTGCGATCGTCTTACGAATATTGCTTTAAGCGCCTGGAATATAGGCAATGTGTATCAAGAAACATACGTTCTTATCAACGTGATTAAGACAAAACGGTTAGCTTTAATGATGTACTAAAAAGTGTATATTAAAGGTAAAAGACGCATGAAGGTACCCACAGGCAGTTTTTGCCATTAAAGACAAACATTACACCTTAAAGTATACGATAAATATAAGCATTTTTAAAATGTTATTATTCAGTAGCATTTTTTTATATACAAATTTTTTCTTTGTTTAGGTACTTCAATTTAAGCTTAATTAACAAATTACTCCTTGTTTCAATCGATTCTATACAATGGTTACTACACAATATCGTCGATACGAAACGCTTGCAAATTGGCCTCAGCATTACCCCCTTCAGATTTTAATTTTACTTATTGTACTTACCTTCAGCTGCAGAATCCGTTTTGTTGCGTTTGATTTGCTTGATTATAAAAACTTTGACACGTGTTTAACGGAAGCGTCTACTAGCCGATCTTTCCTACGGTAGTGTGTCGTTCGGGTGAAGGCCTCATTCAAACTGCATCCTCTAATTTAAATCGTTCCACCATCCTTTTGATGTAATTAGATTGATGGATAAAAATTGATCCATCATCTTTGTGAATCATCTATATTCCTACAAAACAAGAGGTTTGTTGATTATTATTTCAAACTTACTTTGAAGTTCATTTAAAATGTCATCCATTATCTCTTCGGAATTGGATAGAATTAATCCATCATCTACATAAATAAGTAGAAGTGTAAAACTGTTTTTATATTTACATTTGTAAACACATGGGTCAGCTATATTTTGAACAAACACAAAATTTTTGATAAACTTATCAAATGTTAAGTTCCAATTTCTTGACGATTATTTTAATCCATACAGCGATTTATTCCACTTGTATACCATACCTGCAGTTACATCAATTCCTTCAGGTGGATTCATATACACATCTTCTTCTAGTTTTCCATATAAAAATGAGAGGAAAAACAAAGCAATACAAATTACTAAAAAACAAGTTTCTGAAGGAATACTGGAAGTACAATCCATGTTGAATAACCAAAACGGAATAGACAATGAAAATATAATTACTCACACAAAATGGACAGAGGTGGTAAAAAGAAAACAGAGGAAAATATATCAGTGGGTACGGCAATAAACGGGGAGCTGAAACTAAAAGCAGTTGAAAGGAAAATGTGGCTCTTTCTTGGTAACATACACAAAAATAACACAATTGAAGATGTAAAGGAACATGTAGACACTCTTACACAGTCCAGCTACGAGTGTGTGAAACTAGATGCCAAATATAATAATGTAAATTGCTACAAAATAGGAATAGCAGAGAGGGACTATGCAAACTTCATAGAGCCTAGTAATTGGCCAGAAGGTACCAAAATAAGAAAATTTATATTCCGAAATAGACTCAACAAGGTAGATCCAAATAGTGCAGATGTAAATTTTCACAAATTACATACTCCCAACAACCCAACATAGATTGCAGAGAGAACGATGTGGAGCTCAAAAAAGGTAGGAATAAAATAAATGCTATCTCAACTAAACAATCAGAATATTTTAAGTTAAAAATGACATACATCAATGCTCAGTGCTTAACCAATAAAATCGAAGCTGTTGAGTTAATGGTTCACGAGGGAAAAACAAATATCCTGTGTGTTGCAGAGCACTGGTTATAATATGTAGCTACCGCTCACCAGAAAAGGATATTCAACTTTTTTTAGAAATAATGCAAGAAATGCTCACAAATGTAATACACCATCTTAAAAACAATGTAAAACTAGTCGTCGGCGGTGATTTCAACATAGATATGTCAATCAAAAGTAGGAATTCGCGTGATCTAATAAACACACTACAATCTTTCGGATTAGCACGCACAGTCTATGAACATACGAGAATTCAGGGAGAATCGAAAAGCACATTAGACAATGTATTCACAAACAGGAATATACAAAGCCTATACTATAGAAACACCAATATCGGATCATAAGGTAATTAATTTCATCGCTAGCTGTAACAATAACCAACCACAGCCTATCTACACAAAAAGCAGAATCCTCTCACAAAGGAACTATCAAAACTTCGAAGAAATAATCAAAGGGCAGACATGGACAGATTCCCTTCACATACAAGATACAAACAAAAAATTTGAATTTTTCTTCAACAAACTAATTGAAAGTGTGGATATCGCATTCCCACTTAGGAAGAAACTAGCTGGAACTTCAACGAAAATTAAACCTGTTTATATTTCGAATGAACTCAGACAAATAAAAGAAACCATGGCGCTCATTCAGGAAGCATACAACCTCTTGCGAGGTGATGACCTAAAAAGAATACCTACTAAAAAACTATAAGGAGTTCTATTTACAAAAAGCAAGAGAAGAAAAACGGAACAATTACTTGCAATTAATACACTCATCCGAAAATACCCAGAAAATCACATGGCAAATTATAAATAGAGAAACTTGCTCCATAAACGATTACTTTTGTGGCGTGGCAGATGGTCTTCTGCGAGATATATGCCGGAATAACTCGACCTTTGACATCAGTAACATTGAATCCCACAAAAATTCTTGCTTTCTTGCACCAGTAACAACAGTTGAAGTACAACAGATAATTAAAAATCTCAAACCAAAAGACTCCCTAGATATATACGGTATGAACACAAAAATGCTCAAAAGATGTTGTCAACTAATGCATTATATTATATTGTTTTTTTTCTCGTTATTGTCTACTTAGTTCATGAGTTATGGAAATTATTTTTTCTGTTTTCCTATAATTAAATCTACCTATATCAGTTGCGTGATAAAGATATATTATTATTATTATTATTATTATTTTATTTCAATGTCTAAAAAGGCAAGACATGAAATTTAAAAATAGCTAGAGAATTTGAAAACATTTAAGAAGAGAATCTAATGTAACATATGCAAGAATTAAGAAATCGGTGAGAAGATTGAAATAAATACTTTTATGGAAGACTATGATGAAAATTCAAGTGAAAGCGAACAATACACTGTCTAGTGACACTTAAAATTAAAATAAAGTTATTACTCACAATAAATAAATAAATGTATATTAATAATTGTTTATTTTTTTTTGGATTGTCTTCGTATGACTATATCTTCGTCAAGAAAAAAGGTAGCACCTTCCGGTTTTCATCATTCTCTTGTTTTTTATGTGCTTCAATATTACTATATTCAAAATAACCCGTTCTATTTGAAATTTTAAAGAAAAAACAAGTAATATACAAACATTGAGAACAGCGTCCCCTGTTATTTTCTTTGACAACCACCTAATTTCGTGCTACATGTCCTTCAATTCTTTGTAAGATTCTCTATCTAATGAGACCAGAAACATTATAATCCGTTTGTGCAAACCAAAATTATACCGACTTTTGTACGCAGACATACCCCCGTCCCCTCTTCCCCTCGTATGGGAGTTAGATCGAAAAGTGTCAAATGAAAGTTGTATAAAAACGTCTAAAAATTTTTGCTAGAAAAATTTTCAATCTATCTTAATCTAGAATTTAATGAAAAATTTTTGAATTTTTAATTTATCTTGAGAATTGCGCCCCCTTGCGAAACTTAAATATATTTTAGTTGTAATTTCCGTCCTCCATCTTACTATCAAGATTTTTTCCGCGAGGTTGTACGATAAACGGTTGCCAAGATATGGCCGAGCTTAAACAGACACCCGGTATAGTGGCGCATCTTTATGTATTCCTTCAATCAACGCTTTTATTCTGACCAGATAGCAGTTTTTGTTGCAAATATCTCGCAAATTATGCAGTCTAAACAGATTTATCTAAAGTATAAGAAAATTTAGAGCTCGAGTTGGAACAGTTTTTATATAAAAAGGAAATTCAACATTCGGACCGGAAGAAACACTTTTACTCTTATTGAATAGCAGCTTTTTGCAAATATTTCGGAAATTATGCATTCTATATATAACTAGCACTAGATTTTGGATAATTATTGTATACACAAAATTTTAAAATTTGGACCGGAAGTTACTTTACTTATTTTTTTTTTATTAGGAATAGGGATACTGGACTAGTTGCTTCACTGCCGCCAGCAAACTTTTTTATGTAGATATTTTTAAATTCACAAATAAAAAATAATTGAATAATAAACACATCATATCCAATACTCACATTTATTGAATCTAATAAAAAATTATCCATTCATATATAATATATTTATAATAAATATTTTTAAATTTTATTGAAATATATTTTTTTATGATAATACACTTTACTGGTACTAATTATTTATTATCTATCCTTATGTACTAAACACATTCAAAAATCAAAATGAAAACACAACAATAAATTTTAAAAACTAATTTTTAAACCATCAAATTTTACATTAAAATAATTTCATGAATTAATACCATTAAAGTTAAACAAGAGGAAGATAAAAAACAGACAGGAATTAATACATCATACAAGTTAACAATAACTAACCAATGAGGAGGAATAGTAATAATAAATTATGTACAAAGTGTATCTCCTATATACAATAATGGCAGTAATGAGCTATTTTCACTACAAAAAGAAACAAATTTCGTCCGTCGATGAAGTCACACCTGATGATGAATGACGTACATCGTTCCACAGCAAAATATATACAATTTTTCAATGATATACTAATCCTAACAAGAAAATTATTGATACAAAACAGCAAATTTTAACGAAACAATTATGAAACCAGGTATGTAAAGTAAGATACATTCATTCATGTAAAATAGCAGATCCTTTAGTATAAATAGTATTTATTTGTGAAAATGAGATATTATTTTATTTTTCAAAGCATATATTGAATTCTATCATATTATCAACAAAATAATAAAATGTTCAATACAACAGTAAATTAAAATATATTCTCGTAAATTGCAATAAAAATTGTGTTAATTATATTTGCTTATCCAATATTAGAATTTACATAATATCGCGGATATTACTTAATGAAAAATATAAGTAAAATGTTAAGCAAGATATGCATCATACCTTTAATCTAATGCAATAATTAAAAAGCTTGTACAACGTATCATACCCCATTTATATTTGGAAAAGTAATACTGTATTAAAATTTCTTTAAAATACAATCCTCTTTGGTTATGTTTAAGATAAATACCCAATTTCAAAATATAAACAATAAAATGTTTACATAATTGTTTCCTAGAAATTAACTGCAATGTATTAATAATAACTCTTCCATTTTATCGATAAATTTGTAATGTTTATACTAAACAAGTATTATATATCACAAAATTTATACCATACAACACAGTTTCAAGTATGCTAACATTTTGAAGTTCCTGTTACTATTATTTTCCTTTATTTCTATTAAATGTTTATTGTGTTTTCTACCATAGTTTAACGATAACGACACAGAATATGGTTACTTTCTTGGTGAATATTTCGGATTTGTGGGCATGTGCGTGAAACTCCTTAGCTCGTACGACATGTCTATACCATGCGCAGTAGCCGTGTCCAGGTCCGACTTTCTAAATATTATCATTCTAATATCACTGTGAAGATAAATCCGGCCTGATTTAGAACTCATGAACCTGAAATTATAAATTACATTGTATAATATTATTTTGTAATGAAATGTATCGGGTGGCCAAGAATGGCTGCCGGCTATAACTCAGAAAGTATTAGTCATATTGCTTCCGGATGAAATAGTTTCAAGTAAAAGTGCCCAAGAGAAAATGCTGGAAATTACTTTCGAGTTTGTAAAATGGCCGCTCAAATGATTAGTTTTTAGTATATAACAGTAAAAGAAAATTAATAGGTGTTAAGACTTGGAAAAGCCATACTAATTAGGTACCACGCGATCATTTAAATTCTAAATTATAGCAGGCGGGATTTTTTTTATTAGGTTGTCCAGAATGACAATTATTGATTAAATGAAATTTGCGGTTATGTTATACTTTGTGACATTTGTGAATCTTATGTGTAATCGATTTAAATTTAATGCAAATGAAAGCATTACAAGATAAATTAGTTTTATTGCATATTACAAAAGGTGTTCAAAGTGTTCTCCCCCTGTTGCAATGCAACTGTTAACCCCTCCGTTTAATATTTTCAAAAGCATTTGCCAACATTATTATTGCTTTCGGCTAAACGTAGCTATTATGATAATGTAATTAGTTCCTCTTCGAACAAGTGTCGCGCAGTTTGGAATGTAGTCAGAAGAGAAACTAAGGAGCAAAAGAGTAAACACATTCATTTAAAAAACGACCTAAACGAGTTGGTTTCATATCCCGTTGAGGTGGCGAATTGTTTCAACTTACAGTTTGGGGGATCAACCCCTATCATGGCCGAGCCAGTAACTGATGCTCTTAATATAAGAAGTTTGTCGAGTAACCTGTTTCTCGCTCCAACTGACAGAATTGAAATAATTAATATAATTAATAAGGTGAGTGTAAGAAATCTGCTGGTATTGATGATATTCCATACTCACTTATGAGACACGTTACTGAATTTATTGTGTAGCCGTTGGTGTATCTTGTTAATTTGAGTTTGGAGAGGGGCATCTTTCCCAATAAGCTAAAGTTGGCGAAGATCATACCTTGTCTAAAAAAGGGACTAACCACAGACATAAGCAATTACCGTCCTATATCATTGTTGCCCAGCTTTAGTAAAATTTTTGAAAAAGTCATTCCTGACCTCACACAACGTAATAAATCCTTCTCAATTTGGTTTTCTAGCAAAGAAATCGACATGTGACGCCATGTATAATGCCATTAATTCCATTTATGAATCTTTGGATGGCGGGTGTTGTGTTTTGGGCATATTTTTCGACTTATCAAGGGCTTTCGACGTTCTTGATCACGACATCCTATTAAATAAGATGGAGAGGGTTGGTATTAGGGGGACGGCACTCGAGCTTTTCAGGTCCTATCTCACAAATAGATATCATGCCACGAGTGTGAATGGGGTAGTGGATGGGGTGTGTGGGGATTATGTGTCGGGGTTTGCGTTGGTGGACAGGGGTGTGCCACAGGGGTCTATCTTGGGGCCCACTTTATTTTTGATTTATGTTTCCGACCTTCAGACAGGGCTTCGTGACTATGCTGTCACACAGTACGCTGACGACACTACATGTGTCGTAACAAGTGAGAGTCTGGGTCAATTATCGACGTTGGCATCTCGAGTTATTGCTGACATGGGCTCGTGGTGCAACTCTAATAAATTAATTTTAAACACAGCAAAAACGAAGATAGTTTATTTTTCAAAAAATTCAAAGATTGATTACAGTTTGCATGTGCGATCTGGTGGCCGTTCAGTTCCTATGAGTCCATCTTGTTGGACCTTACTTTGGATTCATCCTTGTCTTGGCGTGAGCACTGCGCTCTTCTGGCCGGCCGGGTCTCCTCCGCCATATATGCGTTGAATATATTGAAGAGATGTACCTCGACTGATGCAATCGAGAAATTTTATTATGGTTGCATAGAGTCTCGCTTGCGTTATGCAATTATTTTTTGGGGATCATCCACCAGCTTCAATACTATATTTCTATTGCAGAAGAGAGTGATTCGATCAATGTGTGGGGTGCATTTTTTGGCCCCCTGCAGGGATCTTTTCCGTAATTTGAAGATCTTAACGCTCCCTTCTTTGTATATTTATGAGCTGATTATGCTAGTGCAGAGAAATTCGTCACGGTTTGTCAGGAATAACCAGGTTTATGTTACTATGACCACGCGAAACGGGTTCAATTTGTCCGTGCCATCGCATAGGTCAAGCAGCTACGAGAGGGGGCCTTATTACAAAGCTATCTCGGCTTTTAATGCACTCCCGGAGTACTTAAAGATAGCTGCTGATATGAATAGAACTGCTTTCAAATGCAATTTGAAAGCATATCTTTTGGACAGGGCCTTCTATAACTTTAAAGAGTTATTAAATAATACGTTGTAAATACCGGACGTGGATACTATAAAATTGTGTTAACTTTTGTATGTCTGTTCTATTAATGTAACATACATATTGTGCTGTATATGATTCTGCTATTGCAGTGTGTTCTTTTTTAACTTTCCTTTGTTTGTTATTTGACACTGTCAATGTTTTTTGTAAAAATTTACGGCAATAAATTATTATTATTATTATTATTATTATTATTATTATTATTATTATTAACATCTGAACAGTTAGCGTTACATGCATTAGAAATTGCCTCTTGTAGTTCTTCAAGATTTTGTGGGTTATTTTTGTAAACTGTGTTTTTCAGATACGGATAAATGAAATAATCAAGAATCGTTAAGTCCGGACTGCGAGGCGAAAATTCAATGACTCGATTATCATAAAACTCGCGAATTCGAGCCACACTTTCCCATGTTTTGTGAGCTGTTGCATTGTCCTGTTGGAAATACCCATGTAAAAGTTCGTCATCATGAAGATTTTGTAAAAACGGTTCAAGTAAATTATTTCGATATCTCTCAGCATTTAGCGTTCCTTCAAAAAACACAGGTCCAAATATACGCCTTCTAGAAACCGCTAGCCAAACACCAATTTTCTGCGGATGGAGAGGCGATTGAATAAGCTCATGAGGATTCTCCGAAGACCAAATACGCATATTTTGTTTATTTATATAGCCGGATAGGTGAAACCATGCTTCGTCAGAAAAAAATGTTAAATCCAAAGTGTTGTTGTTATTTAAATTATTCAAAAACCACTGACAGTATTCTAATCGTACAGGAAAATCTCGAGCGAATAGCTCTTGAACGACGTTAATCTTATAGGGATAAAGATTTAAATTTTCTTTTGAAATTTTTTGACAAGTTCCATATGAAAGGTTTATTTCTTGGGCTAATCTGCGTTGAGATTTTTTGGGAGACTGTTCCATTCTTTCTGCAACATCTGCCACAATCTCAGGAGTCCTTTTTTTGGGCGCGCCACTACCAGCTTTCCTACCTACAGTTCCAACATTACGAAATTTCGCCACACATGTGTAAATTTCTTGGACTAATTTTTGATAACCCGCAGGAAAATTAGGGAAGGCATTTTGAAAATCATTGATGCAGTGCGGTACTGAATGTGTCCATTCACCATTCTCTTGTCGTTCGGCGTTTTTAAAATAACTTTCAGTAAGAAAAATCTTATGTTCTATACTCCATTCAGTCTAAGAATAAAGTAGATGGCGCTACAATTTGAGCACAGTTTACACACGATGAACTTTGTATTTTGAAAACAAGTAAAACATATGTTTACTGTCAGATGGATAGCAGGGATATACATATCTGATATCATTATATTTTGACATTTACGTACATTTAAAAAATCTTATGTTCTAAATCAAACATTTTGAAACGTCACTTTGACAATTCAAATTGTAAATTAGTACTTATATACCAACTTAATTTAAATTTCACAAACTGCTCTAATTTAGAATTTAAATGATCGCGCGGTATAACCAAGTATGTTGTTTATTGTATTAGAGTTTGACATTCAGGTACTTATTTTCAATCGCTAGAATAGAGCTGAAACAAGAAAAATTTCATAGATACTTGTGATAAAGCTAGGAATCAATTCCGGTACCTTTAGGCTCTCAATCAAGCGACCTACTCTGATTTTGTTCCCTTATAATATACCGGGCTATTTTTTTATCATTACACATAGCATTTTCCCTATGTGTAATGATAAAAAAATGAGGTGTGGCCACCACACGACTTTCTTATACGTATGAAAGTGTTACTTCCGGTCCGAATTTTGAAATTTCATTTATATAAAAAATATTCCAAATCTAACTTTAAGTACTTTTGTACTCTTCATAAATATATATAGAATGCATAATTTACGACATATTTGCAAAAAACCGATTAAAAAGCCTACTTCCGGCAGGAATTTCGAAAAAAATTTTTAATAAAATTCTTCTTAAATTCAATTTTAAGTACATATGAATTCTTTATAAATTTGTCTAAACTTAGTAGTTGACGAAATATTGGCAAAATTCGAGTTTTTCACTGAAGTAAACTACTACTTCCGGTCGACCTAATTTGCTGAAAATCTAATCAGTTCCCAAGAGGGAGATTATACACGTAAATACAAAATTTGGAATTGATATCTCCAGCGGTTTGACCGCTATCGTGGTCACAGACAGACAGACAGACACACAGACACACACAGACACAGACATTTTTTAAAAACCACTTTTTTGGTATCAGGGGACCTCAAAACGTGGACATCTGCAAAAATCTTGAGGTCGAAAATTTTCATCATCACAATACTTCCTTATACTACGTATAAGAAAGTAAAAAAATTGTCAATGCATTAGCGATATAGTCACTGTATAGTAGACAACCAGTTATACACTCGTATTTTGACAAGCAGGAACAGTGAGCTGTCCTAAGATTTTTATCAGTCAATTTTAGTTAAACTTTTTATTAAAATTTTAAAATAAAAATTGAGTTTGTAGCAGAAATACTGTACGATACACGTGTTAAAATGTTATTTTATTTTGCTTATTTTAAATTGCTCCAGTTCCTAATCACCCTCGTGTCGCAAATCTTACTCGCAAAATAAAATAGCACTTTTAACAATTATATCGTAAATAACTAATTTTGTACAATTTTTCTTAAATTTTTAAAATTCGAAATAATATCACGTCGTCAACATCATAATTGCTACATTAAGGATTTCCCGCCATTTCCCACTGGCCGCGTAACGTTGATACAAATAAAATAATATTCTGGAGATCCGTTTCTCTTACTTCTACCATAAATTATTTGTACGGAAAAATTAAACTTTGCAGCGTACATAAAACCTTTTACATTTATTACGAAACTGTTAAAATTTAGCGCGAAAGTATTTGATTCGGCAATAATACTTGTACTGGTAACACTGGGCGATACAGAGCAAAATAAAGCTTAGAAGAATTAGGTTATGTTTTTAATAAAGAAAATGCAGAATATCACTTGGAACAAAAGAATTAGTTTATTATAACAATTAAAGGAACTTAAATGTGAAGTCTAATATTATAACAAGTTCTCGAAATGTCCACCTTGTCTTTCAAGGCAATAAGCAAGGCGATCTTTTAAGCAACGAAGTGTATTTCTAATAAATTCTGGCCTTATTCCATTACATGCAGTACGTATACGCTCTTTTAGTTAATTCAAGTTGCGTATTCGTACATTGTTGTAAATTTTACTTTTTAGGTAACCCCAAAGAAAATAGTCATTTGGAGATAAATCAGCTGATCTTGGAGGCCATAGTATGGGACCAAATCTACCAATCCACCGTCTTTGAAATAAGTTATTTAAAAAATTCCTGATAGCGTTAGTAGAATGTCCATTTGGAACCAGGGTTCATCAACATTCATCATCTCAATTGATGGAATGATATGGTCTCTCAACAAATTCAAATATTTCACTGCAGTGAGGTTACCGTCAATAAAAAAAATGGGTCAATAAGTCTATCGCTTATTATTCCAATCCAGACATTAACTTTTTGAGGGTACTGTGTTCGGGTCAAGTTTTGAGCATGAGGATTTGTACGGGACCAGTACCTAATGGATTAATGGATAGGAAATTTAATAATTTTTCATAGATAAATGTAGGGTACAAACCGAAAGTTCTGAGAGTTGACTTCACCGTTTACGGTAAATGTAGCCTCATCAGTAAAAAGTATTTTATTTAAAATTTCTTGGTTTTCATTTAACATGTTAAACATTATTTCACAAAACCCAGTTCTTTTCATCTTATCCTCTTCGAAAAGCTCTTGATGATTTGATATTTTGTATAGCATATATTTAAATTCTTTCAGAGTTTTGTATACCGAACTGTACGATACTCCAAAATGTTTAGCTACATCTAAAAGCGATCCTACAGACCGTTCCTCTACGTAACACAGGATATTTAATTTCATGTCTTCTGTTCGAACATGATAGGTTCTATTTCTTTTTTTGTGAGAATTTAGAACACAACCATCTTCTTGAAATTTTTTAAAAAAGTTCAGAATTGTTTTTGCACAAGGTATAGGCCTGTCTGGATAATTGACGGAAAACATGTCTCTAACTTGCCTTAAACTATTACTTTTCTAGTACCACATTACTATTGCCACCTTTTCATTTTTGTTGTATTTATCCATGATTTATAAATAAATTATCTATTTTTTAATAAGATGTATTTAATTTATGACTTATGTTTGCTATACGTAAATTCTTCATTGGTGTATAACTGGTTGTCTACTATACAGTGACTATATCGCTAATGCATTGACAATTTTTACTTTCTTATACGTAGTATAAGGAAGTATTGTGATGATGAAAATTTTCGACCTCGAGATTTTTGCAGATGTCCACGTTTTGAGGTCCCCTGATACCAAAAAAGTGGTTTTTAAAAAATGTCTGTGTGTCTGTCTGTGTCTCTGTGTGTGTGTGTCTGTGTGTGTGACCACGATAGCGGTCACACCGTTGTAGATATCAATTCCAAATTTTGTATTTACGAATATAATCTCCCTCTTGAGAACTGATTAGATTTTGAGCAAAATCGGCAGACCGGAAGTAGTAGTTTACTTCAGTGAAAAAATCGAATTTTGCAAATATTTCGTCAATTACTAAGTTTAAACAAATTTATAAAGAATTCAAATGTACTCAAAATTAAATTTGAGAAAAATTGTTTTAATAAAGTTTTTCGAAATTCCTACCGGAAGTAGGTCTTTTACTCTTATCGAAAATCAGTTTTTTGCGAATATCTCGCAAGTCATGCTTTCTAGGCAGGTACATTACGAGTATAAAAGTATTTAGAACATAATTTTAAATATCTTTTGTATAAAAGAAATTTCAAAATTCAGACCGGAAGTACCATTTTTACTCTTATCGAATAGCGATTTTTTGCAAATATGTCGTAAATTATGCATTCTATATATATTTATGAAGAGTACAAAAGTATTTAGAGTTGGATTTGGAATATTTTTTGTATAAATGAAATTTCAAAATTCGGACCGGAAGTAACACTTTCATACGTATAAGAAAGTCGTGTGGTGGCCACACCTCATTTTTTTAATCATTACACATAGGGAAAATGCTATGTGTAATGATAAAAAAAGAGCCCGGTATCTAACGTATATTATACCTAACTGGAAAAGTTGATATCTTCTGCGATTTTAATGCAATTTAGGGCTATTGTAGTCTGTTATTATTGGCGCAGTTGGTACAACGTTTGTCCGTGAGTTCTTTGCCCTCTATCAGTTTTAATTCTTATAATAAAATTCATCAATATTTACCTTAAATGAATTAAATATCTCAGCCATTTTGGACCCCATTCCAAGTTCTCATCCTTACAGTTGGTTGGCATGTACAGAGTACGTTGTCTAATGAATGTCTGACAATTCGGAGGCATATCGCTGAGATCGTACATTATCACAAACATCTTAACAACGGTACCTAGTGGGTTCGAAAGTGTCACTTGCACTGTTCCGGTTTTAGGAACGTTGTACCCTTTCTTTCCTAAATTTATGTGTCCCTAAGAATAACAGTTAGAATTAAGTACAACAGGTTGGATATAAAATGAAAATAGATCGATTATAACCGTTGATTGAAGGAATATATAAAGATGCGCAACGCTATAATAAAATTGCGTGTCTTTCCGTTAAGTCGTCCGTCCCGCAAACCCCTTGCCGAGAAACATCATCGCTGTCTCGGGCTGTTTCGAATCTCGGACCCAAACGACTGATGCATCGCTATAGATCTCGGATCCAGTTTTGGCTACGCTCAGTGCTATGTAGTGGCGCATCTTTATGTATTCCTTCAATCAACGTTATAACCCTTATTACAGAAGAAAACCCCGTTTTAATAAACAAAAACTATTCTGAACATGAAGTGAACTATGTATGCAGTTCTTTACGCCAAGATTTTACTTACCAAATAAGGTGAAGAAACTTTATCATTATCTCCAAGTGTGTAAAAGAATACGGTAACTGGGACTACTAAATGTCTAGGAACGAAAGAACCACTAGCCCCTAATTCAGCAGTAAATCCGTGGACAGTCGAAACTGGTTCCAATCTGCCATTCAAAACCGATTCTTCGAAGCTACCTGCATTTTTAATCAATTAGTATGTATTCTCGTATACATCTATACTTGCTATATACTCACAAACGTATATAGCAAGAGGAAAGTGCTTTGTGTTACATATATTTCATTTATTAAGTGTTTTCTTAGTTTTTTGTACTACTGACTGAAATGTATTAAATGTATGAATGAAATTATACCCGTGATGTGTACGTAAACTTAAATCATTTTCTTTATTGTGCTTTATGGGTTAGAATTTATACTGCTATTATTATAATAATTAATATTTCTTTTATAAGTGTGTAATATTAAGACCACCTTCAAGAATAACTAATTGGTTTCATATTAAAACCAGAATTAATGGTATACGTAGTAAAAAAATATCTTTCATATGTGACCCACTTTATGTAATACAAGTGCTGAATCTAGCTAAACTGTTATTGTATTCTAAAAATTTCTGTTATAGACTAAAATATTGTACGATGCTCCAACAATATTAATACATACTTTTTAAAGTGATACTCTTCATAATATTAATCCAATTATTATATACAGTATGTCCCCGGATCGACTTTAAAAGAGGAAAAAAAAATTATTTTTGATTTCTCAGAAAATTTCGCTCTTGATGATTTACTGTGCTTGTTTTCAAATCCCCAAAACACAAATTACTTTTTATTTAACTCAAACGGTTCTCGAGATAATATCATTTTCTTGCTAGAAAATATACAAATTGGACTCAAGTTTTATTTAATAAATTTAGCAAATAATGGTAAAATAAAATAAAATTCTCAAAAAACTAAACTATTAATTTTCTATTCAAACAATGCTCCTCCTTTTTCTGCACAGATTTCTGGACTGCTTTTTGTATCCTATTTTTCAATTGCTCTTCATCATTGTTTAGTGGCTCACTGTACACAATTTGTTTTAAACGACCCCACAGATAAAAGTCCATTATTGTAAGATCAGGACTTATCGGTGGCCATAAAATGGGACCATCTCTTCCTAGCCAGTTATCATGGAACCCTGTATTGAGGCACTGGCGAACAATGCCGGCATAATGAGCAGGGCACCCATCGTGCTAGTAAAACATTTCCATTCGGTAGTTTAACGGCAATTCATCTACTTCATTAGTTAAAAAATTTTGCAACATTTTCAAATATGAATTACGGTTTAAATTTTGATCAGAAAAATATGGGCCAATAATGCCATGGTACGAAACCGCACACCACACATTAACTTTTTTTAAATATTGTCTGCGACAAGTAATTCTAAAGTTTGGATGCGTCTCACTCCAGTACCGGCAATGGTGAGACGAAACGACTCCGTTAGTTGAAAAGGTTGATTAATCGGAGAACATAATTCGTTTATGAAAATCTTCCAAAACTCTGTAGCCCATTTCTAAACAAAAATCCATACTTTTGGCTTCATCACCATTTTCTAAAGTTTGTCTAAATTGCGGTTTAAATGGTAAAATTTTGTTCTCCTTAAATATTCTTTGTAAATGAGATTTACTTATCCCTGTTATTATTGCCCTCCTTCTTAAAGACAACCATGGAGCTTCTCTTGAGGAATGAACGGCGAGAACTGAAGCAGCATCGTCTTCATCGAACAATTTCTTTGACTTCTTAATGTTTGAATTTGAAATGGTAACTTCCGGGTATTTTTGATTGAATTTTCTAATAATAACTCGGTAGCACTCATCCCCAGTTCCATAACATTGAATTAGATAAATTCTTTGTTGTAAAGTCAACATTATAGCATAAATACTGTTCAAATTAGCGAAGATTTAATTTGCAGTTATACTAACTTATTAGATTTGTCAACTGCTGTCAATTGCATTTTTCAATGAAATCCGCCTACTAGAGTTACTGCTAAAAATTATGAATAATGGTAGTTTATACAACGAGTCAATAATGACAGTTATTATTCCCGAGAGCCGAATTTACGAATCGAGCCGCGTAAGCGGTGAGGGAGTAACTCAGCTCGAGGGAATAATAGTCATTATTGCGAGTTAGTATACACTACTTTATCGACGACTAACTGAAAATTACTAAAAAAAATCAAAATAATTAAACGAAAATGTCAGATTACTATATCAATATGACGTTTGACGGTTAGACAGTTAGTAAAATGGCCGGACTTGTCTATCGTTACTACGACAACGTTAGGAATATTATGTTCTTATTGGCGGAATGCAGGGAATAATGGTAACGTTATGGCCCATTATTCCCTCGTCGCATTTCATTATTCCCTCCGGGTATTATGAGTGTTATTATTAGCCAATAGTGATTAATATAATACCTACTTTATTGTTTAGTCGTCGATAAAAGGTTTTATTTTGGCTAATAATAACACTCATAATACCCGGAGGGAATAATGAAATACGACCAGGGAATAATGAGCCATAACGTTACCATTATTCCCTGCATGCCGCCAATAAGAACATAACGTTCCTAACGTTGTCGTAGTAACGATAGACAAGTCCGGCCATTTTACTAACTGTCTAACCGTCAAATGTTATATTGATATAGTAATCTGACATTTTCGTTTAATTATTTTGATCTTTTTTATAGTCTATTTTTACAGTAGCGAGACGAATTTCTGAACATACCCCTGTCCCAAATTACATGCACGAAAATCTTGAAAACAAACTTACGAGTATATCTGATAACTATTACTGTCGAGCTCTGAAAAGAACTGGTAAAGTATATAACGAAATAACGGAGAAATAATAGAAACAACAACAAGGCTTAACCATAAACAATGTCAGTTGACAGAATCTGAGCAAGATTGATACGGTGTCATTTGGTCTTGCTTTCAACCAATGAGATTTCATTGTCAACGTGGTCTGTTCAAAAATTCGTCTCGCTATTTTAAAAATAGACTATAGTAATTTTCAGTTAGTCGTCGATAAAGTAGTGTATACTAACTCGCAATAATGACTATTATTTCCTCGAGCCGAGTTACTCCCTCGCCGCTTACACGGCTCGGTTCGTAAATTCAGCTCTCGGGAATAATAACTGTCATTATTGACTCGTTGTATAAACTACTATTTTTCTGTGACGGGAAAAAAGTTTGACATTTTATCTTTCTTGACAGGTAACAAAATGTCACTTTTTCAACCTGTGAGCCCTTTTTTCCCGGTTAAATTGACAGATATTTGAATACTTTACAGGTTTCCTTAGCAACGCAGGTGTAATGTTGCTACAAATGTCACATCGATTGATTTTCTGACTTTAAGGGTCTTCTATAGTCCATTCATTTTAAGAAAACAGTAGTTAACGCTGCGATCGGCGACCGTATCACACCGAAAAATTTTTGTCTGTAACATCAACTGTCAGAAATTTTTGACATACAAATACATTAACAAATATTATGCGATACATTTTTTATCATATCTTTTTATTTGAAAACTAAAAAGAAATTTTACACATAGTTCAAAAAATTGAAGACTCCAGGGGATGAAAGTGTAGGTGTGGAGTAAATTTGCCTGGGCTATTAGCCAATCAGAATCCAAGAAATAATCGCCTATCTTACCTAACACTGTTTTCTTAACGTGAATGGAGTATATAGTGAATGGGAAGTGTAATATTGGTTGCATAGCACATAATTTAATAAGCCAAGGATGTCCGAGTACTTATTACACATAGGGAATATATAATAAATATTTGGAATAATAACTCAATATCTAAGCGAATAAAAATTCATTTGTGACCAAATATTTACACATTTGTAACCGCGGGAAAGATTTATAGCAGAATAACAATTCATTGTAATGTGGGTTGTCTAATCTTAATTTATTTTATATTCATTTTAAACAAAGTAAAGAATAGTTGAACGAAAAATAAGTGCACAGCCGGGTAGCTTTCTATTCAATTTATAACGTGAACCCAAGCAAACAAATCTCCTCCGAAGGATTTTTCAGAAAACTGGTTTTTAATATTTTGACATATTAATTAATTTTCTTTAATCCGTTAATTTTTTTTCTAAATTGGATTCTTCAACCAGGTAGATTACTAAATTCTTCATAAGTTGACGTTGAAAGGTTTTCTCCATCTTTAAAATCAACAAAAATATCTGGCATCTAAAATCTGCTATTTTTCCATTGTTGACAGATCCACTAGCGAGGACCCTTAATATAAATAGTATTAACGTGTTTTTTTTCAATATTAAATAGTCGTTTTTTCCCGTGTATTATACACGGGAAAAAAATTAGATTTTAACTCCGCTTCGCGTCGGGAGATAAACATTACCTCGAGTTAAAATCTACTACTTTTTTCCCTTGTATAATACAAAATAAAAATAACTATAAGTCTAAATTTTGAGGAAAATAAATATTATACAACAAGTGAATTAAACCAATGTTTATTTGCGAGAAGAATTAATTCTTCGAGCAAATAATAGGTTTAATTCACGCGTTTTATAATTTTTTTTTCTACACCCATACTCTAATTGTATTATTAGATATGCTAAACCTGTACTTTAATAATGTCCATTACGATACAAATTTTCATTATGCTACAAGTTTATATCCAATGGGAATGCGACATTCCAATATTCAAACAATATTCAATATGGCGACTGCATATCTGACAGATATAAAAATGAATTAAATGTGACAGTTGTCTGCAATTTACAAGTAAGTAGTTAACGTTTGTGCTTTTTTGAAAATATAAACGGTAAAAATGAGGGATAATGACAACGAAATGTAATAATTGACTCCACCAGAAATTATGGAACAAGCCTTAGTGGCCACGAACAATTTATTACCAGCCAAATTCGCAAAAACGTACGGAAAATTTTACGTTCAATTTATGAAATGAATTGTTCAAAAAATATGTTTTATTATGGGGTCGTAGAAAGAATAGTGTATGCACCTCGCATTTAATGGCTATTAAGACACTCGTATTTCTCTTACTCGTGTCTTAATAGCTATCATTAAATGCTCATTGCATAATATACTTTTATTCAATTTTGACAAAATTTATCAAAAAAAAAAAAACAAAAAAAAATTCAAATTACATTGATCGGTTTAGACAAATCATGTAGGTTGCGAAGCAAATTTCCGTGACAACGAATTGTTTATTTTTTGCGTTAATTGTCACGTTTAAGCAGTTAAAGTAAAAATATATTAAAAAAATGGATAGAATTTGCGATAATGAAGAGAAAAACCAGGTTTTCGTGCCTGAGTTGGTTCGTATGGAAGCTTTAGAAGTTGTGAATAAAGTGGTTCCTGCTAAATCAAAAAAAAATGTATGAAAAAGAGTATGAGAATTTTTGTGAGTGGAGGAAGCGAAAGAATGCAGGGAGTAGACAAAACAATAATTTTGGTTTATATTTCTGAACGATCCAAAATTGCGAAATCTTCGTCATTGTGGGCGTATTTCTCCCAACTGAAGAAAATGTTATCTGAGAAAGAAAATATTTGACATAAGCAGGTATTTGAGGTGGATGTTATTTATGAGTTTTGAAATTGTTGTAGATTTCATCAGGTATCTGCTTTCTTAAAACAACAATCTGTAGGGCACAGACCAAAGAAATCTATGGTGTTCACATTGAAAGACATGGAAAGGTTCTTGGATACTGCTTTAGATGATGAATATTTGCTTCATAAAGTGGTTCTAATTGTGGGAGTGTTTGGAGGTTGTAGAGTTAGTGAATTGGTTGCCATGTCAGTTGATGATGTTGATGACAGAGGCAACGTAGTTGTGGTCAATATTCCTGAAACGAAGACTTATAAGCCCAGAACATTTACTATCATTAACGGAAGTAACTATGTTTATGTTATTGATGTTTTTCGGAAGTATAGAAAATTACGGTTGTTCATTAATTACCGAAACAATAAATATACAGTACAACCTTCATACAGGTTGTACTGTATATTAAATACTATTTCAAAATTTCCGGAAAAAATTGCACGATTTATTGGTCTCCGAAATCCTGAAGAATATACGGGCCACAGCTTTAGACGTTGGAATACAACTTTACTGGCAGACTCTGGGGTAGATTTAGCAGTTGTAAAGAGACACGATGGTTGGCGTTCAAATAGTGTTGTAGAGGGATACATAGAAGATTCTCTTAATAATAAACTTGATATTTCAAGGAAAATCATAAACCATTCTTCAACAAACATTCAGGAGGCATTGATTTCAAGTTCGGAAGCATGTATTTACGCATCAAAATCAGTGTCAAATCAAAATATGAATTTGCCTATTAATGGTACATATGGTGTGCAATTTAATGGTCTCAATAATTGTAACATTTATTTTAATAAATAAAAATAGTTTTTTGTTGTTCTTCATTAAATGTTTTCTTATTGTATTGGTAAAACAATTTTTAAAACACTCGTAGATAATAGACTACTTATAAGGGTTAATATGGAGTTAATAATGTCACTTTATAATGTCAAAATTGAATAAATGATATTATCTCCAGAACCGCTGGAGTTAAATAAAACGTTATGTGTTTTTGGGGTTTGAAAACAAGCAGAATAAATCATCAAAAGTAAAATTTTCTGAGAAATCAAAAATAAAAAATGTTTTCCTCTTTTAAACTCGATCCGGGGACATACTGTATCTAGTTTAATTTCATGGAAAAATCTAATTCTAAAATTTTGGAAATTTCCATAGGAACTGAAACCAACAAAACAAAAAAGTAGCATTATTTTTAAAATTCTAGAAGGCCTCCGAGTATTTAAATATACGTACTATGTACAGGTATTTCAAAAAATGCTGAAATTTTTAGTTAAAAAACAAAATTCGTGTTAGTTAATCTGTGTCTCTAAACAGACGTCACATGAGAATCGAATTTATCAGGTCCTCATTAACACAGTGGCCGAGCACTTAACTGATGAAAGGGGGGGGGGGTCACATAAGCATAGATTTTTCAAATACCTACAATTATTATTGATAATAATTTCATGTGAAATAAAAATAATTTCACCGGAAATAAAACCACACTTTATAAAAATGTCATTGCATTGCTAATTCACAAACACATCACAACAGTATTTGAGCTAAAAGACTACTCAAATAAACATATACAATTTTTTTTCTCTTTTAAATAGAGTCAGCAGTGTCTTCTGATTTGTTCTCTCTAAAGGTGTATTGTTAACACCATCAGGAGATGAGTAAAAGAAATGCCAAAAAATGAAAATGAAAAACAAAATAACTACATACCAACAAATGGTAGAAGTCATGAAGGCAAGGCACTTTCTTCACGAGAGAGAATTTTTACTGTGGGGAGGGTACGTACTTAATATTTGGGGACATCCTGACTTCAGTTAAACATCAGTATAGATAGGTTCATCCTGTTACACCCTAAGCCCTGAATGTTTTACGAACCTAACAAGTTTGCCGAGTGTCCTTTTCTGTAGTATTTGATCGGTAGTGGCTCCCTCTTTGGGAGACCGTAGCTGTCTGGGCTGCAAGGGGATACTATGCTGCCGTCACTTTCGCTATCGTCATCCGCAGGAAAACTGACAGAAAAGAGTGCACTAAAAAGAGAATAACAAAATTATAAGTTGACAACTAAAGTTTAAATGTTGATTATGGAGTGGATGGGAGATAAAATGATATAAATGATATTATTAACAAGTTAAATTTGAAATTATTTCTAAGTAAAGTTAATTTAAAATAACAGTAAATGCACCTATTTCAAGTTTTAATGAAAAACGATATCGTAAAAGTAGGTGTTAATTTGAAATGTCATACGTTTTAGTGTTGAAAAAATCATTATTACTAAAAATGTCATAAAAAAACTACACAAAAATTCATTCATATCGTTTTGATAAATTTGATGACAAATAAGGGACCACACTAAGCACATTTCTTTTTTATATAGGGGTTGTGTCATTGACCCTCACAGTTTTTCCCAACTTGAATCAAAATTTCTTCAGAAATATATAAATATATAACATACTCTATTTCTACTTATGACCAAAACCTATTCACCTGCAAAGACAACTTGCAAGTAGAAAAATTCAAATTAGGTAATTTTTGACTGGAGAATTTTACTAACAAAACTGTTCTGCATTGTTAAAAATCTCGAATCCAAGATTTATCAACATTAAAAAATCCTCAATACTATTTATTTTAACCTCTTTCTAGGTTTTGAAATGCATGCTGTGGGAATTAATAATTTATTCTCGAGGACAGGCGACAGAGAAAAATTTGTCAAATTTCTTTCACTTTGAAAATAGCTAAAATATTACTTTTGGTTGTATTTTTGTAAATAATTTATTCTATGGTTTACTCATGTTTACAACTAATTCTTTAACACAATATTCGAATCTCTTTTTTTGACAACCCTCATATACACAATGTGTTTTTATAACTGGTATATTCATACTGCATGTGTCAAATATCATTAGGTATTATAATGTTTACGTGCGATCTATACGTACTTATGAATATAATACGTGGCAACGTGGTACCCCTACTGTTCGTCACCAATGCCGACAACAACCGACATCACAACGATATTCTCCGATCTCGACCCAGATTTTGCATTCAATGTTTAGGTGGGAACACGTTGTGGTCCCTGGCCGTCTTATTACTGGAACGTAACATCAAATGGCCTCCGCGATCTACTGATCTCTCTCCAAATGATTTTTTTTGTGGGGATATTTAAAAAATATTGTTTATACCCATGAAGCTGGTAGAACAGAAAACATAGTTGCCTTGAGAGAAAAAATAATTGAGGCTGCTAATTCAGTAACTCCTCACATGTTAGAAAACGTAAGAGTAAATTTCTACGACCGCCTAGGGTAATGTCTTGCTGTGCAGGGAGGAATCCTTTTTTATTTATTTTATTAGGGTTATTTTTTAATTTTATTAAAATTACGCTTTTGTTTGTGTCATGCAGCTTAATAATTCTCTGCATTTACTGAAAAGAAAAAGAAAAACAAATCCTTGCAACTCGTAAATATTATTTCTGAACGCAGCAGAAACACACGAGTCGGTGGTCCAATGGTTACTGCTAAGTGCTAACTTGTATTTGCGAGCATGTGTCGGTTGTCGCGTCGCTGGCATTGGAAAGGAAAGTAGGGGTAACACGTTGCCACATATTGCATGGATTGATCGCCTATGGCTAATGAAAATTGACACATACGGTATAAAAAAGAAGCCACTGAAAAATAAACCAGAATATGTTATTATACAAATTTGAATTTGAGCTAAACAAAATAAGGATTTGATATAGATGATTAAGCTATTAAGCGTTACTAGAAACAAATAAAAATACCTGGGATTCATTTACAAGAATGATAAGTACATTTCTTTAACAGTATAGCAATTCATTCCTTCTCCTAGTTTTGTATATTCTTGCTCGTCCTCGCTTTTTATTGCATAAAATAGGTTCATTTAAGATCACCTTAGGTGCTTGTCATTATGCCACATTTTTTTCAGGCAAATTTTCCAAATTCGCTGGAAAATTAATTTTTTAGAGAAATTGAAAACCTGTCTATTACAGTATACAGCTACTCCATTTTCAGTCAGATAGTACAGCAATTCACAATGCAATGATTCTAGGCTGTTTAAATATTAATTAATTTAGAAAAAACTTATTTAAGCTTCTCCAATAAATCTGAAAAATTGTGCTAATTTTAAGATAAATAATTCTTAATGTTATATTTTTCTACTTGCATGTAGGTGGTGAAAGTTTCTGTATAGTATTTTGGGCACAGCATTCTCATAGTTAGTCAGTATTATCAATTTTTGAGGAATTTTGATTTAAATCGGGAAAACACTAGAAACATATCCGAATGTTACAGTATTGCGTAAGTATATCAAGCAATAAACATTAAATTTTTTATAGTAAATGGGAATCTCTGCCTTCATATGAAATGTATAATTGTCTAAGGCTGTTGACAGGGTTAAGGAATTTAATTTAAAAAATCATGTTGTGTAGTCTTATTCAGGAATAGAAGCGGTAGTTGGAATAACTGTTTCAAACTGCTATACAGAATACGAAAATGTAAGATTAAGAAAGCTAAGGATTAGAGGAAAACATTAATCTTAGAGAAACAATTAGTTTGTATCGGGGGATTCAATAAATTTCCAATAAAGTAGGTGGTTGTTATTTGAACGTACGCGCGATATAATTTACCGACTATTCATTAAACGCCAAATATATAATGTGATACAAACATTTATTATTTTGACATCTAAAAAATAAGACAAGACGGCTCTTCAATTTACAACTAGCTAATAGTGGAAATTTATCAAATCACCTTTTCTTGAAGTCGATATTTTCAAGCAAGTAGTCTAGTTGTTGGACGCCCTGTACGAATATAGCGGGAGAATTATATCATATGCATGTTGCGTTTTGGCACTTCTGGAGAGGTTCAAGTGGATGAGGTTCCATCATTTATATATTATACATTGACCCAGACGTTATTTTCAAATATTCAAAGATTAAAGTATCGCCCACTATTGTAATTTACGGAAGACAGCCATTCTACGAGAAAAATATAAGAGAATGTCTTTTTATTACTAAAGGAACAAAAGTATTGCATAAATATTATGAAAATATAAACTAAAACATTTTCTTAAATCTATTTAAAATTCAAATTTTTAAAAGGGAAAAAAAGTGAAATATTTTTTTACCAGTACCAGAGCTTGCTACAGAAAATGAAAAGAAATACACGAAACTAAAACAAATATTTTTGAAACATTTAAAACACATTAAAAATCAGATATTTTACATAATTAAGTGGTCAAAACCCCCGCTCCCTAACGCATGGCAAAAGCTTATGCGATTATAAAATTTTACACAAGAATAAATATAACTAAAAAAGAGATAGCGCTTAGATTGTTGAACATTGCTTATGAGAAATGAAGGAAAGCTTACATCTTGGTGAGTTGCATTTACGAGTGCCCATGTTTTTATCCGAAGATAAAGTCCCCATATTATTTTAACAACATTAACTAGGTTATCTTATATTACTTCGACAGTCTCTCTTTTTCCTTATGTGCGTTTACGTGTTATCGTCCCTCTGTCTAAGCAAAGCGTTTTTCTAAACTTTAGCCTTAGGATTACGTAATCTGTATAGCGGTTCTACTCAAACAGGTTTAGAGAATTGAAATAGATTTGAAACAGCTTTCGCAGAGAAAAATGCTGGGGTTGGGTTTCCATTCAACTTTGTCCAAATAATATCAGTTCCTTGTCGGTAGTACAAGTAACGTCTCTAAATAGTTCCTGTTCAACCGATGTGATTAGTTTCATATAAATATACGTGCTGTCTGTCTTTAGCATTCACAATTTTAAGCTTATACGTACGATTCAAATCTGTACTTCCTAGTCAACTTGCATACTATATTAGTGAGAAAGACGCGCGAACGTTTAGCATTCTTTTGAATTTATTTGTAAATTGTCAAAATTAATAGTTTGACATAACCTTAATAAGTACAATGCTGATTGCAATATGCTAATTTACTAAACACATAATTTACATTAAATAACTTTTTTTTACGCTTATAATAAATTACTGGTATATATAAATTTAGCTATTCTTAAACATATAATAATTCTTGAATGCTCAAAATAAAATTTGTATTCATCCCTTCGAATTTTACTATCTAATACAAACTATTATACAATAAATAGAAAACAGCAGTTTGCGTAATGACAAATAAAGCATTTTCTGTGATCTTTTTATAAATATGTAAATAGGTCACCTTAAGTGACAAGTAATATTTATGGATTGCCTTGATGTGTATCATGTGAGATTTTTCTATTAGCGTGTTCAAAATGCAATTTATCACATATGTTTCCATAACCTTTTAAACACACCTTGGCAAGCTGTGGCTCCGTCGACTTCGTGCACTTTAGCCAGGAGCTGAACTTAGCAATAGTCACGGGCTGAAGTTAGCTCTAGGTTTTTTAAATGCGAAAATCAACTGATATTCAATCAAGATGGTTGACACTTGTCATCAATCTGTCACGACATGGTGCGACATCACAGAATCAATTTTGTATTATTTTCATTATTTGTGGGTATAGTATGAAACTCGTGACTAACATGGCGTTTATAAAACTTGATACATAATATATACAGCAAGAGCGCGCGAGGTATGATCACCCGATGGTATACGTAAACTCGCATCTAAACGTGGTCCGATAATACATATTAGAGTAACGGCACAACATACTAGCATTGCCTGCTCATATTCGAACTCATAGTGATCTGATTATTTTTTTGCAGATTGACAAAAAGAACAAATTAAATTTTCTCTTTAAGTGATGACGATTGCTTAGATAACTAAGACGATAATAACGCGAAGATTGTAATACTTATAACGTAATTATGATTATCCTAATGAAATTAAATAATAATGTAGTTGTGTACAAAGTTATAGCAGTACAACTGGGTTTTAGAATTAAATGAAAACAACCCGCCTGAAACATCTGCAGAATAAACTAAGATGTCTAGAGAAAAATAAATAAATAGAAATTTCATGGTAAAAAAAAACTATAAATAAGTATAACAGGAATACCATAAAATAACATAAAAACGACCCTTGAAATAGAAATTAAAATTAGAGATTCTCTCCAGTAAATATAACGAAATAACAACTCTGGAAAAATAAATCTATATATCTATATCTGGCGAACACAGCTAGCGGAGATCATTTGCCGAATATACGTCCGAAGAATATCGACTAGCATCGGGTGATCATACCCCGCGCGCTCATGCTGTATAATGAATGTTTTATTACAGACAGCCTTTTGGAGTAATTTTAACAACTCTTGTTGATGTTGTATTTTTATGAAAAACTAAATCTAAAAAATTATAAAATGTTATAGTGATAAGGAATGAATTTTAAAGATTTCGTAACATAGAATTTGAATTTTATTATTTCGTTTCTTGTCTGCAGTAAGTAGTTTGACAAACATCTTAGCATAAAAATTCAAGTTTATTCTACTATTTTTACTACAATACACACTATAAGCTACAATGTGATCAATCTCAAGTGTAAGTTGCGTGGCCTAAATTTTTAAGCTGGCAACAATGACTAGTTGGTAATATTGAGAAACACTTGCGTATAGGTACTGTCATATATATAATACTACTATATTGCGTGTGTTGTATATTGATAATGTGTAATTTTTCGTCCCAACTAAGAGAGATAAAATCGGAGTATTGCCTGTTCTGCGCATGCGTCGACTCAAATTGTCCATTTTGAAATTTACGAAATGACAGATAAACAGAAAACATAATTATAACCTCTGATTTAAATTGACATCTATAACTATGATATTACTGAAAGCATACGCAAAGTTGTTTTTTATTGAATTCAGTTTTGTGCAAGTTTATTTCATCGGTGAATTTGTAGAATTACTCAGAAAATACGAGGTAGAATAAATAAACGATATGAAGGCTGATTCCAGTGATTTATTAAAAGAAAAACTTGTGAAGTTATAACTTCTGCGTTGATTTTTACGTGCTTACTGGAATATGTGAAATTATATTATTAAATGTAAATACCGGTCCTTCCATTTCGACTAACAGAAAAGATTTTGAACAGAAAAACTTGTGAACCTATAACTAATACATTGATATGTACATGTTTATTGGTATTTCTGAAATTATATTATTAAATGTAAATACCGATCGTTTCATTTCGTCTTATTGGAAAGATTTTGAACAGAGAATCTTGTGTACATTATGAGTGTGTGCAATTATTGAATATAAATACTGCTTGTTTCATTTTGACTTACAGAAAACACATAAATTAATGTTTTATATACACAATCGAATATATTCAGATATGTTTTATATGTCAGATTGTATTATATTTCAACATATACCTTTGCTTGTATTTTTAAGCTTAAGAATGCAAATAAAATTACTAAAATTACTGTATTTAATATTTTGGCTATACGTAAGAATAAAACAACATCTATTTTATATTTGTCTACGTACATTATTCAATATAATGTCGCATAATCAACAATGTACAAAACTAATTAAATTCCTGTATTTAATTCTGTGTCGAGATATACACTGAAACATGAATGTTTTAGCAAAAGTCGTGGAATTAATCACCATTACATTTTTGTGATTGAATATAATTTTTATTATTGTTAACTTTTTTTTAAAATCTAGAATGATTAAGCCATTCATGAAAATAAAAACGTGATCGTGTTATTTACGCCCATATGGTAGCAAAGAATATAAACAAACAATTACCAACTCTGATACACTTGAATTTCTTTAGTGTCTGTAATAGTATATTCGTAATCAATACATTTTTCTTTATGCCTATGTCTCATAAACTGAGATGAGTAGAAATGAGACTTGCAAATAATTTATATTATTGCTTGTAAAAAAAGTATGTTGATGTTGTATTTTATTCAATAATTACATCAATGAGCAAAGTTCAATTTCTACTTACGAAGTAAAAAATTAAATTTTATTTTATTTATGTTCGGAAATCTATTTTGTATATACTTTCTTGGAATTAAAACAAAACAAAAATTATTATGAAATATAAATATTTGTATAAATTAATAGATACATACAAATTTATAAAATGACAAAAAAGATTTAGACAATGTAACAATATCATAAAAACAGGAATACTGTTTGATGCCGTGCCTATCTTGCTGTTCATAACACTGCACTATTTACTTCCACAATGTTGGGAAAAGTTCAGAAGAACTCATCACACATTGTTTTGGCAAAATCCAAAATGAATATTATCTTTATACTGTACCATCTACAAGTTGTTTTAAACTAAAACATATTTAATTGGAAATTTAAATATAAATTACATTCTATATGCTTGATTACAATTTAGTGACAGATATTACGATACATATTTAGCAAAGTACAAATTAGAAAATATCACTTCACTATCTTATAAATAATGTGTTCATCCTTCAAGTTATTTTCACAATCAGTGATGCATCATAGCATAAATTCCAATAACCGGCCAAATCTCTTCTCAATATACCCAATCTCGGCATATTATTATCTCATATCATATGGTATCTGTGGATTCCGTGGTGGACATGTCAAAATTCTTCAACTTTCTATGAACACATGTATGTTCTATTAGATATATATCAAAAAAATTAGAAGGTTGTGGCAAAAAGATTGGTATGTGTCTCTTCTAAGAGGTTTAATAGAAGCCTTTTTATTATGAGCAATTCAAATATATGTAACATAATAATATAATTACCTAATTCATGTAAAATTTACTGTGTTTTTTCTGTACAATTGCTCCGATATAGATGAGAGTAATTCTAGAATACAAGAATACCACAATATCTAATTCATTATTATTCTTGTATGTTGAGTTGAATAATTTAGGTGTTGTTATTATATCACAAATTTTTGTACATGAACTATAGAGGTGCTTTTCTTTCTGTTGACGATATCCCATTATAATATATTCAAAGAAACACAGTTGCAATGCAATTGAACTGATTGCGGGTTTTACTTAATTAATTTACAATATTTACGATAACATAACCACAATTCGTACAATTTTTGACAAATATATTTCTGCGGTATGATCGTTTGTTTGTCTATGATTTGCCCATGATGCCACGACGATATTTCTTCATTCATTAAGGGAAATCAAATTATTTTTCCACATTTAACAAGGCACAATTATTAATTGTAAAGAGGTTTGTCGATTTTTAAACTATTTATACTTGTTTGACGATGTACAAACAATAATTAAATATTTATAGTAATGACTCTATGTGATAAACAAACAGACCTAAATTTGAAAAATTATTTGTAACGCAGTTTGGACAATGCTCCAATAACACGGCATAGCACCATATGTTTTATTTCACAAAGTTGGAGCGAAGTTTTCCTTGTCTACACGCGATATAGTAGTATTATATATATGGGTACTGTGTATAGCCGTAATAATGTGCACATTTGGTTTTGACAGGTTTGTTATGGTATATTTACATCAGTAAAGAGAATGAAAGGAAATAAAATGCAAGTAAAATGTTATAATAAAACGACAAAAAATTGAAACAAAATGGCTGCAATTGTACATATTCAGAATAGGTACCTGTATGTATCTGCCTAACAATAAAATACCCTACGCTAGGGGTTTTTAAGATACCACCACACTTCACTTGAGATTGATCTCATTGTACATTGATATAGAACCAAAATAAATTCGGGTCTACAGAACCGAAAAGAAAATTTTCTCTGCCAAAACCATTTTTAAACTAATTTCAATTCTGAAAACTCGAGAACCAAACCAATATTAAACCGCTTTCAATCTATGGTGTTATTACTTGTAGGCAATGCTGTATCATGTTTTTATGTTAGCACAGAAAATCTCACCTTTTGATTGCTGAAACTGAATTAATACTGGAGTCGAAATCAAAACGTTTACCCCTACGCACTGGCGCTGGGCTGCTTGTCAGTGGTAGACCCGTGCGAGAATGGAAAACCATGGAAGCTGCATTGTCCAAAGACTTTCTGAACTTCGCCTGCTCTATAGGAGATGGTATATCGATATTTGGTAGAATATTAGCTGGCTTATCGGAACAGTTTTTCTGTTCAATGTTGTCATCATATTTCTCATTATTTGCGGTGTTCACTTTGTCATCACAATTCTCTACGATACTGTTAAAACTGATATTGTTACCGCTTAGTTTAGAATTGCAGTCGGGGAAGTTGTCAAACGTGATGCGCTGCCTCGCTTTGCCCGTATATTTTCCTAAATTAATGTTGTTTGTTGTCGTGGCCATGTTCGAGATATCCCTCATCTTTTTGTAACGTGGTTTTATCGAATAAACGGAAATATCACAATTATTATCTACATAAATATTAACTTTTTCCTTACTACTACTAAAAATAATATCACTTCTCTCACACTTTTTATCACATTTACTACTATCACTTGCACAGCATTCTCGCGGTTCCCCTCTGGTCAGAGAAGAAGGCGATGGAGGTACATGAGACCAACAACCATTATTATAATTATTATTATCACGAATACTACCACGTGTGGTGGTGGTAGTGGTGGTGGTGATAGTGGTGGCGGTGTTGGTGGTAGATTCGAATTTTTGAACACATATTGGACCGCTACTCCTTCTATTGGCACTGTTGCCACCTAACGACGAAATACTACTACTACCTAGATTTGATATTTTATCCTTTTGGGTAATGTTCTCATCATTTTGCAGACGACGGTTGCGCAACATTAAAGTAACCGGATCGTTGTTTTGCTCTTGGTGCAGTTGCCTGCTGAGATCAGTTTTGGATTGGCGGTGAACTTCAGAACAACCACCACCGTTTAATACTTTTAGTACATCGTTTATATCATTAAAATTCAATTTTGGCGTTTTCACAGTCTGCTCCATATTCGGACTTAAATTTCGTTTGTCCATTTTGTTCAATTCCGTATTCTTGAAATACTTTTGCCTGTATAAGTTTGCCTTAACGATGTCAACTTGTAATTTGGGCAATTGTCGTGATGTTGATGGTTCCGAAATAACACTGCTGCTATTCTTACTGTTACACACCCGCTTTAACTTTGCACAGTCCTTCTTCAAACCTGAATCGAAGTCGTCCAAATCCTCGCAGCGATGTTTTCCTTTTAAAGTACAAACGGTGTGCATCCTATCATCGAAGAGTTTTACGTTCTCATGAGGAGACTGTTCCATTTTCATATGCTTCTCTAACTCGGGCGTTTCACATCTTGGACACTTCAAGTTCGGAACGGTAGTCATGCGTGGTAAACTTAACAGAGTAACATTGACTGTCAGACCATTACCCAAATCAGTTGCCGGAAAATTGTGTTTAGATACAGTTGCCATAAATTTGGAAGATTCGTACGTTTCGCCGGGTATTGCCAGACGATATCTAAAATTTGCTGGTAATAACATCACGTTGGACTCTTCATGTGACGACAGCCATGCGGATATCTGCGAGAAATACAGTTGAGAACGAACAGCGCCAATTAACTGATTCAAGTTAACTGGAGTTGTAGTTTCTGTAGACCTAGAATATAAAACAATGTTTATTTCAACACGTCCAAAGGAAAAGTGACTATATATTGCCTACCTGTGATGATTGACTGTGAGATACCATTGTTCGAGAAGAATGCCTCCCTGGATGGATTCTGATCCGGGTAATAACGATTCGTTGTTGTCGCAAGAGCAGATTGGTACGAAAAAAACTTCAACACAGACTGGGATGTTTTTCTTCCAGAGACTTAAGACTTGAGATTGTACGTATTCATATTTTTTACACTGAAAAAATAAAATGAAATGTATAAAATTAAAGAACTTAACAAATGAAGACATGATTATTCAATATTGTTCAGTTTAAATTGGTTGTGGTTATAATAGTGTGACCCATAGAGATTTTATATTTGATTGGTCACACTTTTTTTTATTCTGTGAATAATGCGCTAATATTACCAATGTTTTTATGGGAACATTTTGCCTTTATAAATTAAAGAAAAAGAAAAAAGTATTTAACACGGGACCAGTGAGGTATAGCTAAAAAAGTGCGTGTACTGATGAAGACTAATGAGTCTAGAATACGTGGCTAAGGTTGTACTACACCTAGAAGTTGCATTTTTAATTTGCATATTTTCGCGTTTTCATCTTTCTATGTTTCACGCACACTTAGTATAGGTATGTCGGTTTTGTCTACCATGTAATGGAATTGGTTGTTATCCACAATAAATTAAGGATCTTATTGACAGACGCTATAAATAGCAACCTGCCTTTCAATTTTTGTTATTAGTTTACTATATTTGTCAATGAAGCCTCCAAGTCAAGATGTTATTTTAGATAAGTTTCATAGTTTCTTTAATATATTGGCAACAAATAATTCAATGTATTTACTAACATCCCTGAATGAAAATATGGCATTTATTCAGAACAAAATGCATGCCTAACTACTGCTGATGAACACTTAGAACACAGAAGATTGGTGTTAAATACTTCAAAATCAACAATCAATACGAGCATACAGAGAGTTGAATATTGTGCGCGACCGGGTCCATTTTCAATTATCACGGAAGCGGATGATAGACAAACTCAGCTGATTATTAAAAGGAATCGTTGGGAAACACCATCACAAATAGTGTCAATTCATTCGCGGCTTCGAACTAATGTTTTGCGATTGCATTTATACTAAATGTAAAGCATACAGTTGGTTCCATATCTTAGTCTGGACTGGCTTTTCTTTCCAGAAGACTGAACATTTGCAAAAAAAATTGACGGAATAACGTGCGCGGAAAATCATCGGTCCAATTGAGAAAATAATAGTTTCAACATTGGTCAGAAACATACTGCCTAAATATGCAAGGCTTATTTGACACATAAGCAAACAGTAAACATTTTGAAAATAATGTAGAATGGTGAGAGAAACTAGTTCTACTTCGACGCTATCACTTTGGAATAGTCTTCAAAATGAATGGAACAGTAATATATACCAGAGAAAGAATCCAAAAATTAATTAGAAGAATGCGACGTGTTATTCAGGAGTACTCAAGGGAGTCTTGTTGACAGGAAATGAGTATAATTTATAAAAGGTCATTATCATTCCTTCATTAATAATTTAGAATGTTTTTTCTTTTTATTATGTTTAATAATTTAATAATTTAGAATGTTTTTTCTTTTTATTATGTTATTATATAATTTTGAAATACTAAATATATTATTTCTTGCATATTTTCCGTTAGCGGTAATGTATCTATTCTTCTGTTTATTATTATTTTTATGTTGCCATCGGTTGAAAAATGTGCATAATATAAAACGTATATTAATCAAACCTATTCCTGAATAACTAGCGGTCGCTGTTTGTATTGTGTTCATTCTTGAGATACTTTCAATATATCCAAAAGTTTTCATTATCAGAACCTAATTTCGAAATGATGTAAATTAATCAAACTTTACAGCCATGTACAGATGACTTTCTGGTGGAATTTCTAAGTTCAACAGTAAACGTGTGACATTTTGCAGTAAAGAATTCAACAGTCTACTAAGAATTCCCTTGAGAGAGGGTCTGTAACATGTAACCTGATGGTTACAAATCAACAAAATTGTTGGCTAAAAATATCACAGATGTTGATGAACAAATAACTGAGTTGTCTAAACCCAGACTAGCAGTGTGGCTCTAGCTCTTTTTCGTAAAGATTAATCATCCAATATTCTTTAATAATTAATGGAATATCAACAAACACTATTCATAAAATAAAAATTTATAAAAACTATCCAAACAGTCTGTGAGAAAAATACACCATAAAGTTTAAGAATAGGAATACATTCAAAATCAAGAAGAGTGACGTTAAATATATTAAAGTTTCTATATATGTAACTATATAGTATTTGTCAAAATATCGTTCCACAATAGATCCAAATAGTCCTTACCATTTAAACTTCCTCGTATGAAAAATCCCATGGATTGCCAAGTATACTAGCCTACACATTTACTTTTTGTAAATGTTGTGTATGATAAAAATGATAACGAGGAATAAGAGAGAAGATAAGTTTAGAAAAGTATGCAGTAAAGTAACGAAGTAGGTTACACTTTAATCAATACTGAAAAAGTGTGTTTTAATCAATGATCTAATAATATAGAACTACTAGATGTACTGTAGAGAGAGAGGGATTGACCTCTACATACAAAGGATACAGATTACCAAAACGGTTAGTTGTGGGCAAAACAAGGCGCCAATACATGGTTTTGTATATAAACCTTCTCAATTTTGTTGATTTATACATATTTATTTGTCTTTTTGGTAAGCTGGATTATGTATTTTATTAATAAATTTCTTTTATAGTATTGACTTTATTTCATACACCACTTACATTATATTCATGATGATTCAATCAACTATTTTTGTTTATAAAATTGTGATTGTAATTAGACACATTTTAAGAATTTGCTTTTAAACATTATTAACCATTTTACAAGCTATAGCAACATAATTGAATTTTGCCCACATGAAACGGTTAATTGTTCATCCTTGTCAAACTTTCGACGCTCACATATTTTCCTTCTTTCTCTTATGGTGTGAGTCACTTCCTAATAAGCAAGACATAGCGTACAGCACATCTAGTAGTATAATAGTATTAGAACATTGGTTTTAATAAAATGACACGTTAAATATTTACAGATTTCAAATAAGTCGATTTTTACAAAAAATATTATGTGGGTCGAAATGAACCCACCAGCAGTTTTTGTGAAATTTCATACAAAAATTTCAACTGTGCACGTTCGTTCACTAGCATGAGTGAGTAGGTCTTTTTACTTTCTTATACGTAGTATAAGGAAGTATTGTGATGACGAAAATTTTCGACCTCGAGATTTTTGCAGATGTCCACGTTTTGAAGTCCCCTGATACCGAAAAAGTGGTTTATAAAATATGTCTGTGTGTCTGTGTCTGACCACGATAGCGGTCAAATCGCTGTAGATATCAATTCCAAATTTTTTATTTACGTGTCGAACCTCCCTCTTGAGATCTGATTAGTCTTTCAGTAAAATCGGTAGAACGGAAGTAGCAGTTTACTTCAGTGAAAAAATCAAATTTTGCCAATATTTCCTCAACTACTAAGTTTAAACAAACTTATAAAGAATTCATATGTACTTAAAATTAAAATTGAGAACAATTTTATCTAAAAAGTTTTTCGAAAGGTCTTTTACTCCTATCGAAAATCAGTACCACTTTTACTCTTATAGAATAGCGATTTTTGGCAAATATGTCGTAAATTATGCATTCTATATATATATATTTATCAAAGGTACAAAAGTATTTAGTGCTAGATTTGCAATATTTTTTGTATATATGAAATTTCAAAATTCGGACCGGAAGTAACACTTTTTACTCTTAGGGAGTAGCACTTTTTTTCGAATATCTTGCAAAGTATGCATTCTATAGCGATTTATTAAGAGAATAGAAGTAGTACTTAGAATAGGATTTTGAATAATTTTTGTGTAAACAAATTCTTAAAATTGTATAGTTTAAAACGCTCATACGTATAAGAAAGTCGTGTAGTGGCCACACCTAATTTTTTTCAATCAAACTCAATATTATAAATTAAATTCAATTTTTCTTCAAAATTAATATACACAGTACGTCTTATACAGAGCTTTTAACGAAAGTAGAAAATTCTTTTGCAAAGGCGTAATTAAATAATTATATAAATCAGATATGTATTTTTATTAGATATATTTCATCATTATTAACAATACTACCGTCAGCATACTTTCTACATCATTAATTAATCAATAATAATTTACCAAAATTAATTTAGCCTTGACCGCTGTAAAGTTAAAATGTTTGTTACTTTTATTTATATATCTTATATACCATATCATACACACAAATGTATTCATACGCAAAGTGTTTTAAGTTAGTCCATATACTTATCAACAACTTGTATTTGTATTTAGATATACATACATTGTTTCTGTCCCACATTAAGGTTGCCCATAGCATGAACACTTGTAGTGTCATTCACCTTGCTTTATAAAGTAAGAATAAGACACATAATAACTTTAGATATACTTACAAGTACCTAATAAAAGTAACAACATATTATACTTCATGTATTCAAAATCGTGTACCAAGTAATATTAGTATATAATTATTGGGTTCTTAGTAATTTTTGTACATAAGTATCAAATATATAATAATACAAAGCCTTACTGACGCAGACAGAGGAATCGCGATTTAAGTATTTTCTTTCATTAATTTCCGAGGAAGTTCTTAAATGTGAAATTACATGATCTGGTGATACAAGAAGTACATGTAAAGATTTGTTGTGTTTATTCTGTAGTTTTATTCTTGTGTGATGTTGTGACCATCACATATGTTGCATGTTTATGCCTTTTCGGATAGCATACCATTAAGGGGGCTTACGCAGAGGTGCCGACTAACTGCTGTGAGGTAGGACGTAGGGGGTGGCGCCATATACGCTAATGTAAATTCTGGACTTTACAAGGTTTTGTTAAAACAATAGTACCACTTTTATTTACGAAATATCAAAACGAAATTTAAAACACACATAAACAAAGGCTCAATGCATGCTCGACTTGAATTAGTTTTTAAAATAAAGTTTCTGAAACTGTGTTATGATGTTGTGAATTTTACCAACTTTGAGAGTGAAATGTAGGAGTAAATAATTTGAATTATAAGAAAGTACTCCCAACGAAGCCTTAATTAATCCTTTGTATTCAATTTAATGCAAAAACATAATAAGAAAAACAAAAATTTGTGCTGTTTGTTTTATTTTAACAAATACCTTACATCGGCGGAATTTACATTAGCGCATATGGCGCCATCCCCTTACGTTCTACCTCACGGCAGTTAGTCGGCACCTCTGCGTAAGCCCCCTTAAAAGTAAATGAATAATGATTTGCGAATCGTGAATTAAAACCTATTCTTTCTGACAAATAATTCAACAATTCATATAGCCATAGACGTAACTAGACCTCAACCATGGGGGGGGGGGTCACTTGAAAGATATGTCATGATCGTCCATTTTTCGAACCCCTCTTTCTTTCGTATTTGTCAGTACTCGTAGTGTTTCTATTTCTTTCCATCAGAGTGTGTTAAAATAATACATTTGTCAAGTCTTTTAAAATTAGCAAGTACTTAATGACCCAATTTTTCTTTTCTTTTTTTTACGATGGGGGGGGGGCGAGTTCTAACCCCCCCTCCAATCGCAAGTAAACACAAACAAATTTTTATTTAACGAACTACAAAAATATTTAAAATGAGATGTATGTATATCTAATACGTTGTGACACTTTTTTCTCTAATGGAAATAAAATCAAAATAAGTCTCTTAATGTAATATTAAAACGTTTCTTTTTTACATAATTAGCAACTCCTATTTTAACAAACTATATATAAACAAAAAATATTTACCTTCCTTTTTCAAATAAAAATAGTAATTATTATTATGACACAAATCTTCATTTGAGGCGCACGTTTTCTACTATACGTTGCCACGGACTAAAGAATTATTGTTGGTTCGTCCAGTAGGTATGTATCAGTTATAGACAGACCAATAGCTTATCTATACTATTATCGTTTTGAACTTTGAAAGTACTCATGAAGGGACCTGTATTAAAACAGTTGAAAATCAAAACGTTCTTCCTATTGATAATTAATATTTGGTTGTTCCTTTTGTGACACGTTCTCAACGTGTTTCATTGACTGAACTATAGGCCGCGTTGTAAGTTTGTAATAATTAATAAGTTACTAGCACTTTTTTCGATTTTAATTCTACTAATGAATGAACCAGTTTAATAAATTAATTGTTTCATTTATATTGAGCTGTTAATATGGTTTTAAGAAGACTACAGTTCAAAGCACACAAGTTCATCAGACTTTCTTATTGGAGACTAAGGGCCAGTTGTACGAAAGATTCTTGAATGTTAGATCACTTGATCGGACGATCACCGCTGAACCCAGTTCAAGAAAAAGCGAGTTGTATGAACGATATTTCACATCGGTTCAACAGAACTCTTGATAATGTGAATTGGTAGCACTGATATTCCGTTTAAGCATGCGCATTTAAAAGAAATTTTTTGGCGCGGTTTAATGTTTAGCTGCAATCTAATCTGAATCTAATTATAGTGGAATAGATAGAAAGAAAATGTGTCGTTATTAATTTTTAAGCAAAATTGCAAACGGTAAGCATATATGTCTTCTTAAAAAGTAAGTTTTAGGGGTATATTTTTATTTATAGCATAGTTTGGGGGTAGTTAAATTTTTATCAGGTTCTGATTAGCAATGGAAAAAATTCTGTAGGTCATGAAATTTTAGAGGAATACTTGCTAATACCGCTTATTAAAAAATATAAAAATGAAGTGGATTGTAAACGATCTGGTACAAACACTAACTGACTCAAAAAGCAAGCGTGGGAAGAAATAGAAAGGGAATTTAATGCCTTAAGTGGGGAGAATTATAGGAATGCACACACGCTGCGCAAAAAGTTTGACAATATTAAAAAAAAGACAAAACAGAAATTAGGTGACATAAAAAGAAGGTATTGGAAACAGGTGGGGGGTCTGCACAAGAAATTGTATTAACAGAAGTAGAGAAAGACATGGAGGAGATTATTGGTTCCCAATTTACTGGATTTCCTTCTGAATTTGATAAAGATGTTGCAATACGTATGTTAAATGTGTATAATTTGCTACAAGTACCAGAAATATCGAATGAAGTTAGAGTAATGGATACATTAAACAATTTGGAGTATTGTACGTAGATCTGTATTGTTAATGAGATACATACATGTAAAATTGTAGCTACCGGGCATGAATTTGTAGATGAAATGGATATGAATTCTAGTGAGAATGGTGAGTTACATAAACTGGCTGTAAATGTTATGGACTTTGAATTATTTTTTTTCAGATGTAGTACGCACTCAGTCAGTATCAACTAGGTACTCTTATAAATGTAATTTTTTGTTGCATTGTATTTATTATGTTTAGATTCTAAGTACTATATTTTCTGTTTTATTTTCAATTTCAAAAATGTATGTAGTGATTATTATTTTTAAAGATAAATAGCTGTAGTTGAATTTAGAAAGTAAAATGTATATATTGTATTATTGTACTATATTTTCAAACTTCACTGTGTATTGTATCAATAAAAATCCATTTCGCTTAATAAATAATTTTATTTATACTACAAACAACACTGTGCAAAATGATTACAAAATGTAGAGTTTGTAAGTGTATAATAAGATTTATATAATTAAAATACAACCTTTGGAATCTATCGCCTTATTGGTCAGTGGATCAAATAAATTAGGTATTGCAGTAACAACTTAATTTATAGGTATTTAATAAATTTTCAAAGTAATCATTTATTAGCACATTCCTTATAACACTATTGACATTCTAGTAATTCTACAAAGTCTTCATCATCTGTTATTTCTTTGTAGGGATCCATCACACATATGATTAAATAAAACATCACGAAGGTATAAATATTCATAATAGTCTTATGGACGGATGGTAACTGTCAATCTAACACACGTATAAGGTTATGTTTATCAGATCACGACGTTGATCTGCGCTTGAACGGTCCTCATCGGTCGTTCTGTTGAACCATATCTAGATCGCTCGTAGACTGATCGAGCTTTGTACAATGCAATTTTTTGCCTTGAACCGGGTTCACCGTTGATCTTGTATTGAACGGCTTTCGTACAACTGGCTAACTATGATACGGAAATTACGTCTCCAAAACATAAACAAAAGTTTAATTCATAAAATTTAACAAAGGAACCGTTTGCCCTCTTCAATAATTAATTTTTGCAAAATGAAGTCTTTTCAAAAGCTAATGCTAATTAATTTAAAATTTCATTTAATAACAGCAATTAAATTCAATTTAATATATATGAATGTTGTTAAACACAGCCTTTCATAAAACATTTTAGGTAATTAATTTATGGATTTGCCAATCTTTAATAATACATTGGCTGTTATGATGAAAGTAAACTAAAGTCTGTGAATCATAATGAGCCATTCAATTACCTGAGTCATTATATTGTGCTTACGCTTACATACCTTTATAGATATATATCCTGCATGTACGGATTTGATGTAATGTGTTTCAACTTGCAATTAGACTTTCAAGTTTTTACGCACCTGTTTCTACAATACACAATCAGAGAAGAAAGTGCTGGGTAGGTAGGTATTAGAACTGGCTACTTCTTTGTCTATATTTTAGAAATTCGCATCATTATTAAATACAGAATATAAATAATATTGAAATGGATATAATAAATTGTCATAATATAATATATAACACTAAACCCTTGATTTCTTGTACATTTTTCTATAAAAAAATCATTCCTCTATTACTATTATAAATACAATATCTAAACATGTATACGGCTAGTAAACAAAACCCAAGTAAGAAGAACTACAGTCAACTATAGTGTGATGCTAAAGAACAAAACAAAATTCCGAATATATTTGTTGCGAGAGTTGCTCGGATAAGTAAGAAATTAACTGTTTCGGTCAAAAATGTTGAAAAGTTACTCCATACCATAATACAGTTGGTGAATCATCGTTCGTCATAGACTTGCAAAATAATAAAGTATAAGTATAAATAAACGGAAAAAATGGCTTTACTGATATTTATAGCGTCTGCTAATGACGTTTAGTTCACTATCAGACAATTTCGGGGCTGTTGCGTCTTCTGTGGTCATACGAAGCAGTAAGTTTCATATAACCACATACACGTTTGGCCTACGATTATCTTGCATGCGGTTTCCCGTACATAACACGAAAGGAGTTGCCAAACCGTACCTACCTAACAGATATACATACGAGAGCCGACAAGTAGACCTTCAGCGAAACCAAATTAAATTCATAAAAATAATAAATCTGAAGGAATTCTTATAATATTAACCTACGATACTTTTTTAAGAATATTACGAATGGGAATAATACCTAAAAATAAAGATAACAACCCCTGCAACATGCACACATGTATTATTTTCGAATCTTATGGTCGTAATGATCGTATCGGCCTGTCGTCTAGCGTCGAACAGTACTTGCCCACATGTGTATAAATATTGTTTCAATACATGGACTTTTAGCTCGCATGCAAGGTAAAAACAGACCGAACCTGTATACCTAAATCCAATTTTTTTCGTTTAATTTCATTATCTTGGACTTCAATGATAAAGTATGATATTATATATATTATATTATATCATATTATATTATTGTTATCAAACAATGAGTTGTTGTTCGAAGCAATTTAGTTATGGCTTCCTATAACCTAGATTACCATAATGTTGAAACAAACATTTTTTTCTTTTGCAGATTATCAATATCAAATAAATGACAGCAACGGAATACATACAATAATATAGCACTAGAATATTGCAGTAGATTGTTGCCTGACATTTTTAAATATTGGTAACTTTTTTTTAGGCCTAATATCTCAAAAGTGACAGTTCCTAAAGTTTTAATTTTCACACAGAAATGTGGTCTTAGCAAACCTGCAGTACAAATTTTAACTTATAGGTTCAAGAAGTTATAAGGCTGTGCTACATCAAAATAATGGGAAAATACGATCATTTTTATTTGCGAACGTGTGAAATAAGGTTGTTTTTAAATCGTCTAAAATATGTAAGAAAAAATATAAATAATACAGAAATATTTTATTATTCAATATTATGTTGTCTAAATATTTAGCTCTTAGTAGCTCTTAGTCGTTTATGTGCTAATATAATATTTTATTTTGTTGTTGTAAATATGCTGATATTTTTGTTTGTACTGTACGATATTATAATTATAATTTGTCCTGTAAATGGATTCTGTCTATTGGACAATAAAGTTTATTATTATTATAAAAACTAGAAGGTAATCAGCAAAATAAATTTTCTTCATGCTTCTGAAACTGAAGCAGAATTGAATTACTTTGATACGAGGGCGTATTTTTATGTTATCTACCTAGCCATGAAACAAAAGAGTAACGATGTCAAACAAATTATTGAAAAACTGCTGTCACTGTTAGAAGTACATGTGCTAAGTTGTGTTTAGTTTATGCTGTGTATAGAGATTTGAGACGGTTCATTTCTCGATAAAATGAGTGAAACTAAAGTTGAACATCGCAGCGTAATAAAGTTCCTGATAAAGGAAGGCAATGGTCCAAAAGCAATTCATGAAAGAATGGTTGCTGTATATGGGGAAGATACACCATCTTATTTCCAAGTAAAATATTGGCCTAAACTCTTTCGATGTGGCCGAGAGTCAATCGATGATGACCCAAAGTCCGGACGACCCGTTGAAGCTCGAACTGAAAACATTGTGCAAAAAGTCGAAAATTTGGTACAGAAAGATCGGCGTGTAAAGATCGCTGTCTTTGCCAATGAAGTCTTTATATCCGAAACAAGTGTTCTCAAAATTTTGCATGACGATTTGGGTATGAAGAAGGTGTCTGCACGGTGGATACCCAGATTGCTTACACCTGAACAAAAACTGTGCTGAAAAGAAGTTTCTCAATAAAATTTGGTCAAGTTGGAGAGGGACAAAACATTTTTATCTTGAATTATTACCGGAAATGAGACTTGGGTATATTACTGGGGCCCTCCTACTAAACAAGAATCCATGCAGTTGGTTCATAAGGGCTCTCCACCACCAAAAAAGGCCAAGACACAATTTTCTGGGAAAAAAACTGATGGCAACTGTTTGCTGAAGGAGTTTTGCTTATTGAATATATGCCGAGAGGTCTAGCATAAATAGAGAGGCCTACGGAAACACAATTAAATATTTAAAAACTGCTCTGGAGGAAAAACGCCGCATTCTTATCCACAAAAAAAACTTGTTGCTGCACGACAATTGTCGGGTTCATAAGGCAAACGAAGTTCAGCAGATAATCAATGACTGTGGGTTTATAGAGTTAAGACATCCACTTTATAGCCCCGATCTAGCTCCGTCAGACTTCTTCTTATTCAAAAATTTAAAAAAGCATCTCAGAGGAAAGCGTTTTGCTTCTGATGAAGAACTCAAAGAATCTGTTAAAGAATATTTTGCGGGGTTACCGAAGCAATTTTTTTCTGAGGGTATGGAGCAACTGGAAAAAAGATGGAATAAGTGTATTAGTGTTGAAGGGAGTTATGTGAAAAATAAATTTTTGTTGTTCTCTTATGTGCTTTCTTTCATGGCTAGGCGGATGACATAAAAATACGCCCTCGTATATCCCACGGCAAAAATGTTAGTAATGGAATAGACGGTACTTTAACATCACAGGATTATAACTTTTGCTCTAGAGTACCAAAACAGTACATCACACAAGAGTGTACATAGCATAGTTCCTCTTGATTCTTCTCAAATAAGATGCTTTAAATCCGAATCATCAGAATTTGAAGACGTACTAGTTTCCTCAGTCATATCTCATCACATATTTTCGTTACATAAAAATAACTATGTTGCCTATGTTTTTGATAAAATCTGACCCACCGTTCGGTGAGCAAAAAGATTCAAGAAATCAGTGAAGAAAATAACGATCTGCAAGTTAATTTTTCTCATTCACATGGGCCGCGAATATCTTTCCAGTTGCCATTACCACACGACATTGTATGGATTTCCATAAGTCATGTTTTACAAAAACTGACTCCAATGGACGTGAAGACAGTAACTGGTCGTTCTTACAATATCACAGAACGAATGTGTAATAACATTTTTCAAACAATTAATTTATTTCATTCTGTAAGTTTCTTTAGAGTTATTATAAAATATATGTACAGTACACAGACTGAGTCTTGGCCGATGGGAGGAGCCTTGACCTATTAGTCGCGTAGATTTATAGGTCAGTGCGTGACAGAGAATGCATTCGGAAAAAAGAAATGATAACATTTGTTCATCATCGCATACATTAGCCGGACGAACGAGTAAATGCAGGTAAGAAATTGTAATATACTGAAAAGAGATACATATATGTGTAGCGCTTGACAATTTTTCCAGACTGCTCGTGCTTATAAGGATTCACTGCGCACCTTGTGGGAGAGGCATCTCATCGGCCAGGTCTCAGTCTGTGAGCCGTACTTCTGTTATTGTTCTTATATAACGTATACAGTGTGTTTCACTTTGATACTTGAAAAATCAGTATTTTTTAATGGAACATCCGATTTAATTTTTTCTTTTTTAAAATATATCGCACTTAAAAAGCTCTACACAGTAATGTGCATTTTTTTGATTTAGGCCCTTTGCATGGCCTGCTGTGGTATTAAATGTAACCCCAAAAATGGCAAAATCGTATTAAGCATTTTTTTAACAAAAAAACTATTTATGCAATCGATTTAGCCATGCTTCGAAACCCTTAGTACCAAGTTTCAAAGTCGCATCTTATACAGAGTGTTTATAATTTAGGTGCAAACTTCGAAAAATACCAATGTTTGGGAGCACCCTGTATTAACAGAATAAAATATTTTCGAGATTTTCTTCTTTCGATGGAGGTGTAAGTACTATGGCTTTGAAATTATACTCTTTTTATTGGCCTAGTTAATACAGGGTATTCGTAATAAAAAATCAAATTTAAGGAAAAATCGATTTTTTTCGTTTTTCTTTACTGAACATAACAAACTACAAAATAACCAAATATCTTTAAATTTTCGAGTTTTCTATTACCCCTCCTTCAACTTGAATACATTTTTCTAACCTTCTTTGGCAATTCATTACTTTCGCGAGTTCCTGATGAGAAATTAACTCGCACTTTTCTGTTATCCTCCGCTTAAGTTCTTCCACATTATTGGGTCTTGTACGGTAAACATTTTCTTTAAGTTTCCCCCAAAGATAAAAATCGAGTGGCGTCAAATCTGGCGATCTCGGAGGCCACTTAATTTCTTGACTATAGCGCCCAATCCACTTTCTGGGAAATTTTTGATCAAGCCAATTGTTAATTATTGCTGCAGTATGGACGGGTGCACCGTCCATTTGAAATATCATGTCGGCACGTCTAGCAATTGGCAATTCTTCTAAGGCATCCCATATTCGTATTTAGAAAATTCAAAAAATTTTGGGCCTTCAAGTTATGTTGAAAAAAAAAGGGACCAATTATTTGTTTATCAAAAATTCCGCACCATACATTAATTTTCTCAGAATATTTCCTTTTACAGTGAATAACCCAGTGGGGGTTTACTTCCGACCAGAATCTACAATTTTGTGAAGATACAACCCCGTTTGTGGTGAAGGTTGCCTCATCCGAAAATAAAATTTTATTTAGGAAATTGTGGTCATTTAGATAATGTCCTTGACACCACAGAGCGTATTCCATTCGAGAATTTTCATCACCATTTTCTAAAGTGTGTAGGAATTTTGGTTTGTAAGCAACCTTTTTATTTTTCTTAAGACATCGCCAAACTTTGCTGGAAGGTATATTAGTGTTTCGCGAAATTTGTCTAACGCTAGTTTTAGGGGTGTGCCGAATTTGATTTAAAACAATGTTTTCTCTGTTCTCAATTAAATTGTTTCCCCTTTTATTTGTGGAAATAACATTACCAGTTCTATCGAAAAGAGAATTAATATTTGCTACAGTTTGAAAACTCACTGGTTCTAGTTCTTGATGTCTCCTGTTAAATTCTTCTGCAACTTGTTTATAAGTTTTTGCATTGTCACCAACTAGTCTTATTATTTCAACTTTTTGCTGTAAAGTTAGTTTATTTTTAACCATTTTTACACAACTTTAATGGTACACACAATAACGTTTTAAGCAATATAACAGCAAGTGTCAAATTGTTTGAAGTTTGATACATTTTTGTTTTCAAGGCCTGCTTCATTAGCGTTAGACAAATTTCGCGAAATACCTTCCACCAAAGTTTGTCGATGTCTCAACAAAAAATTCTGTTCGGATGTAAACCCTAACTGGATTATTCATTTTAAAAAATAATATTATGAGAAAATTAATGTAAGGTGCGGAATTTATGATAACCAAATCACTTGTCATTTTTTCTTCCAACATAATTAAATAATTAATGTCCTCAACTTAAGCAGAGAATAACAGAAGAATGCATGACTAGCACTAAAATATTTTATCTTATTTATTTTTACTTATTTTGTAGTTTTTTGTTATGTTCAGTTAAATGTCTTTTACTAAAAATAAAAACGAAAAAAATCGATTTTTCCTTAAATTTGATTTTTTATTACGAATACCCTGTATTAATTAGGCCAATAAAAAGAGTATAATTTCAAAGCCATAGTACTTACACCGCCATCGAAAGAAGAAAATCTCGAAAATATTTTATTCTGTTAATACAGGGTGCTTCCAAACATTGGTATTTTTCAAAGTTTGCACTTAAATTATAAACACTCTGTATAAGATGCGACTTTGAAACTTGGTACTAAGGGTTTCGAAGCATGGCTAAATCGATTGCATAAATAGTTTTTTTGTTAAAAAAATGCCTAATACGATTTTGCCATTTTTGGGGTTACATTTAATACCACAGCAGGCCATGCAAAGGGCCTAAATCAAAAAAATGCACATAACTGTGTAAAGCTTTTTAAGTGCAATATATTTTAAAAAAGAAAAAATTAAATCGGATGTTCCATTAAAAAATACTGATTTTTCAAGTATCAAAGTGAAACACAATGTAAGTAAAATGAACGTTTGTAAAACATACACTCATAATAAAGTAAATTTATTTCACTGATGGTCGTATTTTGTGTTTTTTTACTATTTTTTTATTTCAATGGATAATAAAATGTTACTCCTTACTGTTCATAAGTTTTCTTACATATTTAAGACAACTTAAAAGCAAGTCTGGTTCACAATTTCGCATATAAAAATGGTAGTATTTTTCCATTATTTTATATATAAGAACATCTATATTTTAAGGTTTGGGAAAAAAAAACGAGAAAACATACAAAGTTCAAGTATATGTTAAATTTGAGTGAAATTTTTACTCATTTTGTATTTGGACATGATATATACTAGACTATTAATAAAGTTATAAAATTTGGAATAAAGTCATAAATACCATGGCTGAGCCGAAGAAAATTGGCCGCCAGAAAAAACCTTAGACCCGCAAAACTTTTTATTTGTCATTGTATTGTATAGAAAATGTAAAAATATCAAGCAATAGTCAGTAGTATCCATGTGGGATAAAAGGAATAATTTTCAACTTGAAGTAAAAAATATCCAAAAGAAAAGTCTGAATAATCAAAACAATATTTCACTCACAGTGCTTCAATTTAAATTTGGCTAAATAAAATAATCTGTTAAGGCGTTACCAAAAGATGGAGAATGTTTTAAATACAGCTGTAAACTGTTTTCGGATTTATCTGAAGAAACGCTGAAGGAAGGTGTATTAGTTGGACATGGTATCAGCAAACTGATAAGAGATAGAAATTTTGAAACCAAGTGGAAGCAAACCGGAGAAAAGCCTGGACATTATTCAAGCTAGTTTTCTGGGCACAAAATAGGACAGGAGAGATGTTAGACTTTAAGATTTCAGGATGTAATATGAGTTTAATGAACATTTCCTCTATTTATACCAGGAATATTTTTCTACAAAAAAATCCACTTTCCTAAGAATTTTGGCGCAGTCAGCTGCGGACAAGGTGAAAGATTTCACCAAAGCATAAAGGAAATGGAAAGGCGATGAAATATTATAGCATACTAGCGGATTGGATGTCAAGAAGAGATAAACTCTGTCAGCTCCACAATACATAAAGTGGAAAAAGAAGTTTAGAGAAAAGAAAAAAAGCTATAAGCATTTGTAAGCTTTCTCATAAAATCATTTATCATTTTATCATGACTAAAGCTAGAATATAAATGTAAAGTACTTAATGTATTATTGAGGGATAGCCAAATAGAAAATATCCAAATATTATGATTCTAGTTATTTCTTCTAAAATGTGTGAAAAAGCGTGATAAGAAATATATTTCATTTTTAGAATCAGCATTATAATAATATAAACATCAGTTATTAAAACTAAAACAGTTTTCAGAAAGTATATTTTATTCATTAATCGTTATTGGTATAATATACTTTAGTTGAGTTAATTAAATATATTTCTGGCAGTATTCAAATATATAAATAATATAGGTGAGTGGGCAAAAATTCGTATGGAATGCGTCACCTGGACACTCTGAAGCTCGTCAATTAATAAACCAGGTATGCAGCTTTGTCACTAGTATAATGTGTCATTGATTTACGGCGCCGCTATTTGCATTTTAGCGATTTTTACGTTTTACAGTTTCCACCACTACTTGAATTCGAATTAATGATCAAATTTAACATTAAAATCCCATAAGCACAGTTTAAAGGATTCTTAACAGTAATTTTGAAAATTTTAGGTATGAGCTAATCAACTTTAATCTAATATAAATGTTGTTAATGCTATTTCAACTTACTGTCAATGTTATAGTTACATATATATGAGATTATAAAATGATGTTTTTATTGAAAATTAAATATTTAGTCAGAACACTGGCCGTAGAAGAAATTAAGAAAGACGTTTTCAAGTAGCCTATTTAATACTAAGAAAATTTCTAGATCACAATACGTAAGTTAATTACAGACAGCAGTTATGTATAATAGGTAATTTTGTACATTCGTAACCTCCGTGATATTAGAGGCCCCGAACAAGGCTTGTGTCACGTGATCTGACGTCACGAATGCCGGCTGACGAGCATAGTTTAGATTTGCCGTGGTCGCACATGTCAGTCGCGTGAACTAGATTTCGCAAGTTTTTCTTTCAAAAACTCTCATAAAGAAGTTCAAATAAGTTAAAATGATAAGTTAAAGGTGTAGAATTTCAGATTTACCTGATTTATGTGCAGATAATTTCTAAAATCAGTGAAAAGAGAGTGTTTCTCAATTAGCGTGTCGAGTTTGTGGGTTAGCAATGTATTGTATGTGAAAGTTGTTTTATTACTTATAAATAACTTTCGGATGGTGTCGTTTATAATATGGTTGTGTCGTTTATATAAAATAATTAGTTAATCAAGAACAGTTTGACTAGATACCCATTAAATCGGCGCCGGCTTTGTCAAAAAAGGTTTAAAATCCGTCTTCACTAGAACGACAAAATGTTCCACTAGCTGTCAGATTATTTGATGAAAAAAATATTGAGGCACTGAATCAACCTTATAATGAAGTTAACACTGTTGGTACAGCAGAATTTTTAAGAACTATACTTCATTGGTGGAGAATAGTAAATGTACGTTCACACAAATCAGGATATCATCAACGTGATCCTTTCAGAGACCCAATAAGAGAACCAAGTGACAAAAATATTCAGTTCTTGTTAAAATTTTATGATTTCCTTTGCGCCTGGGAATCTTTAAACGCTGGAATTTTAAAAAATGGACAAACTGGCAAACTAACATCTGATACATTCTTTGCTCTGAAACATACGACAAAAGCGTCAATTAATTTAGTCCAGTATTTGTTTGAATGCTTTCAAATTAAATACGTTTTGTTAGGAAAGTTCCAAACCGGCAAATTAGAGGGACGTTTTGGCAAATAAAGGCAAATGAGCGGGTCACACTTTCATGTTTCAGTAACACAAATTCTAGAGTCAGAAAAAAAACTGGAAGTTTTAAGTCTTCTTAAGTTAAAGACCGTCAAGTTTGGAACATTTTCATTGAAAGATTTTTCACTAGATGACACAGATGAAAATGATTGCTATTATCTGAAAACGTCTCTTCTTCTTCAGATATATTAAATAATTCATTTGACATTGCAGTGAATGCTTCTGTATTATCATCTTTGTTCTATATTGCCGGATATTGTGCACATTCACTAATTAAGTTTGTTAATGGTTGTGACAATTGTTTAACATCCATTATTACCAATTCAGATTTTGTTATAAATTTTACCAACTGTGGTGAAAATGACTCTGCAGATATTCGCAAATATTTGAAAAATTTAACAAGACGTGCTCTAAGACAACTCTATTCAGGCGTATCAGATATATAATGAGCTTATTTCAGATAAATATGAAACTGAATTTCTAAAGACTGGTAAACAAAGGATTATTTTACGGGAATTGACAATGTTAAAATTGGAAAAATATGTAGAAGAAATCAATGAGAAATGTATTTTATGCAGCAAAACGTTGAAGTCGATATTGTTAAAAAATAGTCATGTTCTTGCCAATATATTTCTTAATAACTATTCAAAAATAATCAACGACAAAATTAACATCCAAAACATGGATCTATCAAAGAGAAAACTGATTAAATTTAATGGTTAAGTAGTTATAAAAAACACATTAACGCATGGAGATAGGGCTGTTGGCGAGGCCTCCATAAGAGCCAACGCGTCTATTATGGGTATCTCAACGGTGACGTGAAAACCCTGTTCATTGTTTTTTATCATAATAAGTTCTTTTCTTGAAATAATATTCAGTTTTACTCACAAATGTAGAATTGTCTCTATGTTGGGTATTTTACTTTTCGCAATTGTCAGCCGACTTTCGTGACGTCACGATTGCTTGTTCGCGGCCTGTACTTTCTCGTAGGTTACGGTACATTGTGAAATAGCCAGACAATAATATTCATCTATTCTCGTTTTTTCAGGGTAATTTTATTTATCAAGGAAAAGCAACGCCATAAATTTATATGTTTACGTGGAAAGTCTGCTATAGAAAAAGATAAAACTGATTTATGAAAAAATATGCATAATACATATATGAAAACATGGAAATATCTTTTAATATATGTAGATATGTACATAAAACATCTAAAGAAAGTTAATAAAATTGTGATTTGGACTATTCTATATAAAACTTGTCTTTATTAATGTTCAAACTTATTTAAATAAAAAAATATATTATCATTATAAATATTCTTGTTGAGTTTTATTTTAAAATATGTAATGTCCTTGTTAACCAAAGTAGGGTTTAATTAACACAGCGCTGTTATACACCTACAAACATTTTTGTCATATTAGTCTCTTCAACATATAAATCGTAGCTTCTAGATATATTAAGGTCTACCGGATTTCTGTGTAAGCACTGAGAATGTCAAATTATGAATATGTAGTTTATTATGTAAATCTAAACACAAAAACCTATTTTAAAATAATCTAGTTTTTGAGAGAAACTAAAATATTTGAATTTTCTGACAATGCATAGTAATTAATGTCGATGGATGGCCGCCAATCACGTTATTTTAGTATACGATAATTTGATAGATGATTAATAGTCGTATCTGATAAGAACAACAAAAGTTAAATGCCTATTTACATTAGTACACATAATGTCAAAATTAATAATCATTAACATAAAAAAAATTAATCAGTATCCACTATCTTTTATTTTCATGAATATCATTTCCAATGAATCAGCTACTATTTATACAAGTAGATGGCTTAGAAACAAAAGAGATTTTACATTTTCATTTTAAGCAATACAGTAAAACAAAAGGGTGCCTGTAATTGACTTACGGACTGCGATTTACAAACGTTTATATTTTATTAAAACGGCAACTTAAAAACGTCTTTCTTCATTTGTTCTTAGGTACTCCTAAATATTTAATTTACAAAATAATTACCATTTTATAATCATATGATCATATAATTATCATATATGCCACTATAATATTGTCAATATGTTAAAATAGTATTAATAACACAGGCCTGCATTTTTCAACACTTTGAAAGTTGATTTAAAAATTTTAACTGTTTTCTAGTAATTGGGTAGCGCTGATTTCAAATCTGCTTTTAGTTTTTTTGTATCACGTAAGGTTATTTTTCAAACCAGTAAAATCCAAAAATATAGAAAATATGTACACGATTTATTTAATTTATAAGCTAGTTTTATAATATATTAAAAAAAATACAAAAATATACACATAGAAACTATTAGAAATAGTTATTTATTCTTTATGCTTTTTAAAAAAACGTTTTCGTTTTTGAGAAAAGCTTCGTTTGGTTGTTTTTCTGTCATATTCAGCTAAAGGAAGATCTCTTCTCAATGTCCAACAGTAATCGGCCATCATTTTTTTGTCCCAGCGCCCTTGGTATCTTTTTTCCATCTCTTTAATATCCTGGTGAAATCTTTCTCCTTGCTCTTCACTCACGTCCCCAAGATTTTCTGGGAAATAGTCCAAATGTGAATGTAAAAAGTGAATTTTTATGCTCATATTGCAACCAAGAATCCTGAATTTTTCCAGCATATTTTCAACGATCTCAACATAGTTTGTGTCTTTATAATTCCCTAGAAATTTATATACAACTTCGTTAAAAGCATGCCATGCATGTTTTTCCTTATCTTCCATTACATTTTCAAATTCTTGATCTTTCATCAAGCTCCTAATCTGTGGGCCTACGAAGATTCCCTCCTTTAATTTTGCCTCTGACAGAGTCGGAAATGTTCTACACAAATATTTAAAACAATTTCCTTCTTTGTTTAATGCCTTAACAAATTGTTTCATAAGTCCAAGTTTTATGTGAAGTGGTGGAAGTAACACTTTTTGAGGGTCAATAAGACTTTCGTGAATTACATTTTTGGTTCCAGGTGTTAAAGTCACTCTTTGTGGCCAGTATCTTTTTATCCAATGCTGTTCTCGATTTCTGCTATCCCACTCGCACAGGAAACATGGAAATTTAGTATATCCAGACTGCTGACCCAAGAGAAGGCCTAAAATTTTTAGATCTCCACACACTTCCCAGTTGTGATTTTCATATTGTATTCTTAAAAGTAATTCCTGTAAATTTTCATAGTTTTCCTTTAAATGAACCGAATGGCCGACCGGAACAGAAGCAAAAACATTGCCATTATGTAGAAGAACAGCTTTAAGGCTCCTTTTTGAGGAGTCGATGAAAAGTCTCCAGTCAGAAGGTGTGTACTCAGGAGCTCCGAGGAAAGTAACTAGATCAGCAATTGCTTGGCAGTACACGAGTGGTCCGTTTTGTGCAAAATATTTTACAAATTCAGCCTCACGATTTTTATACCAAGAGAAGGTAGTTTCTGGGGCAAGCAAATTTTTTTGTTTCAACCTGGACCCCAGTACTTCAGAAAGATCTTTTGAAAGTCCCAAATCTCTTACTAAATCATTTAGTTCGGCTTGTGAAAATAGCTGAGGTTGGTTTTGACCTGAGGTTGATGGTTCATAATCACAATCCATCTGTACGGAGCCGGAAGTTGAAGAGGTTTCAGTATCTTCTTCTAGTACTTTGGGGGGTATAGGTATCGGTACATCATCACTGTGAGGAACTGGTCTGATAGCTGATTTAATATTGTTTGGGTACAAAATATGTTTCAAAGTTTTTCTATTATGCCCCTTAATATCACAAAAACAGAAGTAGCAATCGTCAAGATGATTTTGCGGTTCTCTCCAAACCATCGGTATTCCAAAAGGAAGGCTTTGTCTATTTCCTTTGGTCCAATGTCTTAAACCTTCTTCACCGTGCAAACAACGTGCGGTGCCCAATCTTTATCTTGATCTCCTAATTTGATTTTGAAATAAGCATAATATGCAGTTTTCACAAATTCACCAATTCGTCTCTTAAACTTTTTCAAGACGAAATATCCACAAATATAACAAAAATCATCTGGTTTGTTTTTGCAACACCGGCTAGACATATTTTTAAGCAATGTTTATTTATCAAATACCACGCACAACACTAAATACAAATAAATTTTACTTATTTACTGATCAACACTCCGAGCTATAATGAAGTAAATGACATTAAAATATACATTTTGTTTGGAGTGATAAACTTAAAACCCTTTTTCGCAGTACTAATACAGTGAAAGCATTATAAATAGGATTTAGTCGGTAAACATTCCCGGAAATCCTGTGCACAATGAATATATAAGAGTCAAGTGTATGTAGATAGTTATTATTGTATATGTCAACCTGACGAAGCTACAGTGTAGCGAAACAGCTGTCGTTGTTTATTGTTATTAAATACAGTGTAAATCTTAAACATTTGTTTGTTTTATTTCACAATGAATACATGTAATAAAAGATTTACACATTACTACATTCATTTTAAAATGTATTAAAACGCCTATTATAATACTTTTTTTATATACATATACAGGGTTATTCACGCTATACGGCACGGAATATTGTGGCCAAAATACGTGACTTTCAAAAAGTTTCACTTTTGGGATATATGGGGGTCTAGTATGGTTACTTTTTAATATTATTTTTATATTATACAGGGTGTCCCATAAGCCCTAAAAGTATCAAAGTTGTGTTTTTTTAAATGGAACCCCCTGTATATTATTGTATTTTCGGATTCTCCGATCAAAATAAGTGTCTGTTTTAATAAGGTTTACAATACCTAAACCTTAAGGTTTTTTAAATAATTTGAATTTTGCCAAAATCTAACCTAATTTTCATGTTTCAAATACTTAAGAAGTATTTAAGTTATGTAAGCGAAATTTACAGCGAAGTGTAACAATATATCATATTTTATATCCCAATCATAATAAACTTGCCATCTTATACAGGGTGTCCAAAAATTAAAACTAATCAAATAAGAACTTTAAGTGGCTATAACTTGATTAATTTAAATAGAACGCCATATTTTTTAACTTACCAGGAAATGTACTTTTTAATTACCTATCGAATGGTATTAGGGTGTTCTATAGCTAAGTCTTCGCGTTTTTACAGAATACGCCAAATAATCGTTTTTTGTACCATTTGGTGTTTTTTAAATAAAAGTTCTAATGTATCTAGTTGCCTATGGTATTTAGAAATGTCAGATAATTTACAATTATAAGAATAATAATGACGAATATCGTTACAAATGTTCAGAAACTTGGAACGTTATTTATAATCTAACAGGCTATAACAGCAATAATGGTAATAACATATCAACGATAACATAAAACAGAAGCAAAATATTTATAACAGATGTTCGAAATGTCGACCGTCCATTTCCAGACACTTACATATTCTTTTTTCAAAACCACTGCTAACTCTGGACAACATTTGCGGGGTTACAGTTTCAAAAGCGTCTCTTATGCGTATTTTTATATCGTGTGGTGTTGTCGGAGGCGTATTGTAGACAATTCCTTTTATGTATCCCCATAAAAAGAAATCTGGTGGAGTTAAGTCCGGGGATCTGGGGGGCCAATTTTGAAATCCATTTCTTCCAATCCACCTGTTTTGAAAGTTGGCATTTAAAAATTGCCGAACCTCGCGATGATAATGAGGCGGAGCTCCATCCAGTTGAAGCCACATGGTTGTTCTGATGTTTAAAGGGACTTCTTCTAATAATACTGGAAGTTGGTGTAAAAGAAAATCGAGAAACATCATACCATTTAAAGGTCCTTCAAAAAAATAGGGTCCAATTAAATATTGGCCCAGTATTCCACCCCACACATTAACGGACCACCTATTCTGATTTCTCATGACTCTGTATTCATGCGGATTCGAATCAGAATAATAATGGAAGTTGTGTCTATTCACGAGACCATTGTTATGAAAAATACATTCATCACTAAATAACACATTTTCAAAAAAGTTTTTATTTTCTGCCACTTTATCTAACACCCACATGCAAAATTCAGTTCGGTTGTCAAAATCATTTCCATAAAGTTCTTGGCAGAGCTGGATTTTATAAGGATGAAATCTGTGTTTTTTAAGAATTCTTGAAATACTTGCTTGACTAATGTTAGTATTTTCGGATATCTGATTTTGACTAACATTGGGATTTTCGATAACTGAACCAACTACCGTAAAAACATTTTCTTCATCTTCAGTGACAGGTTTTCTTGTAATGGGTTTTTTATAACTGACACTTCCACTTTCCTGAAACTGGTTTAATAATCTCTCAAAAACGGCTGGCTTAGGATGATTTCTTTCCGGAAAACTTTGAGCATAAACTCGAGAAGCCAATAAACAATTTTGATGACATTCTCCTAGGATAAAAATCATATCAATACGCTCTTCTTTTGGGTAAATCTTCATTTTGACTAAGCAACACCACAACAATATTCAAATAATAACGATCTAAACTTCCACAATTACAAAAAATAATACCACTATAGCAAAAACAGACTTTGCAGACTAAACTGACAGACTAAATGAATTTATGTGACATTTCTAAATACCATAGGCAACTAGATACATTAGAACTTTTATTTAAAAAACACCAAATGGTGCAAAAAACGATTTTTTGGCGTATTCTGTAAAAACGCGAAGACTTAGCTATAGAACACCCTAATACCATTCGATAGGTAATTAAAAAGTACATTTCCTGGTAAGTTAAAAAATATGGCGTTCTATTTAAATTAATCAAGTTATAGCCACTTAAAGTTCTTATTTGATTAATTTTAATTTTTGGACACCCTGTATAAGATGGCAAGTTTATTATGATTGGGATATAAAATATGATATATTGTTACACTTCGCTGTAAATTTCGCTTACATAACTTAAATACTTCTTAAGTATTTGAAACATGAAAATTAGGTTAGATTTTGGCAAAATTCAAATTATTTAAAAAACCTTAAGGTTTAGGTATTGTAAACCTTATTAAAACAGACACTTATTTTGATCGGAGAATCCGAAAATACAATAATATACAGGGGGTTCCATTTAAAAAAACACAACTTTGATACTTTTAGGGCTCTTGGAACACCCTGTATAATATGAAAATAATTTTAAAAAGTAACTATAATAGACCCCCATATATCCCAAAAGTGAAACTTTTTGAAAGTCACGTATTTTGGCCACAATATTCCGTGCCGTATAGCGTGAATAACCCTGTATATATATTTTTTTAAATGTGGGTGATAGAGACCAACTGTATTTTAATTAGTTATTGCTATATAAAAACTGAGCTTAACAAACAAAAATCACGTCATCACAAATTTTATGCAGGCCTGTGTAATCTGTAACTTCGAATTCAAATCACGCTAAAGTTGATTATGCCGATAATTTTCTAAATCACTGCTAAAAACTGTGCTTATGAGATCCTAATGTAAAATTTAAATTCACCCAGGAGGTGGAAATTATAAAGCGTAAAAATCCCTAAAATGCAAATGGTGGTGGCGTAAATCAATTACAAAGACATTATAGTATATAAGCAAGTAATAACAAATAAAACACTTGGTATTGTTTCACAAATAAATATAATTAAATACTCGATGTACATGTCGCCTTGCGGCATCGTCAGGAGTTCTCGAGAAACTAAAGTAAAATTTAATATACTGTAACTACCTACTTCAAACAAAAATGTAAATAGAAAAAATATACAAAAATAGAAAATTATGAAAATGTCATGACTTATCTGGAAAGACCGTTTTTACAATGCTAGGGTTTATTAACGGTGAATTTATGAGTTAGGTTTGTTCATTAAGAACACATACATTATAGTATGATAAAGAAAAGATCTTTATCAATAATTTATTTATAGCCGGTTTCTGAAAGCGAGTTTAACTGTTTGATAAAACAGTCAAATGGGTTTTCGAAACGACAAATAGTTTTTCACTCTGCCATTCGCACAGTTCAGTTCAGGCGGCATGTGGGTCACTTACATAAAATGACATGTAATAATAGGCACAAATTCAAACGCCTGACATTTAAGTAACCGAGTTTCTTTAAACTGTTAGGTTAGCGTCACTGTGTTCGTTTTTGTACATTGTTGAGTGAAAAGTAGATATTCAGTGTCAAATTAATACAAAATCAGTTCTAATCAGAACTTGTAATTCAGTATCTTATGATCATATAGATATAGGATAGGTAGAGACTTCGGTGTTCGTGTATTTAAATTATCAAGGCATGTAGTTGCAGTTACTATTGTGACAGCATCACTTTGTTTTCCAAAATATGTGTGTACTTTCCGACGATAAGTTACTTACAAACAAATTATCAGATTTTCCTATTAACAGAAGACATTGATTCGCTAAGTATTCTATTATTTCAATAATGCGCTCTAAAATAGCTCCCCAGTGTTGTTTTTCTAACTTAAAGAATTTTTCATGTTGTTTATATTTTGCGCTTTCTATTTTTAGAGAAAGTGTGCCACCACTGATGATGATCTTACACCCATTTTGAAAATAAAATTTGTGATATATGACACATTAATTTTTAAGTAATTTCTCATTGGATCAGAACCTACCTACTCAATCTACTCGGCCATAATATATACTTCATCAGCACTGTTCACTTACACATTAATAAAAATATTTGTTATAACAATGTCAGATGGACGTTCAAATTGTATATGTTATCTATAAATGCTTTATATTAGCTACCTCAATGCGAACTATTATAAAATTAATAAATTAATGTTTATAATAACAGTGGAAATTCAATATTTTTTCAATACCAGAAGTGATTTCAATAAATAGAACGGTTTTATTTCAAGAAATCCACGAAAAATTATTGTTATTCACAAAAGTTTTCAAAGTTCGTAATCAATATTTCACGGAGCACGTTTACATGCACATAATGATTTGTATTCTTGGAAACATTTAGCATTAGGACAGCGGGACTTAAATCAATAACAATGTAATTACATATCTTGCGGGGGTAGAATAAACATAGATATTGAAGCTAACGTTTACAGGTAAATATAATTTTTTTATCAATCCCTTCATTAAATTTATTTACTATACTCATATAAACACTATGTACTCTTGAGAAAAAATATAAAAATGATTACTACGTTATATATCTTCCAATATACAACATATTTATAAAACATGAATTGACTACTATGGATAATGTTAATAGTTAAACAAAATAAAGCGTTCTGATTTGTGGCACGTTTTGGGTTAAAACAAAATTTTTGTAGACTACTTTTACGGTACACTACGACTTTGAAAATGAAATACATACCTAAAAGTAGCTGTTAACTCGAAATGGAAGGGAATAAATATTTTTAGACTAATCAATCTTTATAGAATGTATAATTTGCGATATATTTGCAAAGTACTGCTTTTCGATGAGAGTAAAAGTGTTACTTTCGATTCGAATTTTGAAATTTTTTGTATACAAATTATTCCAAATGAAGCACTAAATACGTCTATACTAATGTATCTATCTACAATGCATAATTTGTAGGCCTATTTACAAAAAACGGTATTCGATGACAAGTAAAACTGCTTCTTAAAATTCGAATTTTCAACATTTTCTTCTACAAAAGTTGTTCCAATTTATGTTCTAGATATTCCCTTGCTCTTAGCAGATTTGTATCAAATATATAATCGGTGAGATTTTTTGGTAGGAACTTTGAAAAACTTTTTTTATAAAGCTGTTCTCAGAATATCTCTTAACGATTTTTTTACTTAAGTGGAAATCTAATCAGATCTTGAGAGAAAGATCTTAAATATAAATATGGTTTTGATAGCTGAAACCGATTGGTCGCTATCATGATCACACTGATGAGATAGATGTACAGATATAGAAGCCATTTTTTAGCAGCTATTATGTACACACTTTTACTTTCTTTATAAGTATTGGGATGATGAAAATATTCGTCCTCAAGATTTTTGCAGATATCTACATTTCAAAGTTCCGTGATAAGAAAAATGTGGTTTTTACAAATATCTTTCCCAAATTTTTTCACCCAAAAATTATCCTGTATTTTGTCTACAACTGCTTGGCAGCATGCATATAAAAAAATTACAAATAAAAAAAATTGTCCCTTAATGAAAATGTGAATAACCCTAATGTATACTGATATTTAAAGAAATATCAGTATACAATATTCATAGGGAGATGATAACCACAGAAGGGCTTCCATTAAAAAAAAGTGAATAGACGGATGTAGGTAAATGTTACAAAAACACGTTTTCCAGAAATAATCAATTTCTGATGGTTTTCAAATAAAAAAGATCCGCATCACAGAAAAATGTCGTAAATAGACATTTATTATGTACAATTTTTTGCTTTCTAAAATGTATGGTTAGACGAGACCATACATTTTAGCTCAAAGCGACTTTACTCTAAGTTATCCTTATGGTGGGTTTACATTATTCAAGTGAGTTGAAGAAGTCAGTTGAATTCAAGTAAAGTGAACGTGAATTGAACATCTAAACCCCTTCATTCATTTCAGTTGATCAATTGAATTGAATGGATTCCGAGTTGAAACATGTTTAACTTTTTATGTTCAATTGAAGGGAAAACAGCTGTTTAAAATGGCGGTAAGTAGATGGTCGGAGGAGAAGTCCTGCAAATTTATCACTGTATATGAAAAACATGAGTGTCTGTGAAATATGAAAAGAAGTGCATATAAAAATGGAGATGCTAGAGCAACTGCTGTCAGGAAATTAATAAGTGACATGGAAGAATTGGGCATAAAAATGACAGAAGATGAGCTTAGAAATAGCAGTATCTTCTTTACGAATTGTGACTTCAACTTTTGCTAGTAAATCGTCGGTCAGTGTTGGTCAGTCATTCGCAGAAAATTTTTGTAATTCTCTGGATCTTCTACTCTAAGTTCACGTATGAGGTTATTTCAAGCACCTTGGGCCCCCCTTTCGTCTAATCCACTCTCTAACCCATATTCTCATTCTCCGTTGTTTTTTCTTACGTATCTTTTCTAATTGTTCACTAGTTAAATTAAAACTGTACGGAGAACAGCTTCGGGTACTACTACTTTCGTCATTTTAAATCAACTGAATAGAATTCGTGTCGATCAAGTGTGTAAACAAGTAATTGGATGCAATTCACTTGAATTCAACTGATTTGATCAGCTCACTTGACTAATGAAAACCCACCTTTATGGATTCTGTAACCCTATCGTCTGGAACTCGTTTACTTGGATTGTGAAAAGTACTCCGATGTATTAGAAAATACGTAGTTTTCCAACGTAATTCTGGATACCTAATATTAATTTTTATCTTCAAGTATAGTCCAATTATTAACTGTTTTTGTTTATATTTCGGATTGTTTTAATAACACTAGATGTTTCTTCAAGTAAGATATTTCCTTTTAATGATATCATACCGTATGTGTCTATTTTCATTAGCTATAGGGATTCAATGTTTACATGCGATTTATACGTATACAAATAATACGTGGCAACGTGTGTCTCCCGGCAACAATCGACATCACAGCGACTTTCCCCGATCTTGCCACTTCTACATTAAATGTTTAGCTGCGAACACGTTCCGAGATATAGTCTGCAATAAAATCCGTCATCAACAAATGGCCGGCGCGATCTAGTTGTTTATTATTATTTTCAGAATCCTTTTTTATTTACCTTATTTTTAATTTTATTAGAATTACGCTTTTGTTTGTGTCATGCTTAATAATTCTCTGCATTTACTGAAAGGAAAAAGAAAAATCCTTGCAAGGCGTAAATATTATTTCTAAGCGCAGTACAAACATCCGTCAATAGTCCAACAGCTACTGCTAACTTGAGCTTGTATCATCGGTCGCGCTCGCATTGAAGAGAAAAGTAGGGGGTGCCATGTTGTCACGTATTGCATGAATTAATCGCCTATGGCTAATGAAAATTGACACGTGCTGTATAAACTAGGTACATAATTCCTTTTGTAGCCTTCTTTAATTTACACTATTTCTTGTAAATGTCTTCTTTTACTATAGGATGAAAATTAACTTCTCCAAATATGAGATAAGTAGAGAAGATATTAGTATAAATAACTTTTAGAATATTAACCCATTTACACCTACCGTCCTTTTAAAAGGACGCCACATAAAATAACCTTGCAATACAGTAGAGCTACTGGATCAGAGGTGACGCCCCCTACAATATATAACTTATTATACTTAGAAAAAATTAACCGTCAAATAGTTTTATGAAAATTGTGGGAGAGTGCCTTGAAATGCTGGTGTTTTGTTTGATGGTCAGATTTAGCTTCGACAATGGACAATTGGAGGTAAGTAATTGTGATTATTGTCTATAAATTTACTCGAAGTTTCTACTTGTTAGGGGTCAGCAAGAGTACAGAATACGCTGTAGCATTATAATTCTTTATTCTAACCTAATATATGCGGAGTATAGAGCAAAATACAATAGCGTCCTTTTAAAAGGACAGCAGGTTTATACACTACTATGACACAAACATTGCATATTTTTCAGTTACTGGAAAAAACCTCTAACCTTGGTAGAACTGCTGGATGAACTAGAAAAAGATGATCTAGAAATTTCAGAAATAATAACAATTCTTCCTCCAGAAAATGCAAATGCTGACTGCGATACTGACGAGGACTCAGGAGATGAATATTTAGTTGTCCTAAATAATTTACCGGGATCTCAGCTCACTGCTGAAGCAGAAATACAAATAAAGCCGTCAGTGGAACAATGGGATAGTGATGATGAGAAACCTTTGTCTTCCTTTATAGAACGCAAACCAAAACAAATAAAACAATTTCAATACAGAAAATGTGATTTGGAGGTATCAGGATTTCCTGATTGGAAAGATGTATTATCTGTGCGAAATAATATTTCACCTGCTACTACTTTTAAATTATTTTTCTATAACGAAATAATACATAAGATTTGCGATTTTACTAACACATACGCAATGCAGAAAAATCGAGTGGGGGACGTGGCTGAAGACGAGTTACTCTGATTTATTGGAATTCTCCTTTTGAGTGGCTACGTTCCACTTCCGCGAAAGTCAATGTTTTGGCAAAATAGGGATGACACAAGTAATAAAATCGTGTGTGATGCAATGTCCCGTGACAGATTTTAATATATTTTGAGTAACCTTCATTGCAATGATAATAGTCAACTTGATAGAGCCGACAAATATTCCAAAATGAGGCCTCTCTTTAATCTTCTCAATAAAAAATTTTTTGATCACGCACCCATCGAAGAGAACCATAGTCTGGAGGAGTCAATGGTTCCCTACTCTGGGCGTCATACAGGGAAACAATTTATTAGAGGAAAACCTATACGTTGGGGTTACAAATTTTGGACCGGCGCGTTGCGGTTAGGATATATTGTGTATTTTGATCCTTACCAAGGTTCCTCAACGACATTGCGGCAGAAATATAAACACATGGATCTAGGTGCAACTGTACAGTTCTACAATATACAGATGTTTTAAAAGAAATGCCATTCCAAACATTTCACCTGTACTTCGACAATTACTTCACGTCACTTTCCCTTCTGAAAGAATTAAAACTGATAAATATAAAAACTACTGGTACATTGAGGGAAAATCGCATACCGCAATCCCCATTATCCACTGCAGGTTTACTAAAGAAAAAAGAACGCGGTTAATATGAGTACATTTTGGCCGATGACGAATTTATAATTTGTAAGTGGAATGATAACAGTGTTGTAAACGTTGCTTCCAATGCTCTCCCTGTTTTGCCAGTGATCAAAGTAAAAAAGATTTTCACAATCAGAAAAAAAGCATGTCTATGTAAATCAACCCCGACTAATAAAATCCTATAACGAGAATATGGGAGGTGTAGATCGCGCCGATCAGAATTTAAGTAAATATAGGGTATCATTACGTGGGAAAAAGTGGTATTTTCCATTATTTTCTCATAGGGTAGATATGGCTGCACAAAACGCCTGGCAATTACACAGATATAATGGCGGAAAACTTGATCTGCTAGAATTTCGGCGATCCATAGCTACAGAGATACTCGAAACTCACAAACGAAACAACAAAAAGAGGACCATCAAAATATCCTCAAAGTCTGCATGAATTTTCTCGCGGCGACAAGTTAGATCATCTAGTCCTATACAATGAAAATCATATGTTTGGCATACGGCACATCGCGGCATGTGCCGTATGCCAAAGAAAAGCCAATTTTGTGTACAAAAAATGTGATGTTGGATTGCACCCCAAATACTGTTTTATAAGATACCATACTCTGTAAGTTTCGTTCGTTTTAATAAAAAAATACACATAAACTGTTCATAATTTTTTCTTCCCAAGTAGTAAGCCATAACCCTACTGTCCTTTTAAAAGGACAGCATGTTTTAGCCAGTTGAAACCATCGACAGTTTTCTAATACGAATTTTTTAGTCTAGTTTATTGTTCTTTTTAATAATTACAAGAAAACATTATGTATATCCACCAAAAATAGTTTCAGGGCTAAATGGGTTAATCACTTCTGCACAATGTTTACCAACTCTCTCTATCTAAAATTTTAATAATAATAGTAATTTTTGCTTTTTTTCATCATCAAAATAAATAATTCTGATGTAATCATCTAATTTTCCCATTTGAAATTATAAAGCACTTTACATATAATTAGTATAATTACTATCGTCACTTTCTATAATTTATAATGGCATATATAATTCAAAACATCAAATTAATTAAATAAGTATCAAAAAGGCATTTCTTTAAAATTTCTTATCTAATTATCTCATTCTTATAAATACTACATCATTATTTCAAATTGCTTATCAATTAAAATTATATATACTAAAAGCCATTCAACGAGGTTTTTTTTAATATAAGCGAGTAACACGGCATAGCTATACCCCAAAATTTCATACCTAAATCTCAAATATATAAAATCAAACATATACTTGTGTTCAAAAAAATGCGACACTAATAATATTCTATAACTCTCTCTTTTAGTTTAATAACATGAAAAATGATAACATAATTAAAATACAGTCTTTGTAACTTTAAGGTTTTGTTAATTTAACTATATGCAACAATTATAGAATCTATATCTTTGTTGAGTCAGCTGGGAAAAATATATGAACGAATACTGGAAAGAAGATTGAGAGAAACGGTAGATAAAACATTGAATGACAATCAGTGTGGATTTAGAGCGGCTAAAACACTGAAGTACAACAAAAAGCTCTATATGTGCTTTGTGAATTTGGAAAAACTATCAATAGTGTCCCCTGGGAAATGATATGGGATGTACTACCGAAAAGAACAGTAGAGGAGTAGAATAAAACTTAACAGATGCAATTAGAGCATTTTATAGTAAATGCAGCAATGTGAGAACTGGTAATATTACGTCGAAGGAGTTTCATATCAATAAAGGGATAAGGCAGGGTGGGATTCTTAATCCGTTATTATTTATAATAGTCATGGATAAGTTATCACATGAGATGGAAAATGAACTGAAAGGAATGACAAGTCGGGATGAGAAAATCAAAGCCAGTAATAAGAGAAATGATGTATGCTGACGACATGGTTATTGTTCTTGGCGGAAAATGAGGACACATTACAGAAACTGATAAACGAGTGGAATAAAGTTTTGCAGGAAATCAGATTAAATGTGAATGTAAATAAAAGAGAGGTAATGATTGTGTCAAAAAATAAAAAAGGATTCCATATCAACATCGATGGAAATAGGTTAAAGCAAGTAGATTTGTAGTACATGGAATCAAAAATCAGCTATGAAGACAGATTAGAGGACGAAATTAATAGCCGTATAAATACTTCAACAAGGGCTATTTTCGGGAAGAAAGGGATTTCAAAGGAAGCAAAAGTGAGAGTTTTTAAGGCCGCAATAGTTCCCATTCTGACGTATGTAAGTGAGGCATGGTACTCACCGAGCAGCTTAAAAACAAATAACAGGCACTTGAAATGAGGGTATTCCGCAGAATAGAAGGTGTGCCGCGGAAGGACGTTTATCAGTGAAATCAGTTAATGAAACAATAGAAAACAATCAGTTGCGCTGATTGGGTGACTTGGACCTATGCCTAGGAATAGAGTAGTAAAGAAAAAGTAGGAAATTGGTGTTTGTGGAAAGAGATCAAGAGTTCGCCCGAAAAGAACGTGCTATGGAAGTGTAGCTAAAACGCTAAGTGCTAAGGTTTACCTGGAAGGAGGCAATAAACGCAGCCTTAGACATCAAGAAATGCAGGAAAGTGCACGGAGGTGAGGTGTCATCCGCGAGGCTCTGGGTCTCGACACCCTAAAGGGTTCAAGATGTGAAGATTAAGTAAGTAAGTAAAGTTTGTTGATTGTAATTGAGTATGACATAAAAAAAAATATTGATTCTCCACCACAGAAATTATTACACGAAATGGTGTGTCTTCACTACACGAATCGCGAATCGTAATATTTTCAAAAAAGCCTTCTTCTTGACGAGTTCTTCTATTGAAAACACTAGTAGAATATACCTTCGAAACCAGCAAGCAAATTTTTAACATAGGTATAAGTCGTATCGATCAGTGGAGATATAAAGAAAATCATATTAATTACAATGAATTATATGGTAAGGAGAACTAAAAATAACAACAGGATACAAACTAATAAAACAGAAACATTATAATAAGGTACAATTATGTTAATGGTGGGTGAATATATGACAGCACTTTATTGAAGTGAAAACATGGGCGCGCTGATGCATTGATTGTTGGGCACTGAACGAGACTGAGCCGTCACGCTCGGCTTGTAACACTCGTTCGGGTAAAGTCGGCTCGAGTCGAGTCGACTAAGGGAGCGAGAGACTAGCGGTATTTAATTTCAATTTAATTGAAATTTAGAATAAATACGCGAAATATTGTATTTTTATTTTTTGAAAAATTCTTGTCCGCGTGCAGATGCGATCCCGAGCCGCCCGGGTGTAAGGCCGGCACGTTGCCATTAGACCGGCGCGGGTACTCGTATGAGAATTATCATATCGTCTATTTGTATATATACATGCGTACGTATGAATTTTTGAAGTGAAAACTTGATCAGACCGAGCGAAATGTACTAGAATAATGTATACACAATAATAGTAAATACATTTTTTAAATGTAATATAGAACAAAAATGGAAAATGGAAAATGTAAATGTAAATGAGTATAGAACGAAAAAAAGTTGTATTTCGTATTATTAACCTCGCCTTGATGAAGTTTTCACTTCTGGTCTTAAGCACACCCATTTCTTTTATTGTTTAATAGATACAGCTAACTATTATCTATATGGAAGGAAATATGTACTTATGTTAATCAATATAAATGACATAACAATTAAAACATCTGGCAAACTAGTAATGTTAGACAAATGAATGTTTGCATCACAAAAATAGTGGATAAATATACGTTCTTTTTGAAAATCATATAAATAGATAGTGATTCAATTAAGAAACGTGGTTTTATGCAATTCAATTGTTAAAAAACACATTTAATGGACACTAATTACATCATGCGTGTTTCTTAATATATTAGTAATTATCGCAAGGCTACTGAAACTATTGTTTACAATATCATAATTTTAATATTAGTTGTTAACGAGTTAGTATTTTGTAATTTGTGCATATCATATGTAAAAGAAAAGTGGAATTAGATCGACACATGTGTGTATAATTAAAAAATTTTCTATCTCATATCTGTATTGACTAGATAATTAGTATACGTAAAAAATATGTCGATGAAAACTAAGTATAATAATATTTATTAATAACGTTCGTTATATTAAATGTATTTGAAACAGAGCTGGATAATTACTTTAAGAAATTTTCATATATTCCTGAATATACTTGCGTTAAATCTCCGCCCTGTCCTTACCATTTACCACAGGTTTTAACACCATCTGCGATACAACGTGCTAAAGTTTAAATAAAAGATTATGTAATTGGTCGTACCAATTAGGCCGTTATTCTAATTCAACAATACATTTGCGAAGAGAAAATGGTGGCTTTGGCTGACAACAAAGAGCTTTTCTCTAAATTATAGCAGAATTCACCAGGAAAGCAGATATCGACGGTGTTTTGGGGGAAAGTATATAAGAAAGAAAACAATCAAAAAGTTGCAAACTGCTTAACAGCAAAAAAAAAAAGCTACACAACAGTGATCAAAAGATCATGCTGCTTCATGACAGTTGCGCAAAGCTCGCCAAGTTCGTGAAGTAATCGACGAATGCAGCAATGTGTAGCATTTATCCCTATGGCCCAGTTTTGACACCGAGTAATTATCATCTCTTTCCAAAATGAAAATATAAGGGGTGGTCACCACATGTGAATTTTTTTATACTTTACTCTTTAGTAGAGAGAGAGAGAGAGAGGGGGAGAGAGAGAGAGAGAGCGAGAGAAAGGGTGAGAGAGGGAGGGGGAGAGGAAGGGGGAGGGGAAGAAATAGAAGAGGGGAGGGGGTGAAGGGGGAGGGGGGGAGGAGAGGGAGAGAGCAATTTTTTAAAAACCAGTATCAGTGAACTTCAAAACATGGACATCTGCAAAAATTTGGAGGTCGAAAATATTTATCATGACAATACTTCCTTACTACGTATAAGAAAGCAGAAAGCAATTGAGGAAAATAGCCGTTTTTCTCGAAAGAATAGCCAGAAAAACGCTCTTTCTGGATACTGTTCATACGTTTAGTGTTGTCTTTGCTTGATCTACGTTTTCTTTAATTTTTCCTTGTAAATATTTGTTTTTAGCATTCTAAACCTGTCAACTATTAATTTATATAAGCAAGTGTTTGCTTTACATGTATTCTTTTTCATTATTTGCGCCTTATTCTCGCTAAGGTTCTTATTACTTTTATGCAAGTTTTCAGTTGGCTTTTACGTTACACTTACCAAATTATCGGATGGATTGCAACTATGTTCAGTAGGTGAATGCTTATTTAGTGGACAATGTGGACCCTCATAGAAGCCCCTGGACTTGTTGATTTTCCCCGGAATACGGCCCTCTGTGACTAAGGTCGCTATAGCCACCAGAACATCCCCTCCGTCTCTGAAACATTCCCTATCGGACTCAAAAGTTGAACTGTGCATCTGAAAAGATAATAAAAAAAAAGATAAGTCGTTGAGATCTTCACAACCCGCATAACAGACGGGAGTGGTTCCCGTTTCGTTCCTGCCCTTTTACACATATTTTCTATGTATGAAGAACACTCATATGTAAATTAATTATGTAAAAGACGTGTAATAAATTCAAAATTATGCAGTTTGCTATACCCTTTTATTCATGCATCTTACACAAGGGGTGAAAGATATGTAAACATGTTATTATACAGTACAATGAACCTGCTTTACATTTAGATATCTAACATTTACGTTAAAGATTTACGGTCAAGAAGAAATGTAAACTTAAATACATAGGTACTCGGAAAGTACCTCTCCTCATATTTCAAACAATAAATTACTAGTACATTAAATCAAAAATGAATTAATCAGAAATTTGTATTTTATGTAAAATTACTCCATTTCCAAAATTTTAGTTCTAGATTAATGATTTGTATTTAACTATTTAAAACATTTTATAGCCATCTTTACTGATATTTATTAACATACTTGCAGGTATACATAATAAAATTTTTCGAAACCTTAGAGAATCTAGCTAAGACGAGCTGCTTTTATGTAAATAGAATCTCAGCGCTGCAATTTCTCAAGTATATGAAAGGCATCTTTGACCATAATCTTACTTTATTAAGAACACGGTAAGTTTAGTAATGTAATCCGTCTCTCTTGTAAAGTATTACGTGCTCATTCTCTTGCAGATGGTTTGCTGGATAGATAGGTTTAAAACTCTATTCTATATCACAACTTTGAACATTATTATTGGTAAGATAAATATGATTATAAATAACAAATGGTATAATTATTGTTGCTAAATCTTAAAGGGCCTGCAGTATTTTCCAAGTGTTCAATAAAAAGAAACACGTTTTCGAATTTATCATAATGTCTTCTGCATGTAGGACTAATTCTACGCGATACGTCAAGAGGATTATATTCATAAGATATATGAAGACATAAAACAGAAGAGAACTTTTAAAACAATAGATTTTAAAAGCTAAAAGTTTATAAATAAATTAAGAGAAAAGCAAATATGCAACAGAGAGGGTAAGACGACATATTTAGGTTTCTTCTCTTGTGCAGCCTGCTTAAGTAAGCTTGCCAGAATTACCAAAATTCATCTAGATTTACTTGTGTATCTAAACTATTAAATACAAATACGAAGAGTATTAGCAGGAGCCACGGAGAACGTCAATACAATACAATACTTATTATTTATTTATAATTGTGTATATATATTTTGACGTGTCATGCAACTTTTGATTATTACCAAATGAAAGAAATGTGATCTATACCCACCAAAAGAATTTGCAGCGATTTATTTAGTATTTTGTTGAGACAGATATAATTTATGCGGAAACATAACTTGTTATAATGTAGGTCAACATTATTAGAATTAATTGTCCTTTCTCTTTCTGTATTTTCTTTCATATACAATTGTTTTTTCTGCATACCTTTGTTTAACATAGTTACATGTAATGTTATATCTATTTCATTTTCGTTTCTTTAATCAAATAATTAACGTAGTTTTTTGATTTATTATAAATTTCTGTCATTATAATTCTCCAATTTATTTTAAAAAAATGCATGAAAAATTCCGGTGTTACTTTTTCAATTTCATGAAAACTAGTTATTGAAAAGTACTTTCTAGAAAGCAACGCCAGCTCAAAGTAGAATTGAATTATAAAAACAATAATGAAGAACAAAATATACGACAATACTATATATTCTGTTTCAGATGTATTATGTCCAGTACTATATGGGTTATATCCCATTGCTTTACACACAGTCTTTAATGGTATAGATTGAGTTTTATAGCTTAATTTGTACAAAACTCGCCTTAATTCAGTCACGTTTATACTGCTGGAAAAAGGCGGTGCAACCGAGTTCTCTCTTGGTCAATTTAGTATTAACACACATTTAGCTCGAGGCAGGTTTCGAGTGGGTCAAGCTATAAATGTCGGAACGCCATAGCATGTATACGTTATCGTAATATATACCGATGGGATGGATGATCGTGTCTACTAATACGAATAAGGTTTTTGTAATAAGAAATGGAGAAGGATTATAAAATAAGTATCTTCAGTTACAATAAAAAAATATAAAGTAGTAACTTCCCGATTTTAATAAAACTGCATTTTATGTTAGCAGAAAGAACGGTGTATAATTTATTTCTTACCTAAATAGTACAGGAATAGAAATAGTCTTGTGCAACAAGCGAGTATGTGTATGTTATACGCTTTTCGCTCAATCGCCATCAAACGGGTATTTTATTTAATTCTAAGACAACTTCAATAAAACCAATAGGGAAAGTTTCTATATACAAATATGTGTTACAGTTTTATAAGCTTCAACTATCTTAATTTAATTTTTTTATAAAATTAGTTTGAAATAATGACTTTTTTAATAAATCTGGACTAAAAAAATATACTATACGTTCTAGCGAAAGGCAAAATCAAAAGATATGAGAACACTGTTGGAATACAAAGCAATTTTGCAAGATTCATTAAAAATAAAATTTATAATCAGAAAACAGACAACATGGAGGAATGCCCTAAAACATTAACAAAAATAATGATTTAAAATAAGAGTATCAAAGACGCTACTAAAAATTCACTAGACGCATTCATTTTAGCATTATCACTCCTTCTATTCATTTATTTTCTATGTTTGTCCCTAAAAAATTTTTTGCTGTTTATTTTTTTATTTCAATATCTATACACAGGTTATTTTTTTAAAGCAGTTGATTATACATTACTCATGGCGTGAAATCTGTACCACTAAAAATTAAGTCAATAACTGAAAATATATTAAAATTTATATCGTAGCTGTTACTTGACTACATAACTACTCTTATCATGGCGTTTTATTGGTTTCTTAATGTATTTGGCCGTCATATTCAAAATTATCGGTTAAAATAAACAGTTAGGCAATCGGAATGTATAGTCTCAATCTTTTGTATACGAAACTGATATAGCATAATTATTATAGCGTTTTCGGGTTCGCAATAAACAATTCGTGCAATTATTTATTTAAAACAGTCTGTATATTCACACACGTAAAATTAATTACAATATAAAAATATAAAACTAATCAAAATGTAAAAATGTAAAATAAATGTAATGCACTTAAAACTGCTACGATTTAAATTAACACACGTATTTATTTACTACTACTATTTATATGACACGGTAATATTTATGTCTTTATTGCACTATAAAAACTGCACCGCTCACTATTTGTGTTTATTCTTCGACTACCACTCAAGAAACTATTTATTTATCTGCCTCTTTGGTCTATTCCGGGCGACGACTACTTAAGGAATTCTCTTATTCCGGAATTGCCCATCCATCGGTTAAACTGCCTTTATATACACATACGAAACATCTGGAAGCATTCGCGAAACCTCCATCTTTCTCTCGATGTTTGTAGAACACTCGACAGACATTCTGTCTCTTCGCAGTACATATAAATGGATGATATATTGCTGTACGACTTGTTTACCAGTCGCGCCGAATATTTGCCTTTCTTAATATAATTAATTATATAAATTAAAGTGTCCTCTTCGGTAAATCTACTTTCTATTTTGGTTCTAAAAAGTTCACTTTATAAAACCCAGCTTAAGGTTGGGGTTCGCCCGTGTTATATGTCTACAAGGAATATCGGTACCATTTTAACGAAAAGTTGTAAATCAAGAACAATGAAGTTTTCACACAGTAAATGTTAAAACACACTCATCAGGTTGAGTTAGTTTGAAAATCCTCGTGCCCTTAGCTTTTCAAAAAAAATCATAAAATTAGTAAATTTTGAAGAAACAGAATGAAATTAACTCAATTTATAAAAAGCACTATGCCGATGTCGAATCCGAAAAAAAAATTATTTTTGATTTTTGATTTCGCCTAAAATGGTACCGAAAAAAACCATTAGATGGGGCGTTTTAATTCGAATTTAGGAACACTTTCTGTATTAATTTTTGTTGTATTACTATCTTTATTATAAATATTTCTCTGTTTGTTTCTCTATTGATCAAGGGTTATAATAAAAACCGCAAAAAATCCATATGCAATCACAGCTCCATCTATGGACCCCCGTTAGGGTTAGGCATCGAAGACCGCACCGTTAATTATAAAATATCTTAATATATATTTTTTTAATAAGTTGGTGCCCAATTAATAAGGAACCATTTCATTTTAAATGTCAAATATAAAGCTTGTCAGCAACAAAAATGCGAACTAAAAATTATAGAATACACTATAATAATATTTGGAAAAATTTATTACTTAAATCAGTAATTATTTTAATCCTAAAACGACATGATGAACATAGTAATGCAGATGTTCAAATATTTAAAATGTTCAGGTTTACCACACGATATTCATATAAGTGTGTGGTCCTAATTTAGTATACAAAAGTTTTATATGCTTTTAAGTGTTACTTCTGAATTTTGAAAATGTTGGTATACAGGGTGTCCGACGAGGTAGTTCGAAGTTTTTGTAGAGTGACTCCTCGGACAAAAATAAGTAAAAAACATGGGCCGAATTTTCAACTGTAGAGATATGCGTGGTCAAAGTTGCGCTATATAGATATGATATTTTTTCAGTTTACTTAGAGAAAATTTGCGAAATTCTTAGTTTCTGAAGATATTTCCAATTTCAAAATAGAGGTTTTTGGAAACGCATTTTTTTACAAAAACCTTTATTTTGAAATTGAAACCAGTAATTAACAAAAGAAATATTTATATGCTTTTACAGTGTGTTGCTTCTGAATTTTGGAAATGTTGGTATACGGGGTGTCCGACGAGGTAGTTCGAAATTTATGTATAGTGACTCCTCGGACAAAAATAAGTAAAAAACATAGGCCGAATTTTCAATTGTAGAGATTTGCGTGGTCAAAGTTGCGCTATATACATATGATATTTTTTCAGTTTACTTAGAGAAAATTTGCGAATTCTTAGCTTCTGAAGTTACTTTCAATTTCAAAATACAGGTTTTTGGAAACGCATTTTTTAACAAAAACCTTTATTTTGAAATTGAAACCAGTAATTAACAAAAGAAATATTACAATACGAACAATATTAAAAAATAAGAATCACAAGTGTTGGACATGTGCACCATGAACAGTTGAACATAGTTCCACTGTTCTTCTTAACTCACCCTTCAAATTCACATTTTCAATCACTCCTCGTATGTCATCAAAAGCTTGCTCGATTCTTACTAGTAATTCTTCTCTGGTATTGGGCCTTCGATGGCCGTACACAATTGATTTAACGTGGCCCCATAAGTAAAAGTCCATAAGGTTAAAATCAGGATAACGAGCCGGCCAGTCCACGGGACCGTTCATTTCTATCCATCAATTTGAAAAGTTACATTCAACAAATCTAAACTTGTTACAAATCTAAATAATTTTATATTCTTAATAAATGTATGTACAGAATACATAATTTGCGAGATATTTGCAAGGAAAATGCTGTTCGATAAGAGTAAAAGTGTAACTTGCGGTCCGGATTGTTTTATACAAAAATTAACAGATATCAGGTTTATTTATTACAATTTATTGCATGATACCATTGATGATAATGATGATTCATAAGATTATATTTGTTGTTCCTAAATATCCTTCTCGCTTTACAAACGTTGTAGTTATTTTCAATGCCATTTTTGGGAATCAATTAGACAATAAATTTCTGCGCTTTCGTTGCTTGTGCGAGTAAATGTTTGGTTATAGCTAATGTACAATAATGCATCATTATTAACTTTATAGTTAATAATTTTTCCTTTTAAATAATAATTATGATTTCAAATTGAAATAATATTAAAAAAATAAAGAAGCTTATATTAATATTTTCAGAAACAACCTGCAAATATATAAATTAAAATGCCGTGACTTTCCTATACAGATACCGTACGATATAAATTTTGAAAAAAAAATTGCAAATTAGCATATAGTTTTGTATTCTTTGTACGTTTCTATACAGGCTGTCCAGAAACTCTCCTGACAAACGAAGACCGGAGATTCCTCAGATAATTTTAAGACAATTTAACCCAATTCACCCTAGTCCGAAAATGCTTCCTAAGGTCATATGCGTCCGTTTTGGGTAGGTAACGGTTATTTTAACGCATAACTTCGTTGTCTTTAACTTTTAAGCATTTGTGACACTAGATTATTAAATTTTCAGGTATTCTAGTACTAAAAGGTACTCTTACTTTACGTCGGTAGGATACACCGTTTTCTAGAAAAATCGATTTGAAAATTTTTCGTTTTTTCGTCATTAAAATTCAATTTATTATTTTTTGCACTAGTTCGCTCTGAACTGCCAACAGAAATAAAACCTACGTTTTTAATTGTCAAATTGGTGTCAGTTCGCGAAGTTGAAATGACGAAAGATGAAATGACGGAAAAACGAAAAATTTTCATATCGATTTTTCTAGAAAACTGTGTATCCTACCGACTTAAAGTAAGAGTACCTTTTAGTACTAGAATACCTGAAAATTTAATAATCTAGTGTCACAAATGCTTAAAAGTTAAAGACAAAAAAGTTATGCGTTAAAATAACCGTGTACCTACCCAAAACGGACGCCTATGACCGGTACTAGAAATTCGCGATTGATGGAATCGATTCATCTCTGGAGGATAAATAAGCATACCAGTTTTTGTTTTTCTAAATAGAAGCGTTCGGGAGATATTAAAAAAAAACTAATTACAAGGCGCCATCTTCAAAGAGCTCTACCTCCCTTAGGAAGCATTTTCGGACTAGGGTGAATCGGGTTAAATTGTCTTAAAATTATCTGAGGAATCTCCGGTCTTCGTTTGTCAGGAGAGTTTCTGGACACCCTGTATAACTAATGCCGTGTTTACACGTTCAAATAAAAGTCATGAATAAATTGACGAATTTATTCAGGAAGAAATTCATGAATTTATTGGACCGTGTAAACGCAAACATTCATCCAATATTTTATTGACGATATCCACTAGTACCAACCATCAAATGACATTTGTTTTCTAGCAACCTATAAGGCTAGGCGCAGACATGTAATTTTCAGTTGCGCAACTGTTTCGCAACAGTTTGATTTGCCTTCTACTAAACCGCGCACATTTGTGCAACTAAATAGTTTAGTGTGCCCATCTGCGCACACAAGCAACTAATAAATTTCACTGTTACTATGGACTTCGTTGAGTTGACTGCTGTATGTGCTCTCGAGCTAAGGAGAAGAAAGAAAATTAAAAGAGAGAAGGGATATTGGGTGCATCCCCTTACAAGCCAACGTTTGAGATATGGGGAATTTTATAAGTTGCATGGAAAGCTACGAGGTTTTCCAGAAAAGGTTTTTAATTATTACCGAATGAGTGTCAAGAGCTTTGATGTTCTTCTGGATCAGATCACACTTATATCACATACCAAGAAACTAAATGGAGAAATGCCGTTCTGCCAGTCGAAAGACTATCAATTACTTTAAGGTAAGGATTAAGAAAAACGAAGAAAGTAGTTGGGAAATACACGTTTCCTTTAAAAATAAACCAAAACAAAGTAATATAATTAATATAAAGAAACTGTAATGCTAAACACGTTATCTTATATACCCATATAATATTATTGTTCACATTATTATTTTGTCCTATGTAACAAGTAAATACAGTGTTTTCAGTTTACATGAAAACAGTCTATCGGAGAAACTACATCCATAGAATTACTACATTGTGAAGAATCGCTTGGCATGGGCGTCGACGATGTGGATGGGTTTTGTTCGTGCGGGGCAAATTGTTTGGGATACAAATGCCCGTAGAACATAAACGATTTGAATTTACTGCAAATCCTTGGAACTGGTAGCCATGACTTCTTCCACATGCTGCATTGCCTCCTACTGGTTCGTTAAATAAACTTTTAAATTCAAAAAAATCAAAATTTAAAAAGCCTTTCCTACCTTGTGCTACGGGAGAAGACATGTTTTCTAACCAGCTGCCGAACGTTACTGACTATTTTGACGCAATTATTTAGTTGCAGTGAGCGGGGACCTATTAAAACCTATATGACACAAATGAGTTGCATGCAGTTGCGCAATCGTATAGTTTGTGACAAAACACAAACTGTTTGGTTGCTCGAATTTATAGTTGCACGTTAGTTGCATGTGTGCGCACTTTCATATAAATTGCTTTGCAGTCACGCAGAGGACCAAACTATTGCACAACTGAAAATTGCATGTGTGCGCTTAGTCTAAATGTTTTTGTTTTCATTTATCAATTTGGATGTTACGCGGAACTTGTTAATCTGATATTTGTTGGGGTTAATAATACGCGATTATATATGCAAAATTTTAAATTTCAAGTCGTTTTCCTCTCGAAAAATCGTCAGAGCTTGGAATTTCATGCTTAAAAGTCAATGTTTGGAAATATTTAGTCCGCCTGTCAGATTTGCGAAAAGTCAATTTTGTGTTTAGTCCTCGTTTTTATTTACGTAAAATGGGCTTTCTTTAGGCACGTCATGGATAAATTTCGCGTGTTTTGACAAATTCGACGGAACACGGTCAAACGTATATTTTAATTGCTCACGCGTCCCTCGACCTTAAAATATGCATTTGGGCGCGTTGAAAAGCAGAAACTGCGGACTTTTTAACCATACTTTTCCCTATACGTGTTCTGGATTCGTTTCAGATGAGATAGCTTCATAAAATCGGGCACGTCGAAAACGCAACTTTTAAGTTTGTCCGTAAATATCCGGCGATCGTACAGAGCTATAAAGGCGAAATTTTTACGGTAATTAGCTCGGACGTTCCCCTTCACGGGACGATCGGTCCGAACGCGCTACCTATACGGAGTGTCGCACAATTTAGAGAAACATCATCCGTTGCACGGTCCTATCTCTATCCCGTACTTACTTCAGTGAAAGAGCGAGAGTCACCTAACAGCTATTATTAAGGTGAATATGGACTTATAGCTTGCTGATGGATACAAAAGCATATCCGAATATTTGTATATGTACTTGATTGTAGTAATCACAAATATCTTTTTTTGTGAGACTTGAACATGATCATTAAAATAATTATTTGTTAAGTGAAATTATTCATTTCTCACAATCGATTTTTTGTCGGTCCTCTGCAACGTTTGTATAGAATAGCAATAGTTGCATATTATTTATTGGAACATTAATATTTCTTTACAAATACGACTGATTTTACTAACTTTATCAATCTTTTATAATAAAAAAAATATTCACGGGGCAGAAGGTTCACAATGCGAAAGTTGGCATGTACCTATTTTAAATTAAAATGCTACTCCCTAGAAAATTGACGAAAAATTAGAGGGGGTTCTAATTCGACAATATATTTGTGAATTTATTTGACAACAAAACGCTCCAATAAATTCAAGGTCAAAAACTTCATGAATTTATTTGACCGTGTAAACACAGCATAATAGTTAAATAGTGATGCTTAATATTTTATTTGCTAAGTACATTTGAAATATGTAAAATGTAAATGTAAAACGAAAAAGCTGTGCTTGAGGTAAGAGCAAGACCACGTGTAACTACGATCTGGATTGCAACATAAATTCTGTCACTTCGATATAAGTGTTATGTTATTATAATAATTAAATGATGACAAAGAACATATGTATACTTAATGTTAACACGTATTTATGCAGCCATATAACCTTGACAAACGCATAAATATCGTAATACAATATAGGTTACCATGTTCAGTAATAATTAATTCTAGTTGATTTAAAAATATAAAGTGAGGTGATCTTTAACTTGTTGTGTAAACTTCATACTTGAAAACTGGGAATTAGGCAGATTCAAAGAAAATGATACTTTAGTGTTATAAAACTTTACGGATTAGGAATTATTTTTCTATAAATACTTCCTCGAATAAAATTCAAATTAATTTAGTACGAAGCATGGTGGTAGGAAGGAATTGTATACAGCTTATTTAGTAGCCCATACCCAGTATTAATTTTGTATGCATAAACTTATACAATGTAACTCGTACTGTAATATAATATTGTGTGTGCATCTGGAAACACATATTATCAAAAGTTCATTAACCTAATTGTATTTTGTAGTGGAACACTAGATAAACGCGGTTCAGAAATATTTACATATTTACAATTCATTAAAAACTTAGGTACTAGAACAGCAAAACGTAAGAGATTTTTTTTTAGAAATAAAGCAATAATTTTTGTATGTTTTCCTGTGATTACTAAAGCTATTAGTGCAATTATTGTATGTAGTATTTTATTACTATCTTCTAGCAGCAAAGCTATTAGATGGTAAACTGCTAAATAGTAATAATAATAATAACACTGGTCAACAGTGAAATTGCTTCTTAGGTGAAAGTACCCAATCCTGAATGAATTCAACGTGCTGAACACGAATATCACATTGAAAAAAGTTGATTGGCTCACGTTCAAGAGATATTGACGTTTTGTCCATTGTATAGATGCTATTGCATAATGTAATGCAATTTAGTGAGAAATTACGAAATTTTGCGTCATATTGCATCACCCCTTCATGCAAAAAAGTTAATGCAGCATTTACTGTAAGTTTCCATTGAGAGTGTTGCGAAATTGATTGCGCAATATCAAGCAATAGCTAATTATAGTTTATTTATAAATGGCCGACGTGACAGTTAACTCGTGCAATGTCCGTTCATTCGCGCATATTTTTCGAAGCTCTAGCATACATAAGTGATTGCTATAGTGTAAAGTAACTAAACAGTAGCAATGCCTCGTAACTGTGTTAATAGTGCAAATAACTTCTGTTATATTTGCGGAGAAGTGACATTTGCTGCACAGAAAAAGAACATCAGTGCAACAGTTAAGAAAGCGTATCATTTGTATTTTGGTTGCAAGATAGGCGACCAGGACAAAGACTGGGCCCCACACGTATGCTGCCGCACTTGTGCCGTAAATCTTTCACAGTGGCTTCATGGCAAAAGAAAGGCAATGCCATTTGCTGTGCCCATGATTTGGAGGGAGCCCACCAATCACGTTGACGACTGTTATTTCTGTATGGTACGACCAGCTTCTGGAGGCATCACCAAGAAGAAGAAGTGGACAGTTGAATACTCTAACATACCATCTGCTCTGCGACCTGTCTCTCATGGCGAAGGACTCCCAATTCCAGAACCTCCTACAGATTTTTCTATCAGTTCAGACGATGAGGATGGCCATGCGTCGGCGAGTTCTCCTCAACGTGGCAGTAAGGATGATGACTTTTCGTGCTTTGACGAAACATCTGCACCACATAAAATTACCCAGGATGAAATGAACGATCTTGTTCGCGATTTGGATCTGTCGAAAGGCAAAGCGGAGATACTGGCCTCAAGACTTCGACAGTGGAATCTTCTGGAACAGAATATCCGAGTGACTTCATTTCGCACTCGCCATCAGCTCTTCGAATCTTTCTTTAAGAAAGAAGAAAGCCTTGTGTTCTGCTGCGATATTGATGGTCTACTACAAGCTCTCGGTATTGCACATGATCCCCACGAATGGCGGCTGTTTATAGACGCTTCAAAACTGAGCCTAAAGGCGGTTTTGTTGAATAATGGGAACCAGCTTCCATCCATACCTATTGCACATGCGGTCTACATGAAGGAGACTTACGGCAATCTAAAGCAGCTACTGGAGACGATTAACTACAGCAAGTATGGCTGGCAGATATGTTCTGACCTGAAGGTAGTATCTCTGTTGATGGGTTTGCAGCAGGGATATACAAAGTACTGCTGTTTTCTTTGTCTGTGGGACAGCAGAGCAATCGATTTGCACTACATCAAGAAAGACTGGCCTCCGAGAGCATTTTTTAAGCCTGGAGAAACGAATGTACAGCACCCACCATTGGCACAGCCACACAAAATCATCATTCCTCCTTTACACATCAAACTCGGTCTTGTCAAAAACTTGGTAAAAGCCATGGATAAGAATGGACCAGCATTCAAGTACCTGCATGACAAATTCCCTCGACTCAGTGAAGCCAAAATTAAAGAGGGCATCTTTGTGGGGCCTCAAATTAGACAGCTCTTCCGAGACCCCAAGTTTGAGGAACTTCTTCAAGGTAAAGAAAAACAGGTTTGGGATGCATTCTATCAAGTGGCAGCAAACTTCCTGGGGAATGACAAGACAGAAAATTACAAGTGTCTGGTTGAGGATATGTTGGCTTTGTTTCATGAATTCGGCTGCAATATGTCCTTAAAGATCCACTTTCTTGATTCCCACTTAGATTTCTTTCCTGATAACTGCGGGCAGGTCAGCGATGAGCACGGCGAACGCTTTCATCAGGACATTGCCACCATGGAGCAACGGTACCAAGGCAAATGGTCTACGTCAATGCTAGCTGACTATTGTTGGACAATCAGTAGAGATGCTCCACAAGTCCACTACAAACGGCAGGCCAAAAGAAGTCGAAAGCCGGAAGCAGACTAATGTTTTCTTACCGTGTATTATAATATTGACATAAGTACACTTTTTCTGAAATATGCGTAAATGTTTTCTTACCATGTATTATAATATTGACATAAGTACACTTTTTCTGAAATATGCGTAAATGTTTTCTTACCATGTATTATAATATTGACATAAGTACACTTTTTCTGAAATATGCGTACATATTACAGAAAACTCGTAGCCAATTCAGCTTTTTCTTAGTCATTTTCGTGTTCAGCACATTGAATTCATTAAGAAATGACTATTTTCAGCTTGGAAGCATGAACTTTTCGAAAATTTGTTGCCCAGTGTAATATATTCAGCTTCTGTAATAACACCATTACAAAAAAAATGTTATACATACAAATAAATATAAATATAAAGCAATATATTAATGCATTGCTCAGAAATTTGGTATAAATAAGATAAAATAGTATATAACATATAAACAAATCAACAAAGCATTAGCCATCGGAGATAAAGTGTATAAACATTAAACAATATCAACAACTCAAATAGTTCAGTTGCGGCTGGTGAGGTAGATATTCCTGGACATTATAACATTCCATGCTAATCAACATACTTCTGATTTTCTTCTTAAAGACCTTAATTTTGCTTGCAGGCAGTTTCTTTACTTCTCTAGTAACCTGTTGTGCAGTCTACTTCCTCAATAATTTAAGTACAGTACAATCTCGATTATCCGAAATAATGTGGACCAAAGTGATTTCGGATAATCGAAATTTTGGTTAATCCGAATTTTTTTTTGGAAAATAGGAGTTTAGGATGCGTATATCATTAGATCGACTTGAAAACATTTATGAAATATTTTACTTGAATTTATGTATTAATTTAAAAATAACATCAACAAATAATTTGTTTAATTTTTATTACTAAATGTTAAATGCAACGTAAAATATAAAATATATATCCCATTCTACACTTTATTGTTTAAAAATGAGGTAATTTTTAACTACACTCATTTAGCACTACTTCTGTTTTTGGCCGCAATGTCTCTCCAACGTTTTATTAAAAGAACATCCGCGGCAGTTGCATTTTCTTGTTGTTCTACATAAGTTAACGCTTTCTCCAAGGCTTCTAGTCCTTCTGAATGTGACATTTTTACTGGAATGTTGTCAGTGCATTCTACTTCGTCATCGTCATCACTGCTTATTTCATTAGCATTTTTGCAAACACTTTCAATTAATTCTTGGTCAGTCATTTCATCTTCTACATTATCACTGTTTAACCATTCATTAACTTCTGTTTCCGTAACATTTTCACATCCTGGTATTTTCGTAAAAATTTGCTGTAAACTTTCTTCATGGTCGGACTCTGCTTCTGTGATACGTCCCTCCTCGTGTTGAATCAATTTTGACCAAGATTTTTCCAGGGTTATACCTTTTACTTGATTCCAAGCTGAAGCTATCCAATATACAACATTTTTAAAGTTTAACTTCTTTAGACATTCAGTGAGATTGGCACCCTCATCTACTTCTTCCAAAATATGCTCCAATAGCAAACGCCTGTAATTTCGTTTTAAATTTTCCAGCACACCCTGATCCATGGGCTGAATGAGAGGAGTTACAGCAGGAGGCAAAAACATTGCTTTTATTTCCCCACTTTCAAGTTGCTCCGCACTTGGGTGAGTGGGAGCATTGTCTAGTCACAAAACACATTTTCTGGGGTATCCGTGCTCTTTTAAAGAAGACTACTTTTGGGTACGAAATCTTCAAAAAGCCAATTTTTGAATAGATTTGCATTCATCCAGCCTTTTTGTTGATTTTTGTACAAAACAGGTAAAGCATTGGGACGAATATTCTTGAAGGCTCGTGGTTTTGCTGACTTACCGATACATAATAATAGAAGTTTGTGTCTCCCAGAAGCATTAGCGCATGCAAGAACAGTGATACGTTCTTTGCTACGTTTGTAACCAGGTGCTCCAGCTTCCGTTTTTGAAGCTAAGGTACTTGAGGGCAACATTTTGTAGTTCAAGCCGGTTTCGTCACAATTGTAGATCTGGTCTGGTTGTAAATCATTTTCTTTCATAAGCTCCATAAAATTCTCTGCAATTTTTTTTTGCGACAGATACATCGGCATACAACTTTTCCCCACAAACTTTCAGTTGACGTACACCATGTCTTTTTTTCCATCGGTCTAGCCATCCATCACTTGCAGAAAAACTTTCAGGCGCTTCAATGACCGGCAATTCTTCGCTTAAACTCACTGCTTTTTGTTTTAAAATGGTCCCCGAAATTGGTATTCCACGTTCTCGATTCTGTGTAAACCATAAAAATAAAGAATCATCCACTTTTTCGTATTCACCTCTTTTCATACTTTTTCGTGCCGGGGTCGGCGATGTCAAAACACTACACCATTTTTCAAGTTTTTCGCGATTTTTTCTCCATTCTGCAACCGTACTCACGTCTACGCCTAAATCCTTTGCTTTTAAGCAATTCACCATTATCTAATCGTCGAACCGCTTTAAGTTTTTCCTGCAAGCTGATAACAACGCGTTTACGTTTATTGCTCGGACACTGCATTTTGTAAAATATTTGAGAATAAAACTACTCTTTTTGCGATAATAACAGACGTTAATACATATGTACTTGTAACGCTCTGTCGGCTAACCAAAACTATTCGCATTTTAGACCGTCGTATTGCCGTGAAACCCCGAGGGGAACCACCTAGCAGTATAGGTGAATCCCAGATGCGTTTCGTATAATGCGAATTTTTTCGGTTAATCGGGATTTTTGTTTTTAAATAGTTTGTTTCGGATAAACCGGATTTCAGATAATCGCGATTCGGATAATCGAGATTGTACTGTATTTCTATGAGCATGTTAATCTGTAGTATGATGCTCCAATTTAGTTTTGTGTGTATGTGGAATATTGGTGATTATCGCCTCTTTGTTCTGAAGTACGTACATATGTGACGATGGCATAGATACAGTGAAGTCAGTGTTAGTATATTTTGTTTCTTGAAGTGAGTTCTACAACTTTCATTATGCTTCAAATTAAAGCGATCTTATGGCCTTTTCCTGTAGAGTAAATATTCTATGCATCTCTGCTGTCGCCCCCCCCCCCCCCAGAATAGTATTCCATAGCACAGAAGTGAGTGGAAGTTTGCAGCTGATTCCTGGGTCGCATGTTTAAGTCTTCTTATAGCTAACAGGACAGAAGATAACTTCCCTGCTAGGTCATCGATGTGTTAATCCCACCTCACGGTCACGCTCAGGAACTTCACTCCTTACCTTCTGTTTATTTGCAGCAAACCAGGTTTCTATATCTTGAACGGCTCTCTCAGATCTTCTACGAATTGTTTCTTGGACTAGTAGAGATGTGTTGTCTGCATATAAACACATGTTAGCCTCTTGAATGTTTAATACAAGATCTCTAAATTAAGAGGTTTAGAAGAGCTATCAATATATAAACGAACACATTTTGATACCACCTACCAGTCAGGCAATTCAAATCTGCCAAGAACATTAACATTTTAACTTCCAATGCCTGGCTATCCACAAGGCCGCAATATCCGTATTATAACTACAATAATAGCATAGTGTGTGTTGGTATATGGGGTGAATAACTTTGTGCGAAATTTAGCGGCTCGTAGACGAAATGTATATAATTCATTTCTTAAATTTGCAAATTAAGCTAGAAGTATATGAAATGAAATATGTTAGAAAGATGGCTGGTAAGACAAATGAATATATCACAGGAAACATCTAACAGTATCATTTACAATACTTGTGTTCTCTTTATATAAGGATTGGAATTCGAATTATTATCACTACATTTAAAATCACAATTGCAAACCTTACAATTTGCTCTATTATTATTCAATTTTCTCAAGTAATGCCAGACTAGAGTTTTCGAACGAATCACTTTCATTTACGAAATGTGTAATTTTTTTTAAGAATGAATAAAATCCTGGTCTATTAAACATACGTTATATATTTTTAAGATATCATTGATATCACGGTTAGACTTATATATTATACACATATAATAATAGGCTGTGCAAGATAGACCTGCATCTATTAAATTTTTAATTCTGAAATCGTCTACAATTGTATTTGCATTAACCGATGAATGCTGACGAGCAGTATGTAATATTAGTTTCGCACATCTATTTTTTAAGTTCTATTTGTATATGTAAATAAGAATATGTAAAATTTAAAGCAAAATGCTAATAAACGTATATTATTATTATTATTATTATTTCGCCTATACGAACAATTATAATATTATTTAAGCTCTGGAATGAGACTGTAATTAACACATGAAAATGTTTACTCATTCCTCTTTATAATTTTATATATAATTAATTGCCTTTTCTGTCAGTTGAAATCCTTTGGTAAAAATTTGTTTCATTTTAAGTAAACTATTGATAGTCCGTCGATAGTACAACAGGCACATTCTAAGATGGAATAATGATAGACTAACTAAAAAATATAAATTAAATATTAAAAAATCCAGACGCGGCAAATCTAGGAAGAACAATCCTAGTGGATTGCAAAAATTGAAAAAAGAAGTGCTACTCATATAGGAAAAAAAAAGAATTAATATCATTTTAATATATATGTGCTTTTATATTATTTAAGAACCTAAAACTCATCAACTTCAATTAATCTACAAGTATACAAAACCAAATAAAATTAAGAAAGGTGTCTTTTTAATTATATTAACCATTTTTTCTACCACCAGAGTCGTCTCTAAATATTTAATTTATAAAATAAAGGTTATTTTACAATCAAATCATCATGCGTACCTGTAACTATAATATCGCCAATATGATGGGATAGTACTAATAACTCGTAATTTCGAATTAATATTATGTTAAAATTTATTAGTTTACGTAGAAATTTGCCAAATTACTGTTAACAAGCCTTTAAACTGCCATTGTGTATTCTAATGTTAAATTTGACAATTAGTTTGAATTCAAGCAAGGTCGGAAATTGTAAAACGTAAGAATCGCTAGAATGCAAATGGTAGAGGCGTAAATCAATTACATTTTAGGCGGTAATGAAATACGGTCAACAGCAAATACGTTAAATAACCTAAATATTTGCCCGTTAACAAAAATGTTCATGTCTTAATTTCGGCTATGAGTATATTCTTCCTGTATCATCAGTTAGCGAATGTCGTTTGTATACATTATACGCAGAATTGATGGGATACCTTGTGGTATTTCATATTGTGGTTTACAGTAATTGCTGCGAATGCCCTGTGTTACTATTTTTTCGATTTTTTCTATTAGTTTCTGTTTGAAGATTGTACCAAACTCTTTATTTATACCTATAAAGATCGTCATGACCATGTTTCCTCTTTACAAATTGTCCTTCACACTAGTCAACAAGTCATTAATGCCTTATATGATTACATACTTCCTCTGAAAAAACATTTTTTTGTATGTGTTTTTAAGTGATAAGAAATTTTGGTTTGTATAAATTCTTTGCGGATGCTTTGCCTATCATCTTAGCTATTTAAATCATTACCATAGTTAAGACATTTCGGATTACCTTTTGAAAGAATGTATTTTTTCTACTCCCATACTTTAATTGTATTATTAGATATGCCGAACCTGTACTTTAATGATGTCCATTACGACACAGATTTTCATTATCATACAAATTTATATCCAATAGGAATGCGACATTCCAATATTCAAACAATATTCAATATGGCGACTGCATATCTGACAGATATACAAATTAAATAAATGTGACAGTTCTCTGCAATTTACTAGTAAGTAGTTAAAATTTGTGCTTTTTTGAAAATATAAACGGTAAAAATGAGGGATAATAACAGTGAAATGTTAAATTTGAGTCCACCAGAAATTATGGAACGAGCCCTAGTAACCACGAACAATTTATTACCAGCTAAATTCGCAAAGGTGCATGGAAAATTTTAACCACAATTTATGAAATGGAATGTTCAAAAATTTTCTTACTCGTGTCTTAATAGCTATCATTAAATGCTCATTGCTTAATATACTATTTTCATATCCAGAGGCCTTATTTTTTTTTATATTGTCTATTATTCAAATCATCTTTTCTATATCATATACTTTAATGGAGCTTTATTGAAAGTTATAGTTAAAAAGACGCTTTCATGGAGTTTTTAATTTGTTTTTCCACTAATTTTTTGTCTATGCTAGCAAAATACTTGTTTACTTCTATTATTTAATTGCCTTCACTTGTTCTGTTTCCGTCTTTTTTCTACATTTGTATGGAACTTGGTTTTTTCGTAAATTATATGCAAATTTAATGTTTAAATATCAAATACCATACTTTTTTATTGCTATATTTTACATCTTTCAAATTATTTTGTGTAATAATCTGTTTTTGCTTGTTTCATCATATACTAATTAACATAAACGAAATTAATTAAACAAATAAAGTAAAGTTATATCTGAATATTGACAATTGCATCTCTGCTTTGTATAAATTTTAGAATTTCATGCCATTTATTTATCCTTTTTTTATAATTTAAAATGCGTTCTAATTCTTTGAACTGGATTGTAGACGTGTGTTAATAATAAATATAAACATTACAATGATAGTCACTAATAATTCGGAACATTTTGTGTGAAGTAATTAGAAAATATTTTCGCTTTCTACACATTTATCCGTGTCATTAATTCAATTTCTATTCGACGACAAAAAAAAACTGAAAGTAATTGATGTTAAAAGAAATCATTTTACGCAGTGAGGTATTATATGACTATGCAACTCCTCTTTAAGTTTGTTAATAAGTAAAAATGATCCAGACACGCTGGCAAATCTGTTTAGTTACATATAGCTAAGTAGGTCGAGCAGCGCAACGAATGGCAGTCCAATTAAACAATTTAAAACTAGACACGGAAACACGCAAGAACTGCGTAAGTGGCCCATGCTTCAATTTCGCAATATGAAAACATTGGCGAGAAATATAATCCATAGCAGTGCAAAAATTCAATGTTGATAACTTGCGTAATCGAATTAACCCGTATATTATTACCGTACGTGTTTAACACATAAACGAACATTCTCTTCGTTAGACACCAGGAAGGAAAAATTGGTATGAAAAGAAGCTCTTGGAGAAAGTTAATTAAGCTAACAATTCTATTATTGATGTACCTGTTCAATACATACAATAATTTAGTATTATAATTAGGGATCGGTAGTTATAAATAAATAATGTAATTCGAAATTGGGCACTAGTACTAGTACTATCACTATTCATTTGAGTCCAGTCCTGTAATTTACTCCTGACTGCCGATCCCCAAGACATCACTCGTAATAAGTGATTATTATTCATCACTTTTTACACATTATTAGTGATGAATCATGCAGTCAGTGGTACATTTCAGGACTGTATTGTGCCCGATTTCGAATTACATTTTTCATTTAAGTCCAATTCTGTACCCGTGACTGCCAGTGGCGTGAAGTATCTCCCGCATGGCAGGGGGCCCTGCCATCCTAGGGGCTTACCCAATCAGTTTGGCGGATCAAGGTAACTATCTTAATTATTTACATGTTTACAAACTATTGAAGAAGTAGTAATTAATATTTACAAATACCATAAAAAACAAGTGATCTATATGAGCTGTTCTGATGTTAATTATTGAATATCAATGAATGTTAGTAAATTCCAATTGGTTTTATTATTAAGGACCGCCGCAACGCATCTTTATCAGTACTTTTATTTTGCTAGCGTACTCAAAATGCTTTCGAAATGTAGTACGTGCTAATAAATCAAAACGACAAATAATTATCAGAGGTAGTGTCACCTCTAATATACTTAAGACCATCGTTTAACATTAGAGCGGGTGTCCCATTTGGCCGACTGACGTAATTTATTTTGTTTTTAATTTAACAGTCAATTTCCGTGTTGTAAATAAAAGGTGTCCAAGGAACAACCTATGGACATTTTAGCATTTGTCATATTAATTACTGCATTTAAATTATTTATTTCAATGGTACCACCATTATTTGCATTATATTGATGTCATTTGCGGTAAGGCTTTAATTGTCACTGAAAAGGTATGTACTAGCTAAAGGAGATAATGCCCCGAGTATGAAAAATAAGTGTACACGCACGAAAAGGTGTGTACAAGTGTTATTTTTATCAGCACATTAAGTAGAGGATTTAACTTGTAACGGTACGGCGCATTTTATAATTTTAATAAATTTTATAATATTGAATACGTGTATAAATGATACCTATTTTTATAATTACGTATTAGAAATTCAAAGATATATATATTTCTAGAACTATATTTCTTATATGTTAATCTATGTATAAAATAAGCATTAGTTGGCGCCGAATATTTGTGTTTAGTATAAGATATTTACAATTTCGCAAGTTATACGTGACATTACGTGTGAAAACCACAACGATGATACATGGGCGTCCTAGAAAAAGGGGAACCCCAAGATTTGAACTATAAAAGGTGAAAAACGAGATTCAAAAAAAGAGTCGACGGAGATCCTTCAATGAGATCAGTTACCGATGTATATACCTCGGTTTTACTGCAAAGTGATAAGGTCCTCTAGATAAAAAGTATGTCGACTCACATATATATATATATACCGTAGTCGACATATTTTAATTTCTGATACGAAAGTAGAAAGAGGAAAAGAGCGCGACGAAATAAACTCAAGATAAACATATACGAGGCTGCCAAGACAGTACACTCGACAAATGTTTCCTATGAAATGTAAGGCGTGAGGGTCCCCGACACTGCGTTGCTCTCCCACCACTGTTAGCAAGCAGGCATCGCTGCATATTATAAGGTCATCTTCTGCATGGGATGGAAGTATAAACCGAAATTAAAATTTGACGACTACGGTATATATAGCGGTCAATAAAGTATAAAATTATTGTAAGAACCTTAAAAGTAATTAAATAAGTTCTTGTTTACAAAAGATATACCGCTAATGAAGTGTTAAAGTGTTCAGTTTATCATTGTTCAGTTTATCATAACTTCCAATAACAAGTTATTGTTCTGCGAATAGCAGGTTGTGGAAGTTACCGGCGTCTTGCTGGTCAAAGGAAGACCCACAGGGCACATCGATAATAAGATCTTCTTCAATTCAAGAAAGAAGAAGGAAAATCTATGAAGGTATTTAGGAACTATTATTATGTCAATGTTAAATAAACTTTAATAGTAAAATTCATCTTAATGTATGGACGAAATAAATAATAATATAACAATCTGAAAATTATAAATGTGTTTGATAAATTGTTTTAAATATAACATTGCGGCATCTTTTAAATTGTTTGTCGATGCTGTAATTATATGCGTAGTAGTCATTTACATATCTATGTAATAAATACAAAGCATTTATTGTTTATTTATTAAAGCCAATGTAGTTGACATTGATAATCTTAATAAGACACGTTGAATATTTCAGTATGGAAAATGCAATAATGGTATTTTGTTAATGTATTTGTTTTTATTAAAATTAGTTTTATTTTGAAAATGTTTTCTCCGGTGCTTGTATTAAAATATGAAAGAACTATTGTTTTCTAATATAAATATTATTTAAATTTATACAATAGCCTTTTACTGAATTGTGCCAAATAATGCCCAAGAATATTTAATTACTATCATCTCTTTTACTTGGATCGACCTGAGAAAATAAATGAGCTATTCAGAGAAATAATTCAATTATTTTATTTTATTTTATATAAAAAATTATTAAAGAATGAAGGGCATTATAAGGATTCTATTACAATATGGCTACCAATCGTAGGGTCATCACATTACTTTATTAATAATTCATTTAGTTGTTCCATTATTACATTACATTAATAATAATTTTAAAAGGGGTTCTATTACAAGCTGCTGAATTGTGCTATCGTTCCATAACATGGAAAAAACATTTTCTCCAAACAATGTCTATTTTGCAGCCTTGCTTTTGCTTATAACCATTTCCAGCTTTGTGTGACTTTGTAACCTTTAAGGAATCAACAAAACCAGTCACGGCAGACTATGCTATGATTATGATGTACATGCATAATTTACAGAACGGCTCTTAGTGAAGTTACACGTTGGGAGAGCTTTATTTTGCATTATTGGTCTCTCATAGCTGATTGATAAACAACTAAAGCATGACTAAAGTAAATCTAGGTTCAACATTTTTCCCTTAACTTGCTCTGCTGCGGAATATACATTGTTTGGTGAAAATATTTTTTTCAAGTTATGAGACTATTGCACAATTCAGCAGTTATATCCTCTACTTAATGTGCTGATGAAAATAACACTTGTACACAACTTTTTTTTTGCTTGTACACATCTTTTTCATACTCGAGGCCTGTTTGCTTAAGTATATTCACCTTTTTTCTGGCATTTTCTCCTTTAGCTAGTAATGTAATCTAAACAAAAATGTGAACAAATATTGGTCAGACTAGTCAGACACACAAAACGACATTAGATTTTAAAATAAGTACTGAGTAATTTAAGTGGTCGAATTGATTAGGTATTTATTTTTCTCTTGGCTTGGCCACATGGGCCCCATCATGATGGTAATAAATATACTCAAATGGGGCATATTGTAAAAAAAATACTTCTACTTATTTATGATGATGATCATCAGTCAAATGCATTATTAAAATCTCTGATGTAGACATTTACTTGCCCTTGTTTATAAGGTTTTTAACTAGTATAGTTCGTAATTGTCACAATATTAGTGACATACCTTGAATAAATCAATGTTGATAGGGTGACATGATAGATCTGGCATTAGTAAAAATAGAGAAGTAAATAACGTTTTTAAATAGTTTAGAAAAATTTGATAAAGTAGAAATTGGTCAGTAATTATCTCTGAGAGCTTTATAGCTACTCTTCAAGAAGTTACATTTCTTCCAAAATTTTCTCTGTGGTACTGGAAAAACCTCTCAAGTTTGAACATAATTATCGGCATCATTATCGACCAATATATGCAAATTATATCTTTATAACGTATGTACTTGTATGTACGTAGTTTTATAATTTCACAAGCAGTTCATGAAATTAATATTAATTAATTGCTGTACAACAATAAATAATGTATGTATATACTCTAAAATGTTTTTTTAAACAAATATTTTAGAAAAAAATAAAGATTTACGGTGTAACGAAATAGAAAGCTTCGATTGAAAGTCTTTTTTGCTTATTCGGAAATTATATGCAAAAGCACGGTTTAAGTACGTCGGTAGTTACTGCTCGTAAAAAATTATAAATATCAAGGCTATGTTTATTTATTTTGGTCATTCACGCGTCGGTTAAACACGAACATCGAATTCAAGTACGGATCAATATCTAATTGCCCATTCAACTTATTTCGGACTTACTCACAACATTAAAAAGCTTTCGTTAAACAAAATAATATGCTTTATAGGATTACAGGAGCTTAACAGGATTTTTTTATTTGAATCAGACTTTCACAAAAATCACATTTTTAATTCTGATATATGTACAATGACAATAGCTAATGAAACACATAAATAAGTTGAGAAACCAATTAAATGCATTTTAGCAAAGTAATCCATTTCCGATTTGCACGATTTTCAATTATCTTTTCATCCAAACAAAACAAATAGGAATCTTGGATTTTAGTTGTCCTCCTTTTTCCGTTGGTTGTCTATAAAGTGACATCGTCATGTGACATTATTGCTAGATTCAAATAAAAGAAATGCTATGAAGCGTGTAAAAAAGCCAATGTGTAGAAAGTATTAATCATTGTTATTGGAAAATAAAGGTCAAGACAATACTCCTTGGCAAAGATAATATTGTATAATATGCTTGTAACAGTTTGCTAATTTTCAAAAAAAAACTTAAACACGGAGTATTTGCAGATCAGAGATAAAGGTATAATTCCAATTGCTTTTTCCTTAATGTCCATTATAGAAACGAATCATGGTTGCGATTTTGATAATGTGGAAATTTTAGCTCTTTAAATATGTTTTATTAATAAGTTTGTTTATTTCATCAATTTGGAGAATGTAATATATTGACAGTCTCTCTTAAATTTAAATTAATAATATATTTTATTGAATACCGGAGATAACTCTCCATATAATCGGTCAGTCTGTTACAGGTAACAGAAGTAAGAGCAATAGCCCTGAAAATATCCCTTAGTTAACGCAAAATTGTCAGCAGAAACTAGGAAGTAATACTTAGCAACTGTTGTTGAAGCCGATAACTTAGATATATAAATTTTTAGTTTCTCTTTGCTTCTGTACATGTTTTGCATTAAAAAATTGCAAAAAATATCCTTTCTGTTTATCTAACCGTCTCATGTACTTCCTATAGTTAGTATTTTTAATTATTTTGAAGAGTTATAAAAAAAAATTTAAAATATTTATATCACACTTGTATTTCTCTAGTACCGTTCTGTACCAAGTGAAGGACTTAATTAGCAAACTATATATTTTAACCTTAAATTGTCAAAGAGGTGCTTTCCGAATTTTTTACATAAAACTTGTTTCAAATTAAATTTCAAATACTTTTGTCTTCTTAATAAAATTGTGAGTAAAAGTGTCAATTCCGGTCCCAATTTTGAAATTGTTTTCATACAAAAATTTCTGCATATTCAACTCTAAATACCTTTATACTCCTAATAAACCTGTAGAAAATGCATAATTTGTCAGTTATTTTGGAAACAACTGCAAGAGTGTTACTTCCGGTCCCAAATTTAATTTTTTGTATAGGAAAATTGTTCCAAATCGAATTATAAATACTTTTGTACTCTTGATAAATCTCTGGAGAACGTATAATTAGCGAGAAATTCGCAAAAAAACTATTTTTCGATAAGAGTAAAAAACCTACTTCCGGTATGAATTTCGAAAAAGCTTTTTTTTATAAAAAATGTTACTCTTGAGTACATTTTCTTTAGAAGTTTGTTCCAAAATAAGTATTTCATTGAAATTTTATTTTTTCGCTGAAGTAAACTATTACTTCCGATATGACGTTTGGTATTGATAAGTTTTGCCGTTTAGCCGCTATCGTGGTTACACACACAGGGAAAGAGTGGAGAAAGAGAAAGTGAGAGATAGAAATAGAGAGAGATTTTTAAAATCCACTTCTTCTGCAAAAATCTCGAGGTCAAAAATATTCGTCACAAAAACCAAAACTCGTCGAGACAAAATAAAATACATATTTAATAGTATATGTACATTGAAATGTAGGATACTGCTATCAGTCTTCTGATACCGAAAAAGTGGTTTTTGAAAAAGTCATGTGTGACCACGATAGCGGCGAAACCCACATTCGTCTTTCCTCCATTTTTCTTTTATTAATATTTTTGGTCTTCATCTTAATCTAAAATGATAGCTATCTGGGCTAATTTGTCAATGCTTATTAAATTATTTTGTAGCGCGAGTAAATTGCAAAATATGTCTAATATTGCAACTAAATTCATCAAAATTGATAGCTTACACTTTGGATATGTTATTAAATTTTGAAAACGTAATCCATTTTTATTCCGTCACTTCTATTTTTACATAGTTAGAGATATCACACACTATAGGTTCAAGCACAGAGAAGAGCATTCCATTGTAACGCACGTAGCCTACTTATCGCTACATGTATGCCGACTATTGCCGACTAATATACAATGCACAGGCAACAGAGGCGAGGAGAGTAGTTCGCAATTTGTTCTGCTGGATCTAAATACAGTCAACGATCCGTTATTTTCGTTGCAACGGCAGACCCGTTAAACAAGGCAGACAAACACGAGGAACTGGACGTAATTAAATTGATAGCGCTTTGATTATTGTTATTGGCTGAAGTTAGTCGTAAAGATGAGCGGAAGAATAACGGTAAAACGTATACAGCATACACATTGGGTATACACGGGATAGACACGAATATAAGCATGTGGAAGCATAGAAGAAAATCGAGAACGTGAATGAAAAGGAAAATTGGGTCGAACAGTTTAATTTCGAAGTGGTTGGAGAGCGAGGGTTCGTACAACAGGAGAAAATGCAACAACGGTGAATAGAAATGTTAATGAGATGCAATCGATTTAAACGTGATTGACAATCCGTTTCATTATCCTGTGATACTCGTATATTATTTTCTGATACAGGTTAACTACATTTAGATTAGTTGTATTTTAATTATATGTAACTATCTAATGTAATAATGTAGGTCGTTTTGAAAGTATTACAGTTTCTTTTGTATTTCTATTACATAAAAGTTTCTCAATGTATATCAAAACCTTGTGGAAGGTCTACTTTATTTGTACAAGCGTATACACATGCATCATAAATATTTAGTATTGTTAGCAAAATAAGTCTGAAGTAATTTGTTAGCTTTAATTATGATTCAACATGTTATTGTAAATTTAAGGTTATTTAAAATAATACTACATTTTGAAACTACCAATAGCGTCTTTTAAAATCAAAGCACCAATATAAAAAAAACATGGTGTATAACGCTCCTCTTTACTTGATGACATTCCAAAGACATCTTAAATACAAACAAGTAATTTAAATGTCACTGCACAAAATGTTTTAGCCTCGTATCATCCCAGAAAAGTATTTTGTTAAGCAACCGTATGCGTAATTCGGTATATAATGTTGCCTTCTTCTAGCGGTAGAATATAGTTCGAAAGCCGATTGAAAAATGATTACACATATTGCCGTGATCCCTATATTGGTCAGGCATTGTAAGATAAATAAATAATTATGTAATAGAATAAGTAAATAATTTTTAGTAGTAAGTGTAATTATAGAAAAATGTATCATGAGTTGCATAACCGCAACGGCGTAACATTATAATGTAAGGTATATGATAATTAAAATTGAAATAAAATGTATATAAAGGTACAAAAATAAACACCAAAAATAAAATTCATGTATTCTATATTTGTAGAAACGAGGAGCACAAGATGCAATTTCAATATACAAAGATAGAACCAAATTTTATGCATTGTGTGAGAGTCGCATTGAATATATTGAGCAGTAAACCACTATTCAAAATCAATAACGTGTTAAAAATAAATAACAGAGAGAGAGAGTTATGATGAGAGATGGTGTCAAAAGAGTTAGTCATTTGAATGCCGTAAAGTTATATGAAAAGGGTGAAATTAGACATTCACGACATGAAAACATCTTTCATCATGAGTAGACGTAAATTTATAAAGATTGTTATTTGTTTGACATTTTATGGTCACACTTAACAATATGATAAATACCTGAGACTTATATCTAAGCATAATTTTAAAAGGAATATGTAAAAAGGTATATTTTTTTTTATTTGACACAATGTAATAAAGCAAAAAACTTCAGTAATAGCAGGTTAAATCCAGTTTAATCCAGGAAAATTCCGGAAATAACACGTTGAAATTGGTTTAATCTGATTACATCTACAAAGAAAAAACAATGTTTAATATTCTTAACAGCTGCATACAAATCAACCTACATGAAGACGAGAAAAGATGGTTCGAAGATATAGATGAAGTTATCAAGGTCCAGGTTCATGACAATATAATTAATAAAAGAAGTATTCCAGTCGTATGCAACGTTTTTCCTATTATTTACAAAGGAAACGTCTGCAAAAGAAAAATACGAATAGTGTTAAATAGTGGTAAAAGAATGTATTTGAATAATGATGAAAGTAGCAATGAATTCATCTATAAACACAATAAAGGATGGCGTTAATGAAAAAGAATGTACCTACCAAGATAAGAAAATCGCAAATGTGCATAGACATTAACAATAATAAACAATTTAAGTGCGTGTATATTTTGTGTAATTTCTGGATGTCAAAACAATATGAGTACAGGTCAGCTTAGGGAAAACATCAAGAAAATAAATCTGAGCAGAACAATGCCAACTTAAACGTTAGTGCGAAAATTGTGGCGCTGCGAACGAAGAATGTTTTTTTCTGATGAACCGAAAATTAATAAAAAGCTGGGAAGGAGGCAAGTACGAGAGAAGTCGTCGATCCATGGGTGAAGTAGCCTAACTTTTTAAAAAAAGAAGCGGTCAATCTTCGATCTTCGAATTTTGTTTGATGATTGCAGGCGTATAATACACTGCATAGAAATCATCCTTAGTAAATGTATTAAGTTATTTTTTATTTTTAATAAGTACTTTTCATTTCATAATTAATTTATGCCATTTAGTTTAATTTCATTTTTTTTAATTATCAATATGATAGACCAATATCAGGAGGAATTTGATGAAATGTATGAACATCATAAGTAAGTTTTACTTAAAATAAATTATGCTAAAGATGCTATGTGAAAATATTCATCTTTAGCAAAGCGTTTAAAAATTTATTTAATATTTTGGATGAGATTATTATCTTCTTTGTTATAAGTAAACTAATGTAATAAATAATGGGAGTATTGTTACCAATGTGGAAAGGCATCAATGACACAACGTGTGAATGTTTGTTAGCGATGTTATCTATGCATTGTTAACAAGTTTTTAGATACTAAATTTTATAGGGATTTCAAATATATTAATATACGTAAAGATAGGAGCATTTTTGATAGACAATAGCCAATTTGTGGTATGTACAACGTGTAAATATTTGCATATGATGATTGGTGACAGTCTTATCAAGGTGTTTACGGTTCTGCGGAATTTTGTATTTTCAAAGACACTTCGTGTGAATGAATGTCTTTGTGGAAGCGAAATCTAGCATAGTATAAGAAAATTATTATTTCTTTGTAGCTACACAATGTTAAAATTTTAATATAGCAAAGAGCGATATTTATTCTGAATCTATATGTTATATTTGTAATGTAATGTGTTTTCGTATTTATAAAATACACGTTTTTTTTTACTTGTAATTGGAAAGTAAAAAGGACAATTTCTTTTTACGGCCACATGTGGCAAGAGAATTATTTCATCGATACTGTTATTATAAGATGTTAAAATTGAATATAAATATTTTATGAGATTTAGTTTTTTATTAGTAACCTTATCCTATTAATTTTAAATAAGAAATGTTGTTGGAAAACAAAAGGAATATCACTGCTAGAACCTACAAGAAATATACGAATGTTAATAGAGATTGAATTTATAAATTTAATAAAGAATTTTTTTTACATGACAACGTTATCTCTACATTCGTTATAAATTATGCAGCTTTGTATTATCGTAGTTTGATTAAGTTATGCTGGTACAAGATTATTATTTTTAATTTGAAAACAAAGCTATAGCAATATGACACTAGAACAATTTGCGTTTATTTAAATGCAATGGAAATTGTATAAGTGTCATATATTATTTACTTAAATATCTGAGTTTTTAACTCTACTGATTACTAGCAATTTAATAAATTACATATTCTTAGACTTGTAAGTTTAAAGTAAAAACTGGGATTTTCTTTGTCTTTTTCATCCACACCTACTTGAACAATTTTGGTAAGATTTTCTGATGACCAGTCTCGACAGTTGAATATTAACTCCAGAATGCAAAGAAGTGTTCATTTGTCCATATTACTATTAATACTAAATAACATTTTGGTTCAATTTCCTTCTAATATTTGCTAAAAAAAATCTACATTTTGGCTAAACTGCGTAATTTAAGAGAAATAACAGTTGCAGTTTAATATGGTGGCTCATTATTACTTAATTAAGTTTGCTTACATCAGAGATTAGCAATTTTTATAACAAGAAAACAACAAGTTGTTTGATAGTCTAACGCTAATTTAGGCAAAGTATTAAGGAATTACATGAATGATTTCTTACATTTGTTAATTTACGTACGCAAAAAAGCCCATTTTCTCCCAGTCAAGTAATTCTGTATGCTAACTAAACGTAGTTAAGTAACTTCAAAGAGGAAAGAAATTTAGGTGTAAATTTCTCTTGCTGTCGTAATTATGCAAGTAGAAGAAACGAACATATTTATCGATTGATTAGCCATTTGTGTCGAGTTATGTAAGACTTGATTGTGTTGGGAGATATGTATTAAATACGTAAGCAACCTAGTGATTTTTTTTGACACGGTAAAAACCATGAAATAGTTAACAACTGATATTCTAGATACCTCTTAAATAACACAGTAATATTAAAAATTCGATTAACAGTTCTGTAATAACAATTAATAATGGATATTACGCTTCACTCAATGTTTCTCTTTTTAAATATTGGCATACGAGTTCAATTCATTAGAAATTGGTACATTATGTCATTTGCGCAATTTCCAATTGCTGGTAGTTATGAGTAGAGAGCGGAATCGAGCGAACTAATCTACCACGGAGCCACAACCGTGAAAAGAAATAATGTAAACAACTGCGTGTTGTTTACATTATATCTGAATAGCACTAATTCATAGGGCGAACTGCAACATCTGTTTACGGTCGACAAGAGACCGAGAATCAGAGAAAAAAGGGCAATAAAATAAGGAATTTATGAGGTAAAATTCTTTATACACGGACGTAGATAACGGCGTCAGGAGTGTTTAAAATTTATTATATTTACGTTATATTTCCAAAAGAAATAAAATTTTCATTTATACCTTACGTTAGTTTCCTTGTTTCATTGTTTTAACTGTTAATTACGTACTTCGTAATTTTTGTAATAGTTCCTGCCGGTTCATTGAATCTACTTCTTCCATTTATATCGACGTAAGTGTTAATTGGATTTTGTTAAGATTAAGATTAAAATTTTTAGTTATCGTTTATTTAGATCTAGAACATTGTTTATGTTACTTTTTCATATATGATATGGAAGAACGTCGAGAAATACATCGTGAAACAATGGCGAGTTGGATTGAGGGTCATACTGATTGTATGTCCATTGTCAGTGATTCCGATATTTATTGCAAAGTCTGTAAAATATCGTTACAGAATGCCAAAAAATCGAACGTACAACGTCACTTAGTATCGCTAAAACATACACAGAAATTGGACCCGTTGAAAGCTGACAATTTTAACGAAGAACTCTGTGAAGCTTTAATGGCGGCTAATATCCCATTAAAGAAACTTGACAATCCCACTTTCAAAACATTTCTCCAAAAATATACTGGTCGACATGTTCGTGATGAATCCACCTTACGCAAATGTTGTGTTTCTAAGTGCTTCACGAAAACAGTAGAATGCATTAGAAGACATCTTTCAAATCAGTACCTATGGATAAGTGCCGACGAAACTGTCGATATATTAGGACGCTGTGTGGTAAATATTGTAGCTGGTGTACTACATCCAACTATTCCATATAACGCATATGTAATACCATCTAAAGTTATAAATACAGTTAATGCGGAAACAGTTGCTAAAACCATTGACGAGAATTTGCACAAAATGCTTCATTCGGACGACAGGTACAGGGAAAAAATATACTTTTATTTGTTAGTGACAGTGCCGCATATATGTTAAAAACAGGCAGACTATTAAAGGAAACATATCCTTATATGCTGCATATTACTTGTGTAGCACATGCTCTCCACAGAATCTGTGAATATATCAGAGACAACTATCCGGAAGTTGATAGACTTGTATCGGCTTTTAAAAAAGTTTTCAGAAAAGCACCATCGAGAGTGGCCCTTTACAGGGAAAAACTTCCATCTTTGTCACTGCCACCCGCGCCAGTAATAACTAGATGGGGAACATGGCTGGAAGCTACTAGTTTTTATGCAGAGAATTTCGATAGTTTACAAAATTTCGTTACATGTTTAAATGACGATGCTCGAAGTATTTCTGAGTGCAAGGAACTAACACAAATCCCAAATTTAAAAAATCAGCTGTTATTTCTTCAGGAACACTTTAGAAATTTGCCTAAACTAATCACATATTTTGAAAATCGAAATCTCAAACTAAAAGATGGATTAACCACATTAGATGCGGCTATTAATAATTTCAAAAGTATTCCAAGTGACTTCGGATGTGGCCTTCGGCAAAAGTTAGACGCAGTTTTTAATAGAAATCCAGATTTAATAACATTGTGGCAATTGTGTATGGGGACAATGACACAAAATCAAACTGCTAAATACGCTGAAATATTTCCAGTACGCACCTATAACCAGTTGCGATGTAGAAAGGACGTTTTCTATCTACAAGGATGTACTTCATTCAAAAACAACAAATCATACAGAAGAGAACCTTGAGAAAGTATTGCTGGTGAATATTAATACTCCTTTACTCGACTTCAACAAATAATAATGTATTTTGTGTATTTTGTATTTTATGAGTTGTTATTCAATTATATAAATAAAATTAAAACAATAACCCTAATAATTTATTATTGTTAAAATTAAAACCTCTTTAAAAATACAACATTTCAATAGTGCGCCCATGAGCGATGAGTCATGGCTCGCTCGATTCCGCTCCCTAGTTATGAGCACCCCTCAACAGCGTTCGTGTATTATGTGCATCCCAACGTTTCCATCTGGTATAACATTGCCAATACAATGAAATAGAATAAATCACGTGTAATTTTAAATTCATATCTTCTTAAAGTTGAATAATTCGTCACAATGATATTCGAAATCATTGCTAAAAACCTTTAAATTGCGCTTGTGCGATTATTGTGTTGAATTTAAGCTGAGGCAGGAATCGTAAAAAATAACATTAACTAAAATTCAAATGACCGATCACTCAATCAATTACAGGCACATTATACACGTGGAAACGTCTTCCTTCATTTGTTCTACCACCAGAGTCGTTCATAAATATTTAATTTATAAAATAAATATTATTTTATAAGCATATGATTATGCTTAAGTGAAACTATAACATTGCCAATATGAGGCAATACGATAAAATGTCATTATTAACCTGTACTTAATTTCGAATTCATATTCTGTTAAAGTTGAGTAGTTTATGAGATAATTTTCAAATCACTGGTCAAAAATTATTTAAAGTGGGATTCTAATACTCGTACATTGTACATAATGTGTCTGTAACTGATTTACGCCGCCGCCATTTGCGTTTTAACAATTTTTAATTTTTTCAATTTCTACCCCTGCGTGAATTTAAAGTAATTGCCAAATTTGACATTAGAATACCACAAGCTCAATTTAAAGAGTTTTTTTAATTTTGAAAATTATGTGCATAAACTAATCAACTTTAACATAATATGAATCCTAGTCACAGGCCACTAATGTTATCAACGTATTGGCAATGTTATAGTTCCATATAAAGATCATACAGTTACAAAATGATATTTATATTATAAATTCATTATTTGAGCAGGACACTGACGGTAGTCGAAATGAAGTAATATATTTCCAAGTTGCCGATTTAATAACGTTAAAAATTACAGACACGCATTACATGTAACATAAGTTGTGTGTCACCACAATAACAGCCAACCGTTTAAAGTTTTCTCTCAAGATTTGAATAAATTTTCAGTTAAATCGATAGAGGGAAGTAGTACTCTACTTCAGTAAAAAAATAAGTTTTACCAATATCATGAGAACTACTACGATTAGACAAATTTCTAAAGAACACGAAAGTATTTAAAGTAAATTTAAGAACAACTTTTTGAAATAAAGATATTTAAAATTTCTGGGGGGGAAGTAGGTTTTTTACTATATGCGAAAAACTTTTTTTTTGCGAGTATCACAATTTTTGTATAATAGATATTTTCAAATTTAGACCGGAAATAACACTTTTACTTTTATCGAAAAGCATTTTTTTGCTAGTCTAAATTCTTATGATATATAGGTATATCTAATAATTTATGAGGTATTTATGTTATTCTTTAAGAGTAAAAGTAAAATACTTACGATTCAAATTTTAAAGTCTTTTAAAATAATTTTTCCAAATTAAGTTTTAAATACATGCTTTTACACTGGCAACTTTCAAGTTTAACAAGTGAAAGTGCGTTCCACCAATGATATCCCCATATTGTATTCATGTTATTTCATAAAGATGTTTACAGTACATATACAATACATATAAAAGCATCTGTATACATATAACATTGATTCTGAAAAAGCGGAAATGTGTTAAAACAAAAATTAAAAGTAAGATCTGATATTTGATTTAATTATTGGGGATGTACATATATGTATTTATCAAAAAAATATTCTGTGATTATTTTAAATGTATAGAAAACAAAAAAAATATTTTTCTGCAGTATCGCGAATGATTTATTTAGAAATTGCCTGCATTCCTCATGACAAATTCACATTTGTAAAATTTTTGTGTAGACATAAGCACACATTAACATTTGAAGCCAATTTAAGGGGTACAGGACCGATTTAATTACAATAAAAATGTTACTTTCTTGTACCTAGTATAATAAAGTATTATGATGTTCAAATTTGTCTATCTCGAGATTTTTGTAGATCTTCGCTTTTCAGATCATTCTGAATACCAAGAAGTGGTTCCTCGAGTGGCCTGTTTGTGTGTTAGATCAGCCGTTAACTTTATTAGCATTTATAAAGAATTTAAAAGCATTCACTCTTATCGAAAAGCAAATTTACGCAAACATGAAGGAAATTATGCATTCCAGTTGCGTGCATTAAAAGAATAACAGTATTTAGATCTTAATTTAGAACAAGTATTATATAATAGTATATTACATACCAAGGTTGAGAAGATGACTATTATTGCCCGAGTGGCGAGATTAAATTCCGAGGCGCAAAGCGCCGAGGAATTTAAGCCACAAGGGCAATAATAGTCTTCTCAACCGTTTTGTACCAGTAGTCTAATTGGACCTTAAAACCTTAATAATTATGAATAAATTTACTCATATATGTAAGAATGCCCTTGTAATAAAACTTCATGTAAACAAATAAGTAGGCTATATTTTGATGTTTACAAATAAGTTTTGACGTAAATGCTGAAACTAAAAGTCAAGTATTTTTTAGATTATTTTTCATTCTATTTATAATGTCTAAAGAGTTTAGATGTACACCACCTGAAATGCGCGAGATTGCAGAACAGGCAGCTGAGAACTTGCTTCCGCATAAATCTAATCACAATCACTTATACATGAAAACATTTACAGAATTTAAAAAATGGTATAATTCCAAATATACAGTAGTAACTTCTGAAAACGTACTTCTGGCTTATTTTCATGAATATTCAAAAAATAAAAAAGCCTCGACTTTATGGGCGCAATATTCAATGTTGAAAGCTACACTTGGCCTAAAAGAGAATATTAATATATCAAAATATTTTAAATTAGTTGCCTTTTTAAAAAGAAAAACTTAAAATTATAAGCCCAAAAAATCATTAGTATTTACTCGAGGAAATTATAAAATTCTTTACTGAGGTACCCGACATATGTTACATTGCAACTAAGATAGTATGTTTATATATTAATACTTTGAAATTATTGATAATTTATATCTCTGTAGACTGGTCTTGTAATTGGTGTTGCTGGTGCATGCCGAAGGATGATTTGTGTAATTTATTAATGTCTGATGTCATCATGAGAGATAATTTAATTGTTATTCACATCCACAATAGCAAAAATGGTACGTCTCAAAAGTTTGTAATAATGGAACCACTTTGTAGCTAAAGGTTATATCGAAGATTCCCTAGTAAATAAAGAAAATATAGAATGTATGTTACAAGATCTACCTACATCTACTTACGCAACCACACCTGCAATATATACAGGAATTTTCAATATGAATTAAATAATTATTTGCATCTGTAATAGTTAGGTGATATATTGATTCCATATTATACTATCATACATATTTTATGTATTAATAGACAAATGCTTTTTTTTTTCATGTAAACAACAAAGTATTGTTAGAAAATATAAAATTAATAGCAATTGCTAAATAAACGTATATTATAATTCTGGTATTGTTAACCTAAAATTGTGCCTAAAATAGAGTTATTTATTTTGACGGTTCACAACTTGACATACTACTACTACTACAAGCATGAGTGCATGGTTGCGGCATTCGTTTTATTTGTTTTCATTATTTCCCTAGGTCAATAATGGCCTCATTATTTACCTCTTATTAGTTCCAGGTCGTGAAATGTCATTTCGTGGCGCTTTGTTACGTGTAAAAATGCTATGATTTTTTACTACTGGTACAAAAAAGAATTTTCAAAACACCGACCGAAAGTAACAATTTTATTCTTATTGAAAAGCAATGATGCGTTTTGCACAGATTTACTGACAGGGTAGAAGTATTTAACACTTTGAAACAACTTTTGCATATTTTTTAAATAAAAGACCTGACATACGGATATGAAAGTCATGATGACCAATTTGTTATTCTAAATACTATATTATAGGAGATAATTCTGTTGAAGAACAAGATATGTTTGAATGATTAATAAATTTCGAATTTTACATGTGTGCAAGATACTAAAAACGTGGACTTATTTTGTTTGCAAAAAGTTAACAGTGTTTCCAAAAATTTATTGCTTTGCGTGTCAGAAACCTAGTCAAAATAGATACCTATTACAGCCGTTTTTGTCAATACCTGCCACAAAATTAAAATATACATAAATGCAATAATATACTGAGTGTAGGCATTACAATTCAATTCTCTATTATAAATAGTAGGACATATGGTGAATTCAGGCACTAGGTGAACAACTGTATACAGAAAATTAGTAACATTTAAGTTTAAACAAATATAATTTTTTAATCTTGATTTTATATATAACCTTATATGATTTTATTGATGTTAAAAGTGAGTTGTTGTAATACTAGACTAATATTTTTGATGAAAGTTATTTATAAAAACAATTCTTTGAAATTATCCACGAATGTGCGCTCTGTTGCGAATGCCTGCTTTAAATATAATTAGACCGACGGCTTACAAAAGAAAATGTGAACATATGGTAACTGTGCTAATTTTATGTACACAGAAACATTGTTACAATTTGCCCATCTTCACTTTTTATTTTATCTTCGTTTGGATGCGAAAGAGCGCTATTTAGTAGAAGTTATGCTTTTATCGGAATGCCCTTTTTCTTTAGAAACCGTTTAACCTTTAAATAAAAAAAATGACTTATGTTTAAGATCTATGTAGTAAAAAATGTCAAACTTACTTATATATAAACGAATATTTAAACCAGTGTTTGATCATGTTATAAGTTAGCCAAGCTGATTTTGAATGTTCATAGTCCACAGAATATTGAAATTTTTAAATGATCTTGGGTTCGCAGCTTCACCAATAACCAATGACTTTACTTTATGAGGCCCAGTAGCATTAGAACATGACAAAAATGTACACTGCTTTTCTGTTTTTCTACCGGCAATAATTTTTTCCGCCGCCGAGACAATTGATTTGGCTAGTAACAATTTCCAATAGAGTCCATTCTCATCGGCATTGTACATTTGCTCCAATATAATACCAAGTTTTCCTATTTGATTTTTTAACTGAATTTTAAACAGATCCATGAGTTCTGATTGAGAGGACATTTTTTCCGCAGAAATGTTGATACAGCGAATCCCAAACTGCTTTTTAAAGCGTTGTAGCCATTCCTCAGTGGCTGTAAATTGTTTTATCAGTTTCTCTGATTTGTGAATGTATTAGTTTTGCTAACTGAAGAAAAAATGAGACATACATAGCCCTTTCAAAAATATATTACAAAAATACTTCATTTTATGTTTTAATATATGTAATTGGAATCGAATTAAATTAAAACCATCCCGTCAAGAGTTTCATATTGCTTTGAAATCTGATAAACGCACTGTGTTCACAAATGGTGATAATGAATTAAATCAGATTTTAGGAAAGGAACAATTCGAACTCGCTTGAAGCGTCATTGACGAAGATTAGTGAGGTCCAACTTTGAACCTTGAAGCGGACCGGATGATAGGTCTATTGATTTTACTTTCTGTACGATATAAATCAGTGTTAGTAATGTTAATAATGCCAATAAAACAATAGATATAGAATTCTTTGGCAAATAATGATTTAATGCTCCATAAGATTTCATTTATAAATTTATTAATTTAAGGGGATTATTATGCAAAAAATTGTACTTATTTTTGGAAATTATATTACTTAAGCTATTTCAGATATGCTACAAAAAGAATGCTTAAACTAAGACCATTGTAAGAATTTTCAATTTTAACATAACGATTTATTTTACGTATTAAAAAAACTAGAAATATAAGTAAACCTAGACAATTAATATTTAGTACTATATAACACGATTATTTTTCGATTGCGTTAATTATGCATGCAGTGTATCATGGCTTCATTATTCTGTCAACTGAATTCAATATTTGGAAGATTTTGTCTTCTTTTATATTATTGCAATGACTTCATTCCTTTTAAAAAATATTCCACACTTTCAATAAAGTTGTGGCAAAAAGAATGGTGGTAAATGAGTAAGTAGGAATTTTTAGTTGTATTCAATAAGATAATATACAGATCTTGTAAAGGATCTACATACTAAATTGGGCGTTAGGCAGAGATGGGAAACAGGAGGTAAGTAAATGTAAATGTCTTGGATGGTTCCTATTGTTGATTATGTGTAAGCGGATGGTAAAGGTGAAAATCATTATATTGTAAGAGTAGGAAGTGGACAATAGCTTTCATAGAATAATCTATTATTATAGGTGCATGTTTATATTTAGAACCATCAGAGTTTCTAACTTGGCGTAACTCCCTAATCTCTTACCGTCCGTTATTTCCTTACAGACCACTGTTTTTCGAACTGCTGGTGATTCTTTACACCCTCGATTATGAATATGGGCAATTTCCAAGTTTCTTTCGATATTTCAGTTCATTTTCGATATTCCACCTTGAAATGCCATTTTTTTTCAGGGCCCCTCTCTCACTTTGTGCCGATAAGTACCTCAGTAATAAAGTATTAAATGTATATATGAATATACACCGTGTTTCATGTAACTAGCACATTAGAAGTTTTTGTGCTTACAACGCGAATTTTTTCCAGAAGTTTTGCCTTCTCACATAATTGACAGCAATCTTTCAAGTTAAAATATTTTTAAACTCGTGCAACTTCCGGTTGCACCGGAAGTAGGCGCCATCTTTGTTATTTTAAATGTGACACCCTGTATTTTATTCGAGATTTGAATTGCTTATTTAAATAGAAGAACAGAGATACCGGGTTGGATTATGTCAAAGTCAACCGTTTCGGAGTTATTCAACTGCTTTCCATTTTTAGGGCACTTGAACGTAAATTTTAAAAGTTCTTTATCTGAGACATGAAAAAAGATAAACAATTGAAATTTGTTCCTGAGATAGTCAAAGTATTGTCCTATTTGAATATCACCAGGTTTTGCAATAATATTACACAGGGTGTTCTCTAATTAATTTACAATTATACACATTTCAAATGCAAGAAACTCAATTTTTTCAAATGAAACACCCTGTATATTTTCACCTTTTCTGAAGCAGAAAAAAATTGTCTTTCGATCCACTATTACATTCCCTATACCTATCTCTAGAGGTTTTTGAGTTATTGGGGAGATCAGCCTGAAGGCCCGATATTTTGCCATTTATCACACACAATTTCAAGAATGCCTTGGAAGTAACAAAATGTTTAGTTGTCAAAATTTTGTTCGCTGTCAAGTGTTATTAATTTGATGCTTGGATATTTTTTGTACTTTACTGAATGATTTGATTAGTGCATAATGGAAGGCTATAATAATAATTATCCAAATGAAAGTATCCTTAATTTATTTTACATACACGGAGAATGTAATCGCATAATAAGTAGAACTTGCCGTGTGTTCAATCAGAGATACCCTAATTTGCCTCCGATGAATCGATTCAAATTTGCAAAAATTGAAACACATTTTTTGCGACATTGGAATATGAACACAAAAAGAAATTGTACTAAGCCAGTAACAGGTGAAGAAAACAACGAAATTAATATTCTGGGATATTTCACAACTCATCCCCATGCTTCGATACGTAAAGCAAAGGTGGATTTAGATATTAGTATGACGTCAATTCAACGCGTGCTAGCAAAGAACAAATGGCACCCATATGCACAAAGGAAAGTCCACGAACTGAGAAATGGAGACGCTCAGAGAAGAATTGATTTTTGTGAGTGGCTAACTATTCGTAAACAGGAAGATCCGGACATGTTACGAAAGATTTTATGGTCGGATGAATCCAAGTTTACCAGGCAAGGCGTTGTAAATAATAAAAATTGTCATTTTTGGGCAGATGGAAATCCCCACTTTTCACGAGTAAGCCATTTTCAATATCAATTTAGTTTTAATGTATTCGCCATAATAGGGTGGGGAAGGGTATTTTATCATATTTATGATGAAAGGCTAACGTCCGAAAGATATTTGCGAATCATTAGGGAAGTGGTGGCAAACATAGTCAATGACATGCCACACCAAAACTATTATTGGTTTCAACTGGATGGAGCTCCAGCTCACTCTACTCATGCTGTATATCAAGAGTTGACCCAGCTATTTGAGGATAGGTGGATTGGTCCAAATGGACCATGTCTGTTAGATCTCCGGATTTAACTCCAGTTGACTTTTTTTTATGGAGTTACATAAAAAAAGAGGTCTATGCAACACCAGTTAACTCCAGGCAAGAACTAGAGGATAGGGTGCGAAGAGCATTTGACCAAATTGAAGTTCAAATGATTGAACGTGCAACGACTGACCAGCTCCAAACAAGGTTAAATAAATGCATTGAAGTAGGCGGTGGACATATTGAGCACTTGCTGTGATTTGGTTTTAGATTTGTTTTTGTTTTCTTTGTTTGACTTATACCGTGAGATCAAAAATGTTTTCGCAATTAATAAATTTTTGGTTTTGAACTAGAAGACTTTTTTTCCATGCCCATAACATGCTTACAAATGACTATTAATCCACTCCTCCTATACTTAATCTATTATTTTTTCAGTTTTATTTGGCAAAATATCGGGCCTTCAGGCTGATCTCCCCAATAACTCAAAAACCTCTAGAGATAGGTATAGGGAATGTAATAGTGGATCGAAAGACAATTTTTTTCTGCTTCAGAAAAGGCGAAAATATACATAGTGTTTCATTTGAAAAAATTGAGTTTCTTGCATTTGAAATGTGTATAATTGTAAATTAATTAGAGAACACCCTGTGTAATATTATTGCAAAACCTGTTGATATTCGAATAGGACAATACTTTGACTATCTCAGGAACAAATTTCAATTGTTTACCTTTTTTCATGTCTCAGATAAAGAACTTTTAAAATTTACGTTCAAGTGCCCTAAAAATGGAAAACAGTTGAATAACTCCGAAACGGTTGACTTTGACATAATCCAACCCGGTAGCTCTGTTCTTCTATTTAAATAAGCAATTCAAATCTCGAATAAAATACAGGGTGTCACATTTAAAATAACAAAGATGGCACCTACTTCCGGTGTAACCGGAAGTTGCACGAGTTTAAAAATATTTTAACTTGAAAGATTGCAGTCAATTATGTGAGAAGGCAAAACTTCTGGAAAAAATTCGCGTTGTAAGCACAAAAACTTCTAATGTGCTAGTTACATAAATCACGGTGTATATGTAGTTAAAGCTAAATATTTAAACATACAAATTGGGCAGAACGGTACGAAACTATCGATCTTTAAAAACTAAATAACTAATTCGAGAATTAATAGCACAGTTTAATATTGAATTAATTATTCCAAGAAATAAGGTAATAAGACTGAAAATTAGAAACTCGACCAGTATATGCACATGACGTTAGTTTCATATTATA